>JAUNZO010003997.1:0-600000 GCA_031894775.1 Chloris gayana | reverse complement strand
CATTGGACAGACAAACATCCAGTAACAATTCTTCTTTTCCTTCAAAAAATCTGGTCCCAAGCTCTATATGTTCAGTAAGCCAAAATTCTACAATTTTATGACAAGTGATGCGATTCGACACATCCATGGGTGCATCCTTACTTTTCAAGCATTTAGATCACCAGTGATGCAATTATATGACTAATTCAAGGCATCCAATGGATCACGATCCGGGAATAGGTTTTCAACCATGATTACGCTAACTACATTTCAATGAGCATTTCATTTATACAGAGCAGTGCTCTTATTACCAAACTGAATTTGCGCTGCAGTTTCGCTGTTGCCAGTTGCCACACCATTCAGAAAACAAGAGCAGCAGACATGCAGTACACAGAAAAATATTGAACGTAAGAAGGAAACCTCATCGTTCCTCTAGAATCATAATCAAAGTTGTCACATTCGAATGTGATTATTGTATTGACTGAACTTCAAAATCCTCAGAAGAGTTCAGCATATCATCCTCCTTCAGCTATAGGCACTGAAGGAAAGGACAAATTCGTCAATGATAGAAAATACCAAAGAAGCAGCATCAGGTATCATGTTTCACAAATACATCAAAATAGTACCACTTTCATTGCAAAGAAACATAATGTACAGATGTACACCACTTAATTTGGTTGGATTATAATTATATTGCAACCAAGACAATTTTGTTCAGAAGCACACCACAACACACCATTTGTATTGTTTCACAAATACATCAACAACCTAAACATCAGCATACTAATTACAAACTCAATACAGCTAGTTGACATTGGACAGCTAACAGCACAAGTGAATAACAAGGCAGTTCCTGCCGATTCCACAGAAGATCTTCCCTTCTTCCTTCATCTTCCAAACATGGTATCCTTTACAGACAGAAGCTATGTCTTCTTGCTGATGCAAACCCTACTTGATAAAGGGTCTCAGTTGGTCCATAGTGGTGAGTCCTTAATGGAGCTTACTAAAGAAGACCTTATTAATTCAACTCCAACACAAAGATGATCGAATTGGAATTGTCTGTTGTCTGCTACCTGTGTCAACATGAGATGAGTATAAAATCTACTACTGTACATGAAGTGAAACACACACAATAAACTTCAAGCAATGCCACCAGTCTAACTAATCAGAACTCCCACAATAACTACACATTGGACAGACAAACATCCAGTAACAATTCTTTTCTTTTTCTTCAAAACATCTGGTCCCAAGCTATATATGTTCAGTAAACCGAAATTCTACAATTTTTTGACAAGTAATGCGATTCGACACATCCATGGGTGCATCCTTACTTTTCAAGCATTTAGATCACCAGTGATGCAATTATATGACTAATTCAAGGCATCCAATGGATCATAACAGATAATAAAGCTAAATGTCAACTGATATAGAAGCTAAGTCATTTGAACTAAGGCAGCAAGCAGTAAATTCAGCAGCAGCATACTAATAAATCACTAAAGCCCAGCTGGTAACGGGAAGATACTACTAAGAGGTAAACCAAGCAGTAAACCCAAGAACAGATCCAAGATAACAGGGTCAAAACCTAAGAGGTTTGAAGATACTTATTAATTTGCAATGGCAAGTGTATTCTTCACAATCTAACGGAGTAACTTGAAATATAACAAACTTGTGCTAATCGACCGGTGAAAGGTACTAGATGATAAAGCGTAACCTAAGACAAGCGAGCGCCAATGAACGAGTAAAAGAATACGCAATGTTCAAAGAGTCGAAAGAAAAGGCAAACGAACAGCGATTTGTTTTGTTGTTTGGGTGAACCCGCGCGGCCATCATCGCGCGCGCTCCGACCGCGGGCAGTCGTCATTGTGAGCCGCCGGCAGCAACCTCAGAAGCCAAAGCCGGCTCTTTGTCCAACGATCCGCGCTACCAACCCACGAACATCCCTAGGAAGGGAGGCGGGGGCAACACGGATGCGGGAGAGGCGACTCCGGCCGCCGCGGCGCCGCCGGACGGCTCGCTTGGATAAGATCAAGTAGTGTTCGAGGGCCGAAACCCTAGCTTCTTCCTCCTTCACCATGGCCTTTTATCTCAACATTAAGACGAGTCTTTACCACCAGTCCGCCATTGATTCATTCCAAAGTCCAATTGCATATGCAGCGTTGGACGGCCCAACCATATAACAGCGGCCCATGAAGCCCGTTCATAACGTTGTTTTACTGCGTCGTGGACCCAAAGACCCACCAGGCCCACAAGTCATTCTCCGAGCGCCGCTGATCACACAAAACCCTAACGCTTCCTATAACTATAAAATCTCCCTCTCCTTTGGCTCCCCACTCTTAGCCGCCACCTCCCCCAAGCCGCCAAAGCCCTAGCGCGCCGCCGCCGCCGCCGCCGCTCCGATCCCAGCAACCACCACCGCAACCATGGCTACCGTGCTCAACCGCCCGCCGGCGGGCACCGTCCAGTGCTTCGGCCGCAAGAAGACGGCCGTGGCCGTGGCCTACACCAAGCCTGGGCGCGGGCTGATCAAGGTGAACGGCGTCCCCATCGAGCTGATCCGCCCGGAGATGCTCCGCCTCAAGGCCTTCGAGCCGATCATGCTTGCCGGGCGGAGCAAGTTCAAGGATATCGACATGCGGATCCGCGTCCGCGGCGGAGGGAAGACCTCGCAAATCTACGCTATCCGCCAGGCCATCGCCAAGGCTCTGGTCGCCTACTACCAGAAGTACGTCGACGAGGCCGCCAAGAAGGAGGTGAAGGACATCTTCGCCCGCTACGACCGCACCCTCCTCGTCGCCGACCCCAGGCGCTGCGAGCCTAAGAAGTTCGGTGGACGTGGTGCCCGGGCAAGGTTCCAGAAATCCTACCGTTAAGCGGTATGCAAGCCCGGACCATTGTCGGTTTTATCGCCTCTGTGCCCTATCGTCAAATGGAACTGCTCGTCTCGTTCTATATCTAGTTGTTGCTTTATTTCAAAGTTTAGACATTTTAATCCTAGCTCGTACCTACCCTTTTGACATTGTGATGAATGGGATGAGATGTTGAAGACTACTGGGTACTCTGGAATATGGTTTTGTGCGTTACCTTACCTATGCTGAGGAAATATTATGTTATAAATCGCCTTACATGTACTGCCCATCAATTTCAGTGGAGTATTTGTTTCCTGAGTTTACTTGCTGCTTAGCCGTGCTAGTTCATCTCTATTGAATGATGACACGACTGTGTAGCATTATTCAGTACCAGTGATAATGTGATTTCTATGCGGTGTATTGGTGTTCTGCTAGATTGAACGATTTCTAGATTGCAGCTGAGACTAAATTCAGAACGCGTAGGAAACGTCTACTAATCTTAATTTATGAGTCCATCTTAGATTGGGATTATGTAGCTATATCTTAGCCACTGGATCTTTTGTAGGATTTTCGTCCTGAGCTTGTTCTAGATTTGCTGTTGTATGGTCCTTGTATCACTCGAGTCACACTGACAACCATAGTGGCAAATGTTCCATGTTCCTAGGTCCGTATAATTGTTTTTGGTGTTTAATAATACGTTTTATGATATTTGGATGCTATGTTCTTTCCTCTTGCTATTTCTATTGTGATAATTCTGAAAGTGATAGATCCATCATTTCTGCTTCTCCATGTAGTATTATGAGAAAAATGTTCAAGTAATTGAGTGCAATTCTGCTGCCAGTCTTTCTTATTCTGATGGTAGTAAATAGGTTTACTGTATGATGAAATCATATAAATTTCAGTTTTACTTGACTCTATTCCTGGCTTAGGTTTACCTGTGCTCATTCGGACTTTCAGCTTGTTTTTTTTTGGATTCTTCTCTGCTCATTCGGTAAATCGTTGATATTTACTAGTATCTGATTAGTGAGGTCAAATTGCATTGTTTGAATTTGGCTGGTTTTGGAACATGCAAATTGATATTGTGAAATGAATGTGATGAGATGTTGAAGACTTGGCTAGTCTCTTGAATATGTTTTTGCTTGTTACCTGTGCCGAGGAATTATCCTATTATTACCGTATATTTATGCTATGATATCCCTGCAATGTTACACCACCGTATGTTTCTTATCTCAATACTGTTGTAGTTGTATTTTGTTCATGTTCAGAACTTGACTCCTGTGAACTTGTGGTAGAATGTTATTACCTCTGCTGGTTGATCTTAAGGACAGGGTGCGTATTTCAGTCAAATATAATCAAACGGAGGCATATAGTGCTCACATTTTGATGTGGTTGCCTGTGTATAGACTAATTCTTGGAGTGTCAGATACTAAATGCAAAGCAAATTTGTCGTTGTGTTTTGCTGATGCTGATGAAGTACATTTCAGTATTGATTGTGTTGTAGATATACTGATGTTAGGTAATGAAGTTGATTTTAAGCAGCTGCCATTTCTATTCAATGTGGCATTGTGTCAGATAGACTACTTATTCTCAGTTTTAGTTCTTTAGTTTCTTTTATTATCTGTGACAAATGGTCTGTTTTAACTGGAATGTTTCCACCCATTTGGGTTAAATTATGAATTGCATTTGGATTCCATTCAGGATTTTGACTATTACAAGGTTTTGTATCTAAATAAATTGCTTTAAAGCTCTTGTCATTTGCCTGTTGACATTCTAGTATTACATGCTAGATTTCTGCTTGTGTTATGGTTGCTAAGTTTTGGATGGGTGAGTAGGGACTGGCATGGCATCATTTGCAATCTAGTTATTTTTTGTTCGTTAAAGTCGGTAAATGCTAAATGATTTTCCAAGTCATGTTTTTGCTATCTGCTTGCCAGAATATCAATCTTTAATGTTCACCTAATCTACCCTCTGATTTATTTTGGATTCGTTAGTGGTGGTGGGCTGTTTATAGATCTCATGATAATTTTGTTGGGGGTTCATTGTTTCTGTTGTGAATCTTATACATATATGCTGATTGGTAAGCTTAATGTATATTTAGAGGGGACCATATGCTCAGAATGCTGTTGTGTAAAACATGTTTCTGAGTGTATAATTGGATGAACCTTTGCATTTCTTTTCTCATACAGAAGAACAGAAGATTTCATTTGTTCTGTGTTCTATTTTTTTAGTAGTATCTACCTATTCAAAAATTGTTGTCATATATGGTTTCCAAGTGTGCCAGTGGTTGCAGAAGTATACGTTCTGCTACGGTATTGGCATAGGTGAAACTCCTGACAAGCGCTATTCTCTGCTGTGCGCAGTGTCACATGAAACATCACCGTGTATTTTACGAAATGACTCCTCTGTGTTGCAATTTGTAGCCAAGCGTGGATAGAATTAGCACCATTTGTAGGCAGTCTTCTGATGCTTAGCTAACGGCATCTGCAGTACGGTCAGATTACTTTATATTTCAGCCAAAAGGAAAAGTTGAACAAAACCAATGAAAAATGAATATGTCCAACTTGTTTCATATGTCTAACTCTTGGTCCAGGTCGTGGATCTTGAATTTCTGAGAGAACCCGGGTCTCCGGCTGATTAGGCGTCGAGAAGCAAAGCTGGTAGTGTTCCGTAGCGGGCTTAACTTGCGGTCTCTTCCACTGTAGCCGACACTGCCTCGGTCTTGGTTTCTTGATCGGCCTCGCTGGGCACCTCGACTATCATCTTGCTGACGCGAAACATGGCCAAGTTGACGTCACCTGCATGCAGTCGACAGACGAAGCAAATCCATCTCACAAACCAGACCCTTCTCTGAAAATCTTGCAATAATTGCTTGTGATCTAATCTAAGTATCTAACCAAAGATGAGTAGGCTGCCGGGTTCGGCGGGTAAGAGCATCTCCAGCAGGGATCCGAAATCCGCCTCCAAAACCGACATTTCGGGTGCCCCCGATAAACTTTGGGGGCCAGATTTTTTGTCCAACTCCAGCAGACCATCCCAAACTAAGACTCCTATATCCTATCGACATGTGGGTCCTACTCGTCGGCCTCCTACCTTATCTTCAAGCCATGGCGGAATGGATCGGGAGCCGAGCTCGTCGAGCGTGGCGGCGATCCGGCGGTGGCGACCGAGACGGGCACGAGCCCGCCCTGCGTGGCGACGGTCCGGTGCGGTGGCGGCACCGCAGCCGGCTCGACGAACCGGTGAGGAGGGCGGCGCCGCGCGAGCGGAGAAGAGCGAGGCACCGACCGGCCGCCCGTCGGCTGCCGTAGATCCGGTGGCCGCCCACCGCGCGCTGGTCGAGCGAGGGAGGGAGGGAGGGCCGCGCCGGCCGGAAGGATGGGGGGCGCGACCGTCGAGCACGGAGGTGGCGCGCCGAGCCGGAACGAAGGAGGCGGGGGCGGCGATCTTGGCGGCCGGACAACGGCGTGGCGGCCGGGAGGAGGAGTAGGCGGGGGTGCGCGCGAGGAGTAGGCGGAGGCGGGGGTGCGTGGGAGGCGGCGTGTGCAGCTAGGAGGGAGCTCGCCGGCGAGCCCCGCGGATCCGTGGGAGGAGGAGGCGGCGCGGCGCGGCGCCCGCCTACCGCCGGGAGATGAGCTAGAGAGAGAGAGAGAGGAGAAAGAAGAGGAGAAAAGGAAAAAAATCGTGGGACCCATGCCGGGTTGGAGGGAGATTTAGGAGGGCTGCTAATTTAGGAGCGCATTTAGGAGCCTGCTTGGAGTTGGTTTTTGGCTAAACTACTAAAATTTAGGATTAGGGACCTATTTAGGGGGATTGGTGGAGATGCTCTAAGGGGAATCCGGGGACGAGGCGGCGCTCGATGATGTAGGTGCCGTTGGTGCTGTCCAGATCCGTCACCAACAGCTTCCCGTCCTTCTTCTCCAGCCGAGCGTGCGTGCTAGATACTGCAGTTCGATGTCAGATAGTCCATCACAATCCTCCCTCACTGAATTCTCTGCAAGAACTGACCTGTGGCCACCGGGAGAACGATGTCGGCCTTTTCAGCAACCCGGCCGACGGTCACCGAATCCTGGACACCGCATGCATTGCTTGTAAGGACACTAGAACTGTAGTAAACCTCGTATGAACTTGCTGCTAAGCTGCTACTGCTAGTAATATTTCAATTGTTCACAATTCATTATTACTGGCAGCACATACTGACGCTATCTCGAACGCGCCTGGGCGTGGGACTTTGTAGCCGATATGACGCCAATCTCCGTCTCCTGAAATTGGTAATGGTGTGGTGCTAAACTTGGGTCTTGCAACAAGGAAAGGACGCCTCTAAATTTTCCGACTAGTGTAGTAGTGTTCAATCAGGCTATGAAATTGCAGATAGCATGAATTTAGAGTTAGGACGCAGCATAAATTTCAGAAGCCGGATCAAACCTGCAGGGTCAAGAAGCCATCTTTCTGAAGAACGAACGGTTGATGGGCCGCCAGCAGCGCTATAGGAACACCTTGGGCTGCTGCTTCTGAAAGAGCTCTTCTTGCTGTTGTTCAATCTTGGGGCGACCAGGCAGATCAGATGCTGCTGCTTCGTGCTGAAGGTGGAGTAGCTGTTGCAGCGAGGCAGAGGCAACGACAGGGAAGAACGGAAGCCATGCGGCGACCTAGTCGCTGGACTGGAGAGGAGCAGCATCGATGAGGTGGTCGCCATGGCTGATGGGCAGGGGAGGCAATGGAGAAGAAGGGCCCTGTTTTTCCTCTGCGGGTCATTTGCTTTCGTCGTCTTTGAGGATCACTGGAGATAAGAGCTCAGGTTGTTGTTGCCTCGTTTGTCCTGCGCATAATCCTACTCCAGTGCTTACGGCCAGTCGTTCCCGCCTGTCATCTGCAACTCGCCAAGGGACTCAGCATGACCATATTGTCACTGTTATGTGTTCACTGTTCAAAAGTAAATGAATGCCTCATATTTACTTTGATGTTACAGTAAAAGAGCTCTTCTTATAAACTGTGGATGATCAATACAAATACAATTTTCAAGGAAAAAAATAATCACTGTTTTTAAGGTACAGTAGAAGAGCCCCTTTCATAAACTTTGAATGATCATCAGAAATATAATTTTTATTAAGGAATTTTTCCCCTCAATACATACATCCGTTCGATTTTTTTAATAAAAAACATGTCGCCACAGTTCACGTGTCACACCGGGCACATAAAACAGTTCATGATGCTCTTTTTTTTGTGAATCACTGTTGCTCTTGCGAGTTTGAGACTGACTTTGTAAGCTGCACAGCCACAAAACAAACTAGGACACATAATATAGTCACTGGTTTTCGGGCCCACATGTCAGGAGCCGCTGGTGTAAGCGTGGTAAGCAACTAACCCTTCGCCTCCTAGAATTAGCGCGATACCGATTCAGATCACGCCCGCGGCGACCAGGAGCGGCACCAAGGCAGCGAGCCAGCACAAATCCCGAATCCCAGATCTCTGCTTCGCGCAAAGGTAGCATTTTGCTTTTGAAATCTTTGAGCTAAACGATCCAGCTCGATTTCCATCACCAATTTTTTGGGTATTTTTGTTTCGACGACGGGCCCGATTCGATCGAATCAGATGGCGGCGGCATGGGCGGTGCTGGCGGTGATGCTGCTCGCAGCGCAGGCGGCATCGGCGGCGCCGGTGATCGCGCCGGCGTTCCTCTGGGCGCCCAAGAACTACGGGTGGGTAACTTTGCTTCGGTTCTCATTTTTGTTCCTTGCTCTAGATCCCTTATGTTAGTAGATATGATGCGTTCCGATAATGTCTAAGGATTTCGTAACCTCGGCTAGAAATGAGAAGTTTGTGTAAATTGGTACTGGATTATAGAGAATTTGGCATGGCTGACAAGACACATTTAGTTTGTTTTGTAACTGCCTTGTGAATGAAATAGGTGGAAGATTCCTCGGTGGTCATGGGTAGCTTGATCATTTGTTAAACCCCATACCCAAAGACCTTAGTTTCTGTGTGATGAGGAGGGAGGACACAGCTTGTTTGAAGCAACCACTAGTTTAGTTTGTGCATTGAACATTATACCGGATCACCCACTTTCCTCCGTAAATGAATGTTCGTTTAACATACTGTTATCAGACTTTACGCCTAGGTCAAGCACAAATTTGATTGTCCTTGTGAACAACTGAAAGTCCATCTGTCTTTTGTGGTTTTGGTCTTGTTCACTGCTAAACCACTTTGAGCAAATGAGCACCAACTTTAATAGATGCAACAAATCATCGTACTTTAGGTATTACTGAAAGGGTGATGGCAACACTGGATGAAATCCCTACAACTTGTTTCCCTCACTCTGGCTCACATTGAATTGATGGATCATCGCCATTTTATACGTATTAACAATGAAGAGCTTGTTTTGCTGTCACCACTGTGCTAATGCCATGTAGAATTTTTGCTCCACCTTACAACATGTATTTATGCTCCGTCCCCTAGGCTCGTCTTGTAAGGATGAGGGAGAGCATAGCTTCTTTGAAGCAAACACTAGTTTAGTTTGTGCATTGTCATATTATATCTGATCATCCATTTTCTTGTAGATGCATGTTCGTTCAGCATATTGTTATGAAACTTTACGCCTAGGGCAAATACAAATTTGATTGTCGTTTCAACAACTAAAATTCCATCAGCCTTTCATGGTTTTGATTTTGTTCATTGCTGGACCACTTCGAGGAAGTGAGCACCAACTTTAATAGATGCAACAAATCCTAGCCTACTAGAACCATATTAAAGATCTCGAAACATAGGGGGCCTGGCCATGGTGTTGTCTCTTTGTGGGCTTGTGATCCACTGATCCATGCTGATCAGTGAGTTGCATACCAAATACATCTTTTAGTCACTGGTGGTAAAATGTATTTATATATTTTGTCACATTAAAAACCAGTTAATGCAGGATGTAGTAAGTTGGTTGGAAAAAAAATGTTATCCTGCTTTGGGTATCACTGAAGGGGTAGCAACATTAGATGAAACACCTACAACTTGTTTCCTTCACTCTTGCTCACATTGGAGTGATGAATCATCACCATTTTAGAACAGATTATCAGTGAAGATCTTTTATTACTGTCACCACTTTGGCTTTGGTAATGTCTTGTTTCTCCACCGGACAACATGTATTCGTGACTTCATGCCCCTGCCCCCTACCCTCTTCTTGTAGGCAACAATATTCATTTGGTTGCAATATGAAAATGGAATTCTTCCGGCTTTTGCTATTATGGACCACGTGTGGAATCTAATTGCAACTGAACTTTTCCATGATTACTTCAGTTAAACAGAAATAATGGTTGGTTTCTAAATTATATGTATAATCCTTATAAGAGTATCATATCAATGGATCTTAAGCACCATCTATTTAGATGTTTGAATGTGAATGCCTAACTGTATTTCTCCGATTCTCATTTTGATGTCTTATTGATTCACTTAGTTGCTGATTTGAGCAAAACTTACCAGCTCATGTTGATTTAACCAAGCATATCCAATAAGAATTTATACTACATCCATCAAAATTCAAAACTTACTAGCTCATGTTGATTTAACCAAGCATATCCATTGAGAATTTTGATTACATTCAATCAACTGTTATCCTCCAGATTCTCCTCAAATGGGGCAAAGGATGTAGTCTACTATCAGACAATCTCACCGAAAATTTTAGTTGAATCTGTTCTTCAGGAAGGTGGCTGGTCTAACTTGGTGGTGAGTAGCCATCCCATATTCACATTGGAGAAACTTAAGCTCTCATCATCGCATGATTGTAAGCATTTTTTTCTTTATTGTTAGTGTTCAAGGGAGGATGAAGACAAGAATGTTGATGTTGCCATTGTTTTTCTTGGCTCCAAGGTACATATTTGAGGTTTTTATATTTGTATGGAAGCATCTAGTTGTGCGATTATTGTTTGATTTGATTTGAAATTTATATGCTATGTATTTTTATTTTGCTTTGTTGTTATTGAAAGCTGTCTTGTTCTTTTTGGGGCCCCTTAGCTACAATCGTCAGACATTTCTAAAGATAAGCAAGTCGATCCAGCTTTAGCAGACATGTTGAAGGTAGACACAATCATTTTTTAAAGTCAATTATAGTATATCTGGAGCAGGATTTTCAGTTGCTTACAATCACTATGTTTGTACCAGCACTCGTTCACAAGTTCAGAGTTTTCCATGGCATTCCCCTATGTCGCTACGGCAGATGATGAAACACTGGAGAGCTCATTGATATCTGGATTTTCTGAGAGCTGTAAGAATGGTTTTGAAAGAAAGCATATCACCTACACTGACACATGTGCTGTAAGTGGTCAAGATCTGAAAAGGCATCATAACATGGATTCTGTCAGAGTAAGTTATTGTAACTTCTTTTCATTTTCAAGTTATCTATTCCATACTCGTCACATAGTTGACGGCATATGCATTGTAGGACTTGGTGATGGCACGGATGGAAAGCAATCCAAGTGGGCAGAGTGATCTAATCGTATTCTGTAATGGTGGTTTCAAGGATGTAAACTCTGCTGACTCAGAAGGTTGGGTTAATCACACTTATATATTGTTTCTCTTTAACTATACAGCTGAAGGCTTTTTGTTTTTTGCTACGCAACAGGAGAGTTGCTCTCTGAGCTGGTAGCTATGCTAAAGAAGTCTGGGGCTAGATATACGATTCTTTATGCTTCTCAACCAATTGGTTTACTGGAGGGCCCTTCCAACGTACAGCTAGGCAGGTCTCTTGCAGAGAAAACCAACACTACTAAAGTTGGCCTGGGCAAATGTGAAGGGGATTGCCTAGTCAAATCAACTCTTTTGGAAGGCATTTTTGTTGTAAGTTGTTAATTGTATCTCCTTTCATTAGCTGGTTCTGACTCATATATCAGTGTTCATGTTCTCCTATGATATTCTCACACTTCTACTACATGCAGGGAATAGTGCTTCTTATCATCTTGATATCAGGACTCATGTGCATGATGGGGATAGATACTCCGTCGAGGTTTGAAGCTCCCCAGGAATCTTGATCCCATTTTAACACATGAGACATGGGAGCCTGATGAAGCGCAAGGAGTACTTTTGACCTGCACTCTGGACATAGTTTCCTTCTGCAAGAAGTGCACTGTGTATTTTACTGAGTCAACTGGTATTTACAGTGATGATTTTTTTGGGTGTAATTTGTATTCATACCTATGGAGTTCCAGTTGAGCTTTCACAAAAGCCTACATGTTGTACCAGACTTAGCAAGTTAGCATTGCTTGTGGTGGTTTCTGTGAATACATGGAATTCAGGTGGCAAATAAGGTGATACTATTCACCAAGAAAAAATAAAATAAATTTTTGGTATTTACCCCATCAGATGTTACTGAACATTAGCAAGAATCACATATGTTTAAATTTTATGCCTCCACTGCATGTATTTGTCGGTGTACAGTTTGTGTTGTCAGCATCTATTGCCTGGGAGCAATGCATTGATTCTCTATCTGAAATTTGCTGGCTGATCATCTCCTTAGCGCAAATCTTGGACAAAATGTTTGGTTATTATATATCGCCAGTGCTCAGGGTAGTGTGATTCCCACACTGTTTTCGCTTCATTATTTGCTAATGATCGAATCAAATGGTATTAAATCATTTTTCTTTTTCTGTTTCGTTAGCAACGACTCGATATAGATGTCTGTGGCTGCTCAGTGCTATGGCTACAACGATTGTTTTGTTTCTTTGGTTTGTTTACTACAACACACAGCCCACAGAGGCAGCCACAAAAGTCTAAACCAATAACAGCCAGAAACACTTTGTCGTTCCCTTCATTTTTCAAGCTTTCACTGGTGATGTTGTTTTCAGGGCAACCTTATCGCTCAAGCCCCAAGTGATCACGTATTGAGACAGGTGATGACCTATAGTCCAGTCCAGTCTTGGGGTCAATTTGTTATTTATTCTAGTCTCTGTCTTGCCTTAGCACTCAAGTATCAGGAAAATAGTGGCCCTTGCATCTGTTGTACTCTTGTAGTACCTCGTCATTGAAGGAACAGTTAATGCAACTGAGCTTATATATAAAAAAGGAGCTGTCTTTGTGGTTAAAATTCGTTTCCCCACCATGAAAACTTTGTTGGTTCGACGATGTCCTTCTCTAACCTTGATATTTCGAATGCTGAACTGAGAAAGAATTGTCACACGCATACTGCAGCGCTACAAAGTGCTAGGCAATACTAGTAGTATATGATTTGGCATTACATCATCAGCTTCAGCTGTACCACATGCCGCATGGGAAAAGGTCATTCATTCCGTCATCTGCATGTTCATGTGCAACTTTTTCTTGGTCTTTTCCTTGACCAGCCTACCATACTTGGACTGCCACGTGTTCCATACACATAACAATCTAGAAATCCGTACTGGGCTACACAATAGACCCCATACTTGCTATACCTCTTCGTTACTGGACTGAAAACGACTTTGATGAAAGCAAATTTGTTGAAGACTACTGGCGCTAGATTTTCCTATTGTCGGTGGGGACTGGTGAGTCTTGAAGTGGACATGTTGGCCATACATAGGTTGCCGCATATGTGCATGTTAGGTTCTGAGGAACCACGCCGCAACTGTAGCCTGCGAAACATGACTTGTAAGAAAGATCATGAAAGAAATTCATGGACAGAGACGCCACAGAGTTCTTTCAAAAATTGAAGGTACGCAGGCAGTCATCACTTGGGAGTAAAGGAAATACATTGACGATCGATTTTATGCTAAAAGAATCTTAATGATTGTTTAATGCTAAAAAGGATATGAAAATCAATTAGCAACTCGATCTTTCCCTGCATTAGTCTTGCATACTCTAGCACGTGAAAACGACGGCACACAGTAACAGCCATATATACCCACACAGGGACCACTTGCACCGGCCTTTGGTGCAGGAAAGATGTCCAAATGCAGGAGAAGAAAGGCCACTCGTCTTTTTCCGCACTTCATTTTGCAAACAAGCTTATGCAAATTAAATTTGGACGCCATGTTCTGATAGTTCCACGGGTAACTGAATTTTACGAGCGATCACTCCAGTACAGTTTTTCAGACCAATGCTTATTCTGCATCTTTCACATGTTTCCTCGTCATTTTCAGTTACTCAAACGATTTGCATACACAATTTTAGATGGAAATAGAGTACCCGGCCTTCTTTGTTACCGAGGGAAAACAAGTATTATTGGAAATGAGCATGATACTAGTTTCAGTAGAAACATGTTATATATGGAAAGAACTTTCAGCACCGTCAAACAATCATGTAGTGTTATAATCAGATTCAGAACAAGAGCACACATAAGGCTCGATCGAGTCGTATTTTTAAAATTGATCCGAGGATATCCATGCTGGCTAGCATGCAGTTGTTTGTATACCTGGCTACGCGCTTTCCGTGGCTACTCCACTTTTGTTGATGGAGCGTGACCTCAGCATGCATGCATGTGGGACTACATGCGCCGTCCAAGATGCTAACCGACCTGGCTACACGTGACTTTTCTGTTGAACCGATGCTAATCTCTGACATATCTAGCTTGCACCAAGCTGTATATCAACATGAAGGCCACAGCTGTATATCAACATCCTGACTTGTGCGCCAAGATTACAAGGACCATCTCACTTAGTATTGACAAATTAAAGTAAAATCAGACGTTCAATCATATAATCGATCTGCAAATAAATTGTTATGTGTACCAAGCTTCATAAATTTAAAAAATGATTCAGTAGTGATACTACAATGGTGTAAGTTCTTGGACTAGCATGTAGATATTGTATTGTTTCTGAGGATATATATAAGAGTAATAATATAAATATCTGATAATAACATCCAAACTATATAGCAGGCTCCAGAACTGTATGCTGTAACAAAATGGATCAGCACCAGCAAGAAACAAGATCTCACAAACAATGAAACAATACGCTCTCTTTTTACAACACACCTATAAAACAAGTAGTATGATTTCTCAGTATAGTATGCGAACCTATAAATTTAATGAACTAAGCAACCAAAAAGACTGCCGCATAACTACTAAAAAGCACTATTTCCACCCAAAATAGTACGACACTGCTACTCAAGCACCCAAATTCTTAGAAGAAGGCTGTCCAATACCACCAGTTGCTGCATCAGCACTACTTGCAAGATAATTAGTAGCATAACTGCCGCGCCTTAGCGAATTCTGCTGCGGAATTCCAGTGACCGACGAACTCTGTAAACCACCAGCGAAATTTGGAGAAAGGGCACTTCTTAGAGCTTTCTCCATCATTGCCTGCTGGTCGTGCAGGTTGTAGCTTCCCATCGGAATCGGATGGCCTTCATGAAGCAAGTTCCACGAGGAGCCGTAGCTGCTGCTTGTGGGAACTGTTGAATTGGCCACAGCCATTTGGTGCAGGTCGTTGCGGCTTGCCGTGTCATTGAAAATGTAGTTATTAGGCAGGTCGACGAAGCCAGCACCAGTAGTCGTCGTTGCGGCGTTGTACGGCGCCGCCGCGGTGTTGAAGGTCGTCGTCATGTCGCTGGTGGAGTTGAAGTAGATGGGATCGATCATGGAGTCGAGAAAGTCGTCGTCGTCAGCAGTGGCGTCGACAGAGATCGAGCTGACGTTGGGCGTTCCGGCAGAGTACTCCACGGCGGGCTGCTTCTTGTCTTCCCCATTATTCTTGTGGAACACCTTGCACACGACCCATTCATCCTATAGCACACATATCCAGATCATTAAAAATCAAAGTTAGCATCAAACTCTCCTCGATGTGGAGCTAGAAACTGTCAACACAAGAAGTGCAAAATTAAATCTTTTTTCCGTACCTTGGGACTATGGTGCAGGCTGGTGTTTTGCCTGGACATGCCGTGGAGGCGGAACTCGTGCATGACCCAGTTGGTCTTGGTGCCCCGTGGCGCTCTGCCCATGTAAAACACCAGCGTCTTCTTCATGCCCACCAGCTCACGCCCTGCAGAAGCTGAAGCTGGCTTGAAGATCTCCCTGTCCTTGCCGGTGGCCTTCCAGTAGCCCTCCTTGGTGGCCCGGTTGGTACGCGACCCCGTCGGGTATTTCATGTCCTTGTGGCAGAAGAAGTACCATTCCTTCTCCCCCATCTTCGCCTTGCCTGTGGTTCGTATCATCATCACGGAACATCATCAATAATCACCTCAAATTAATTAACTAACTTTTGAAATAAAAAGTACCTGTATGCGGTGGTGCAACAGATGTAGAGTAAAATTCAAATACTACATGAGACATGACTTACTTGGAAGATCCCATGGCTCGCACTTGTTGAGGTTCACTTCCCCAATAGCCCGTGGAGAGAAGCGAGGGTTCAAGAATTTCTGAAGGAGGTAGCTTGTGATGACCTCCTCATCCGTGGGGTGGAACCTGAACCCAGGAGGCAAGAACAAGTCGCCTTGCTCCTGTTTCACAGCACGCTCCACCATGATCGATATCTTGCAAGCACGAGATGATTGGCAGCTTGACCAGGAATAAAAGAGGAAACAGGGATCTCAAGGAGAAGCTGAGCAAGGTGTAGAGAGGAAACTTGTGGGCACAAGAAAGGTGGATGAGATGGGGATTCAGTCGCTAGAAAGGGGATAAAGAGAGGAGGAAGCCAAGTTTTATAGTGGCACACACAAGCCAAGCCTTGCCTGGGAAGGAAGTCTTCAGTCTTCACTCGGTTTGTGTAGAAACAATAATCAAAATCGTTAGTTAATTATCTGCTTACGTGGCTCCGGCTAATGCCATCGTGGCTATGCATCGGATCGGAATTAAGATGTCATAAGATTACTTAATTTTGGCTTTGATAAGCCTTTTACAGTGTGTGTGTGTGTGTGTGACAGCTACTTACAGCTGGTAACGGTACTACAAACTGTCAAGAGCCTTCTCTGACAATCCACTTGATTGATTAATTTATTTAAAAAAAAGAGAGAGAAAATTTACTGTTTTTACTTTGTCCAGTTGAACCCTAAACAAAATTATGTTATGTCTCAATTTAGCACCTAATTGAGATATTTGTTCTTGTTCCTTCGTTTTTGTTAGAGTTTTGCTGATGAGAAAGGTACCGAGCTAGGCCTGCATGGATATTTTTCTCTACACGTTTACTACCGTGTCAACTGGAATTATAGAATTTTTCTGCCGGTTAGCTTTTGCCAAGGTCTTCTAGAAATGCAGGTCTCTCTCTCTCTAGATAAGATTGTTTCTGATATATATTTCGATATATATTTAAGTGGACTTGGTAACATGTTGTACGAGATGTTTAAAAATTAAAAGAGGCCTTCAATTGGGTCTGGTTTCTTGGTAATTGCCATCGCTTTTGACAAACTGCGGCGCGTCGCTGTCGGTACGTATTCTAATACGTGGACCTATTCACACTGTGCCAATAGGAGTCTTGTGCTCAGGACATCCAGTTTGGCTCAATGGCGCCCCCAGAAAAAAAAAGTTTGCTCAAGCTCAACCACAGGTCGTTCTTACAATATATATTTTTGCTACTTCAAAATTAAAGCTTCCCACTGCATGCAGGAGGGAGGATCAAACCACGTACTATGCATTTGCGTTTAGTTGACCACAACACGAAACACATACAATACATAATCCAAATTTCAATATTTTACAGTACGAGCTGCAGTTTGGCAGCTGAAAAATATGACCGAGCTATTGAATGTGGTGAGAGCCTGGATGAATGACGGCTGTTCACACCATATGAAACAATCGAAGTTGGCCATGGATGCTTATTAGCAAGCGGCACGTGCGTGCATGCTTCCTCCAGACCACATCAGGAGATCTGGCCGCCCCGTCCCGCCGGTGGAATTGGATTTGGCGGCCAGCCGGCTGGAGCTGTTCAAATAAAGCCGATCTTGACCACCATCCAGCTAGACAACTGGTGGGTGATGGATCAGTTCGGTATCATCCGTACATTTTATCCCAAAAGTTGGCACAGTTTTTGCTGACCTTCAAGTATATATCCAAGACAAATGTGAAATGTCTACCAAGAAAGAGAGGAGAAGAAAGTTTGAGAAAACTAGTTACTATGAACTCCAATTTTATTTTATTTTTGAAAAAAGGATCACAGCTTCAACCTCTGGTACCATGTATTACCAGTTGACATACAATATTTTATACGTAAACACTAATTTGAATCTAGCAGGAGTAGGAATGACTCTGCTTTACACAGTTTCCATTTCAATGACATTTAGTTCAGTCGTTCCAAAATATTCAATTGCAATATTTGACGTTTCTGTACAATTAACAGCTTGCTCATCTGAAATCCAGGACCTAATCTCAATTGCATGACGTTATTAGCTAGATAGAGGCAAAAGAAAAGTTCTAGCCAGCTGTACAACACAAATAGATACTGACATATGTAGCAGATACGAATGAATCTACTTGTCTGGTCTGTTATAAATAAAGCCAACGAAAATTCAAGCATCTGTCAGTAAACAGGTCATGAGTTGTATTATATATATACAAAAAATCTACATATTCCAGCGGTACAACAACAAAAAATTCCCTAGGGAGATTCCATCTGTTCTGTTTTTTTTTCTAAAGAGTAAAGAAACAAGATTCCAACAAACCTCTCCAAAGATTACATCATCATAAAGTTTCGGTTCTTCGTTCAAATTTCCCGACATAGCTTATCAAGCTAGTTTACTGACATATATATATATATTGAGAAACTCGTCGATAGCACTAGTTTTGTTGCACAGGATATCTAGATATCAATTATGTGCCCATTGGCTTTCTCGGCCCACATAAGCTTTGGCCCATGTTGCTTATGAAAGCACCATAATTTAGGCCTGTGACCTGCCATGGCATTATGGCAAGATGAAAAGTCACGGATCATGATCACTCGAAGTACTCCATTGGTTCATGATTATTAACGGCCAATGGATCATTCTAGATTTTTTTAAATAATATTAATTTAATAGAAAATTGCACATATGGGGTAGTAAATCAAAAAATTGCTGAAGTAGAGGCCTATCGGTCACCCAGTGATCGACTAGTCCCTAATCGGTTGCGCAGGTCCGATTTCCCATGTGGCGGTGAGTTGGCATGTTGCGACCACCGTGGCACGGGTCCCATCAAAGCAAATAGGCCTATCGGTCCTTGAATGACCGATGGGACCAAGGCTACGACGGTTATCGGTCCATCGCGGATCGATTGATTCCTGGCCCACAATTGTCGGATGGCAGACTATCCTAACAGGCATATCCGTTTTGTGGGCAACCGATTGCTATGCTTGATTTGCAAATTGTATTTAAAATCTATTGGTTAGTCAAGGACCTAAGTAGTTATTTTGTAAAAAAAGAGAAACTACTTTGGTGATAAAAAACACATAGTACATACGCTTTACAATAATACAATACGCATAGTTTTTCACAATAATACACATATAATGCAGAAATAAACAATATATTGATACAAATTGCTAACGCTTGCCGCGCTTGTTGGGCTCGTCCCGTGGCCTATTGCCTCGAACATTGTCTTTGGGTACATGAAGTGGTTTGGTGGCCTCCTCACCCTTGAAGCGTCCGCAGGTGTCGAAGGCTGCTCCTACGTGGGTTGTGTCGGTGGAGGAGCTCCGTACATGTCACATAGGCTCTGTACGTCAGTGGTGCTCACAAGTCGTCGAGTCCCATGAAGTGGAGTGTAGAGAGTACCGCGGATGCTGAAACTGTATGGCGACATCTAATAAACAATGTTCAAACGTTAGTGACATGTAAATGCTGAATTAATTGATTTTTAAAATTTAATATACCTGATACGGTCCATCTGGGAGCATGCATGAAGCTAGGCTGCAGTGGACACTTAGCTTCAAGATAATCCATGATATAATAAGAATAGCTTGTTGCGCAATGAGATGGACACTTAGCCTTACCACCCTCCTCTCTCTTATGTAGACATAGCCCCCTTTGGACCCTATCCTGATATCATCTCTCACCCGGAGTGTTCGTTTTCTAGAGTCTAAACTTTAGAAGCTGTCACATCAAAAAGAATTTTATCATTTTGGAGTACTTAAATAAAGTCTAATCTCGAAACTAATTGCAGACCCCCTATCTAATTCACGAGACGAATCCAACGAGGGTAATTATGGTGTTATTAGAAGATGATTACTGTAGCATCACTGTAGCAAAACATAGATTAATTAGGATCATTAGATTCGTCTAGCAAATTAGAGGGGGTCGTGACATAGGTTTTGTTATTAAATTAATAAAAGTATTACTTAAATAGTAAGATTCTCTTTGATGTGACAATACTAAATTTTAGAGGGAGGAAACGAACACACCCCAGACTAATGCACAAACACCAATCGTATATAGTTAGGCTTCTTTAGCATGTGACTTCATGCCTATGCCGCTTTCCTCGTGATTGCTTCAAATCATGAGTTTGTAGAGGTAGACCAGCATGCAGCTCCAAAAGTTAATTTATTCCATTGTTTATATATATTATCATCTAGTCCTTGTACGATGGTCTGCAAGATAAACAAACGGCTGTCTCCAATGAGGAGACTTGCCAACAAGACAAATGTGAAATATCTACCAAGAAAGAAAAGAGAAGAGAAGAGAATTTGAGAAAATATGTCAGGGTGTCCCAGTTAGCTGTTATGTTAAACGCACATATGTGCGCCGCATATGCAGACTCGAAACAGGTCAAAGCAACAAACTACCTATAAGTCATGTCCAGCTAAACTACCTTAAATGAGGCCATTTTTCTTTCGTTTTGCAGACTTCAAACTTGTTTCTAAAGGATCACAGCTTCAACCTCTCATACCATGTAGTACCAATTTCCATCTTTTATACGTAAACGCTCATTTGAATCTAGCAGGAGTAGAAATGACGCGGCTTTACACAGTTTACATTTCCATGATATTTCAGTTCAGTCAGCAACATCAGCAGCATGCATGATGGCGCCGTCTCAAATTATTCAATTGCAATACTTGACATATATTTCTGTACAATTAATAGCTGGCTCATCTGAAATCTAGGACCTAATCTCAATTGCATGACGTTACTAGCTAGATAGAGGCAAAAGAAAAGTTCTAGCCAGCTGTACAATACAAATAGATAGTGCCAAATGTAGCACATACGCGTGAATCAACTTTGTCTAGTCTGTTATAAATAAAGGCAACGAAAATTCAAGCATCTGTCAGCAAACAGCTCATGAGTTGTATTTCATATAAAAAAAATCTACATATTCCAGTGGTAAATAAAAAATAAAAAAATTCCCTAGGAAGATTCCATCTCTTCTGTATTTCTTAAGAAACAAGATCCCAACAAATTCTGCAAGCATCACATCATCATTATATCAAGTTTCGGTCCATCTTTCAAACTTGCCAAGATAGCATCTGAAGCTAATGAGCGTCGATTGTTTTGTTACGTACACAAATCTCTAGATGTCAATTATGTGGCTGTTGGCTTTCTCGGCTCACACATAAGCTTTGGCCCATGTTACTCATGAAAGTACCAGAATTCAGGCCTATTGTGAGGTGCCAAGGCAAGAGGGAAAAGAACTATTCTCGAAAAAAAAAAAAGAAGAAGAGGGAAAAGAACTAGTCATGGATCATGATCACTCAAAGTATCCATTGGTTCATGATTATTAACGGCAAGTGGCTCATTCTAGAAGCGAATCAACTGCGCATGTAATGGATAACTTAGCACTGAACCTATGCTCACGTCCATAGCAGGTGCAATACAAAAATGGAGTAATATATCATACCAACTAGCAAAGCCCCAAAACTGTCAACAACCAGCTACTAGCTATCTTCCCCTCAAAAAGAAAAGCTACTAGCTATCTGTAAGCATGCTTCGAGATAATTATGATATAATTAGGCATAGCTTATTACGCAATCTGGTGGTCACTTAGCCTTTCCACCCTCCTCTCTTATCTAAACATCATCCCATTTGGACCCTATCCTGATATCATCTCTCACCTGCAAACGCCAATCGTACATAGTCAGCCTCCTTTAGCATGTGGCTTCATGCCTAGCCGCTGCTTTCCTCGTGATTGCTTCAAATCATGGGTTTGTAGAGGTAGACCAGCATGCAGCGCTCCAAAAGTTAATTTGTTTATTCCATTGTTTATATTATCATCTAGTCCTTGTACGATGGTCTGCTAAGATAAACAAACGGCTGTCTCCAATGAGGAGACTTGGTTAACCTAATGGGGAAGGATCAACCATGTCATATGTCATATGTGGACCATCAGCAACCATGCATACATAAATACAGTATGTAAATTTTATGTGAGCAACGTGCGCCGCCGCAGTCAACGTCATTGCGTCCACCTTTAGAATATGAGTAGTTTCAGTGATGACGTTTTGCCATGGCATTGGTCCACCAACGCACGCACGAATGGATATGTGTGGACGAGCATGTATGCTGTGCTTCAAATGTTGAACTAGCCGTCCATTAATTTATTTACCATTTGGTCGGAGTTTCCAAGGATCGAACTGGTTGGTTTGTCGTTGAACTCTTGTTGATGGTGTGGAAAATGAGCAAGAATGTTGTGATGTGGAGTAACGGAAGATGCTCCTCGCTACACCTATTTCCATGTGGAGCTGTTCGACTTAGTTACGTCAAGGTATCCTAGCGTCCACGGCATCATCAGGAAGCAGCTACGGTATACGTAGTATATTCCAAATGAATAATCATTGTATATTCCAAATGAATAATCATTGTACTAATTAGTAACAACTGGATAAGGATTCAAATCAACAGCACATGCCAATTGCAGTTCTCAATAAAGATTCCAGCATAGTAGGACAAGAAACGTGGTCACCATTCATTGATCTCCACTTGCACTTGACTTTCAGTAGTACACCAATAATTTACAGCTTTCAGTTTACAAGAAAACGAAATGAAAATAATTAGCAATTTTTCTTGTTCTTTCATCGGCCTGACAGTAAGAATCCTGTCATCCTGCTCTGTTCGTTTAAGCTAGCTAGATCGGGGCGGTAATCTAGGCATGTGTACTACTGCATCTCGAGATGGTTGCTCAGTAGCAACTGCTGGTTCAGAAAGTTGCTGTACTGAAAGTTGCTGCTAGCAGCCTCCGCAAGCTGCTGGTTGC
Organism: Chloris gayana; assembly: GCA_031894775.1. Classification (NCBI taxonomy): domain Eukaryota; kingdom Viridiplantae; phylum Streptophyta; class Magnoliopsida; order Poales; family Poaceae; genus Chloris; species Chloris gayana. Next base: position 577,146 of record JAUNZO010003997.1, on the reverse strand, counting down.
AGTAGCTGCTCGTGCTGCCCAAAAAAATGCCGCTCCTGGAATCACCTGGCACCTGCAGTTTTCTCTTCAAACTGCTGCCATCATCGAAGGAGCCACCATCCACTGTCATTATTCTCTTCCTTTTCAGACTGTTATAATTGGCACCATAATCTGAACCTAACGCATCAACATGTGGCGTATTTGTGCTGTTATTGTTGTTCACGTCAAAAGCAGGTGTTGTGTAGATTAGGGGGCTTTGCTGCTGTGGCTCGATTTCAGCTGGGATATCGAGGAGCAGCTGCGAGTAGTCGATGGTGTTGAGGAGATCGGTCAGGGAGATCGACTTGGTCATGCTCAGATGGGGATGGAACCGATGATGATCGTCAGTAGCATGAACAGCTTCAGACTTTGGCGAGGGCGCAGCATTCGTATTGTTGTTGAGGGTGAGGGAGGAGCCTTCTTCCTCCACAGTTGAGCCCTCCTGCTCCTGATCAGAGAACTGGAAATTGTTGCTCTTCTTGTAGATTCTGCACAGCACCCAGTCGTCCAACTGAAACAATTCATCAACAGACAGTAAATTAATTAGTTCAGTAAACATCGCTGTCATCAGCTGTTGCAACCGTGCAAGTAATAACTACTAGTAGCAGAAGGGAAAAAAATCTCACCCTCATGGAGGAGGAGGATCCTCTGCGCTTGGTCGTATTACCGACAGTAGTGAGGCGGTACTCGTGCATGATCCAGTCAGTCTTGACACCCTTGGGAGGCTTGCCCCTGTAGAACACGAGGGCCTTCTTGACTCCGATGTTCTCGCTGGTGGGAGTGGACAGGATGGCCTTGTCGGTGCCGGTGGCCTTCCAGTACCCCGACCCGGCGGCGCGGTTGGGCCGGGCGCCGTTCGGGTACTTGCGGTCCCTCGGGCTGAAGAAGTACCACTCGTTCTCCCCAAACAAAGCTTTGGCTGAAAAAGGAAGGGATTCAATTAAGTGCTAATAACATTCGGATAATTTTATTAAGAAAAAAATTTGGTTACTTACGAGGAAGGTCCCATGGGTTGCATTGGTAGATGTTGACCTCGGCGATGATGGGCACAGGGCATGGGATGGAGGCAGCCTGGTTCATGAGGTAGTGAACGATGAGCTCCTCGTCCGTGGGGTGGAACCGGAAACCAGCTGGAAGCGAAGCTATTCTACCACCGCTGCTCGGCATGCTGGATCTGTTACTGGACTGCTAGCTCGATGCTATGCAAGAGCTTATCTTGGCTAGAGATCGACGATGAGAACCGGAAGGAAGGAGAAGATGGTTATGCACTGCTTAGCAGGGGAGAAATGAGTTTTGAAATTTTTGAGATGCAGGGCCGGGGCCATGGTTTTATAGATGCCACGCCATTGTATTCTTGCGGGAGAGTGCAGTAGGTGGCCGGATATGGATTAGCATGACGAACAAGGGCGCAATAGTTCATCGCCCTTTCTCAATATCCAATGCCCTTTTCACACGTGATCATCAATCTAATTAAAGTTCTCAATTTACTGCAAGCAAAATCATGTGTTATTCTTCAATCTACAGCGCCAAGAGAAATAGAACAGCGATTGGTGAACGACCGACTAGTTTCGTGAGCTAATTAATTTAGTCATCACAGATGACTAATTTGCCCCTGATCGGCGTGGCTCCACGCCATGCTTCGTGTGCAAGGGGAGAGGAATGGGATAATGAAAGCAAAAGAATGGTGAGTGATAAGATGAGGACGGTGAGTACGACAAAACATCCCACACCACGTGTCGACGTACCAGGCCCGCCAACGATATACGGCATGCTGGACTGCTGGTTTGGCTCCTTTGCGGCTTTTGACTGATCACAGTTTAGTTTCTTGTGAGCTCGATTCACCTAGTATGACTTTCTTTTTCTGTTTTTGTACATGTACATTGTAAATCACTTGCTCTCAATCGTAATCACAAGCTTCATTAAAAAAAAAAAATCGTAATCACAAGCAAACTCAAGAGTGACCACATGACTATTAATTTTGTGCCTTTTAATGGAGAAGATTTGGTAAAAAAAAGTGTTTGACTTTTGTTCATCTTCTATTGTGTACATATACGACTGTGAGGATGAATTTGGTTGACTTATGTAGGTGAAGTGACGATGTGAGATGTATCCTAACCCAAGTTTTTTGTTCCAAAATACTAGCCAATAGTCTTGAAAAACTACTAACCAATAGTTTAAGGATATTTTTGTAATAAGTGTAATAATTAAAGGGTATATTTTTTCACAAAATACAATTTGGGATACCAACCACAACTCCATGGTAAGAATAATAATGAACACAACATCAAACATTAATTAGATTACTAATTTTTTATATATTCTGATAACAATAAAATTAATCAGGAGAAATCTATTACTTTCACCACATTACCCTCAATATTGTAAAATATTGACCAATAGTTGTGTATTTTTTATATCATATCTATATTGTTGGATCAAACTACTGGTCAATAGTTTTGGAAAACTACTAACTGGTATTTTGGATTGAAAAACTCCTCAAAGAGTAATAGTGAATTAACATAAGAGATTATATGGGTTAGTATTTTATTTTATATTATGGACAAGTTATAAGTTTATAACTTGATATCATTACTTTCAGTCTGATAAAATACTCGTTAGTAGTCTTGGATTACTGACACCAGATGTTGGTGGATCAAACTACTGAACACCAAATTATATAAAAACTACTAGCTTAATTTGAATTGAAAAACTCCTACGAAACTAAACCAATGGATGAATATGGCTTCACATCACAACTATAAGGGTTATTATAGTTTGAATGCTTTCTTCCATTTCTTTTAATTTTTTAGGTAATGGAAACAATAGTTTCCGGCCTCTGCAAAGAACACATTCCTTTTTTATTTGTTTTACTTATTAGAAAGAGTCAGTAGGCAGACTGACGACAAGAATGGAGAACAGATTAAGAAAGTTGGAGCCTATTATTGAAACGCCATCCATTTATTTTATTTAGATAACGGAATGAAAACATCCAGGTGCAACATCTTGCTATATTCTTTCATAATTTAATTTCCATACCATGTAGGTAATGGAGGAACACTGCTGTACGTACTGCCGGATATTCCGACCCAGCTGTAGGCAAAACACTCATGGTACAGACCAGTGCGCTATGTACAAAGGAGAGTCCACTGTGGTCTTTTGGGCACATATATCTAAGCAAAAAGACATGAAACAACTATAATCATACAAAGGAGAGACTCTACATGTTGTCTTTTAATAAATATATATTATTAATGATTGTATAACATAAGTCGTCTCTTTACATGTACAACGGTGTTAAGAGTTGTCTCTTACATTGAAACACGTGATAGAGACCGTCGCTTCGTTAAGAGCCATCCAGCCGTCTCTTCGAGGGATAAAGAGGCTAATTGTAAAAATACACTGCCACATCAACTTAAGAACTCGTTTATTTATTAGCATTGTACATGCTATTATTGGAAGACCCAGACGCACACACAACATTTACCGAATTTGAAATAGCATAGCGTTGAAAAATAGAGCGTGTGGTGTGGGATGCGCGTGGCTCGAGAGAGACAAAGGTCAAGAATCTCCCACGCGTGTGTTCAATCAGCTGACGGCGGGAATGACGAAATGTGTGTACAACGACAGGGACGTACGGATTGCTTGAGCTGGCAAGACACTGACACAGGTGTGCCCACCCGCCTAATACTTTTTGACAACAAGCAAAGGCAGATAATTTTTCGTTACCATCTCAGCTTATCTATGTGGTGTTGATAGAGAGCTTCAATTCTTTGTTAGACCAGTCTTAATGGGAGTGTCACGAGCATTAAATTTGCTTGACATGACATAAGAGAGAACAAAGGGAGTGTCATGGGATGAGAGATGAGTGTCATCACCATGACTCTCTACTGGCACTGTTCTTAAGAATTTCTTTTTAGTAACTGTGCGATGACACTCACCACTGAGATTTGCCTTACCAGCTTAGCTTATCTGGAAGGTGCATGGTTGTCCTATATGCTTAGATGGATGAGATGAGAAGCCATTGTTGATGAGTCAGTATGCATGCAATGGTGAAGCTTTCCTGTGACAGAGACTTCCATGCTGATCGAGATCGCGCACTCAGCTGGCATGCTATGCACAGATAGATGCATCCATCGAGCCAGGGCCGTGCAGATCATTGACACACACACACATAATTAAGCTGGCTACTATGTCGGGTTGGCAAAAGGCGAGCCAATGGCCTGAGCGTACCTTGAGGATAAGAACACGTGCAACATTTTATTTGAGAGTGGTGTGAACAATGATGCCTCTAGCTCCAGCTGTGTGAGTGTGCGACGACGATCCACGTATCGATCCAGTACGTACCCATGAGACGATCAGCACGTATCTGCACCTAAATGCTGATGCCAGCAACTCAGCACGCAGTCCTTATCCACTCAATTTCAGAGGCCGGGCAGATCATAGAGCTCCAGTTGTTCTTAACCGATGCACGTGTTCTCGCCACACAGATTTGACCACTACAATTTTTTTTACGGAAGTTTGACCACTACTTCGGCAGCCCAATCAAGATTCATAACCAGTGGAGAGATCAGCCAAAAGGAAGGCGAATGGTTGTTGGGGAAACCGACACTAATCATCACCAATAATCTCTCATCTTGTGCTAAATGTTGAGGAAAATATTCACCAACAGACCTGCAGCGGAATACGCAATCACAATGCACAATTGACACGATGAATTACGTGGAAAACCTCCTCTAGACGAGAGGAGTAAAAACCACAGGGCAAACGCCCACTCCAACCTTCTCCACTATAAAACGATAATGGATACAAGAAGTCTTCTCTAGAACCTCTAGAGGCACTCCACAGCAGCAGCAACACCAACAAGGTAGCTACAACCTTGATACAACAACAATAGTAACACACCTAAGTGAAATACAAGAAGAGCTAGCACTTTCAGCCACTAGAGCGTTAACTGCATTCTGTCCTCTTCGGAGTTTAGTTCATACCAAGCAAAAACAAGATCCAATGTCCACAAACTTTGGTAGGAAAACAGCTCGGAGTCCTCTATCTACTGACCAAAATTCAGCTCAATGCCCAAACTATTCATCTACCAAAACTGCTCACTGCTGAATCTGCTGCTACAGAACTGACAAACTCCTCCTCAAAACTGACGCTCCAATAATCCAATCCTCAAACCAACTGATCAAAACAGAGTACTCTAAATGTAGAACGAGCTCACCAAATTTGGGGTCAATCCAACCCCGTTTGAGCCGCCGATCAGTTGCAAGACGATGACTGCATATGATGCATGAATCTGGATGGCAAGTCTTCTCTTTTTCCTCTCTTGCTTCACTTCATATTCTATTGTTGTTTGTTGCTCTTTCTCTCTCTCTCTCTCTCTTCCTCCTCCACAACCTGAACAAGGTATATGAGGACTAGGGTTTTGCTTCTCCAAGCATTCTCCACCGCTCATCAAGGTGGCAATCAACGGTTCACACACGTTGGACTGTTGCTGGGTTTTGGGCTGAATATTTCTTCACGTCGAGGAAATTTAGCCCAACAAATATTAGAAATTTTTTGTCTCAAAATAAATAGAAATTTTTGCAGTGCGTTCAGACATCGAGTCTTTCAGAGAGCCGCAGCCAGCAAATTCTTTTTTAAAGTTAATGGGAAGAAAACCCATATTTAAGCCAACAAATTATTTTCTAAGTGTTAAGTTACTATGCACTAATTAGTTACACCCAAAAGTCTAAACTGGTGTGCAATTCACTTATAGTTCGACACCCCTCTCATGTGCAACTTTCGTGGATGCAAACTTGGAAATAAGAGTGACACAATGGGACTAAAACTCAAGATCTCTGGTTCTAATATCATATTAAGTTATTAGGCACTAACCAGTTGCACAAAAAATCTAAGCTGATAGGAAAAGATGTACAATTCATTGTAACCGTCCTAACAATGTAACAAAGATGTTGTGTAATAAAATTTGGTTGAGAATTCAATGTTTGGAAAAATATAAGCAAATGTTTGAGTTTGTCGCGTCGTGGATCGAATTTTCCGTCGAAGCCCATCTTCTCTTTTTCCCTTCGCGGCCCAGCCACCAAACAACTCAGCGCACGAAGCCCAATGCAGCTACAGACTGATGCACGCGAGCCGCAAGTGCACCATTAGTGTAAATAGCTGCATTGACAGGTCCTTTCAAATCATTCCTAGTATTTGCATAAGGATTGCATAAAGTTTTCTATATGTGATGAGCTCCATAATTTCACACCTGTAAGCATAAACATTATATTCTTTCCCTTTAAGATATTCTCTTGTCACATACGGATCCGTCCCATCGGGTGCTGTGGGAGCTTTTGTAGAAGCATTTGCGGAGATGGTATCTGCCATTTGCACAGATCTACCGACCAGGTCAACCACACCTACCGTTTGGGAGTAGTCCCCTACCAGTTTATTCAATAAATAATTTAGATCAGTCTCAGTGGAATTTAATAGACAATAAATAGAGTGTCATATAGGTATTTTTGATGATGTAGTAGTGTATTAATGAGAAAAGAGATAAAATGAGTTTCATAAGGGTATGTACAATGCTAATTAATGAACGGGCTCTTAAGTCGACGTGGCGAGTGTATTTTTGCAATTAGCCCCTCTATCCCTTGAAGAGACGGCTGGGTGGGTTCTTGACGAAGATACGGTCTCTATCACGTGTTCCGATGTAAGAGACAGCTCTTAGCACCGTTGTACATGTGAAGAGACAACTTATGTATACAATCATTAATATATACATTTATTAAAAGACAGCTCGTAGAGTCTCTCCTTTGTATGACTAGAGTTGTTTCATGTCTCTTTGCTTAGATACATGTGCCCAAGAGACCGCAGATTGTCTCTCCTTTGTACATGCCTTAAGGATGAAACTCTCTATACACAGTTACTTAGATAGCTTGTGTCTTGTATGTAACCTTGAAAAGCATCATGCATGAACCATACATAAAATTAAACCACGTACATTTGGGCTGATTATTGCAAAAGGAAAAAAAATGCAGCAAGACTTGGACTTTTCTTTTTCCCAATTCATAAGTTTAGAGGTTCTAAAGAAATAGTGCTTGCTATTCAAATTTTAGAGGACAAAGTTTATGGTAGTTGCATATATTTATAATCTTATGTTTACTATTGCTTTTTTTAACTTATGTTTACTATTACTAAGTACTACTCCCTCCGTCCTATTGAAAGTGTCGTTTTAGACTTTTAGACATCGTCCTTTGACTGTTCGTCCCATTATAAATGTTATATATTTTTTTAACTTAATTTATCATTAGTGATACTTTAATAATAATGTATTTATTTTTGTATTTTTATAAAAAAATTTGAATAAGACAAGCGGTCAAACGCGAAATCTAAAAAGTCAAAAACGACACTTTCAATAGGACAGAGGTAGTATAATGGACTAGTAGTAGATGATTGAGTTGGGTTCCGTGGTTGGAGGAATGTTGCTGGCAACAGTGATTTTACTAATTTGGGCCCTCGATCTCGCGAGGCTATTTTATGCTTAGCTTTCCAGCTAAAGAAACAAAGAGAGAGTGAGTATTGTCGGATCCAAATGGTACCTTATAATTAAGTTGTTGATTAAGTCTAGCTGATCGCAGAAGAATGGAAAAGAACATGAAAAGGAATACAAAGCACAGTGAGCAAACGAGAAGAGTAGTGTGGTTGATATTCAAAGGATCCACGGGAAAGATTGAAAGTGGAAGGTGGACGGCAAAGGGAATAATAAGCTCCAAGATTACTGCATTACTTTCCTTCAAATAGGCATCACAGCAATGAAAAAATGATAAATTATTGGAGATGCTAATTGAACCCCGGACCCCTAAGAAGCATTACATTAGTGCTCTACCAATTGAGCTACATCCCCAACTTTATTTCTTTGCATACTGTAATTTATTTTTAAAAACTATTAATTATGAGACATGTCTCACAATATTCAACTAAAATTTTTAGAAGATAATTCTCAACTGAAGTATTTATTAATTTTTTTAATTGGAGATGCGGGGAACCCCGGACCTCTAAGAAGCATTACATTAGTGCTCTACCAATTGCGCTACATCCTCAATTATTTTTAACTGCATACTGTAATTTACTTTTAATCTACTACTTATGTGTATGTCGCACAATATTCAACCAAAATTTTCAGAAGCAAATTCTCGATTAAAATACTGAGAAAAAAATAATTTTATTGGAGATGCCGCGATACGCATCCGTTCCAAATAAGCATGCCGTGATAGGCATGATAGAGAATGCACTATTGCACTCTCAAGTCTCAACGTTGTTACATCGTGCTTAGTAAATTGTATGGACCAGCCGGTTAACTAGCAGCACATTTACTGTGGAGACCAGCCCACATATTGACTTGCTGGGCCTAAAGTCCAAAATTTGGCTAAGCGCCATATCATAACTTCCTTTTGTTCTTCTTGAACAAGACATCATAACTTTAGGATCAGATAACCTGAACAAGCAATTACTATGATAAAAAAATCAAATCAGACTGCATCTTGCGCGACTAAAATAGCAGCGATTATCATGCTAAATCATATTATTATGTTCCATGTAAAAAAACAATTGTAAACATTTTAACACCAAATACAACACACGGATGGAGAACTGCATGTCTGAAAGAAAAAAGTGAACTCTTGTAGTAAAATAGTAACAATAGGTAAACTGAATTACCGAACCTCCTGAGGCTGCGTCCAAAGCAGCAGACGTGATGCTTGTTGACAGCGACGCTTCGGCAGAAATACACTGCCCTCTCGTTACATCCATCCATTATTAGGCACACACTATCAACCAGACACAAAGAGCTTAATCGTACTCGCAATATGTAATTAATAAACTGCAGTGCACATTACTTTGGAAACGACAGCACATCCTGATTACCATACTGGGATAAGAATCTAACCTGGCTTTAATAGGACGACACCAGCTACTGCAAAATGATTAGTAGCCAACATATATTCAGACAGATTTCAAGGAGACTTGCTTTAATTTTCAAGTGGATGGTTCCATGCGGGTTATTGTGGACTCCCATTTTAAGCATTTCAATTAGCATTAGCCGTAGGATAGTTGGTCTCAGCAGATTATCCTTCAGGGCTTGAATACAGCATACCTGCAGGGCCCATGAAAATATAAATGTCGATTTGGATAACACATACAGGGACAGTGTTTGTATCTTTAGAGCAACTAGATTATTTTGCCCGCGCAGTTGCACGGGCGAGCCGTAAATGACACTGATATATATTCTTAGTGGTCATTGCCAATTAGCACAATCGCCTTTGCCACTATGAGGAACACAAGTTGGGTCCACGTATCATTATTAAGACATTAGGGGCATATATGGGATTACCATTAATAATTTATTTTTATTAACAGATGAATTGTCAACAATTATTTTCTGACTATACCATATAACATATGAATTGTTATACTAAAAAATAAATAATGGAAAATAAAATAATGCAAGGATATACCGTATTAAAGGATTCTGTTTGTTCAAAGAGATATGCCATACTACGTTGAATGTCTAATATTGTTTAGTTGCTTGATTGTTCCCTTTTACTTCTGCCGAGTGAGGTCAGAGGTCCATCATGCTTGCTTCCATGGACATGTCCTGGCGTCCAGCACGTCCTTGAAAAGAAACATGTTTGGCTCAGCCCCAACCAATAAAAGCTCCGTCCTCCTCCATACACTGCTGAGGCAGCTGAGCTATCCAACACTTGATGATTTTAGATTCTTAGTGTTCCCAGCTGAAGCACCACCATCCCCGTTGAAAAACTGCATGCTCTCATTCATGTCAAGAATCTGAGTGTGGATCGAACTTGCTGGTCACGTCTTTCTCTTCGTGAAGTTGGTAGACCTGTCCATCCACATGCGGACCAATGCAAGCGCTCTGCTTTGCAATTTGTGGCCTGCGTTGATCTCTTAGATTTATAAGTGCAAACGTTTCCTGATCGCAGAGACAAAGCATGAAGCAGGAATAAGATAGATGATGTATTAGCTACAGTCATTCTTTGTGTTCGGCGTGTGTGATACAACTTGCTGGTCACAGCTTTCTGTCCATGAGGCTGGCTGGCATGTGCCTTCGCAGTTCCACTTACCGGCGGCAGCGAGCCCAGGAGCTTGGCTCATACATTGGCCGTGGCCCTCGCATCCGAGGTCTGCGCTCTGCCTCTGCCTTGCAATCCGTGGCCTGCGTTAATCTCTTGCATTTATAAGTGCAATTGTGTCCTAATCGCAGAGACAGATCTTGAAGGATAACATAGATGATTTACATACGATGATTTCCTTGTAGATTTCTTTGCCTGCTACTGAACTTGCTGCTTCTGATACAATCGCTGCCTCCATGCCCAACGACGATTGCAGCAGCCGGCAGCGATAAGTATTATTCCTCCTCGATAGGGTTGTTGATGCAAGGCGGCGGCGCTCGTGAGTACACGACTGAGGGATGGGTCGCTAGGGGTGGTAGTTGATTTATTTTCACGTGGAAAATTGCATTATGAAGACCAAGGGCCGGATGTCTCTCCTTAGTTATTAGGGTTAGGGATAAAGGGCTAGATGTTTTTCTTTTTTCTGAGAATTTCTAGCCTATTTCTCTATTTTTTCAGCGACCGGAAGAAAAAGGTCATCTCCTTTTAATATTAAATAGATTTAGCTGCAAACGCGCCGTTGGGCGCTTCGAAGCCTGAGCCTCAATGTCACCGAGATGGCCTGTCATGGTCCGGATAAATTTGAGCCCACCTATTGAGAAGAACATCTTCCCATGCAAAAAAAAGAGAGACAAGTTTACTCCATTCTGAGCAATTTCCCAATGACAAAACTGTCTTTATTCAATGCTAAAGTTCAGAGGGGCAGAAAATGAACAGTGCCTATGACGGACAACGTATAGACGATAAGACAACAAACGGAGGTGCTCCAGGTCTTCTCTGTCGCAGCATTCCTCCATGTTTTCCGACAACAACGCCAGCCAGTTCGACATGGGCAGCTGGCTCCACCAGGGACAAGGATCACTGCTGAACTCTAGCCGTGGGGACAGAAGCGCGATTAACAAATATTACCTCTTATTGAAAGTGTCGTTTTTAATTTTCAAGATTCAATTTTAATTATTCGTCTTATTCAAAAAAATTATACAATATTATTTATTATTTTGTAATATATTTTATCATTGAAGATACTTAAATGATATCATATTTGTTTTAATATTTGTATAAATTGTTTGAATAAAACAAATGTTCAAAATTGATTTCTAAAAGTAAAAAAACGACAATTTCAATGGGACGGATGGAGTACTATGCAAAGAATAATGGCTACGGTGTGCATCAACCGTGGCTATAGAGGGCTCATTAGCAGCGGTTGATGTTGTAAACCAAAACCTTTTAGTTGTGGGCCACATTGTCAACCATGGTTATTGAGCCCTTTTTTAGACGCGGCCCAAAATGTCAACCACAGCTATTGTCCTCACCCAACCACTACCTTCCCGAGGGCGGCGCCGCCTCCTGCTCCTCCCGACGACCTACTCCTCCTCCCAGCAGCCGGCGTCTCGGGCCACGCGCCCTTCCTCCTCCTAGCGGTTAGTGGCTCGAGCGGTGCCGCCTCCTCCTCCTCCTCCCGACAGCGGGTGACGACTAAAGAGCAGTTGGATCTGGCTGCCCCCTTCTCCGGCGGTGAGCGATGACCCGGGTGCGGCCGGATCTGGTCGCCTCCATCTCCGACGGCGGGTGGTAACCTAGGGGTGGCCGGATCTGGCCGCCCCTCTTATTCGATGGTTTGTGGCAGTGGCGGCGGCGGAGACCCATTTTTTATTTTTATTATTAATGAGTAGCGGCGTGTGACATTGTCAACCGCCACTAGTAATTCTTTTTAGCCATAACTGGTCTATTCTACGCCGTTGTTGTAGTGCTTTTAATGGGTGGAGCGGCGATAGTCTAAACAGTCCAGACTAAGTAGGTTTCATATGCACTCCATCAAGATAATAAAACACAGATCCAAATGCGTGCATGGGCTTCTCTATAATATACAACTTGATGTATGTCAGGATTAAGAATGCTTACGTGAAGGTACAATCCTATACATATCATGCTTAGATTTAATTACATGCATTTTGCCTGAATAATATTATCTTCAAAGAAAGCTATTTTTCACTTGTGCACTTTCTTTTTCCTTTTTCCTTGAAAAGGATCATGCATATGAGCCATAGATAAAATTAAACCACATACATTTCAGCTGATTATTTCAAAAGAAAAAAGCAGTGGGACTTGGATTTTATTTTTCCCAAGTCGTAAATATAGAGGTTCTAAAGAATTGCTGTTCAAATTTTAGAGGACAAAGTATATTATGGTAGTTCTATAATTATAGTCTTATATGATTATTATTAGTACTACTATAAAACGGACTAAAAGTGAATATGATCGAGTAGGGTGCCGTGGTATTTTCTTGAATGTTGTTGGACTAACAATGACTTTACAAAGTCAGGACCCTCGCGAGTGGAGTATTGTCGGGTCCAAATGGTACCTTTAAGTTGTTGATTAAATCTAGCTAATCGCGGAAGAATGGAATACAAAGCACAGTGAGCAGATGAGAAGAGAAGTGTGATTGATATTCAAATGATCCACGTGAAGATTAAGGCGGACGGCATCGGCAAGGGAAAGATTAAGGCGTGGACGGCATCGGCAGGGGAATAAGCTCCAAGATTACTGCATTACTTTCCTTACGCATCACAACAAAATATTATCTTTTAATGGAGATGCGAGGAATTGAACCCCAAACCTCTAATTCGCATTATATTAGTGCTCTACCAATTGAGCTACATCCCCATCCTTATTTTATTGCAAATTATAATTAAACTTTAAATCTACTAACTATGCGACATGTAGCACAATATTTCAACTTAAAATTTTAGAACTTAGAAGCCAATTCTCAATTGAAATATCGAAAAAAATATTGGGGATGCAAGGAGTTCAACCCCGAACCTTTCAGAAGCATTAGATTAATTAATGCTCCCCTCGCAAAAAAAAATAATGCTCTACCCATTGAGCTACAAGACCAATTTTTAGATTTAAAAATATAATATGTTCTAAACTTCTTAATTATGCACAATATAGATGTTAACATGATTTCATTCTCACACAAAAAAAATGCAAGGGATTCTCACACAAAATTGGAGAAAAGAAACTCATGTAGCCATTATATTTACCTCTGTAGGACTGAATTGTGACAGATATCGTCGGATAATCTAAACCAGTATATATATTGAATTATATGTTGGGTCTTTTTCCCATACATATCCGTTCGACACACTGGCATGGCATGCCCCGATACGCATGATTTGTTGGATTCATATAAAAAAAATGTGATGCCCTATCAACGTTGTTTTTTTTTTTTTTTTTGACTTCCCCTATCAACGTTGTTGGATCGACCCTAGTAAATTGTCTGGTTTTGTTTTTTATATCGTAAATTGTATGGGCTAGCCGGCTAACTAGCAGCACATCATGAGTGGGTATGATTGGGGCCTTGGGCTACTATGATGATCAGCCCAGGTATTGACTTGCTGGGTCTGAAGTGTACAGTACTTAAATTGGGCTTCCCAGTCTGGATTTAGCGCCATATCATAACTTTTGTTCTAGAAATTCTTCTAAACAAGAAGATTTCATAACTTCAGAATAAAACAACCTAAACAAGCCATTACCGTGATCAACAATCAAACCAGACCATCACTACTACATAAACACTCCATAGCGGTGGGCTAAAAGGGTCTCGATGACGGACAACATAAAGACCACCGAGGCCCCGTCACTAATTATAGAGAAAATTTGTCGCAGTCTAGGGACCGCAACTGCCCGTCGGGACGATTAAGCCTAATAGAGCGCCGGTGGCGGTCTAGGGATCGCGACCGGCGTCATTAACCTACTAACAAAATAAAGCGGGACCTAGGCTGGGACCTGTCCTAGACGACGTCGCCGCGGCGCTGTCCCATCCCGCCGCTTCATGCGGCGCGCGCTGCGGCACGAAGATGAGGAGGAGGAGCCGCCGCCGCCGGATCCGCCGCGGGAGGAGGAGGAGGAGGAGCCGCCGCCGGTGCCGCGGGGGAGGGGAGAAGCAGGAGGAGGAGGAGGAGTCGGTGCCGCGGGAGGAGCAGGGAGGACGACGAGCCGCCGGTGGCGCCGCTTTCTTCGCGCCGCCGCCAAAGGGCGCCCGCAACGGGGGAGTAGGAGGACGAGCCGCGAGGAGGAGCGTCGGTTGCTCTTGGAGCGGTCCCGGCGGCGGCGATCTATGCCGGAGGCGGAGGAGGAGCGGAGGAAGGAGAGAAGGAAGAGGCGGTGCCGCCACCGACGGTATTCATGACTGTTGTGGCGCTGTCAGCTGCGGGCCCGTGCCCACCGTAACAGCGGGTTCTCACGGAACCGTCACCATGGTCAAATAGGTATCCGCCACTATAGAGTATTATTCAAGTAGTGCATGTTGCATGCCTAAAATAGCAGCAATTATCATTACGAGTGCATGCGTTCTACCGGAGTAACACGGAAGGATAACTGCATGTCTAAATGAAAATAAAAGTAAACTTTCCATGGATACAACAAAACAGGCAACATATCCTGTGGAAACCAACCAACCTATACAACCTTTAGAAACTAAAATCTGGATCCTAGGATCACTAATCGGTGGTTGGAGAGATAGATTGCCTAAATTAGCACTTAAACCCTCCCACCATTGTCTTTGATAATTTGTTTTTGCTAATAACCCCCTACTCTAATCACGTCGGGCAACACGCACCGATCCCTATCGATCCCGATCCCAACCCATCGAAGAGACGCTAGCGAAATCGTCGGGTGACGCCGCCGCCGTCCTCGCGTCCGACGGCCCGCGCGCGCATGTCCGGGCGCCGGGTGTGCTGCTCCTACCCCGTCGCCGGTGCACGCCGCCGTCGCACGCCGCCGCTACCCTTCGGTCCGACGTCCCGCACGCGCAGACGCCGCGCCGCCCGTCCGTCGTCGTCTGCGTGGAAGAAGGCCCCGAGCCGAAGGACGGCCGTAGCGTCACCAGCACGTAGCGAAGCTCCAACAGTCTTAAGGATTCCTTGAACTGGTAAATCTACATAGAGCAGTGGAGCGTCGGGCCTGCGCGGTAATGATCAGCACCTCCCACCGGAGGGCCGGACTATCGTCGATCGATCCTGCCATCCAGGAAGTGGAAGCTGCGTCGAGCATTCCGTTGTAGCCTCTCAACCGTTGCTGAAAGCGTGCAAGGTATGATGTGCTCTTCTTGCTGTATCTCCGTGTTCCCACCTCCTTGCATGCTCATCTGTGTGAACAATTGATGTATCACCACCATGTGATACATGTTTATGAAAGCAAAGCGAATCTCGGTTTTAGGTGTTCACGAAATTTTGCAGGAGGAAATAGAAAGTGCATACAACGGCCTTGAGCTCGAGGGCACGCACTTGCCTTTGAAGCTGCCGCATCCGCTTGGTATTGGATCAAGGGAACACGTTTGCTGGTGGTTCGAGATCATCGCCCGCCTGGACGCCTGCACGATCGCCGCCGACTAGACGCCCTCGCTGCTGGAACGTCCTTCGTCGTGGACTCCCCGTAGGAACGGCCATGGACTCCGAGCCTTGGACTGCAGGTGTGAATATCTACGTGCATGAATATGTTCTCATGTGCATGTACATAGAAATCGTGCATGTATATACGAATGTTTTTACGTCAACCAACTCATATAAGTTTATACATCTAGATGCAGCCATGAACTCCGTCGTCGACGCCACCATGGAGATCACCACCGCCGCCGCCATGGAGATCACCGTTGAGGATGTATCCATTGCGGCCATTGACGCCGGAGTTGGAGCCCACCTTGAACATACAAGCACACCACAACCAACATCTTCTCCGACTCTAGCTGTAAGTTGCAAATAACATTTGAACATCCTTGGCCTGGTTTGTTGATCATACAAGTGACACAAACATTCCTTTTTACAATTCTATAGGCAACAAGTGACACAGGCAACACAAATTCCAAAGCACATTTGAAGCCAATGATTGGAATGATATTTGATACTCTCAAAGACGTGGAGGAATTCTACAAGTCGTATGCATATGACAAAGTTGGTTTTTCTGTTCGTATAGGTCAGCACAAGAAGGAAAATGAGGAAATATTATTCAAGAGGTATTATTGTTCAAGACAAGGGTTCAGTCAGGAGAATGAAACAAATGCTAATGATGAATCTGGTAATATAAGACACAGAAGGTGATGGAAACTAGATGTGGTTGCCCGGCACATATTGTTGTCAAGCTTCGCGGTGACAAGAGGTATCAAATAGTTGCAATGGTTGAGGAGCACAACCATGGTTTTGTGTCGCTAAATAAAAGGCACTTGCTAAGATCCAATCGTAGAGTCGGTGGGAGGGCAAAGAGTACTTTGTTCAATTGTCATAAGGCTAGTATTGGCACTTCACGGGCATATCGACTTCTCCATGTCGGTGAGGGTGGGTTTGAGACCGTTGGGTGCACAAAGAGGGATTTGCAAAACTATTATCGTGACCTCAGAACCAAAATCAAGGATGGAGATGCACAAATGTTTGTGGCACAACTTGAGCGAAAGAAGGAAGTCAATCCAGCCTTCTTTTATGAATTTATGGTGGATGAACAAGGACGACTTGTTCGTGTATTCTGGGCAGATGCTTCATGCAGGAAAAACTATAGTGTTTTTGGTGATGTGATTTCGGTAGATGCAACATATACCACCAACCAATATAACATGAAATTTGTGCCATTCACTGGAGTCAATCATCACATGCAAAGTGTTTTTCTTGGGGCTGCATTCTTAGCGGATGAAAAGATCGAGTCATATGTATGGTTGTTTAAAACCTTTCTTAAGGCTATGGGTGGAGTAGCACCTCATCTAATCACGACAGATGAAGATGCGAGCATGAAGGCTGCTATTGCTGAGATTCTACCAAATACAGCCCATAGACTTTGTATGTGGCATATCATGGATAAGGTACCCGAGAAGGTCGGGCCCTCTTTAAGAGAAGATCGAGATTTTTGGGACAGACTAAACAAGTGTGTGTGGGGACTGAGAATTCAGATGATTTTGTGTCACAATGGAATTCTATCATAACAGATTATGGACTCATGGGAAATGACTGGTTTTCGACTAAGTTTGATGTTCGCGAATCATGGATTCCAGTATACTTTTTGGACATACCTATAGCAGGAATGCTTAGGACTACATCACGCTCAGGGAGTGCAAATTCTTTTTTAACCGTTTCATTCGTAGAAAGTTGACTTTTGTTGAGTTTTGGCTAAGGTTTGACACAGCTTTGGAGTGCCAACGTCAAGAGGAGTTGATAGCCGATAATAAAAGTCTTCATAGCACTCCTAAACTGATGACACCATGGGCAATGGAGAAGCAATGTAGTGTGATATATACACATGAATTTTTCTTAAAATTTCAGGAACAAATCGTAGCTGCAAGAGACCATTGCATTATTCAAGGTGTTTCAGAGTGCGAAGATGTAAAATGTTTCACCATCAGCGATCGATCTGGAAAAGATCGAATTGTTCGGATGAACAAGTCAAACATGTTTGGGAAGTGCTCCTGTAAATTATATGAGTCCTATGGCATCCCATGTCGTCATATGATACAAGTGCTTAGGGCCGAGAAGCAAAATGAGGTACCATCAATTTATACTATGAAGAGGTGGGAGAAAAAATGTAAAAGGTGAGTTTCTACTACTGTTTTTTTTTTGTATGAGTACTTTGTTTCGTAGGATTATAGTGTTGATCATGTATTTCATTTGGCAGAGAAGTGTTTTTTGATGATGAAGGCAACCTTCTGGATGAGATGGCTAAAGATCATATGGAGGTGGCAATGCGGAGAAAAATTTCTGATTCACGCAACAAGTTTGAAGATCTAATCCAAATGGCCAAGAACTCCGAACCAGGGATTGACTTTTTGAATTCTAGTTTATCTAACCTAGTAGAGCCTCTTCAAAAGATCGTTCCCGCTGCTACGGTTAGTAAACAGGATGAATTTGAAACATTTCTTGGTACAAAAATTCCACATGAAGTCCAGATACATCCACCAACTGATATTGTGTCCAAAGGGCGATGCAAAAGAATTAAGAAGAGTAAGGAGAAGAAGACATCAAGGAAACGGAAGTGTGGAAAATGCAAGCAATTAGTGGATCATGATGCACGAAATTGCCTAATGAACAGTGTTGCCTGATGGTAAACTTTGAGTGTACTCTTTTGTTCTTCTCTACACTACGCTATACCTTGTGAGAGGTGCTTGCTTGAAAAGCTCTTTTGTTAATTTCAAACGTTGGAAATCAACAATTTCCTAAGCTTTTGCTTGCAGATTATTATTTACAGTACATAATAATTCACATGTGTTTTTCCCTGCTGAAGCACTGAATAAAGGTCACACGCTGCAAGCTGAACCTTAAATGCTTCACTGTCTGAAATGTGCGATTTATAGTAACATCAACTGAAGCTCATGTAATTCAGTTTGACAGACACATACTAGTGTGTGTGTCAGCTTGGCAAAGTACCAGAAACATCCTCAGCCTGTATCATCTAGATAACTTTTTTTATGTTGTTGCAGTTCATTCCATACAAATGTCGTCTACATTAGTCAATTATCTCTGATGGTACAATCCTACACTAAACCAGGAACCCTCTAAACTCATAGTTAAAACTTGGAACGTACAAAGCATCCCAGGACTAAAGGACATCCAAAGCGTCAACTAGCTTCAGGGTCACACCGATCAAGTGAGTACGGACAGAGAGACAAATCCATGTTCGTCCACGGAGCAATGCTTGACGCAGCTTCCACTTCCTGGATGGCAGGATCGACGAGTAGTCCGGCCCTCCGGTGGGAGGTGCTGATCATTGCCACGCAGGCCCGACACTCCACTGCTCTATGTAGATTTACCAGTTCAAGGAATTCTTAAGACTGTTGGAGCTTCGCTACGTGCTGGTGACGCTGCGGCCGTCGTCGTCCCTCGGCTCGGGGCCTTCTTCCACGCAGACGACGACGGACGGGCGGTGCGGTGTCCTGCGCGTGCGGGACGTCGGACGGAAGGGCGGCGGCAGCGTGCGGACGGCGGCGTGCACCGGCGACGGGGCAGGAGCGGCACACCCGGCGCCTGGACATGCGCGCGCGGCCGTCGGACGCGAGGACGGCGGCGGCGTCACCCGACGATCTCGCTAGCGTCTCTTCGATGGGTTGGGATCGGGATCGATAGGGATCGGTCCGTGTTGCTCGACGTGATTAGAGTAGGGGTTATTAGCAAAAACAAATTATTAAAGACAATGGTGGGAGGGTTTAAGTGCTAATTTAGGCAATCTATCTCTCCAACCACCGATTAGTGATTCTAGGATCCAGATTTTAGTTTCTAAAGGTTGCATAGGTTGGTTGGTTTCCACTTGCCCAACAAAATACTGCCAAAACAATTGGTAAACTGGATTACCGAACCACCGCAGGCTGCGTCCAAAGCAGCAGACCTGAACACCTGATGCTTGTTGACAGCGACGCTTCGGCAGAAATACCCTGCCCTCTCGTTACTTCCATCCATTAATAGGCACACACTATGAACTGCAGTGCACATTACGTAGTCAACATCAGCACATTGTGCGTCACATCCTGATTACCATATTCAGTCGAAGATTGCAACGCGGCTTGTTTTAATTTTCAAGTACTGGATGGAACCATCTGGGCTAGTGTGGACACCTATTTTAAGCATCTCAATTAGCATTAGCCGTAGGATAGTTGGTCTCAGCAGATTATCATCATTCAGGGCTTGCATACAGCACACGTGCGCAGGGCCCATGAAAATATAAATGTCAATTTGGATAAAACATAATTTATGCAATCGGGTCCCGAATAATCTTTCTTAGGGACATAACAACCAAAGACTAGTATTATTGTTGTTTTAGAGGACACAAAAGAATGAGTACCTAGTATATTTTGATTGTTTATTGTGTTCAGCCATTTGCAACAGACGTACAAGATGGTCAAATTTTGTGTAAAGGGCAGCTTGGGATCGTGATGGCATTGTTGGGTTGTTTATTTACCCTTTCTTTCTTGGGGGTTTGAGCTGTTGGGCGGGAGTGAGCACAAAGCCACAAGGGCAGAGCTGTTCCCAACAGGAGGAAGCAATTCCACTCTCACTGTCATGCAGGTCCTGCTTTATCTCTCTTTCTCAGGACCACAGGACTTGACAAGTCGGACTGGGGGCAGGAGAGGACCGTCGGTCAGAAGTTCAAAGGACCCATCTTTTCCGTTTTGTACTGTAGCGAAAGTACTCTCACCTCACTCGGCAGAATTTGCTCGAGGACATCATTGAATCTTGATTTTGCTCATAGACACTACTCTTTCGTGTCTATGATAAGAGTATTTTAATTACCTTAGTGTTCTGCAGCCAATTGACACAAAGGAGTGATGTCTATGGACAAAATCAAAATTGAACCGTGTCCACTGTCAAATGTCATAATTCTAAGATGTTCTGGAGCAATTTTTGTCTTCTCTCATCCCCGTGGGCATAGAGGTCAATTGCTGTCGGTGAAGATTGATGGAAGCATTGGCAATTCACCTCGATGTTTTGTACCGGAAGGGAAGGGCGCAATGGGCATTGCCATGTCAGCAGGGACCGATGTGCATGTGCACGGAGCCGACCCCACGCTCACATAGAGCCATTGGGCCATGTGGGTCCCACGTGTCGGTGAAAGTGGGAATGTGAGGGACGAAGAATATGAAGGGGAACTAGCCATTGTGTCCTCGGCTCGACAAACATAAAACACACGTACTCTAGCTTTGGATTCGTGTTTGTCGCGATCTAAACACATACACGAAGCAAAGATAACCAGAATGAGAACTCCTAACTAAAACCTCTTCCATTATGTTACGTGAATGCTCTCGAGTCCCTCTTTTCTTTTTCAATAAGTATTCATGCATTCTCTTTTTTGAATCATCAAAGGAAGGAAATCTATGACGATCCGGATGCACTAAAGCAACCAAAGTCCCAACCACCATTCTGTTCACTCGGCCTCATTATTTTCCACGAATGCAATCGTCTGCAGCTGAGGAGAACAATTGCGCTCATGGTTCGGAAAAAGGATGCGAGTGATGACGCATGTTTCATGTGAGCTTGGTCACACTATGTTCGTTCGTAACCTTGGTGACGAGTGGCAAACGTCTCGACAAGAAAATGGAGGAAGCACCAACTACTGTTTCGAGGACAAGAAACAGACATTGTTTCTCGTGAGACCACTCGGAATTGAAGAAGATAAAACAACACCGACCTCACTTCTTGTAAATCACTTTACGTTGTTTACAACAACACTTGTTCGATGGTTCCATTGCCACTTGTTGATGGGTTCCCATTTACCATTTTGAACATTTAATCCACCGAGTAGGAAAAACAACTTGTGTTTTTTGTTAATTCCATTTAGAGGTGCATTTTCTACACATCTTATAGTAGGGACGTAGGCAATTAAGATATCCTAATCAAGCGCACAACTGTTTAATTGTTTTATGATAATTGATTTTCTAAGCATTAAGCAATCAGTCCAAGTCTTGCAAAGATTGAATCACATAAATTTTAGAACATTCATGTTAGTGCTAGTTCACATCTAAATTAAGGAAGTGAATTACCAATACCTATACAAACTCGCTGAACTATTGCCGGTTGTCCATTTATTGCATAGTGCATCAATGTTTGGCTTCGTATGCATGAACACCCTTGAGTCCCTTCATCATACTATAGTAACGTAACGAGAAAATGACAAATGACTGCTAAAAATTGGAATATCGCACCGAATTAATTGATTTTTTCAAACTTTTAGCAAAATAAATTCACTAGTTACTTAGTGACACAATTGATTTGTGTTATTGCAATTTTATGGAATTGGAAACACAAAAAGATTATTTGAAGGCAACTTAACCTCATACTTTGAACACAATTTGTACCACGAATGTGGTTAGGTGTTTATGCGATATTCGTATCCTTGAAAGGTAGTTTCAACTCACAATAGTTTAATTTCTTTTAAATACTTTTATTTTTCTAAATATGTAATGAACAGTTTGAGCCTTGTACATTCTGAAAGGCATAAAGTTTAGACACATTCATTCATATTGGTATTAGTTAACAGCTAAATTAAGTAAGTGTGATATTCATACAAAACTCGCGCTTGCCAGCTTGTATATTTATAGCACCGTTCATCGAGTGTGTTGGTTTTCTTATGCATGAACACCCTTGAGTTTGCTCAGAGTCAAGCAATGACAAATAACAGCTAAAATTTGGAATCACCCAAAACATGTTTTACTATTTATGAAGTGATGTAATTGCTCCGTTTTTAAGGTTTGGAAACACAAAAAGATTATTGAAATGCAACTTAACTTTTAAAACTTAAACATTTCATTGGTGTTTAGCTCCCTATGCTTGTGTTCGTTCATAGTCAAGCCTAAACATCATGTTAGAAATGTAATATGGAAACGACAAATAACAACTAAAATTTTGAATCATGACACCTAGTCAATTGAATGTTTATGAATTCCCAACAACATATTTTCATTGTTTACTTAGCAATATAATTACTTAATTTGCATTCACAATTAAGTTAAGTAGTAATTTTTTGCTACCCATACAAACTCGTAGGAATTCTTGTCATTGTATATTCATTGAATGTTTCATCTATGTGTGGCTTGATATGCATGAACACGCACGAGAGTCTGTTGAGAGCCATGCTAGTAACATAATTCGGAAGCGACAAATAGCAGCTACAATTTGGAATCGCTACACCTAATCAATTGATTTTTTCAACCCCCATCAACTTGTTTTTAGTATTTTACTTAGTCATAAATTTAGTTTATGTTATCACATTATTATAGAATTTAGAGTATAAAAATGATTTGAAGCAATTTAACCTCAAAAACTTGAACACAACCATATCACGAACACAAGTACTATAATATCTTGTCAATGGAGCAACCTTGATCGAGAGCACAATTTCGAATTCCCTACCAAAAAATTCTCAAACATTGATGGAGAGAAACTGAACCGAGGGAAAACAAACCACATTTCCCTAGATGCATTAACACATTTTAGTCAGCTGAGAGTCGACCCTAAACGTTATACTAGACTAATATGAAAACGACAAAGTAATAGCTAAAATTTTGAATCATGCATCTAGTTGATTGATTGTTTTCAAATTGTCAACAAAATGTTTTCACTATTTGTTTAGCGATATATGTACTTAGTACCTATTCATAATTATTAGGTAAGTGAATTACCGATACCATACAAATTCACATAAATTCTTGCCCATTGTATATTCATCAGAATATGGTCTGCATGCATGAACACGCCTGAGAATTGTGTGAGCCAACGGTAAAGTCATGCTAGTAATATAAATTTGAAAATGACAAATAACGAATAAAATTTGGAATCCCCGTACATAATCAATTTTCAAACAACCAACAACATGTTTTTAGTACTTACTTAGGGATACAATTAGTTTTTGTCATTATATTATTGCAGAATTTGGATCATAAACAATGATTTAAAGGCAACTTAACCTCAAAATCTAACAAAACTGTACCACGAAAGCAACTACAGTATTTCCTTACGAAGCAAGCTTGATGGAGAGCATAATTTAAAATTCCCCACCAAAAATTTCCCAAACATTGACGGAGGGAAACTGAACCAAGGGAAAACATACCCCTTTTCCCTAGATGCATGAACACACTTGACCTCTTGATTAAGTAGAGAGTCGACCCTAAATGCCATACTAGAGTAACGTGGAAACAACAAGTAACAACTAAAATTTTGAATCATGCATCTAGTTGATTGATTGTTTTCAAACTGCCGACAAAATGTTTTCACTATTTATTTAGCGATATATAAGTACTTAGTAGTCATTCACAATTATTATTAGGTAAGTGAATTACCGATACCCATTCAAACTCACGTAAATTCTTGCCCGTTGTATATTCATCTGAATGTGGCCTGCATGCATGAACAGACTTGAATCTGTTGAGAGTCATGAAGTAAAGTCATGCTAGTAACATAAATTTGAAAACGACAAATAACAATTAAAATTTGGAATCTTCATACCTCATCAATTTTCAAACAACCAACGACATGTTTTTAGTATTTACTTAGTGATACAATTAGTTTGTGTTATTATATTATTGCAGAATTTGGACCATGAAAAATGATTTGACGCAACTAAACCACAAAAACTTGAACACCACGGCAACGAATACAACTACTGCTACACAGTAGTATCTTCTTGTGGAGCAAGCTTGATGGGGAGCACAATTTAAAATTTCCCACCAAAAATTTTCCAAACATTGACGGAGGGAAACTGAACCGAGGGAAAACATACCCCTTTTCCCTAGATGCGTGAACACACTTGACTACTTGAGTAAGTAGAGAGTCGACTCTAAATGCCATACTGGAGTAACGTGGAAACGACAAGTAACAACTAAAATTTTGAATCATGCATCTAGTTGATTGATTGTTTTTAAACTGTCGACAAAATGTTTTCACTATTTGTTTAGCGATATATAAGTACTTAGTAGTCATTCACAATCATTATTAGGTAAGTGAATTACCGATACCCATTCAAACTCACGTAAATCTTGCATGTTGTATATTCATCGAATGTGGCCTGCATGCATGAACAAGCTTGAATCTGTTGAGAGCCATGTAATAAAGTCATGCTAGTAACATAAATTTGAAAACGACAAATAACAGCTTAAATTCTGGAATCTTCATACCTCATCAATTTTCAAACAACCAACAACATATTTTTAGTATTTATTTAGTGATACAATTAGTTTGTGTTATTATATTATTGCAGAATTTGGAGCATAAAAAATGATTTGACGCAACTTAACCACAAAAACTTGAACACAATGGCAACGAATGCAACTAAACGCTACACAGTAGTATCTTCTTGTGAAGCAAGCTTGATGGAGAGTACAATTTAAAATTCCCTACTAAGAATTTCTCAAACATTGACGGAGGGAAACTGAACCGAAGGAAAACGTACTCCTTTTCCCTAGATGCATGAACACACTTGACTACTTGAGTAAGTAGAGAGTCGACCCTAAATACCATACTCGGAGTAACGTGGAAACGACAAGTAACAACTAAAATTTTGAACCATGTATCTAGTTGATTCATTGTTATTAGGTAAGTGAATTGCCAATACCCATTCAAACTCACGTAAATTCTTGACCGTTGTATATTTATTCGAATGTGGCTCTGTATGCATGAACACGCTTGAAGAGCCATGCAGTAAAGTCATGCTAGTAACATAAATTTGGAAACGACAAATAACAACTAATATTTAAAATCATCATACCTAATCAAATTTCAAACAACCAACAACATGTTTTTAGTATTTATATAGTGATACAATTAGTTTGTGTTATTATATTATCGCAGAATTTGGAGCATACAAAATGATTTGAAGGCAACTTAACCTCAAAAACTGAAACACAAACTCCATGAATGCAACTACTGCTACACAATAGTATCTTCTTGTGGAGCAAGCTTGATGGAGAGCACATTTTCAAATTCTCCTTCAAGAATTTCCCAAACATTGACGGAGGGAAACTGAACCGAGGGAACACATACCCCTTTTCCCTAGATGCGTGAACACACTTGACTACTTGAGTAAGTAGAGAGTCGATCCTAAATGCCATACTGGAGTAACGTGGAAACGACAAGTAACAACTAAAATTTTGAATCATGCATCTAGTTGATTGATTGTTTTCAAACTGCCGACAAAATGTTTTCACTATTTATTTAGCGATATATAAGTGCTTAGTGCTCATTCAGAATTATTATTAGGCAAGTGAATTACCAATACCCATACAAACTCACTTAAATTCTTGACCGTTGTATATTCATCTGAATGTGGCCTGCATGCACGAACACGTTTGAAGAGCCATGCAAGTAAAGTCATGTTAGTAACATAAATTTGGAAACGACAAATAACAGCTAATATTTGGAATCGCCATACCTAATCAATTTTGAAACAACCAAAAACATGTTTTTAATATTTATTTAAAGATACAATTAGTGTGTTATTATAGAATTTGGAGCATAAAAAATGATTTGAAGGCAATTTAACCTAAAAAACTTGAACACAAACGCCATGAATGTAACTATTGCTACACGGTAGTACTGTATCTTCTTGTGGAGCAAGCTTGATGGAGAGCACAATTTCAAATTCTCCACCAAAAATTTCCCCAAACATTGACGGAGGGAAACTGAAGCGAGGGAAAACAGACTCCTGTTCTCTAGCCTCTGCATCGGTCGTCCCTACTCCCCAACCTGCCTATTTAATTGACTGGCTCCAACTTTTTTACAACCGTGTGCCCCACCCCCACCCCGCTCCCTCACCTCGCCTTTTCAGTCTCTCTGTTCCTCGCCAGGGGCAGAGGTGCGACGAACGCCATGGACACATGGGAAGCTAGCAAGATCGTGTTCGAGCGGGTGCGCGCGCTGGACCCGGAGAACGCGTCCAAGATGGTCGGCATGCTCCTCGTCCAGGACAACAGCCACAAGGAGATGATCCGCCTCGCATTCGCCCCCGACGACCTCCTCCGCTCCTTCGTCGCCAGGGCCCGCGCCGACCTCACCGCCAGGCCCTCCTCGCCGCCGTCGCCCGTGCTCGGCCCGTGGGGCATGCCGCCAAGTCCCGGCCCCGAGCACGCGCCTTTCGCCGGCGGCGAGCAGATGGGCTGCGACGGCGGCGAGGCGCTGCTGTTCCCCGACGACTACGACAGCTGGTCGCCGACGGCCGCCGGCGAGCACCACCGTCGGAGCTTCTCGCTGAGCAACGCCGAGGTGGCCGCGTGGAGGCCGTGCCACTACTTCGCGCGGGGGTTCTGCAAGAACGGCACCTCCTGCCGGTTCCACCACAGCCTGCCCGAACGCGCCGCCGCCCCCGAACGGGAGATGGCGGAGCTCGTGCAGCGCGCCAAGGCCATGGCCGCGCGCCCGCCGCGCATGGAGCCCGCCGCCTTCCGCTTCTCGCCGCCGCCCAGAGACCTCGACTTCCTGCTACAGCAGCATGAGCTCCAAAGGTGCCATCTTTACCTGCCAAGATTGCATTTTCTCTGCTCCGGTCGGCGGCCATGTTGATTGTTGTTTCTTCAGGTCGGCGGCCATGTTGCAGGAGGACATGAGCGGCAGGTTCGTCGTGCGCTCGCCGCACATGGCGATGGACCGCATGGACCTCATGATGAACAGCCCGGCCGCGCGGCAGATCTACCTGACATTCCCGGCCGACTCCACCTTCACGGAGGAAGACGTCTCCAACTACTTCAGGTACCGAACGCGCCGCCGTTCCAGCCTTCTTTTCCGTTTGGATCAGTCAAGCGACATTGTTGCGTTCTGTTCCGTTTGGACTAGTCAAGTAGCAGATGCAATTGCATTCGATTGATTGTGTTGTGTTGGACGATCGATGTGGCAGCACGTACGGGCCGGTCCAGGACGTGCGCATCCCGCACCAGCAGAAGCGCATGTTCGGCTTCGTCACCTTCGTGTACCCGGAGACCGTCAAGATCATCCTGTCCAAGGGCAACCCGCATTTCGTGTGCGATGCGCGCGTGCTCGTCAAGCCGTACAAGGAGAAGGGCAAGGTCCCCAACCGGTTCAGGCACGGCTTCCGTTCTCCATCTCTAGTGCATTTCAACTCTGAAATTATTGATCCGTTGCATTTCAACCAAAAAGATGCCTTTTTTTAACTCTGAAATTTGTTTGTTTGCAGGAAGCTGCCGTCCCCGCTCCCACGCGAGTACCCGCGACGCATGACGCCCACTGGATTGCTCGATCCCAGGGACCCCTTCGACCTTCAGCAACCGCAGATTGGTGAGTAGTAACCGTCCGTTCTCTGTGAACATGCATCAATTCGTGCCTTGGATCGCCGGTTTTTGACATTCTTGCTGACATTGTTAGGACCGAGAATGATGTTGGGCGACATTGCCATCCGGGAGGCATTTCTGAGGAGGAAGCTGGAAGAGCGGCAGCAGGAAGCTGAGCTGCAGCAAGCAATGGAGCTGCAGAACCGCCGCTTCATGGGGCTGCAGCTGCTCGACCTCAAGAACAGAGGTCACCATCTCGGCTCCCCCGTTGGCTCACCCGATGGCGAAGGCAGCGTGAATGGGAACGACAATACCATCCATTTGGAGGACGTCATCACCATTCAAGGTCTTGTTCTTGACCTTG
Organism: Chloris gayana; assembly: GCA_031894775.1. NCBI lineage: Eukaryota > Viridiplantae > Streptophyta > Magnoliopsida > Poales > Poaceae > Chloris > Chloris gayana. Next base: position 548,855 of record JAUNZO010003997.1, on the reverse strand, counting down.
ACCTCTGTCTTGCATTTGCTTGCATTTCAGCATTTGCTTGTGACATGTGAATCCATGGTTTCTTGTTGCAGATAACAAGTTGAACAGTAGCAGCTTTGCAATGAGTGCACCTGCATCTTCTGCTATCTCTGAATTTGCTGCAGTAGGCAATCGTGAGGAGCAGCAGAAAGAGGATGGTCATGGCACTCCCAAACATGCAGTCAACCCTGGGGAAGAGCAGAAGAGGGAATCTGGTCCTGTGACAGCAGCACCCAATGTTGCTTGTGGGTTCCAAGAAAGGTAAGATTGTTGTTATGAGAGTAAAATAATTATACTCCCAAATGCGCACTAAGGTCACACATTTCTTTTTGGGAAAGAAAAAGATTTGCCGTAGCTTCCTCGCCCTTTACCTGAATGTCATATTTATTCTCTCTGATTGATGCAATTGTTCCTAGAGTAAAAGGAGGCTGGTGGATTGCTCATTTATTATAGGTTCTATGATTAGAAAGAAATGAAATGTCAATGCGTGGGGAAAGGATAATAGAACCACAACTAATGGCTATTGTTAATCAATATTTGTTCCATGTTTCTTGGGGTTAGTACTAGTCTTTCCAGGATTGAATATGTTTCTTGTTGTTTCAATTGTAGTGGCGTGGATCACAATCTGCCTGAAAGCCTGTTTGCATCCCCCACCAGAGCCAAGGCATCCACTGGTGTGACAGCTCAAAATGGTAGCATCAGCCCTCATCATGTGGCTGCATCCCTCTTCCCCCTACATCCTCACTTGACATGCCACCATACAACTCCTGCTTCTTTCAGGTACCCAGGTAAAGCTCCAAACAATTTTCTTAACTGTCTGTTACAGTAACTTGTGTCCTTGTTAATGTTTACTTAAATTGTGCGCTTGTGTTTTTCAGGTTCACTTCTGGGCATGAAGCCATTGGGCTGTGAATACTTTAGAGCAAAAAGGGGTATCCTTTCATCTAACCTGGGAGTAAGTATCAAGACTAAAAAGACCTGTCTTTTTGTAGTTATATAGTAGTACCAATCAGTCATTAAATAATGGTCCATACTATATATTATTACAACGTATCTCAGTAGTACCTGCTAGCCCCTCCAGGTGATTGTTGTCTTATTGTTTTTTATGTGTTTTGTCTGCAGGGATTATCATGACCCCATCAAGTGGAGAATAGAAGAAAGCTTTGACAAATACTAGGTGTATCTTGAGAGAGGAACATCAACAAAGAAAGGAAACAAGTCTAGGTTATTTTAGCTCTAGTAGTATATGATAGTAGTCAGACAAATAATACCAGTCTTTTAATTAGTAGCTCCTGCCTGCCAGTATCAATAACCTTAAACCTGAACAAAGCATCATCATCATCATCTTATATGCTCCTTGGTACAGTAGTACTCAGTATGATACAGGAAACTGTAGGTTCAGTATCAGTAACTAGTTCTGGTAGCCAGTTGTAGTGAAGTGGCATGGCTACATACAGACAAGGAAAGAAAAACATGTAGAGAGAGGGAGAGGAGTGCCCAAAAGCCAGACAAGCTGCATTCAAAGAAGGAAAAGTGATGAGAGGAGCACTGCTGGGACCAGATCGCTCACGGGTGCTCAGATTACCTCAGCAAGTCAGCAGAGACCCTTGCATCTGTTTTCGCCAATTGCTCTTGTCATGCAGCATCTTATCTGTGGCATCCACCTTATTTCCCGTACATTTTCTTTCACCCTTGTAATAAAACATTACTAGAAGAGGCTACTAGCAGAGAAAGAAATGAAAAGCTAAATTAGTCATATTTGTCTTGGGTTTATGCTATATATCATTATTGTTATGTGCTGATGAAGGGGTCTGTTGCTTTAGATTTATCTAAACAGAATTGATGTAGTGTGATCCTGAAATTGAGGATTATTAACCTGTGGGACACCAGGACCACAAAAAGGGCCTGGAAGCGTTTGTGTAGTGCTAGACTGCTAGTCCTAGTTGTGCAATTTTCGTTTTTGCAAGGGAATTGTCAGGAAAATAGGTTGTGAACTTCCGGTGTTTCAGATGGTACTTGTGCCTTGTGCGACAGGTGGCTTTTCTCTAATCTTAGCCGATTCCGAAATGGTGGTTGTTTCTATTTTACGACGTACAATGAGGGTGAGGACTGAGGAGAATCGGTGAAGTTTGTGAATTGTGAGGCCTGGTGGGGGACAAGAACAAGGTACACACACGCGCGCATCACTCCTTGTGGGCATCCACTTCACCGGGCGAGCAGCCAAACGAAATGAAGACAGACATTTGAGTTAGGTACAAATGCGTGAACAGCTCTCAACGGAACTAATAATTAATCTCTTAACACCAACATCCCCAGATTAATCTGATATATGTGCATAGTGTCCCATGTCGACAGCTAATTATATTTCTTGGAAGTAAACATGTCTTTGTTAATGATAGCACACTACAGTTAGGGGTGGGCATAAAAACCGATACCCAAAGACCGAAACCGAGACCGAAATAACCGAAATTTTGTATATCGGGTAGTAGATCGGATAGGGAATCTAACTAACCGAACTTTTCCAGAGCACTATGCAATACAGGTAGAGTGGATGATGCTGTGTTCCAATTCAATCAGATGATCAGTGGAGGACTGACTCCCAACATCATTGTATTTACATCATTAATTGATGGTCTGTGTACCTGTGGCCGATGGGAGAAGGCTGAGGAATTATCTTTCCAAATGATAGACACAGGCATTCATCCGACTACTATGTTCTTCAACACAATTATGAGCAACCTGTGTAAAGAAGGAAGAGTTATGGAAGCTCGACGTTTCTTTGATCTGATGGTAGATATAGGTGCAAAGCCTAATGTTTTTTCTTATAATATTTTAATTGGTGGATATTGCTTAGGTGGAAGAATGGACGAAGCATTGAAGCTATTTGCTGATATGGTTACAATTGGCTTGGGACCTAATTAACAACGTTACCTTTACTATATTGATTGATGGCTACTGTAAGAAAGAAATGATAGAAGATGGCTTAGCTTTTTTCAAGGAAATGTTGAGGAAGAGTGTGAAGCCTGATGCTGTTACCAATAACATAGTTCTGGGTGGGTTATTTCAATCTGGTCGGGTGCTTGCTGCAAAGGAGCTTTATCTGGGTATGGTTGATGGTGGAATACGTTTGGATATTGCGACGTACAACACGGTACTTAATGGACTCTGTAAAAATAACTCTATGTTGCTGATGCATTTAGAATTTTCCAGAGCCTATGCTCTATGGATCTTCAGCCTGATGTCTGGACTTTCAATATTATGATCAATGCATTGTTCAATGCTGGCAGAAAGGATGATGGAAACAGTTTATTTGCTGCTATGTCAGACAATGGTTTAGTGCCAGATGTGGTAACCTACAGCATTATGATAAAAAATCTGATAAAAGAGGGCTAACTGGAAGAGTCAGACAGTATGTTTTTAGACATGGAGAAAAGTGGCTGTAATCCAAACTCACGTATGCTTAATTACATAGCTAGGAGTTCATTGCTTAGGGGTGATTTTAGTGGAGCTCGGACTTACCTCTTCAGTATTGATGAGAATAACTTCTCGCTTGAAGCTTCCACTGTGTCATTGTTAATATCACTTTACTCTAAAGCAGAATACCAGGAAACTATGAAGTTGCTCCCTGGAAAGTATCATATTGTACGGGCAGCGTGTTGATATAGAAATCTTTCTATATGAGAAGTGCATCTATGGTTTTCAGTTGCTACTATTTGAATAAAATTCCTTTTATATATATGTTTGGATACCAATTCTAAGGATTTTAGTATATATATACTTTATTTTGAGCAAGGAGGAGGAGAAGGAACGGGTGCTACTTTTTGCTGCTGAACTCGCAAAGAGAGCTAACCAGGATGCAAGAACAGGGATAGGTTAATCTCTAGGTTGCTCTCTCTCTTTGGGTAGCGTTTTGGGCCTGATAGCTGCCCTTTGTAAGTGTAAAAACTTGTGTGGAGACGAACCCAAGAGCTTTTCTGTAAGCTGGCAACCCCAGCAAATCGATATTGCTTTAATCAAAGCAGGACCCTCCCTTTAGGGTGGTGTCTTTTCTCTAAAAAATATACTTTAAAAGTTGACCACTGCCAATGTTAGACTTATAAGTTCAGTATTGTGGTTAGCAATTTACATGGATCGACTCTCCTGGTTCTGCTATTTAGGTTCGTCCATCTCTTGTATGTGTACTCCTATAAATAGTAGATTGGCTCTACTGATGCTATTACAGCTGCACCCAAGGTAGGTAATGATTCAAGTGTACATAAATACAGGTCGCTTATTATCACAGCTTATATTATTGGTACTTATACGTATGATAAAAACGCCGTCATACATATATAGTGGATGATCTCCAAATTAAAGTTGTAACCAGCATGCATGAAGAACCAAGTCTTATTCAGTGTCCATTGCTGCTTTTTCGATCATTGACAACATCATGCAAGGTTGGAATAGCATGATGGTTTCATGTACACGCCAATGGCATCAACGAGCCATCCGGAGCGTCCCCAGAAGCCGACGATACAGTAGCCGCGTCTCGCCGCCCGGATGGAGAATCGCTTGCCTGCTGACTCGCTGCCGAACGGCCCGTACGTCCTGCCGTCGCTGGTGCGGAACGTCAGCGAGGTGATCACCACGCCGGGGACGCTGCCGAAACGGCCCGTGGTGCCCTCCACGGCGGTGACGTGCTCGCCGGCAGACAGGTCGATCTGCAACAACGACGATGGACATAGTTAAGAGACGACACCGTACTGAAGAACTCATGCCGTTCTCTTCAGAAAAGGAGAACAGCCTAAAATTGAACTAATTGAGCATGTCTGATCTGAACGACATAATTAATCACTAAAAGAGAGGAGTACTATGTGTAAAGAAAATTCACCGTTGCACGAACGGCTCTGTCGCCGAAGGAATGGGGGAGCCCCCAGGGACCGGCCATGCGGTTCACGGACTCGTCGCCGGCGAAGGAGTACTCGCAGGCCAAGGAGTGGATCACGGTGGAATGGTACAAGGTGATGCTGCGGAGGAGTGGAGCGCTCTGGCCACGCATGTAGAACGGTTGCCCGCCGGATCCACCCTCCGGCCCCACGCTGGCGACTCCTCGCGGCTGCACCATATCACACATCCATCGGCACAATGATAATTCTAGTAATAAATCTGATAATAATAATCAGTTATAAGTGCAACACAAGTCCCTGATTCTTCTTCCAGGTAAGTGCAAGCCCTGATGAGCATAGCATAATATAGAGAGTTATTGAGAAAATGATCTACCGATGTGTGATTTCTGTGGAAGCTCCACCAGGTAGTATTGCTGCTCGCTGGCCGACTGTAGTTATGCTTTGGTTCTGTAGGCCTTGCAACGAGACGAGGAGGGCTTGTTACCGGAACGGTGCGCGCGAACTGCACTACTCTTGCTTCGTGGACGACAAAATCCCTGCCTCCTCGGTGTCGTTCGGTACCCCAAAGCTCCTGAAACCACCACCAACATCTTGATTTCTTCAGCCAAACAAGGAGAGATTAATTGTCCAACTCAATTAGCAATCATGTGACATGTGTAGTATAATCAATCGATCACCTTCGCGAAATACCGGACGACGCCTCTGACGCTGACGATGTCGATGCTGTCTGAGCTTCTCTCTAGCGCCCGGCCGAGCTGGATGCCGACGAACAAGGCGCAGGTGTACATGAGCAGCGGGACGACCAGGATGAGCAGCACGGCAGGCCCGGACAGCCGTGCCATTGTTTCTCTGCTCTTCTGCTGATATGATCCTTCCCTCTGCAACTGCGATGACGGAGCGACTGCTAGATGGCCGGACAATATCAATGCATTGTTGCATTGGTGTTAACGATGAGTGTCAAACATACAGCTGTATTGTTCGATTAAGTTTCACTATCGGCCTGTACATGTCAAATACGCCGGTTCAACAACGATGATCTGAATACAAAAATGATTACTTGTCGTATCAGGATTTCAGAAGAATATCTTACTTTGGATTCAGTCGTCAGTAGCCTTCAGCATTGGCAAACACCGACAGATGGCTAATGAATCCAATCCATCACAAGGTTTCTTTCTTGAGATAATATAACTACACATTTGTTTTCCATTGGACTTTCTTTTTTGTCTACTAGCTAGCTAGAGGCTGTATCATGAATTGTGCGCGGCTCTCTAAACATGACAAATGCGTCAAGATCAATTGGGCAGAGCCTAGCAGCCACCGCTCCCTTTCACACAAGGTGGGAACTGGGAAGGGCATAACAAAATAACTAGTACGTGTTCAGTCAGAGACTCAGAGCAGTACAAGAAGACACGGTAAACCAAAAGGGAGGAATTGTTGTTTAGTCGGCTTCGTCGTCGGTGACCTCAACCTCGACCTCGACATATCCCTTGGTAGCGAGCTCATGGCGAAACTTTTCCTGGAGCTTGCGCTTAGACTCGTTGATGGAGTTGATGATGTCGTCTACCCTGGCAGATTGGCGTCGGAGCTCGTCGGTCATGTGTTCGGGCTTCAACGGCGGAGAAGGCCTGTACCTTGGCGGCCGGACGAAATTCACGTGATCCTCAGGAACCCTCTTCACAACCTTCTTCGTCTTCTTCACATGTTCTTCTGCCTTGTCGCTGGCGGGCTTATATGGCGTCTCCATGATCTCGCCGGGATAGGGATTCTTCATGGTTGCGGCCGAGTGAGGAGTCAATTGGATGATGTCTCGCCAAACCGCCTGTATAATGCTCCCTCCCAGATTCGAGTCTGATCAGGTCACCCATACCTTGATCTGGAGGCCCATGGGCCAGCCAAGCCCAGTAGACCATCAGATTCTCAATACCAAAATGATCTATTGATCTTTAAGGCCACTCCTGTAGCATAGAACACAATAAGAAACTAAACAGTTACTATGTAGGAAGAAGTGTAATCAAGTTAATTGGAGCCCAATAAGATATAAACTACTCATGCTCCTATATTTCTGAAGCGTGACACTTTGTTTTCTTGCCCTGAAAAAACACATTGTTTTCTTAAAAAAATTTGATCCCACCCTAAGTACAAGCAAGAGAATGTGAAATAAAATGAACAAGAAAAATACACCACTGCTATTCATATCATCTCAATGAAAAGAACAAAGGCTTCTTTCCTGGCAACTTCAGAGGATTTTATTTTTCTTTCTAAAAGTTCCCACAAACCATAAAAACATGTAAATTTTCAGCCAAAAAACGACGAATCGGCAACGTTTAAGCACTCTAGAATGTTGGCTGATTCATAGTTTTTGGCTGAAATTCTACATGTTTTTATTCAATAATGGCATAGAACATACTTTACTCTGATCTCGTGAAGAGTATTCAGATAAGTCCGTGAATCAGGAATGCCCTTTATAAAGGTCTCAAATGTCAATAGTATATTTAATCTTTGGGAACCAGAAAGATCTGCCCTGCATTTTATAATAGTATAATAATCAGGTGATGAAGTCAGTAACACTAAACTTAAATGGAATTTACACAGAACAAAACAACAATAAAGCCTTTTATCCCCAAGCAAGTTGGGATAGGCTAGAGATAAAACCCGTAGGAAACACGAAAAGGAGAATTTATACACAAAACAAAAGGAAACAAAAAATGCTTTATTTGAGTTATCAATTATATAAACTATTGATTCTTTTGGAAAATGTGATAGCACAGTAACAGAACAAAATCAGCTAAAGTTGACCATGCAAATCTCTTCATTACACACGGCAACAGTACTACATCTTGAATAAATGTATCCTAATGAGACTAAGGAAGTAATCCTGAAATTAAAGTTCTGTAAACTGGTGTGCTACCAACGATAACCACATAGGGATGTTTTTGCACAATCAAAACACACGACAGTAAATCCAAAGGAAATATAGTGGCTAGCTAAAAAACTATGGGACAGATGCATGGTCATACAAATTCACTTACTTTTCCCTTAGAGTCTTCATAACTTGGGCATATCGAGAAATTGCTCGATAAGCCCACGAACGCACCCGATGTTCAGGGTGCGGATGCATTTCTGAAACTGAAATAGATAGGCATCATTGCTCTGAACAAAGTTTCAGTATAAGAAAGAAATAAAGAACACATTATCCTAGTGTTACAGATCCAACAGATATGCAAATTGGAAGCTTGCATCGCATCTTCATGGAAAAAGAACTAGCTGAATGACGCCTCATTAAAGCCATATGTTAGATAGCAGTGTTAGTATCTCGTTCCTATTTCGTAAGACACACAATGAACCACAAATTGTGACAGTGAAAAGAAACAGAAAAGCTGAGGTGTCTCATAAAATATCCTAACTAATAGAGAGCCTAATGTGCAGATTTTAAATCCCAGATATAAAAGGTCATTTAATTAACAGCTGTAACATTGAGGCAAATCAGTTTCATGTAAGCACAGGAAACAGTTTAATATAGGAATTCTGATGCAACCTATCCAACAAAGCTGTTAAAAAAGAACTATGCATATTCATTTCCTTTAAACTGTACAAGCTCATAGCTTCTTTTAGGTTGCCAAATTAGCATTCATACTGTGGCAAGGCTGACAAAAAGTAAAGCAAGTTTGTTTGTGATCTCTCTTCTTTTATGCCTAACTTTCCTAGGACTCAGGACTGCCTCTTATAGATGAGATGTCTAACAAACTAAACCCAACAACCTAACTAATCTGCTAACAAAGCAACTAACTGGCTAATTAAGCACCTTGCCCCACGGCTGCTGGGTCGCTAGCCTGGCCAGCTCCTCCCATAACAGATCAAGCATAAGTGATCTTATTCTGAATCGATAATTTATGTGTCATTGAGATTTCAGGTATGTTCATTTCATTTGGAGTAGCCTCACCAAGTGTGTGCCCTGATCAAATTGCCAAACTACCTGATGTAGCAGTAAAAATTAATCCAAGCTCAACACTTATAAGAGCTTTTATAGTGCCAAGTAAAATATATCTGGTAAATAAACTAGAAACAAAAATAACATCGTATCTCACAACATTTTCGATAAAGTTATTCTTGTCAAAAGGAATTAAGAAAACATACACAACATTTCGTCCCACATTGCATCTTCAGCAGCTAAAATAAACTGGAAGTATAAAAAATCTTGTACTGAAGGTAGCACAAAAATGATAGGCACATATACTGACAGACATTTAGCTACTAAATCACATAACTCTGGTTTGCTGCAGTGACGATGCAGGAAATGAAATCACATTGTGTATCATTGGGCAATCTTGCAAATATCTTCATATTCGATGGCCCTGATAACCTTCCCATCATAAAGGCCCTTCTCAACCTGCACTTTTGCACAGAATTTTTCTGTGTCCACCGAAAGCAGCCTCGCATTTGATCCCCGGTATCCACCATTCACAATCCGCACCAGCCCACCAATTTGGGGGATCACAGTCTCAAGTTCATCTTGGTCAACTCGGAGAACATGCTTGCTCTCCAACATTTCAACCTCCCCAACGTATTTATCAATCACCCTCTTCACCACACCTTTCTGCTTGTAGTACCCCTTTTCTGCCAATGACTTGCTCATCACCTTGACCACAATCCCAGGACACAACCAGTAGTCCTTCCTGTTGCTCCTCTCCTTGGCCTTCTCCTCCTCCTTCATCAGTTCATCCAATGCTGACTTCCTTGTATCTGATGCTTTCACATCCTTCCCCTTCTTCTTGGCCACCTCATCCTTCTCCTCCTCCTCTTCGTCAAAACCGAATTTCACCTTCGGCTTATCCTCAAAAGCATTAACCTTCGGCCCTGGTGCAGCCTTCTGAAGCGCAATCGCAATCTTCCCCGTCAGCTTGTTAGCTTCTTTCTTGCTATCCTCTTTGCCATCGTCTGGTCCTGAATGTTCTTCTTCACTGCCAGACTCATACTCTGACTCTGACTCGTCTTCAGTCTCATTCCCATCATCATCATCAGTTGCCTTGGCTTGGGACCTCTGTGCACGCTCAATCTGCCTGGCGATCATGCGCTCCTGCCTTTCCTCCTCGACGAGATCAGACTTGATCCTCTTGCGCTTGAGGCGCGCCTTGACAGCCTGCTCAGAGTCACGGTCGATGTAGGTCATGAACCAGCCCTTGGGCGTGTCCTCGACCTTGCAGTAGCCCTCGCGTCCCAGGAACTTGACGAACTCGGTGAGAGTGGCCCAGCGCGTGGAGTTCATGTGGACGTGGTGGCGGTCGTTGATGTACTCGTTGTAGACGACGGTGGCGGCGACGCGGGAGTGGCGGTGCGCGCGGCGGATCAGGGTCAGGAAGGACTCGAGGAACTCCTCGGAGAAGCCCTCGACGACGCGGTCGGGCGCCTGGCCGAACACCTGCATCTGACGCTGGTGCGACTCCGACATGCAGTGGCACTTGAACCCGTTCTCGTCGCGGCACTGCTTCTGGCACATCTGGCAGTACCACCGCAGCTTCTGCAGCCCCTTCGCCTTGATCCGGTTAGCGATCGCCTTCGGTGTCAGGAAGTCGTGCTTCCCCATTATAGCGCCGCCGCCCCTGCCGCTTGAGGAGGAGGAGGACGACGAGAGCTTTTGAGTAGGTTGATCTGGAAGCGAGCGAGGGGCAGAACGGTTTTTAGGATGCCAAGTGGTGATTGCGGCGGTGGCCTGACCGCCGGAGAGGAGGAAGGCGGCGGTGGTCGGAGAGGAGGAATCGAATGGATTTGGGGATGAAAACGATTTGGGTTGATTTGGAGACGTTGGAGATTTGAGGGGCTTATCTGAGAAATTATTATGTACCGGAGGGCCTCTCATACCTGGAGCTGGAGGCCCATGGGCCAGCCCATACGAAATCTCTGTGTGTGGATGACTGAAAATTCGAAAGCCCAGCAGCCCTCTCCAAGCGAACCTCCTCACTGACGGTTGCCTGCTCCCGGCCGAGTCACGCCGCCGCCGCCATGCTCCGGCGATCCCTCCACACTCTTCACCGCCTACCCGTCACCAGCCGCGCAACCATCGATCCCTTTTCCTCCCTCTGGTGAGTTCCTGATTGTTTCCTCCCCCAAGCCTCTGCAATAATTCCATTTTTCTTTCTTCTTTCGAATCACCGCGTCTGTCTTCTTTCTCAGCTTTACGGCCATAGGATTAGATTCAAAAATATGCTGTTTTGATACTCCCCGTTCTGCGCGCTTCATCGCTAATTCTCGCTTAAACCCTTAGGATTCCGTGTGCCAGTTCATGATTCTTTGTGACAATGTGTTCGCTAAATCTTTCCCCTTCTTTTCCACATTCTGTAGGTTATGGAGTTCTCATATCGAGGTACTACCTTAGCTTCGTAATGTGCTCTTCTACAGCTACAAATTATTTTTGTTCTAAAGAAACTTATTTTCGTCGCCGTTTCATCTTTTTAGCTCATAACTGATTGGTGTAACAAGCATACTACCAGAGAGTTCTCAACTAATAATGAGGTTGCCGATGGTCAGTTATATGGGCAAAAGGAACTCAAATCAACTACTCCTGTGAAGGTACCCACAATACTTTGTGTCGCATTTCTAGTTATTATCTCTGGCAATCTTCCATATTGCTTCCTTCCTCCTGTTTGAAACACATGTCAAATATGACGGGGACTGAAATTTTGTGTCTTTATTTCGCAGGGCAATGACTTAATAATTGATCGCATACGAGACAGCACTAGAGGATTAAAACAAGGGCCAATTGGAAAAAATCTGTCTTCAGCAGAGAAAAGGAAATTTCTTGTTAACACTGTAAGTACTGATTTTTCATATTGTTTGGTTGTCTTCTACAATTTGATCAACTACAGCAAACGAAATTATATATGAAGTAAAGCTCTACTTCCAAGCTCACAAACGCATTATGAATTATATGAAAGAATGGAAAGCAAATTGACTTTGTGCTAAGCAAGTCTCATTTCATTTTTTTTTGTTTACGAGTTATAAATTATGCTCTACACTTTTTAGACAGTTTGCTTTAAATAATAGTACTGAGTCTAATTTTCTAATGATTTCAGTGGTGTGAATAAAAAGAATGATAGCAGAATATCCACTACATATGATGATTTGTTTTCCTAATCCTAAGAAAATATAGGCTAGCACCTTTGGCTCTTGCTTGAATGACGAGTTGGATCATATCTTTCTTATATATCGAAATCAAAATGACATGTTGAACACAGATTTTTGCCTTCATTCAATGTACAAGATGGATGAAATCACACCACATAAGCATCTTCAAATTTTTCAAGAAGAATTTTAACTGTAATCATATCACTGCTGTGGCCTAGCGCAACAAAATTCTGACTGTTGTGTTCTCTAACTGCAGCTTCTTGACCTTGAAGATTCAAAAGAAGTTGTTTATAGTACCCTTGATGCTTGGGTTGCCTTTGAGCAGGACTTTCCTGTGGCCTCACTAAAGCAAGCACTTACATTTCTTGAAAAGGAGGAACAGTGGCATAGAATTGTCCAGGTTTTGTAAATTTCTTTATTTCAATTGTAATTTATCTTTTATAAACTTTGACTTTGAAGTAATCTTCATCGGGTTATATGCTCAGGTAATAAAATGGATGCTGAGCAAAGGGCAGGGAACTACAATGAGAACATATGAGCAATTAGTGTGTGCACTTGAGAAGGATAATAGAGCTGAGGAAGCACATAGAATATGGCAGAAGAAAATAGCCCATGACCTGCATCCAGTTCCTTGGCGTTTCTGTCATCTTATGCTGGCTATCTACTACCGAAATAACATGCTTGATAGGCTTATCAAGGTATGGACTTACTCGATACCTTCTATTGCAGCTTGTATTCTTTTGAGTTAATACCTTATTTGCCCCTGTTTTAAGTTTGTATCCCTTATTTGCCCCCGTTAGATTCTACTTCCCTCCTATACCCAAAACTTAACAGTGGATCCCTTATTTGCCCTTTAACGGTTAGTGTTGTTATCTTTATCTCTCTATACCAATTTTACCCCTCAATGCAGTATCCCTTATTCGCCCCTAAAAAGAAGAAAGCGCAAATGAGCAATATATTACAACTAAAATTCCCAATAAAGTAAATAATATATGAGATTATTATTTTCACGCATCAATAATATTTTCAGTCAAACATAATTCTTTTACCTCATTGTTTATTTCACAGACATACATAAATATTTTAACATACATGAATAGATCCGAATAGTCATACGCTACACATTAATATTTCGAATTTGAGTTAACATTATGTTTAACCTTCATGTACAAAATAAGAATATTTCTCATCATACATATAACAATCAAACGTATATGCATACATCCATACATCCGTGAGGTACTTGCGGGTCACGCATTTTATCAAACAGCGTCCGTGCAAGGCTGAGCTCACCACCACAAGACACATGACAACGATGATCTTGAGTTCTAGCAAGACACCGTAGCTCGCGTGCGTTGATGCATTGGCCTGCTGCCTCATCGTGCATCAAGCTCGAAGGACATCGCAGCTTGCGCATATTTGTGCATCTACCTGCAGGACACCGTAGCCACGCAGCAGCGCTCCTGTGCGCAGCGGCGGCCTTCAAGCTTGAATGCTGCATGGTCGCGTCAGCCTTTGTCAACGCTCGCCTGTGCGTCGTGGTCGAGGAGCAATGCGAAGTCAGCTTCGAGGTCCCATATGGCGCTCCACTGCTAAGTTGCGTCGCATCGCGTGCCTCGCTGGATCACGCCATGCCGCCCAAGCTCGACGTCTCCCGGTGCTGCCGCAACCCATAGCGCGGGCAGCGGCGGCGGCCACCACCTGCGGCCTCACCAGCGCCGGCAAAGGCAGCGGGGACGGTAGGGGAGGTCGCGGCGGGGAACAGCGCAAGCACGAGGTGTCTGCTGCTTCTGTTTTTTTCTTTCTCTATTCTATCGCATGAGCTGTTCGTGCAGGGGTACTTTGGGTATTACTAAATTTAAAAACGGCGTGATGCAACGGTTTTGTACAGTCTGATGACGTGACTGTTAAAAAAGGGTAAATAAGGGATCCATTATTAAGTTTTGGGTATGAAAGGGAAATTGAATCTAACAGGGGCAAATAAGGGATAAGAACTTAAAACAGGGGTAAATAAGGTATTAACTCTATTCTTTTTACGTACTTTCATGTGACAACTTGACTGATATGAATGACTATCCCTGCCTTTTTTTATCACTTAGCTGTTCAAAGAATTAGAAGCATGTGGTCGTAAACCTCCAAGCAAAGATATCATAAGGAAAGTTGAAGATGCGTATGAAATGCTTGGACTACAAGAGGAAAAGAAAGCTTTGCTTGATAAGTACAAGGATTTATACAATAAATCATCTCGAAATGATCGAAAGAAAGGTTCTAAATCAAAAAACACTGAGATGGACAACACTGTCGGTTAGTCTTGTAGTCCTTGCCCTTTGTTTGCTTAACAATGCAATATTATATCTACATATATGCAAAATAACTTTCAATTTGGCTGGTACACACCATCTAAACGAGACATGATCAAGTTCTGATGTGATCTTGATTATTGCTGCTTCATAATCTGTAACGATGCAACTACAGATTTGATAGACCAGTATTTATCCTTTTTCTGTTACCTTTTCAAATTTGCTTCATGTACCATCAATCTATAAGATATTCGGTCATCTTTGAACATTTCTGCTTATCTTTTCAAAGTTGTTACCAACTTTTTGATACTGATATGCCTGACATGCACCTTCCAGTTTACTAATAAGGCCTTTCATGTTTGTAGACCATAATAAGCTGTACTGTAAGCAAGTTATTGCCATTTCTAGTATCCATATAACCGAGTTCTTTATTTTATTTCACTACTCCCTAGGCTACACCCAACGATATTATGTTCATATGTGAAATTCTTACAGACTGTAACATGCCCGCGAAATTTCCATTCTTTTCAAATGCAAAACTTAGTTTTGAAAGGAAATATGCAGGTGTTCTTAACAATATTCACCTTGTCGCATGAATTGAGTTCATTTCTCGGGTTGTTTAGGCTCCTACTACTTCTACTTTTAACATTAGTGTTCTGTTGCCAGGTGATGACAGCAAGCAAAGTAAGGTTGAAACATCTGAAAATCTGCCAGATAACTCTTGCCCTTCAGAAAAGGAACCAGTGGCCACTGTATAGCAAGATAAGGAGTAATTTAAGGTAGTATTGCAATTGGTGTAATTGTAACTTACAGTTATATTTGATAGTGCAGTTGATTTTTCATATTTCATCATGTCCTTTGTTTTCTATCCAGATTCATTGTTGACGTGCCATCAGAACAATCTTGTGCATTAACAATCCTCATGGAGTCGTTACAGGTTTGTTCTTAGTAATTGATGTAATCACTAGTAGTGCACCTTTTGACGGAATGCAATCATGTTGCTTATGAGGCCCCAAGACATTTCTATCACACTTGAATCAATTGTTACTCTTATCTTTATCAGAGTTGTAAAATATTGGTTTGAATTTGTAGATCAAAACCATTGGTTACAGAATGAAAGTAAAGGTTGCTGTTCAGATTGTTGTTTGTATCATGTTGTGCTACATATATAACATCTCAGTCTCAACATGTATTACATTGTTAAAATGGTCATATATATACCTATTTAATTTCAGTTTAAGTTCAATTTCGACAGTGATTTGAATTATAATGTTTAGGATGTCCGAATCTTTGAAAGA
Source organism: Chloris gayana (assembly GCA_031894775.1). NCBI lineage: Eukaryota > Viridiplantae > Streptophyta > Magnoliopsida > Poales > Poaceae > Chloris > Chloris gayana. The sequence continues at coordinate 533,234 of JAUNZO010003997.1, read as the reverse complement.
TAAACAAAAAAAAAAGGTAGGTAGTAATTAAAGAAGAATGTGGAAGTTATGATGCCATCTTGAAGTGATAAGCTAAAGAAAGCAGTGTTCCTCTTGCTTTCATGATGCTTTGTCAAAGCATCAAAAACCAGGGAAACATACACATGAACTTTTAAAAGAACGCTTTTTTCTTGCTGGCCCAACCGGACAAGAGGTGGATATGGTTACATTGCCTTGTCTGAAGGAAGACCTATATCTATTTTTGGCTTTTGAGCGCCTGAACCAAAAGACTAGCAATGGAGCTCTAGCTGCCTAAGATAATAGTGTTTGAAGTTGAGTTGAAGTAGGTCTGCCTGCTCACTGGAATGCTGGATGACTCGATGGGTCTGCCTGCCTACAACAACAACAACAAAGCATTTTATCCCAAGCAAGTTGGGGTAGGCTAGAGATGAAACCCATAGGAAAAACAAAGTTGGGATAAGCAGATAGTAAACATTGTTCCACAACAACAACAACAACGAAGCCTTTTATCCCAAGCAAGTTGGGGTAGGCACAACATGTAAAAGAAAAACTAGTGCAGCCGCGAGACCTTCATGTAATTCTGGATGAATGGAAGCCTTTGCGAAGGTGTGTCACAGCACAAGAACATTCTCCTCATAGGCCAATCGGCTGCAAGGTACCCTAGGGCCACCTGCTCAGCACTGCCTTTCCTAACTCCAGCTTCAAATGCCAGATTGGTGATAGTATCCACAACGGAGTCCAGCTGTTGTTCCTTGATCCTCCTCTCCTTGTCAGCTTGTGCTAAAGCCTGTTTCTGTTTCTGATAGATGGACAACTTCTCCTCTGCATAGACGTCAAGCAAGTTCTGGAAGATTTTTACCATCTCAGCGTCATCTTCCAGTTCCAGGTCGGCATCTTCTTCATCTTCCATGTCGGCATCTTCTTCATCTTCCAGGTCGGCGAGACAGGTGCAGACCTAGAGCTGGAAGATGGATAGCGGGGTTGCGCGAGTGTGGCTCGCTCGGGGGCAGAGGACATCGTTTTGCTGAGACCAACCACATAGTGTGATTATTAAAGTAGTTTTTGTTGCTGCTTTGCATAATTAATCTGAGGTTTCTGATGAATCCGGGGGCATCCTCTTTATAAACTGACTGGCGCCGGAAGGAGTTTTTTGTGCGCATCGCATCTCCTTTTTGGGTGCTTTGGTTGGTCCTCGGCGAATATTGCCAAATTCTTTCAAATAATCAGCTACTGGACTGGACCGACCAGTTGCAAAGTACGGCAAGGGCGGATGCTGCATTGCGATACAGCACACTTGTCAATGCGATCTGGTTGGCCAAGTGGGCAGCATCCTCCTCCCGTCCTCGTGCTAAAGATTTGCCAGCCTGTGTGTGTGTCCATCAGAAGGATCAGTCACCTATCCTGAATTTATTTTCATTATTGCCCCAAACCTGACAGTGCAAGCTATTTTTGCATTTTATTATTTTGAAGTATTGATCCAAGACAATAATCTGACTGACTTACTGACAGGAAAGAGCTAATACTATTCTAATACAGCGTGTTTTTTAATCTTGGTGGAAACATGCCGCAAGTTTTGGCAGGATGTTTGGTTCTGCTGCATTATTTATACAGATAGCCTAGTGTCTCTCGCAAAAAAAAAAAAGACACTTGTTATATCTGGTCGTGTGAGTGAGGTAACTGGAACCGACAGGCTTCAGATAATTCAGCCAGGAGTGGGGCAAAAGTTAGACAGAGGACCACCGAATCAAATGCGCGAGTACGCAGAAAAATCGTCACCGTGTCATACCACGGCACAAATTACGCAACTTTTCATTTGTTTTGCTCGTGTCAAGGACAAACAAAAAAAAAAAGAAGTACTACTGTTGCAGCGTATGGATCGCTCTCTACCGCGACAGCCATGTGCAGGCATTGGACGTGAGGAGGACAAGTGAAGCAGTAATAACGCCAAGAATTGAGGCGTTCATTGACTATGGAGCCAACAACAACCAACAGAGAGTAACTTTTTCTACAGAATGAGAAAGACGTCAGGGTCAGGGCCTTCCGTTTCTTTCTTCCTTCGGTTCGGCTCAGTTTCCCTTATTTCCGACGCTCTTTCCGTTTCTGCCACAAAATAATACATCTGTCACTGAAAGAGTAGGCCAACCAATCACTGAACTTGTCCACCTACAACCGGCTCATGGATTACAAAATTTCTGCATCCTTATTCACAAGTTAACATACACAGATCAATATGCTCATTTCTGATCTTGTTTTCGTGGCATCAGGTGTAGAAGATTTGTTCATTTTAAGTACTATACGATAACCTTAGTACAGCAGATTCCAGATTATGATCATACTACTGCTGCATTTTGTAATTCTTGTAAAACAGGGAATTTTATTACCCCGTCCGGCTTCTGTTGAGCATACTACTGCTACATCATCATTAGTTTTCCGTCAAGATGAGAAAAAAGAATAATTAGATCCATTAGGAACACGAGATTGGTCAGAGAAAGAGGCGTCCAAAGGCAAAACTGCAAAAGCAAACCAAATCAAAGTTGAGAGAGAGAGGCCCCGCTCCGCTTCACTCCAGTCCTTCTCCACCACTCTCGCCTGGCTTTGTGCTCTAGTACTCTCGGTTGGTTCCTGCTGAGGCTTTCTTGTTGTACGCTCCCCGAGGAAAGACAACCGCCGGCCATCCTTCGTTTCCGTCTAGCTTAATAATGCAAAAGTGAGTAATTAGCAGCACCCTGCAGCTGCCGCCAACACTAGGAGCAGAGGCCGCGGCTGAGCAGGAGTATGAAGGGCCACTACCAGCACCAGCATTCCTCTCTCCTGCTGCCGCCCAAGCGCCGCTGCAGCGGCCTGGCCGCCGCCGTGCCGGCGCTTGTGGTCTGCTCAATCCTCCTGCCCCTCGTCTTCCTCCTCGGCCTCCACCGTCCCGGTACCTACGCCTTGCCGTCCGATCTGTGCACATTCCATGCCTTCTTCTCTCCTTATTTACGGCTGTTCTTGCAGGCTATGGATCGGAGGAGCGCGCTGGCGTTGTCATCAGCACAGTACGATTCTTCTCACACCTTCTTCTTCTTCTTCTTCTTTATAATTTTTTTTAAAAAAAAACTCTTTTTTCATGTTGCACTGTCAAAGCTGCATTTCCCGGACTTTCTGTTCTGATTCCTGTCTCTGTTTTCACCAGGAGTTGGATTTTGGAGCGCGTAAGCATCGAGATGGGGGCACCATGAAGCACAAGCTGCTCAAGGTTAATTTTGCTCTCCGTTTCTTTGCTTTCCTCTCTTGCTTGCCCGAAACGAACTGCGATTCCGCAACGCATTCTGGATATGCTGCAGTACGATTTTTAGAATTGAGGTGATGTTGGTTTCGTCATTCGAATTCGTGTTCGTGGGGGACTCACAGATTTTTAGGGCCTTCATGCGCTCAGCGTGTGCGCGTGTTTTCTGTACGTGTGCTGTACGCGCAACGACCTACTGCATTTGCTTCTTACCTTGCGCTCCGTTTCTATTCAGTCTGTAACTGTGTAACGTCCCAAATTGGCAAGTTGTTCCTTTTTTGTGATGTCAAAAATTAAATTTAATGTGCCCAAAACTGCTGTTGCTTTTGTCAAGGCGTTCTCTTATCTTACCACCTCCTAGAATTCGATTGTACTACCTATAAAAAAATGGAATTTATTCATGTTCATATTTCGATGGCCTTTCCTATTTTCTGAAGCCACATTTGTGACCATACATAGCTAAATCAGACTCTTTTCACCACACAAAGGAAGTCTCTCAAAGCATCTGAATCAACAGGTTACTAATTCTCCAATTATATGGATGAGATAAACCAATTGTGTGACATTTCAGTACTGATACTCCTGCTGGAGCTGAAACTTTGCATATAATTAGCTCATTGAGTGAATCACTGTACCTCAATGGTATTTCCTACATATAGCAAATGTTTTGGAGCCTGCTGTACTACATGTCATATATTTCTTTATAATATTTACTGACCTATTCTTTTTCAACTGTTCTAATCAGGATATTTCCAAAAAGAAACCATATGGTTCTAATGGGATTTCGGCTGAGAAATCCAACAGATCAAAGTCTAAGAATCTTTCTGTTAAATCAAAAGCAAAGCTCAAGGGTGATTTCTCTTTAACTGACATAAAGGATGACACCTTCAGAAATAACGGTAAGCTATAGTAAAAACAAGTTGGTAAATTGATACCAGTATCTTTGTTTGATAAAAGATACTACAAGCATCCATCTTACTGTATTCAATGGCTTTTTTAGGAGCTTATACACCAAAAATATCTCAATTGAAGGATCTGTCTTCGGCTTCTGAGGTAACAGACATTCTCTAGTGTTTGCCTAAACATCTGAGGATTATGAGTAGTCTGCAGATTTCACATTGAACCATGGTGAATAGCTTCGACAGTAGCAACACTGTTGATCGTTTTTGTGGTACAACTATTCATCTTGCTATTGTTTGAAAGATATAGTTTTCTTTTTGTGAATAATTTAGATCTGGTAACAATATATGAGTTTGACATTGAGTGAGGTGCAATGTAGAAGTGACTTAACTATACTACATGTTTTCACCTTAACTATTATCCACTTTGAAAAAATTATTCAAGATCTCCATATTTTCTCTACCTTCTTGACATCTTAGGAGATCATAGCATGACTTGTGTATACTGGTTTGTGGTATCTATAAAAGTAGATGTACATCGTTAGTCCATTAGCTCTTCAGCGAACCTCTGGCAGTACTGCAATGATCCGTACATTAGGAATACGGGCAGAATTTTTTCTAATTAGTGAATCCTTAGAATTTTATTTTATTTTTACCATACCAGAGTGATTTACTCAATTTGTTCTACAACAGGATTCTACTGTCAGTGGAAAGGAGAATCATGATCAAGAGACAGTGCATGAGGAGAATACCAAGCCCTGCGAACTTGAATATGGAAGTTATTGCCTCTGGTCTATTGAGCATAAGGACGCAATAAAAGATGCCACTGTGAAAAGGCTGAAGGATCAACTTTTTATAGCAAGGGCACATTATCCTAGTATTGCAAAACTGAAGCAACAGGAAAGGTTTACAAGGGAACTAAAGCAGAGCATCCAAGAACATGAGCGCATGCTCAGTGACACCATAGAAGATGCTGATCTTCCTCCATTGTTAGTTTCGTTTAACTTGAAATCCATGTGTTTCTTTGCTTCTCATAAAGTTTTACACCTCATGATCGATAGTGGTTATTGTGATTCATTCCTGTTTTTTGTTGATTATATGTTTTTTATGTTTCTCTATATGTATGTCATACAGATTAGAGAGTATGTAACATAGTGTTATTATTCGCCCTTAAATAAAAAAAGGCACAGTGTTGTCACGACTTTGTCGTCAAGTATATAGAACATTGCAAATGGCTTAGAGAACTTCATTTTATAAATTTTATTGCACTGCACTTTCTATGCAATCTATTTGTTTCTGAAGGCAATTATTGCTTGATGTTTTCAGTTTTGCAAAGAAGTTAGAGAAAATGGAGCACGTGATTGAGAGAGCCAAGTCATGTGGAATAGGATGCTCAAGTGTTGAACGGAAACTTAGGCAGCTACTTGATATAACTGAAGATGAAGCTTATTTCCATACCAGGCAGAGTGCACGGTTATACCATCTTGGTGTCCAGACTATGCCAAAAACTCACCATTGCTTGAACATGAGATTGACAGTAGAATATTTCAAATCCACATCTTCTGACATGGACCAGTTAAATAAGCAGAAGCTTGAAAACCCTAGATTCCATAACTATGTGATATTTTCTCGGAATGTACTTGCAGCTTCTACCACAGTTAATTCAACAGTTATTAATTCTAAGGTATAATGTTATTTTCAAAGAATTAAAAACTTATGACATTATCTGAGTGGTAACTTATATTCTGTTTCACTTTTCAGGATTCTGGCAGCATTGCTTTCCATTTGTTCACAGACACGCAAAATTTTTATGCCATGAAGCATTGGTTTGACAGAAATTTGTACTTGGAGGCTGCTGTTCATGTAATTAACATTGAGGATCACCAAGAGGTCTCTAAGGATGGAGATTCTCTTGAAATGCAACAATTATGGCCCGCAGAAGAATTCCGTGTCACAATTCGTAATCATTCTGAACCTTCTCAGAAGCAGATGAAAACGGAGTACATATCTGTTTTCGGCCATTCACATTTCCTCTTGCCTGATCTTCTTCCTAGCTTGAATAGAGTGGTTGTTCTGGATGATGATTTGATTGTTCAGAAAGACTTGTCATCTCTGTGGAACCTCGATATGGCTGATAAAGTGATTGGTGCTGTCCAGTTTTGTGGAGTTAGAGTTGGTCAGTTGAGAGCGTATATTGCAGAGCATAATTTCAATACCAATTCATGTGTATGGTTTTCTGGTCTAAACGTCGTTGAATTGGAGAAGTGGAGGGAGATTGGTACTGGCTTTAATGATCAGTCACTCCAAAAGGTTAGTAGTTTTTTTAATGGTCATGGTTAGTATTCTGTCAGATAAGAGCAGCCATCTAATGTTACCTTTCCCTTTTGTAGTTGCCAAAGGACAACCTGGAATCACAGCAACTTCAGTCACTCTCTTCAAGTTTAGTTGCCTTTGAAGATCTGATATATCCTTTGGGAGATTCATGGGTCCTATCAGGTCTTGGACATGATTATGGAATTAGTCATGTTGATATGGAAAAGGCTGCTACTCTGCACTACAATGGTGTCATGAAACCTTGGCTTGATTTGGGGATACACGATTATAAGAGTTACTGGACGAAGTACATGACTCATGGGGAGAGATTCATGACAGAATGCAACATACATTAATAACAGTGACATAAGATGTACACTGCAATTATGAGCATATGAAGCAACATACCTCATGGAGTTGTTTAAACAAAGGGATTATGACGTGAAGCAACTGTCCAACGGCTACTATGAATCAAATAAAACTCTGAAGCAATGGTCCAGATCCAAAAGAAGGCTGTTTGCATCTTTTAAGGGAGTTTTCATCTTTACCAGCATGTAGTCAAAGGCATGTGGGGTCTGATCCTGCATGTCATTGACACAGGGTGATGGGATATATTGAAAGTACACCAAAGTTGGTGATATAGATGGAACTGAATCAAGGATAAAACATAAAAGCTTCCTTCAAGAATGATCAATCGAGGATCACATCGTCATGAAACTTGCAGATGGAGATGATTCTTTGACCTGTCTGTTGTACAGGGAATAAGTCTTTTCGTTTGTGGCATGGAATGGCAAAAGTGTAGTTCCTTGCTGCTCATTTTTGTATAATTTTTTCCATGCTATTATTCTGCTCGTTGTCTTAGAGAAACAGAGGGCATCCGATGTTGCCCACAACGCGGCATGTACAGAGAAGAAATGCATGAAACAGCGAGTATTCACTTGTAATTCTTTGACACAATGCTGATTGGCATTATATAATGCTATTTTACCCATTTCAAATGTCTATGCTGCATGACTCTGACCTCCTTTGATAAAGGATTAAGAATTCAGCTGGTTGTGCCTAAAAGCAGCCATGCAATCAAGTAAACCCTAAACAGCATTCTTAGAGAGTAGAATAACTTTGCATAGTTCATCTTGTATTCTTGAAGGTATACTTAGAGAATGTGAAAGTGCTCAAAAGAATGTGTTACAATATGTATATATAATAAATGTTCGAAAATTAAGCTGTATTCATCTCTAGCAGGCTAAGTGGAAAAGATTAGGTTGTTCCTGTATTACATAAGGAACGCATCGTCAGTAATTAAAGTTTCTACTAAGAACACATATATGATGGCCTACAAGGTTGAAGTGCACTCTAAAGCCACGGGTAACAGAGGATAACTTTCAGTTCCCGTTACCAGTCAAAAGGCTTAGAAGTTAAGACCGTGAAAACAATGTCCCTCCAGAGGACATCTACACTATACATGGAACAAAGCCTTCTCTGCCTTGACGAAAACAATCTCTCAATGAAGTTCTGATATGTCGAGTCCCTCGAAGTAATCAAGAAATAGGCATATCCGACAAGAAGGCCAGATGCAGTCGTGAAGAAGGCAACTAGTTCCATCACATCCCATGAAAACTTCCAGAACGTGAGCCGGAAGAAGAGACCTACTTGGCACATGAAGAATCCTAAGCCAGACCACAGGATGCGACGGACTTGCTTGTGTGCCACCTTGTCAATCTCTTCCTTCCTTTCCTGGAGCTTCATAAACTTTTCTTTTCTTGGGTCATTCTCTAGTTCAAGTGCAAGAGGTACAGCTCTTCGAACCAGGTCCACCACCTATAGACAGTCAATAATATACATCAACATGTTTCAGTAGAAATCTTCTCATGTGTTGCATAAGTCAAGGGAAACTTCAGCTCCTATCAAATCAGGGAGACAAATATGTCTAATTGTCATAACAAAACTTTCAATTTCCTAAAGTTCAAAGCAACAGACAATCTGATACTAACAGTAGAATCCTTGTCAAAAAAATTTAGAGGTGTTGTTGATATAGTTTCAATAACTCAAAAAGTATAAAGTAATGACCTCTAACTGTCAGGTGGAGGGTTGGCTGTTTATGGTCTCGCTGCAGGTTCTGGCCAGGGTAGGTGCCGAAAATAGTGAAAAATGAACTACATAAACCACAATAGTAATGAAACATCACCATCGCATCTTGATGCTGCATGTAATTGCAGATTCCTTCTATATCTTGATCCCATGTCGCTTTAGCCAAGTAATCCTACATCTTGGTTATATTCTCAAGCTTACTCTTTTTAGTGCCAGATTGTCAGTCATTAGTTGACTCTATTCCACCAAGAGGATTTATACATAAGCATTTACATTCTTCTGAATTATGGTAAGGAGTTCTAGAATTTCCATTTCACCAAGAGGGCTATTTTTTTCCATTCTTTGGAAAAATCCTAAAGTTCAAGAGGTAAAAAAATCATATTGACGATACAATTTTTGTTGCATAAGTTAAAAGATTTTGTTCATGTGGTGTCCATAGCTCAAAGCATAAACCTTTATGTACCAAGTTTATTCTTAGCTGGTTTACAATAGATCACCATGTTTCCTATTGGAGCATGACATAGTCTTTGTTCAAAGTTGTCACCAGCGTAGGTGGAGAACAAAATGGTTGAAAGAAAAGACCCTGAAATGAGTATACAGACCAATTCAGTAATGTGAACCTTAACACAATTCTATCTTGATGTTGCACATTACTGTAGATTCCATTGACATGCTTATCACATTACGGTAAATACCATTGACATCCTTATCCTGTGTTGGTTGAGATAACTAATTCTATGAATTGACTATACTCCCAATGTTACTATTTTCTGCACCAGGTATTAGTCTACTCGATTGCACCAAAAGGATTGTTTTACATGCAGGTATCATCTAAGTTCTGGTTAAGCAATGAGATAATGCCCATTCTCCATTCCACCAAGAGAGGATAATTTTGCTTTGGTGAATGGGTACTCCCTATTTTTACCGGCTGAGCGCGGGCCGCCCGTGAGAATCAGCAGCCATGGAAGCTTTGGATGCAGAAATGCCAACAACTGCATTTGAACCAAGGTATTGCGCCCAGATTTGATTGATCTCATGCCCTTGAACTTATGAAAGTGTGGTTGATTCAATTTAGGGTATGAAATCACTAGGATGCATAGGTTAATTTAGCTGATTGCAAACATGTGCATTGTAGGTTGAAACTTGTTACGGTTCGTTCATATTGGAGCTTGCTGGATGGAGAGCCAAAGAGATATCTGAAGGGTAGAAAACTGCCACACCTATTTGTCCATGACTAACATAAGAGGTGGACATGAAGGAGTTTGTCCATAAATACTACTCTGTTGAGAGGTTTAGGAAGGCCTATGCGAGTACTTTCAAACACATGACTTCAAAGCATCAGTGGCAACGTGTCAATTTGGGCTATAAAATCAAGAAGCCAGAATTGAGAAGGAAACCCGGAAGGCCTAGAGTAGCAAGAATTAAAGCATTTGATGAGGGCACCACTAGTAACAAGAGAATGAAATGTACTGATTGCAATGAAAAAGGTCATATAGCCAAGTAATGTCAAGGTGGCCTCACAGCTAGTAAAAAAAAGGAGGCTCTCACAAGATGTAGAGGGTACCACATAGTAAGTCATTGTTGATTTCAGTCAACTAGTTACTACATTTTTAATCCTTTTGCTTGCTTACTAACACATTTTTCTCCTTTAGATGTTATTGCTAGTGCTAGTATGGATGACATTGACATGAGAGGAGCAAGAGAACCAACAAGACGAGGAATGGAAGGAGGGAAGAAAGGAAGAGGTGGACAAGGAAGAGGACAAAGTGGAGGGAGGCTTGCTCATTTGCTCGGGAAATATGCTGATGGGATTGCACATGTAATGGCTATTTTGTTGCACATGTAATGGTTTCCTTGTTGGACATGAATTTCTTATTTTGTTGGACACGTATTGCTTATTTTTGTTTAACCTTTGTTGGATACAATTGTTGCATGAAATATGCTATTGGACATGTTTAAGATATAATTGTTGGATATGATATATGATGTTTGAAAATGTGTGAAAAAACACCAAAAATGCTATCAAAATTATGCTCAGTTTTCTAATTTAAAACTGAATTTATACCCATAATTTAATATTATACAAAATTTTATCACAATTATTATATGTCTAGATTTTTGAAATTTGAAATGATTTCAATGTCTCATGTCAAAATTGTGGTGGAATCACATCAAAACTATGATAAAATAGCAAAAGGGGTATTTTTCATCTTTGTCCAAACAAGTTAATACCATTAAAGCTCTTCACTGTTACTGGACTTGTGGTATATTAGTTGTTCAGATTCAGAAGGTGATGGTAAATTTGCAAAATCTGAAAGACGATGGTCAAAATGCAATTGGACTGCAGAACGATGGTTATTATGCAATAGCCCCTAAATTAAATTATAAAACAATAAATAGTATTTGCAGAAAAATAATTAAATGAGATAAATGATCAAATGTGATGTCTAAAAGCTAAGAAAGAGTTTCAATGAGACATATGTGCTTTACTTTTGAGTTGCTTTTTGTTAGTACATGTTACATGAATGACTTATTGTACGGAGGTGCAGAAAAATATTAATATACATTTTTAATAAATATTCAATATTATTAAAGTATAATATGACGTGCGTTCTAGTTTTCTGCAGAAATTAAAGAGAATGGAAGAGTGTGCTGCACAGAAGTATATTACATGAAGCAAATAAACATCTCTCTCTCTCTCTCTGTGTCTCTCTTAGCTGAAGTGTACTAGGATATATAGAGGATATTTGTAGTTGATCTAGCGAGGCAGCCGTTCTGATGCTTCCTCCACCCTAGTAGCATATACTAGTATCATAAAGGAAAAGTTTGATCTATCCATACCGTAAAGTTGGCAAAAGGGCACGAAGACGCGTGACCGTACTAGGCGAGACAAAACTGGCGGCTGCAAGGCGATCAGACTATTTGACAGTCAGCAAGGGACACATGTCGATTTTGCATTAGCCCGGCATATATTAGATAAAGGGAATTCCAGAGGCGCCACAAAGGGAAGCCAGCGCGGTATTCAGAAATATAAACATTTGTTGACTTTCCGGCATCGGTATCATAAAGGAAAAGTTTGATCTATCCATACCGTAAAGTTGGCAAAAGGGCACGAAGACGCGTGACCGTACTAGGCGAGACAAAACTGGCGGCTGCAAGGCGATCAGACTATTTGACAGTCAGCAAGGGACACATGTCGATTTTGCATTAGCCCGGCATATATTAGATAAAGGGAATTCCGGAGGCGCCACAAAGGGAAGCCAGCGCGGTATTCAGAAATATAAACATTTGTTGACTTTCCGGCATCACGTTTGATCACTTGTCTTACTTAAAAATTTTGTAAAAATATTATATTTTTATTATAATTTGTTTTATTATTGAATATACTTTCAGTATCAATGATTAATTTTTGTATTTCTAAAAATATTTTAAATAAGACAACTAGTCAAACATAATAATTAAAAGTCAACGAATCCTTATATTTTTAGACGGAAGGTATTCATTAGCTGAGCTCAAGTCCTTCTCGGCCTCTTGGTTAGATAATGCGCACCCCACAATAGCTGAGATCATTTGCGTCTGAGAGAGGATGCAACGAAAATGGCCAAAGCACTAACATTCGAGTCCAGTTTTTTACCTATCAAATTTTGCATATCACGCTTCATCACCAAATATAATGTGTATTCCAAATGTCGCATGTATTTATGCTTTCCTCGGCATTGCATGCATCCTGAAATCTATATGATTTGCAAATTGATTCTTAAAAGTCACTAAGCAATTACTATTCATGTATCGATTCACATATTGCAACTATTCATCATATATCAGCAACCTGTTGCTCACCGTTGGTTCCACCTTTTTCTATTGTATCTTGTAACTCATTTTACATCGCGGTATAGATGATAACACAAGCTATTTTAAGCTTTATGCAATTTTTTTTATCTCCGATATAATTAGATGCATGAGCCGATAAAGGTAGGTTAATTGCACATAACAAAAGAATAACTTGTGCATGATCTCAAGTTTCATGAATAAATCATTTGAAGTCACCACGGATGACGGATCGATGAGAATGTACCTGGTTAATTATATATCCAGTTTTTTATTACCATGCAAAAATGTAGGTAGCAAACACAAGAGAATAGTTTTAAATTGTAACTATTTTATTTCAGATCTCATTATTGTAACACATTTTTTTATCCACGTGCATTTACACTTTATCATTATTTGTTTATCAAAAGTGTAATTAATGTAGTAATCTTTATTGAAATTTGGTGCCCAAGATGAGATACAGCTGCAACATAATCTATTTGTTCCTCTTTGCCAAGCGTAATTACACAATACAATCACCACATGTATAAATGAACTAAATTAAAACACCAATATCATATAGAGTATTGTGAAGGACAAACTTGTAGGCCACGAACCTGGAGTCCTCTCTTGTTCTAGAGTCTTCCCTAGAGTGTGTAGTAGTACGTAACAAACTTGTACCACCGCCGCCGGCCGCGTGTATGTGGGCCTCACTCACCAATTATGGCCCTGTTCGGCAGGCTGGGCTGACACAGCATTGGCTGGGCTGATCAGCCCTGTTCGGCTGCCCCAGTGCCAGCCCAGCCCAGCCGAACGGCTGATCCTTTTTTGATTCTAGCAGTCGTTCGTCTTCTTCTAGCAGAATTGGCGTCGTTCGTTCGGCTGGACCAGCTGGTCTGGCTGGCTGGCGCTGAGTCTTCCAGCCCAGCCGCTGGCCACTCCAGCCAGCCCAGCCGAACAGGGCCTATGCTCCCGGTGCCCAGCTGTCCAAATATCACCAAGGAGCGCTGGCGGCCGTAAGATTTCAGGTGGACGGCGGACATCTCAGTTCTCGAGTGAGTCGGCTTTGCCATCCATTTTCAACGACTCCGGATGTGTTCGTTTTCAGGTATATAATTTTTAGAGGGGTCAAATCAAAGAGAATTTTATTATTTTGGAGTACTTAAATAAAGTCTAATCTCGAAACTAATTGTAGACCCCCTATCTAATTCACGAGACGAATCCAACGAGGGTAATTATGATGTTATTAGAAGATGTTTACTGTAGCATCACTGTAGCAAAACATAGATTAATTAGGATCATTAGATTCGTCTCGCAAATTAGAAGGGAGTCGTGACATAGGTTTTGTCATTAAATTAATAAAAGTCTTACTTAAATAGTAAGATTCTCACTTTGATGTGATGGGTATAATTTTTAGAGGCAGAAAACGAACAGGGCCGCCTATTTTCAACGACTCCGCCTATTATAAAACGAGACACTAGGTAGTTGGTTCGTCTTCACCTCGCCTTCCTTCGCTCCGTGGCCAACTTCATTTCTAGCCGCCTTCATCCCCTACCCTAGGGTTAGCGTAGCTTTGTGTGATCCCACAACAAATTTGTTGCTGCTTCATCCAGCCACCATGAGCGATCCCAAGTATGCTTACCCTTACCCTGCACAAGGTTACTACTCTGGGCCGTATCAGGCCCCCCGGCACAGGGTTACTACGCTTGGACGTACCAGGGCCCCCGGTGATGGCTCCACCGCAGAACGCGCCTCCGCCGCCAAAGAAGAAGATCGGCTTCCTCGAAGGATTGTAAGTAACGGTAATTAGGAAAACAGATCGAATAGTAGTACTACAAGTATAGTAATGGTGTTGCCGCTAACAACCGTTATTTTGTCTCTGTTTCTTGCAGGGTAGCAGCACTTCGCTGTATGGTTTGCCTTGGGGAATTCTCCGACGCAATAGCTGCGGATCAGGGGGGCCGTCGTGATGACCTACTTGGTTAGGGTGGAGTGTTTGCCACCATTATATTAGGTTGAATTTGTACTATTGTTTTGCTGAGACACTCGCGCCCACCAGCAGCTCAGTTAACGTTTTGTTTGTCGAACCTTGTTGACTCCTCCCCAGCAGCAGGTTTTTCATGTTTTTGTTATTTGTCGTTGAGCTTAATTATTGGACACAAGCGTACATGTTTTGATTTTATATTTTCGATTCTCGATGCAATGATTTGCGGTGATGTCGTTCATGAGAGAAACGCCGCGATCTGCGGGCTTATTCCGTTGTCCCCTATATATATATAAACGTCTGATAGGTGGGGCCCGCAGTCCGGTCTCCTGCCCGCCCCGCGACCGCGAACGAGGCGACGCGGCTAGTTTTCTCTCTTGCAGCGCAGCCACCATCTCCCCGAGCAGCGGTACCAGCAAACGGCCGCCGTGCCCTCTGTGCCACACATCTCCTCCTCAAGCTGCAGCAGATCGGGATGGCGTCGTCGGTGTGGTGCGGGTCGAGAGGGCGCAGCAGCAGCAGATAGTGGAGGCCATCAAGATCCAGTTGCGTGCTCCTTGAATCCCCATCGAAATGGTAAAAAATAATTTCTTTGTTCCTCTTCTTCCATTCAGGTGCTAATTTTTTGCCTCCTCTTGGTTTGCATTTAATTATCCTCAACAAGAGGATGGAAGCTAGGTGGAGAACACCTGCCGGATCTGGGTAAGAATTCATAGACTCATCATCTCCTGGATTACAATCTATGAATGTCTTATTTACTTCGATTACAATCTCTGCATGGATCTGTTTAAAACAATTGTTGTGGAAATTTGGATACTTCGACTCATCTGTGTAGTTGTGAACATAGTAGAATTAGCTCTTGATGGTTAACCATTTCACTCAATATGTTTTTCATAATAATATTTAGATGCATTCAAGATTATGTCTGAAAGTACAGGGACCTGCACACCTTTCTTTTTTCTGAATTTCTTTGGATGTTTGCTTTGCATAACAAGCATGCTTTGTGTTGCAAAGTGGAACCAGCCGTTACTCTGAGATAAACAGTATTGCAATTTTCTGACCTTTCAATATTTTTTAATAATTTGTATGGATATCATTTGTTCTTTTGTTTTCCTTGCACCATGTACCTTCGGATTCTTCTTCCTACTAATTAGTTATTAGCTGAATTCAGTAGTTGTATGTTTTATTCCATATCGATGCAGTCTTAACTCAATAATTTTTCTAGACAGTTTATTAAACTTTATTTACTTCTCTTCTTGCAAATAATTAATTCTCTTTATGTAATCATGTATTACATGTGCTTTTTTCTTTTGCAAAGGAGGGTGAGCTGTTCTGGCAATTCTGCATTCTTCTCTCTCTGAGTATGTTGTCACCAGTTTCTATGTCAATTTTTTACAACTTGAGGCTACTTCATTATGAGCTGAGATTATTCTATTGCCATATTGATATCAAGTTTGTGAACTGTACTATCATATGCTGTTCAATATATATTCATATCAATTTTTTCCATCCTGGTACTCCCTCCGTTCCTTTATGTAAGCATTCCGAGTAGGAATGCTTACATAAAGGAACGGAGGGAGTACATAATATTGTCTGAATATAATAATGATTTGACACATTTATTTGGTTTTTCTTTTTCAAAGCGTCTCCCATAATCTATTAGGATTCTTCACGAGTCAGCAATCAGAAACTGCGATGATTTTCAGGTTACTGGGAAGGATGCTGAAAATATCTTGGACTTAAGAGAACAGTGCACCTAAGCAAGATGAATCCCCTTTAAGCCTGACCGTGTCCTCCAGGTGCTGGTCTTGCAACATCTTCACTTTTTTTTTAATTCCATTATCTACAATTTAGGTGGTCAAAATAATTTTGAACCGGCTATATTTTTGTCAACAGCTGTTGATGGCTGGAACAGGGATCTTGCAATTATGGTTCCACTTTCCCATCCTCTGGTGAGTTCATAGCTTAGTGTTGTTACTATCCTATTATGTTGATGATTTGTTGACTATATTTTATTGCCTCCTGTGCTATTAACTCACATAATATCTTTTGAGTTCTTTTAGAGCAAATAAATCTGTATCCTTAATGTTAAGTAGCCAGTGCATCAAAAAGATATAACTGATTTCTTTTACCTGTGAATCTGTATCCTTTCACCTACCCTTTCAGTTGTTAACACCTTCCGAGAATTTCTTACTCACACACGTGTCTATTTTATGTTAATTTTCCTTTCTAGCGCAGATATAGTGATTCATCCTTAACTAAATTATAATGTAGTCAAAGGGAGCCTCACATACAAGTATATCAGCTAATATGTTTATTTTACTGTTATTTCTTGTCGGTTTGCAGAGGAAGTGAAGAGCTGATCACCAGCAGGCCACGTTGGTGTCTATGTGAGATGTAGTAGATGGCTGATCACCAGAAGGAAGGTCATATCTAATACTGTTGTGAGCTGCGAATTTTCAGCTCCATTCTTTTTAGTTAGCTATGGAAAGTTCTCAAAGTTTGATTGCATTGGTTTGTGCACTGAACTTCTTGAATGATACTTGGTTTTGGATAAAAAAATCAGTAAGCTGTTTTTTTATGACCTGTTTGTGCTGATTGAGCAAGACAATCTAGAATGAAACGAATCACTTATGTCTGAATCTTTCAATTGGTTAAAGAAATTGGTGTTTTATTTTGCAAATTTAGGCATTTGGAAAAAAAATTCAGTATGAGGTGATTATTGGTACTTCTGCTTTCCTGTAGGCTTCTCTCTATTTTCTCTTTGTTAGTAGAACTGTTTAATGTTGAAATCCATATATAAATCTCATATTCATTCTTAAAAACTATGTAACTCACATATGAGTGTAGTGCTATAAAAACTAATTGATCTAAGGTAACTTATCTGAAATAGTTTTCCTTGCATGGATGGATTTAGTAGGTATGCAAAGCTTCTGCTGCAAGCACACAGGACAATGTACAATCTGTTATCATGCATTTTCTGGGTTCATTTAGTTACAGTATGGTGCTATGTAGTAGACTTTAGCCATGTCATACTTAGCTATCTCCCGTCGAGACATTTACAAACTTTTTTTATGATTTAATTCATTTATTACATATGTCCTGGAACCTTAGATGCTTGTCTGCCTCCCGAAACAATCTTAGTTTCCAATACTGTACCTTCTGATTTGGATTCTGATTTTGTACGCACGACTGAATTGATTGATCATTATCCTTTTCTTGGGTTTTACCACAATTTATATGCACATAATCTTTATTATCAAGTTCATGCCCAAACATCCGGTGTCCTAATAGCATTGTGATGCTTGTGATATGAACAGAGCACCCATCCCACACCATGAGTGCAGTCTGAAATGTTTAATCTTCCAGCTACAGACTTTCATTAATGAAACTATTTCATTAACAGATCATGCCCAATGCTTTACACTATTTCTTTTTCTTTGCAACCTGGACCCAGGTCCTCAACATAATAAATTCAGTTTCACATGCAGGACTGCCAAGAGCTACAAAATGTTCAAAAATTCAAGCAAGCGGCGGAAATTGTGGAGTGGTCTCCACCTCCACCAAATGTGTACAAGATAAATGTGGATGGCTCTTTCCTTCAAGCTGAAAAGAGGCGTGTAGACAACCCGGGAAAGGTTCTAGAATCAGGGGCAAGAAATGTTCAGGCGGCTGCAGATGTTTTGCAAATGGAAGCAGTCGCATCGCTAAAAGGACCGGAAAGAGCTTTGCAAATGGAATCAGTGCATTAGGAATAAGGGCAGATTTTTGTTCTAATTAGTGGATCCTTCGGAACTGTTTTTATTTACTATTTGTACCACGCCATAGTGATTTACTGAATTTGTTCTACAATAGGATTCTACTGTTGATAGAAAAGAAAAGAGAACCATGATCAAGAGACAGTGCATGACGATGCCACTGTGAACTTGAATATGGAAGTTACTGGTCTATTGAGCATAAGGACGTAATGAAAGATGCCACTGTGAAAAGGCTGAAGGATCAACTTTTTATAGCAAGGGCGCATTACCCTAGTATTGCAAAACGGGAGCAACAGGAAAGATTTACACGGGAACTAAAGCAGAGCATCTGCTCAGTGACACCATAGCAGATGCTGATCTTCCTCCATTGGTAGTCTCATTTAACTTGAAATCTTATGTGTTTCTCTGCTTCTCATAAAGTTTTACACCTCATGACCGATAGTGGTTACTGTGACTGATTCCTGTTTTTTGTATATAGATGTCATATAGATTAGAGACTCTGTAACATAGTGTTATTATTTTCCCTAAAATAAAGAAAATGGCATAGTGTTATCACGAATTTTTCTTTGAAGTATATAAAATATTTCAAATGGCTTATAGAACTTCATTTTTATGAGTTATCGCACTACAGTTTCTGTGCAATTTATCTGTTTTTGAAGACAATTATGGCTCGATGTCTTCATTTTTGCAAAGAAGCTAGACAAAATGGAATAGGATCAAGTGTTGAACGGAAACTTAGCCAGCTACTTGATATAACTGAAGAAGTGAAGAATGAAGCTTATTTCCATACAAGGCAGAGTGCACGTTTATACCATCTTGGTGTCCGGACTATGCCAAAAACTCACCATTGCTTGAACATGAGATTGACAGTAGAACATTAAATAAACAGAAGCTTGAAAGCCCTAGATTCCATAACTATGTGATATTTTCTCGGAATGTACTTGCAGCTTCAACCACAATTAATCTAACAGTTATTAATTCTAAGGTATAATGTTCTTTCCAAAGAATTGAAAAATTATGAGTCATCTGAGTGGTAACTCATATTCTGTTTAACATTTCAGGATTCTGGCAGCATTGCTTTCCATCTGTTCACTGACACCCAAAATTTTTATGCCATGAAACATTGGTTTGGCACAAATTTGTACTTGGAGGCTGCCGCACATGTAATTAACATTGAGGACCACCAAGAGGTCTCTAAGGATGTAAATTCTCTTGAAATGCAACAATTATGTCCCGCAGAAGAATTCCGTGTCACAATTCGTAATCATTCTGAACCTTTGCAGAAGCAGATGAAAACTGAGTACATATCTGTTTTTGGCCATTCGTAATCATTCTGAACCTCGATATGGGTGGTGAAGTGATTGGTGCTGTCCAGTTTTGTGGAGTTAGACTTGGTCAATTGAGAGCTTATATTGCAGAGCATAATTTTAACACCAATTCATGTGTGTGGTTTTTTGGCCTGAACATCGTTGAAATGGAAAAGTGAAGGGAGAACAACGTCACTAGCTTGTATGATCAGTCACTCCAAAAGGTTAGCAGTTCTCTCTTTTTTTTTTTTGATAGTCAAGGTTTGTAGTGTTCACTACTATTCATAGTCATTCCGCTCTTTGTGATTCTTGTGCACCCCTAGTCCTATTCTTTTACCATAACCCCCTTACCTAAATTCTATCTAGATAAGAGCAACCATCTAATGTTACCTTTTCCTTTTGTAGATGCAAAAGGACAGCCTGAAATCACAGGAACTTAAATCACTCCCTTCAAGTTTAGTTGCCTTTGATGATCTGATATATCCTTTGGGAGAGTCATGGGTCCAATCAGGTCTTGGACATGGTTATGGAATTGGTTGTGTCGATATAGAAAAGGCTGCTATTCTGCACTACAATGGTGTCATGAAACCTTGGCTTGATTTGGAGATACATGATTATAAGAGTTACTGGAGGAAGTACATGACTCATGCGGAGAGATTCATGACAGAATGCAACATACATTAATAACAGTGGCATGAGATGCACACTGCATTTATGAGCCTATGAAGCGACAAAACCTCATGGAGTTGTTTAAACAAAAGGATTATGACGTGAAGCAATGCTCAGATCCAAAAGAAGGCTGGTTGCATCTTTTAAGGGAGCTTTCATCATTACCAGTAGGTAGGCAATGACATGTGGAGTCTGATCCTACATGTCATTGATACAAGGCGAAGCGATCGATATATAGATGGAACCAAATGAAGGATAGAAGCTTCCTTAATGATCAATCCAGCATCACCCCGTCATGAACTTGCAAATGGAGATGATTCTTTGACCTGTTTGTTGTACAGGAAGTCTTTTTATTTGTGGCATGGGATGGCAAAAGTGTAGTTCCTTGCTGCTCATTTTTTGTATAGTTGTTCCATGCTATTCTTCAGCTCATTGTCTTAGAGAGACAGAGGGCGTCCAATGTTGCCCACAACGTGGTATGTACAGAAAAGAAATGCATGAAACAGCGATTATTCACTTGTAATTCTTTAACGCGAGGCTGATTGGCATTATGTAATGCTATTTTACCCATTTCAAATGTCTATGCTGCATGACTCTGACCTCCTTCGATAAAGGATTAAGAATTCAGCTAGTTGTGCCTAAAAGCAGCCATGCAATCAAGTAGAGTAAGCCCTAAACAATATTCTTAGAGAGTAGAATAACTTTGCACAGTTCATCTTGTAATCTTGAAGGTATACTTAGTGAATGTGAAAGTCCTAAGAAGAATCTGTTACAATATGCATATATGATAAATGTTCAAAAATTAAGTTGTATTCATCTCTAGCAGGCTAAGTGGAAAAGGTTAGTTTGTTCCTGTATTACATAAGGAACACATCGTCAGTAATTAAAGTTTTCTACTGAGAACACATATATGATGGCCTACAAGGTAGAAGTGCACTCTGAAGCCAAGGGTAACAGAGGATAATTTTCAGTTCCCGTTACTAGTTAAAAGGCTTAGAAGTTAAAACCCTGAAAACAATGTCCCTCCAGAGGACATCTACACAACTGCAATCCCAGGTACCTCTCCATATCTCCTAATGCCCCTCCAATGGACACCTACACTGCTTCTGCAATTCTAGGTACCTCTCCATGTCAAACTTATACATGGCACAAAGCTTTCTCTGCCTTGATGAAAACAATCTCTCCATGAAGTCCTGATATGTCGGGTCCCTTGAAGTAATCAGGAAATAGGCATAGCCGACAAGAAGGCCAGATGCAGTCGTGAAGAAGGCGACTGGCTCCATCACATCCCATGAGAACTCCCAGAACGTGAGCCGGAAGAAGAGACCTACTTGGCACATGAAGAACCCTAAGCCACACCACAGGATGCGACGGACTTGCTTGTGCGCCAACTTGTCAATCTCTTCCTTCCTTTCCTGGAGCTTCTTAAACTCTTCTTTTCTTGGGTCATTCTCTAGTTCGAGTGCAAGAGGTACAGCTCTTCGAACCAGGTCCACCACCTATAGACAGTCAAGAATACATCAACATGTTTCAGTAGAAATCTTCTCATGTGTTACATAAGTCAAGGGAAACTTCAGCTCCTATCAAATCAGGGAGACAAATATGTCTAATAGCCATAACGAAACTTTCATTTTCCTAAAGTTGAAAGCAACAGACAATCTGGTACTAACGGTAGAATCATTATCAAAACAAAATTAGAGGTTTTGTTGATGCAGTTTCAATAACTCAAAATATAAAGTTATGAGCTTTAACTGTCAGGTGCATTGCTGGCTGTGTATGATCTTGCTGCAGGTTCTGGCCAGGGTAGGTGCCGAAAATAGTAGTATCAGAGGCTTTGAAAAATGAACTACATAAACTACAATAGTAACGGAACATTGCCATCGCATCTTGATGCTGCACATAGTTGCAGATTCCTTCTATATCTCAATCCCATGTCGCTTTAGCCAACTAATGCTACATCTTGGTTATATTGTCAAGGTTATTCTTTTCAGTATCAGTCATTAGTTGACTCCACTAGTCCACTACACCAAAGGATTTATACATAAGCATTCAGATTCTTCTGAATTCCAGTAAAGAGCGCTAGAATTCCCATTTCAGTAAGGGTACTATTTATCTTTCATTTTTTGGAAAATTCTAAATTTCAAAGCAAGAGAAAGAAAAAGTTCATACAGATGATACAACCTTGTTGAATAAGTTCAAAGATTTTGTGTATGTGGCGTCCATAACTCAAAGCTTGAACCTTTATATATCAAGTTTATACTTAGCTTGTTTACAACAGATGGCCACATTTCCTATTGGAGCGTGATATGATCTTTGTTCAGAGTTCTGGCCCAGGGTAGGTGGAGAACAAAACGATTTGAAATCAAGTCCCTGAAATTACTATAAATGTAGTAATGTGAACCTTAACATACTATCTTGATGCTTTGAAAGAAAGTCCCTGAAAGCAAATGGCCTTTTTGTTTCGAAGTTCTGACCACGTTTTGTACAGGAGAACCCATTTAGTAATATGCACTTAGCATACTATGTCGATGTTGCAGGTTACTGTAACTAATTCAAAATATTGGTTATACTCCCAGTAGCCAGTGCTACAAACTTCTGCACCAGTTATAAGTCTACTCCATTTCTAGGTTCTGATAAGCAATGAGAGAATGTTCATTCCACCGAGAGAGGACAACTTTACTTTGGAGAATGGGTAGGAGTACCTATTTTTCCATTTTACAACAGAGTTCAAAGACGGAGTGGTATTGATTCTCTAAGAGCCTGCTGTTTCGATAGGGCAAGATTCGGGTCGTAATCTGTACTGTAGGATTCAGCTCAATTTGAACTAACTATTGAGTATCTGAACCCCAGTCCCCATCAGTCTTTTGCAACGGGCATTTCGCACGGCACAATAAAGTTTGTGGAACAGGAATCCGAAACGAAATCGTGTGAAAGCAGTACGTTTGAATGCCAAAATCTAGGACATGAAAGCAGTGATGTGGTATCTAGCTACGGGCAGAGAAATGGTACCTTCTCGGGGTGGAGGTACGCCTTGTCGCGGAAGAGCAGTAGGACGCCGGCCTCGTCCATGGCCCTTGCGAGCGTCTCGGCCTCGGCGTGCGTGCGGGCCGCGCCGGCCTCCACGCATGCGTCAAGCAGCTCGTCGTACCCGACCACCTCGTCCCGGCCGTCCCGCAGCCGCCGCTTGAGCGCCTCTACGCCCACGAGGCGCACGAGCCGACGCGCCTCCGCCGGCGTGATCTCGACCTCCGGCGCCTCGGCCTGGGCGGGACGCCGCGGCGGCGGGGGTGAGAAGAGCCGCGCGTGGAGGAGGGCGTAGGACGCGGTGGCGGTGGAGGCGGAGGGCGGGCGGCGGAGGAGGCGGGAGGCGGCCACGCGCCACATGGTGGTGGTGGTGGTGGTGGTGGTGGTGGGCAGCGGTTGGGCGCCGGCGTCTTGGAGATTGCTCTGCCTCCTACGAAGCTGACCGGCCTAGCCTAGGCCTTCTTCACGATGTCGTGGTGGGCCCGACGTGTCAGTGCCGTGCTGGAGGAAGTGTAGAAGTGGACTACGGCGATGGTTCTGCTGCTTATCTCGTGCTCTTGGACGCACGGACAAGACCGGAAGATGACTTGAGATCACCGCAAAGGAATCAATCAAGGATGATGGTGGCAGCAGCATTCAACGTGGAAGATGAGGCATCAACTCGCCGACCAAAGGATTAGAGGTGATGATGAATCGATGATGCTCCATGATGAATGAATCACGAAAATGCACATACCATATCCCTTTCCTTGCCACGAAGCGTCTCTTAATTTTCAACACGACACGCATATTTTCCGGTCGCCGACAAGACGATATATGACAAGTGTCAAATTCATCTTCTTTTTTTTTTTTTAAGGATCAAGTGACAACTTCATCTGGTCGTCCTTTTTCCGTACGTGCAAACCGGTCCGAGAGTAAATAAAGGCTCCTGTTTACAACGCTTGATAAGCCCATCAGAAAACTTCGGCGGCCCATACAAAAGGGGCCCGACCGGAGAAATCATAGAACTAAACGGCCCACAGGCAGCGTGCCCCTCAACCTCAAACAGGCCACCGACCCTGATTAGCAATTTAGCATACAGTAGAGAATTAGAACCACATCACCAGGTTAAGAGCGACAGAGGGCATCAGACGCATATAAAAGAAGAGGCACCGCAGCCAGGCAAATCATACCTTTCTCGGCCTTTTGGCTAAGATCAAGTGTAGTATCTGTTCTTATCAGTTTGATATCTGATATGTGAGACATGTTTCTCACAATGATATTAAATTTATTTTTTGTGGGAGAGGGTCCATCATAGTGGCTTGCCACTAGGACCCTCAAGTGTCGCTTGGGCGTTGCACTATTGCCCTTGCCTGGCACATCCCAACCAATTCATATTCAAATGTTGATGTAAATGTCATTTGATATCTGATATGTGAGACAATTTTGCGGATGCTCTACCCTTCCATGGTACTGAAAATTCACTGTGTTTCACGATCTTGAGATTGAGAAAAATCTGCACCTAATTCGTTTGAGATCCATGAAGCTGGGCAATAAGGAAACAATTACTTATGCCTCATGATGTTTTGGAGAAGGGAGTACAGTGGCATTTCAACTGCCATACAAGAATAAATCAATGCACTCACAACAATTGATCTTGCTCGAGTAATAACGAAGAAAAAAGCACTGCTCCTGCGGCTTCAGATGAAATGGAGAGGAGGAAACAGAAAGTGAAAGAAATGCCTTTGCGCTACTCTAGTTTCCCCATGATGATCCAGGAGAGCAGGGTCCATATCCTAGGACCGATCTCCCACCTATCTAAAAAAATGTTTGCACTTCCATTTTTGCTCTGTTTTCTTGCTAGAACTACCATGCCCAATTATTGAGGAATAATGTCAACTTGGCCCACCAGATCAATCATCATCGTTTGCTTAAGGAAGAAGTCTTATTTATCCCCTTCAACTCTTATCAAAGTCCAACTTTCCTCCTTCAACTCTAAAACCAGACATTTATCCTTCTCTAACTGTCAAAACCGTCTATTTTACCTCCCTCAGCTGGTTTTGGAAGTGGTTTCATCGAGTGGGGCCCACATAAATCAGGGGCCATGTCATCGTCATGGGCCTCACCAAGCACCAGCACGCCTCTTTCTTCTTTTTTTCCGGTGAATCCTCCGTTGACTCACCTTCGCTTCCGAATCTAAGCGAGCGACCCCGGCGAGCGCGGACGGGCTTGCGCGCCGGGAGGCTGGCACGAGGCGCAGAGCGGGGCGAGCAGCGGGCGGATGACGGCGGCACCCGGGATGGTCACGATGGCGCCGAGTCCTCCTCCTCCTCCTCGGTCGAACAAGGTCGTCGGGTGGTGTCGGCCGAGGTGGCGGGCACCACGGGCGCGGCACCAGGGAACGATCCACGGCGACCGTGCCGGGGGACGGCGGTGCGACGGAAGCGGCGAGGAGGTGGGAAGCTACGGCAAACGCGACCACGGAGCTGGGGAAGCGATCAACTTCCAACGGCGACCGTGCCGGGAGACGGCGGTGCGACGAAGCGGCGAGAAGGTGGGAAGGCGGGGCAAGCGCGAGCGATCAACTTCCAGCGGCGAGCCATGGCGGGCAGTGCCCGGCACCGCGGGGGCAGAGGACGACGCGTGCTGCTCCAACGCAACGGAGGATTCGTGGCAGGAGAAAAAAGAGGCGTGACGGTGGGGCCCACGATGATGGTGTGGCCCAAACATGTGGGCCCTACCAGACACGTTGGACGAAACTGCTTCTAAAACCGCCCAGGGAGGTAAAACAGATTGTTTTTATAGGTGGAGGAGGATGAATGTCTGGTTTTAGAGTTGAGAGAGAAAAATTGGATTTTGGCAACAGTTGAAAGGGGTAAATAGGACTTCTTGCTTTGCTTAATAACTGGCCAAGCCCGGGCCTGACATTCCTCGCGAGCTGGGCTTCTAAAGGCCGCGGTACACTGAACAACAATGATCAGGTCCGAGTCACCAAAAGAAGCCCACATGAACTTCCGTAGCCCAGAGCAACCACACAAGCTGGCCCAGCCTGCGGTTGTGGCGCGCCCCTCCTACAGCCACCGACCGAGCGTGTAGCATTAGTACAGCGCACCAGAGGTTAGTACTACCACATTGTCACGTTAAGAGAGGCGGAGGGGATCAGTGGCATACAAAACAAGGCGCGCCACACTTGATCAACTCATACCTTTCTCGGACTTTTGGCTAAGATCAAGTGTTGTATCTGTTCTTATCAGTTTAATATCTGATATGTGAGACATGTTTCTCACAATGATATTAAAATATATTTTTTGTGAGAGAGAGTTCATCACAGTGGCTTGCCACTAGGACCCTCAAGTGTCGCTTGGGCGTTGCACTATTGCCCTTGCCTGGCACATCCCAATCAAATCATGTTCAAATTTTGATGCTTTGGCCGATGCTTCCATTCCGTGATAGGGAACCCGGGTTCAGTCGGGTGTCTTGAGAAAATCTGCACCAAATTTAGCCCCCGTTCGTTTCCTGCCTTCTAAAATTTAAGCACTGTCACATCAAAGAGAATCTTACTATTTATAATTATTTCGATCAATTTAATGATAAAACTCTTTTGACAGATTGGTGCTAATTTTCGAGATGAATCTAATGAGCCCAATTAATCTATGTTTTGCTAAAGTGATGCTACAGTAACCATCTTCTAATCATGACTTAATTAACCTCATTAGATTCGTCTCGTAAATTAGTCTAGGGGCCTGTAATTTATTTTATAATTAAACTTTATTTAGTACTCTAAATAGTAAGATTTTTTTATGTGACAGCTATAAAATTTTACACCCCAAGAAACGAACACACCCTTAATCGTCAAGAAAAGCTGGCAGTAAAGAACATTTACTTTTGGCCTGCAGTCTGCAGCTAGTACTCCCTCACGTTTTTTACTTTTAGATATCGGGCATGTTTGGTTTGTTACCAACAGCAATCATACCAAAAAATTAGCTAGCCAATGAAATTTGGATGTGGTTTGGTTTATAGCCCAGCGTTGGCTTGCCAAAGAAAATTTGGCCTTCCTAGTCCACTACACGGGCAAACATGGGGGCGGACAAAAGGGTCGCCAAATATTTGGTCACGTTGGGTGCTCTTGCATGACGAGGTGTCAATCCCTCAATAGTTGCACGGATTACGAAAAAGTTTTATTCATAATACTCAAAAGCTAATATCTCTTGAACCATTTATCTAATTTACAATCCGATTTCAGATATATGTTCCTCGTAATTAAACCTATAAAATGAGATATCACTCGACTATATTTCAATATAAAAAAGAATAATAACATATGGACCCCACATGTCATAAGTATGAAATTGGCAAAAATTGGCAAAGGTTGCCATCCAAATACAATATTGCCAAAGAATTGGCATTACCACCATTTTGGTCATGACAAAATTTTGGTGGGGTAAATCGGGGCACAAAACAAACATGCCCATCATGTTTTACCATCTGTCTTATTTAAAAATTTTGTGTAGATATAAAAACAAATATGTCATGCTTATAATCTGATATAAAATAAACTATAACAAAATAAATGACATTTATATAAAATTTTTGAGTAAGATGAAAGATCAAACATAACATTTGAAAGTTAAAAGTGTTTTATAAATTCTACCAAAGTTGGAAACAGACACGTGACAGCAGGAGTTATAATGGTGAGCAGAAAACAAATGCAGCGCGTGCTGCTTTGAAGGAAGGAATAACTCTATACAGTGGCATTTCAACTGCCATACCTGAAGGAATCAATGCCCTTTTAACCCACAATAACAGTACCCACTCACTGCTCTGCTCCTCCTCAAGATGGAGAGAAGAGCAAAACAACAATCAGGAGTCCGCCCGAAGATGGGGATAATCCCCACGGGGGAAAGACCCTCATCCCCGCCCCGTTGAGCTTCGCCGGATCCCCGTTCCCCGCCCCGTTATGCTATCGGGGAAAATCAGTCCCCATCCCCATCCCCGCCGGATCCCCATTCCCCATCGGGACCCCGCGGGGATCATGCAGCTCCCGGCACCCGCCGCAGCTCCTCGCTGAGTCCTGTCGGCGCTCGCTAGCGGCGGCGCGCGCCGAGTAGAGGAGGTGGGGCGCGCTTAGCACGGGAGGGGACGCGCGCCGAGCGAGGAGGAGGCGGTCTGGCGGCGGCGCGCGCCGAGATGGGGAGGGCGGGAGGCGGTGCTCGGCGACGACGCGCGCCGAGTGGAGAGGGGAGGGACGCGCGCCGACCGCCGAGCAGGGACGCGGCGCACGCCGAGAGGGGAGGCGGTCTTCGGGCTGCCGGCGGTGGGCGGCGCGCGCCGAGAGGGGAAGGGGAGGCGGTGTTGGGCTGCGGCGGCGGGCGGCGCGCCCGAGATGGGGATTGGGGGGGGGGAGGAGGGGGAGGCGGACCAAGAGGTGAGAGGGTGGGTTGAGGACTAGGGTTGCGGGTTGGGGTGCGGCTGGGGTTGGGGGCTAGGGTTTCATCGATTCACTCCGATTTTATATAGCATGGGCTTAGGCTACAATTGTGTATACGAGCTATATCATTTCGGGTCCCCATCGAATCCCGCGGGGTAAATTGGATCCCCATCCCCGTCCCGTTTCTTATCGGATCTCCGCTCCGTTAGCCCCGCAGGGCAAATCTGTCCCCCATCCTCGCTTCAGCGGGGCGGAGCTCCACGGAGCCCCGTCCCCGCGGGAAATCTTCGGGTGGAATCAGGAGGCCAGGGTCCCATCTCCCAGCTACTAGTAAAAGTGTTTGCTCTCGTCGCACGCACCATTTTCTTTTGTTTGCTTGCTAGAACTAGTAGCAATGCTACTCCATTATTGAGCAAGAATGTCAAAATTGGCCCACCCGATCAATCATCAGCGTGTAATATCTGGACGTGACTAGATCTGTGTGAACCCTGTTTACTGCATATTCACTGATTATTCAAGGTCATCACACATGTGATCGAATTTTTTTCCTTTGCTAACGAAAGATCTTGTGGTCGTCATATTATTGGCTGCCCCATGAAAGGCAACAGACAGGCAACCATCCCATGGGATCCAGATTTTCAGCAAAGCCAAGCACATTTCCGGAATGGGTTTGGCACGGCCAACAACCCACGTCCGGCTATCATCATCGTTCCCGAAACCACGTCCTCATTAGAGTAGCTTTTCTTCAAGGGCAACAAGGGCAGTGCCTTTCCCCAGGACCCCAACCTGCAAGAACTCTCAATGGCAACAAAGGTAGTGAGGGGGCTTTCCGACCTGATGGATCGTCCTCTCCCTCTCGCCCCTGGCAGAAAGAGAACAAGAGACAAGAGGGCACGGTTTCTACTGCAACTGCACACGAAACGAGAAAACGACTGCTCATTGCTGCTAATGCTGCTGCCCGGGTCCCTGTTCTGCCATGCCATGCCATGCCCTTTGGCTTGGACAAACAGGGCAGCCCACCCCCAACAGGGATGATGGCAAAGGCAAGGCAGACACATGCATTTGCTCCAAGTGCTAAACCTGCCACCCTTCACTTCTCTCTCGCTTGCCTCAACCAACCAATCCTCTCTCGTATCCACTCCACAATTAGTAACAGTGCTTTAATTTCTTTCCGTTGCAGGCAACAGATGATAATGCTGCAGGTGTCATGAGACAGGTGGGAGGACGAGCCTTCAGCATTTGGCTGCTAACCAAGTTTAGAAATGTTACTAGGTGGGTGGAAGCAACACAGCTGCCGCCCTGCCTTGAGCCACCACTGCCGATTTTCTAAATGTCTCACTTTACAGTTGAAAAAAAAAGACGTATTTTGTATAACCAAATACAACATTTCCTTTTCTGTTGTAAAAAGAGTTTCTTTTTCTTTGTGCAGTATATAGACAAGTAATGTTTGAACAGTCTGGATAAATAACGCCTGAGCAGTTGCTTTCAGTTTCTTTTTCCTTTTTGTGGTAAAGGAGTTCCTTTCTTTTCATTTTTACTGTCTAGATAAATAATGCTTCAACGGTCTGCTTTCAGTGAGATCAGCCAAATAAGTGGAGTGGGATTTGCTTTGATGGTGATAGTGAACTCGTAATAACAAATATACAAACTCTAGCTGACCAAATGTGAAAACAAAGAAAAATCCAAGCTGATCCTGCAGAACCCAATTGGTCAATGTGTGCAGGAAGCATGGCAAGGCAGCTACTGACCTCAGGGACGGAAAGGCGAAAACGATGTTAAAGTAAGCAATGCATATCCACTCGAGCTAAGAATGGGTGAACTCCATTACAGATGACCATGACTGATGCAGAAACATAAGAAAACAGGGACAGAAACCGGGTGTTTAGATGAGCAGTGACTATCAAATATGAATCTTCAGTCAAAAAGAAGATACATGAGCCCTGGATTTCTTACTTTAGGACAACATTGATCCAGCCACATGTACAAAGCTGCATTATCACAACACAAATGAAGACCAAAAATTTTCATGAAATTCATTAGTATGCGCTGATCTAACCTCAAATCCTCAGCATGTCACATTACCTGAAGAAATATGTAAATATAACTTTTTTCCCCAAAAGCAATGCACTTGCAGCTTCTGATGAGTAGCTATCATTGACCACATCAAACTAGCTAGAATGTGAATAGGTACTGCCCAACATGACAAAATAGCCAGATTGTAAAGGTGATGAAATGAAAAGCTGGTACCATAAAACTTAGCCGATCTACATACATTAGTAAACTATCGCTGTGGACATTCCTAGTAAGTAGTAGTAGCAATTAGTAAGATCAGAATGTTTTCCATTTGATATCTCTGAATGGACCGAAATGAGCAGCAAGCTAATTAATTGAAGAGGCAAAAGAAAGAACTAGACTGCTAGGAAAGAACATCTAACTGGTGTAAGATTTGCTCTCTAATACACTAGTACGAGTAAGAGGTAATTCAACGGGGTGTGGACTGAATCGGGCGCCACGCAGACGCAGTGAGGAGGCAGAGATCCTTCCACCCCAGCTTGAGAGCACCGTTCTCCTCGACGAGCGTGTACCCGTCGGAGGGGAACATGCCGAGCAGCAGGGATGCCTGCGCGGCGGCGCTCCCGGCGAGCGAGGCGGCCCGGAAGCCGGACTGCGCGAGCTTGTCCCTCCAGCTGGCGAACTTGACGTCGCCGGAGCGCGCGGGGCCGCCGACGGCGAGCACGTTGCGGATCTCGCGGGCGAGCAGCTGCTGCTCGACGACGTGGCGCTCGGGGCTGTCCTCGGCGTAGCTGGCGTCCAGCGAGTCGAAGAGCGCCGAGTAGTAGTGGATGGCCTCCACGAAGCGCGCCAGGAAGGAGCCCGAGTGGCTCAGGTCCTGCTCCACCATTGTCACCACCTTGGGGGCCAACCTGTCGTCAATGGTCCATGCATCATCAGTACTACTAGTAGTAAGTAATTAGAGTGCCTGAGTGGGGCAAGATCGATCTGCAACATTTGGAATTTTAATGATGCATCAAGTCAAGCAGGACATCTTCATTGATATCTCGGTTCCCCCTTCCCGGCTTCCCCCAAGTACATTATTGGACAGATCTATTATCAGTAGCAGCAATCCACTGAACTGCTAGAACTGGTGTTGGAGTTTTACTACTAGTAGTAGTAGCTTGCTATTGCTAGTCAATCATACGATAATTAGAAGAAGAGGACTGTGATTCCATCAGAGTAATACTAAATCATGATTCTTGGCACTTGGAACTAGGTAGTGGGAGCCTTTTCGGCGGCGTGGAAAGTTGGTCATGATGATAAGAAGTCTCTTAAGCTAGCTAGTGCTCCACTAACCAAGTGCAGTTCTGGGATCAGCAAAGACCGTGGAAGATGATCACAAAAAGATGCAACCTTTTTACGTAGCCTAGAAAGCTGGTCATAATGACGAACTTTGGGAGCTCCACCAATTTTTACTGCTAAATAAACCACTCAAGTACTACTTGGATGTACCACCGATTGACGCGCAGATCACAATGTCACATTGGCTATATACTACTCAGTGAGTAATAATAATCAATATAAAGTGGTTCTGTTGCTAAAAAGTTGCCATGATGATGGTGGCATGAGCAAGATTTGACATGGAAGCAGAAACGGGAATGGATTTGACATGGAAGCATTGGAAGTGCAAATACCTTTGGATGAGGTAGAGCGTGTTTGCGTCTGATCCGTTGACGTCGTAGAGCGAGTGGTGCAGCCAGTGCACGGCGACGGCCTCCCGCCTGTTGACGCCGAGCCGGTCCGGGTCGACGCTGCCGGCCTTGTCGGCGACGGCGCAGAACTCGAAGGGCAGGCCCAGGGTGTCGGCGAAGTCGGAGAGCCTCTTCCCGGTGGCCTCGAGGGCCTCCACGGAGGCCCCCAGGCCCGTGAGGCGGACCCGGGGCGGGCCGCCGGGCCGGGACGCGAGGATGTGGAAGAGGCCGGGCCACTGCAGGCCCTGCATGATGTCGAGGTCGACGATGTGGACCCGGTCCTCGCGCTCGAAGGCCTCCTGGATGGCCTGGTTCGCCGTGAAGTGCGAGAACTTCACCAGCGGGCTGATCCCGTTGAACACCTGGAACGCCGCCGACACGCGCGCGTTCACCAGCCGCGACGCCGCCGGCGACGACGGCGGTAAAGGCGCGTACAGGCCCAGGCAGCTGCTCACCAGGCGCGCCGACATGGCCTCCGCGAAGTAGGCGGCCACGCGCTGCGTGGAGGTGCCGAAGGGCGTGGCCAGCTCGGAGATGGCCAGCAGCGTCGTGTGCGCCGCGTCCAGGTCGTCCGAGTTCACCGACTCCGCGCACTGCAGCAGCAGCGTCAGCAGATGCAGCCCTTCCTCGTCGCGCTGCTTCCGGCGCTGCTCCTCCTTCCGCTCCTTCGCGGCCGCCGCGGCTGCTGCGGCGGCGGCGGCGGTCGCGGCCGCGGTCTCCTCCGCGGTCGGCGGCTTCGGCGACGGCGGCTCCTCTTGCTGGCGCTGCTTCTCGGGAAGCGAAGGAGGAGGAGGGACGACCGGAGGAGCGGCGGCGCCGGGGTGGTGTTGGATCTCGCCGGCGGCGGAGGGGGCGAGGAGGGAGCGGAGGCGGAGCTCCAGGAGCGACGCCAGCCCCGGGTTGCAGGGGTGGATGATCTCGCGCACGTTCTGGATCAGCTGCGCGATGGACACCGACGCGCCGCTGCTGCCGATGATGTCGCGGATGATGCCGTCCACCCACGCCGTCGTGCCCTCCCCTCCGCCCGCCGCCGCCATTGGGGGTCCTCCGTCCACCTCCGGCGCCTGCTGCTGCGGGTGGTGCTGGAACGGGAGCTGGTGGAGCTGCGTGGGGAGCGCGGGGAGCTGGTGCTGCGCGCTGGCCATGGCAGCCGGCGGCGCTCCGGCGGCGGCGGCCGTGACGTCGGAGAGGTCGCCGGTGACGTGGCGACGCGGCGGCGGGAGGTCGGGCATCTCGGGCGCGGGGCGCTTGCGGACCATGGCGGCGGCGTCCTGGGTGTTGGTCAGGTACTGCAGGAGCAGGAATTGGTCTTGCTGGGACAGCGGCGAGGAAGAAGAGGGGAACGGCGGCAATGAGGAGGATTGGGTGGTGGTAATGGCATGAGGAGATTGAGATTGAAGAGAATAAGATTGCGGGGCGGAGGAGGACGAGGGGAAGAGGAGCAGCGAGGAGGAGCCCATCTACAAAATCCAAGAGCAACACGCCGCAAGGAGCATGGCGGTCCGCCGCGCGGGCGTGATTAGGATTTTTTCCCTCTCTCTCTCTTGCGTTTGGCGCCTTGCCTCCCTGTGCTGCTGGCTGCTGCTCAGAGGGGGGGGAGGTGGTGGTGGAGTAGATACTGACTGATGCGAGACCGGGTAGTAAAGAGGAAGACGCCGTGGAGAGAGCAACAATAGCTTAAGCACAAGAGGTTAGGAGCTCAATTTATGGACGCGCCGCACTGGTGGACGCATAGGATTACTCCTGCTGGCCCCTTGGGCTCCGTGCTAAGCTTTGTTTTTTTGTACCCCTATTTTCTTCTAATTTCTTCTTAACTTTCATCTTTTCTTTCCTTTACATTTATTTTCGTTCCATATGGTGACGCGTAGGTCCGTCTGGCACGTTTATTATTTACATGCAAAATATAGTGTTCACTATATTAAAAAAGAATATTTCTTTTTTTAAAGCATGTAGTACATCGTAGGATAAGTAATAAGCTCTATATGAAACACGTCAGAAACACATAGATTTACCACCCTCGTGCCCTATCGTGCATTGTAGTAGATTTTATATGTCACACTATTAATTTTGGTCACTTCGCAATATCGATAATGAGAACTTTGGAGGGGGGAGGGGGTTCAATATCCATAGCACCTGACATTTACAATTGCTAAAATTTTAGATACCTGCGCAATACCAGTTGATAGGACATGGTAACTTGTATGTAGCATTATTATTGAGAAAACGAAGGTTGTATGATCTCAGCCTTGAAAGGAAATGATTTTGCAATGGCGACACTTGCAACCTATTGATCTTGTGATGTTGCTGTCGTCGAGTCTTTTACCGACCTGTGTTGCTCTTTGTGAAAGCATTTTCTCTTCATCTATCCTTTCTCTTTTGACCAAAACCTCTCTCGAGCTAAGGTTAGGTCGCCAATGGCTACCCCGAACACGAACGATCCAATAAACAGTAATTAAGAAATTATATGGAACTCAAATTTCTTACATTCTTATTTAAAAATGTCATCAACACATCAGCAACGAGGTAATAACCCACTTACCATCTTTCTCTATATATATAACAATATTTGTGTCGGAATTCTATTCTCAATTTGTGAACGTCGAGGAAATGGAAATTTTTGCGTCTTGCTTGTGTTATTAGGTCGGTCTTAATGGAAGTGTCATGAGCATTAAATTTGTCGACATGGCATGAGAGAGAAGAGAGGGAGTGTTATGGGATGAGAGATGAGTGTCATCACCATGACCCTCCACTGGCACGGTTCTTAAGAATTCTTCTCGATAATCGTGTGATGACACTCTCCATTGAGACTGGCCTTAGTCATTTGACTTAAATGATTACTAAGTTTGCGTGCACCGAATATCACCTTATGAGTCCCCAGGTGATTTTGTTGTTCCCGTTAGGTAATCACGAGACCAATGTTTATGATGTCCTTTTTACGGATACCTAAGGAAGTCCTTAAGGTTCTTAATTCGATACGTTCCAGATTTTATTGGAAAGGGGGTAAAGATACCCACAAATACCACCTAGCCAAATGAGACCTAATGTGTCGACTAAAGGATCAAGGAGGGCTTGGCATCATAGACTTAGAGGCCCAGAATAAATGCCTTCTTAGTAAGTGGTTATATAAACTCCTAAATGAGGATGGCTTATGGCGGTCTCTTCCCGGAATAAATATCCGGGTTCGAGAACTCTCGCACGAGCCGAAATCAAACAATGAGACTCCCACTTCGACGCGGCCTCTTGAAAGTCAAGGACGATTTTTTCCATGCATCAATTTTAATATAAAGGATGGGAGCCAAATACGGTTTTGGGAAGATACATGGTGTGGTAATCGTCCTTTCCGTGAACTTTACCCGAACATATATCATGTTGTCCGTAAGCCACATGAAACAGTGACGATAGTTATGGGTCAACACCCTCCGAATCTCTCTTTTCGGAGGGACTTGATAGGGGTAAAACGAACGGAATATGATGCTCTCGTGGCTAAAGTTTCTCACATTTCCTTATCTAGTGACAGGGATACGAGTGTCTTTGAAATTACATAAATCTGGTATGTTTTCGACCGGATCCATGTATAACCACCTAATAAACCAGGACACTCCCTTTCGACACAGGGGATTTGGAAACTGAAACTCCCTTTAAAGATTAAAATTTTCCTTTGGTACCTCGCTCGCGGGGTAGTTTTGACAAAGGATAATCTTATAAAAAAGAATTTTGAAGAGATAGTCGAAGTGTTGCTTACGTAATCGGGATGAAACAATTCAACATCTCTTCTTTGATTGCCATCACGCCAAGAACCTTTGGAGGGTA
Organism: Chloris gayana; assembly: GCA_031894775.1. Classification (NCBI taxonomy): domain Eukaryota; kingdom Viridiplantae; phylum Streptophyta; class Magnoliopsida; order Poales; family Poaceae; genus Chloris; species Chloris gayana. Next base: position 497,157 of record JAUNZO010003997.1, on the reverse strand, counting down.
GTTGAAATAGCTACGGGATTGCCCCCACCTAGATCAGTTGCTCATATTACGAGCAATTGGCAAGATTATTCTCGTGGGGGTAGCAGCTCTTTGCTTGGGCCATATGACGCTGCAAAAATGATTTATGTTTTAATACCATAATGTACTCTTCATTTTTGTAGGCATTATTCAGGGGGACTTACTCGTTGTGATACTGGCGCAGTTGCAGCCTAAGGAGACCATGTTCGATATCCGATCGGCCTGCTTATCCATGGAGGTTGCCGCTATGGAGCTCTTTGTTAGTTTCGGTTGGAAATTTAATAATAGACTTGATCACTCCTAGTTTTGTTCCCCGTTGCGCGGTCGGTCTATCGCTTTCTTGTAATAATTAAAAAAACGGTCTGTGTGCATCATACAGAGACCGGAAACAATGTAAACTTTGTTTCCATTATCTAAAAAAATCATAGACCAACCAATGACTTTACAAATTCGGTTGATAAATCTAAGCTACTATATAAAAGCCATTGTTACATATATATTGAGTCTAAAGCATGGTTTAACTTACCGTCAAAAACCGGTCGGTTATCGCGGTAACCGGACTAACCGATCCGGCTCGGTTGCAGCGGATGACCGGTTTATCGTAAAAACCGAGCTAAGTTATCTGTAGCAAAAACGGTAACCGCTCGGTTTCTTCGGTTTATCGTTCGGTTTTTGACGGTTTTAAAATCGGTATCTGTAGCGGTTTTGTTATCCATGGTCTAAAGCGACCATGTCAAATATGACCAATAGTGTTGCGTTAATTGAATTTTCTTATGGCATGTCCTTCAAACCCTGAATATAAATGTTGCGATTAGAAAAATTCAAAAGCAAAGTCGTAGTTTTCAAATCTTCTTCAGTAATATAGTTTATTAATGCATTTTATTTTGGATGTGACAAGGCCCATGTACTTTCTTCTACATGCGTATGCTAATGCTTAATTTATTTTTCCTCATAGATTTGTACCAATGCAAATTGTACGTCATAGAGGTGAGTGTTCGTATTTGTGTGCTGGTACTAATGTGTCTAGTTTTCTTGTGATTCTAGATTTGTGGTAGGAGATCTAGAGAGCTCACACTCTAGATTATGATAGCGCTTTTCACTCAAAAAACAATTATGATAGTGTTTAATGTTTCTTCTAGGTAGGGACTTGTATCAAACTTTCATATATGATAGAAATGAGTGCTTGTATTGTATACAAGTGCCGGTGTTTATTTTCCATAATTTACAGTGTCGTGAGGTAATGTAAAAATCTCACTATCAAGATTAGTTAGAAATTTTTTTCCTTGGCACATACCTATTTCTCTACAAATAGATATTCTTCACTGACCGGACGTGTTGACTTGTATGTAGCACTATTATTGAGAAAACGAAGGTTGTATGATCTCAGCCTTGGAAGGAAATGATTTTGCAATGGCGACACATGCAACCTATTGGTCTCGTGACGTTGTTGTCGTTGAGTCTTTTAGCGACATGTGTTGCTCTTTGTGCAAGCATTTCTTTTCATCAAATCCTTTCTCTTTTGACCAAAACCTCTCTCAGATTGCCAACGGCAGCCCTGAACAAGAGAGATGAGATCCACATGGACCGGACCATCCTATTGATCGGCTTGCCGCGGTGTCTTGATCCATGTTTGGCTTTTGGTCGTGCGCATTTCGCTATCGGTCGGCGGGGGCACCTAGCCAGCTCAAAGTCCAAGGCACTCGCATCCGTCCTTGCTCCATTGGTCAGCACTCAGATATGTTGGCATGGTTTATTTCGGAAAAAAGAGGGAAATTGAATTTTTTGTGTCAAGGAAGAGATGCACATTTGTTTTCGTTTTCTGGGAGCACCGAAAAACAGTAGAGAGCAGACATTGGCATGGTGTTGATGTGTGGGGACTTGAGAGTGGGCATATGCTGATGCTTCTTACAGTTTGTTCCGCATGCAGTGGTAGCACGCGGAGGGCCTTCACCATTGCCAAGCTTTTTGGCTTGCTTCGTTTTGCTGGACCATCATCTCCTTCATCAGGATCGGATCGTGCATGTGATGTGTATGTAGTACATGTGACTGCCTGCCTTGTGCCACTATTTTGTGGTCCTCCTAGTAAAAAGAAGGCATAATAGCCAAATCCGTCCCTCAACTTTAACCAGAAGTTCAATTTCATCCTTGAACTTTGAAAGAGGTCAACTTAGTCCTTGAAGTTTGCTTTTAAGTTCAAATTCATCCCTAAGATGATGTGGCATTCCACATTGGCATATCCAGTCATCAATACTTGCCTACATGTGATAAACCCACATTTTTCATTGTAATATTAGACTTTGGACACTTTAAAATAAAATCTTTACTGAGATGAAACTATAACAACCACCAATATCTGTCATGTTTTTAGGCATATCTATGAGCGATTATTGTCAAATTTATGAAATACCACCTCAAAAAATGATAGTGAACAGGATAATGTCTATTTATTACAATTTACATTGGTAGATAAGTAATTTGTGCTTGAATGTTTGTGTAAATAAATCATCAGAAAATAATTAGAAGACAATAGGATGACTAGACGTTCACATGGAGTGCCACCTTGGATCAGGGATGAATTTAGGCTCAAAATCAAAGTTCAAGGACTAGATGGACCTCTTTCATAGTTCAAGGATGAAACTGAGCATCTGACCAAAGATCAAGGATTAATTTGGCTATTCTGCCTAAAAAGAACATTACATATATTGTGGAGGTGGTATTATAGACGATAAAATGGAAAATGTTTGTGAGTTTGACTCTCGAGGCTGCATGCCTAGGACTAGTCGGAATTGGGTTTGTGTGTATCGTGGATCGGACCCCGGCTTTTCGGTACTGTCTTGACTTGCATGTGTGTGTGGCCTCGTTCCCGGTTTCCAAGCGAAAAGGGTCTCGCCTTTTCTTGCTCCTTTTGGTCACTTTCCCTTGTTTCTTCGATTGATCTCAGGCTGCACGCACGCATGCCATGGAGATGGAGGCGCGTGTGCTCGAGCTCTCCCGGCCGACTCCCCATTATTATCGGGCCTCGTTGACCTTCCCTATCCCTACTTTTACTTTTGCTCGATGCTCGTTTACTGTACTCAGATTCAGATAGGAGTGTGGGTTTCCATGGTTCCGAAAGATCGAAATCCTAGATTTTCCCAGGGCCGACTGATCATTTCGAAACCAAAATCTCAACAAGTTGGGACTCAGGCCCCGTTCGTTTCCACCTCTAAAATCTAGATATCTGTCACATCAAAGAGAATCTTACTTATTTAAGTAGTATTGTTATTAATTTAATAATAAAACCTATGTCGCGACCCCCTCTAATTTGCGAGACGAATCTAATGATCCTAATTAATCTATGTTTTGCTACAGTGATGCTACAGATAAACATCTTCTAATAACGCTATAATTATCCTCGTTGGATTCAGTCTCGTGAATTAGATAGGGAGTCTGCAATTAGTTTCGAGATTAGACTTTATTTAAGACTTCAAAATGATAAAATTCTCTTTAATTTGACCCTCTAAAGATTAGATAGGGGAAACCAACACACCCTCAACACTTTTGCCGTAGCTGCAGCTGGATGGGCATGCTCCATTGTCCGAGGCTCTCTGATGAGAGCTGCAGCTGCTGCTTCGTGCAGGCAGTGCGCAATGGCTGCATCCTCTGCATGCATTGCGCTGCTAGCTGCCATCACTGAGGACCTGAGCTAGGTTCTGAGGGCATGGAGGGACGAGACAGGTTGAAGCTGCAAGCTCTCGAGCTCAATTACTATTCACTCAGACTCCCTGCACATGCTTGCCCCGGGCCGGGAGCATCCATGGCCTTTGTGCACGTACGCTTGTCCACAACAGTGTTGCCTCATCTGTTGGTTTGGTCCCTCCCTCACTTCAACAAGGTGATGCAAATCCATTTTTGCATTTGCATCTCATTTGCCACTGTGCATCATCAAAAGAGTCCCTAACAGATGATGTAAATAAAGAGGCATTTTGCATTTCTAGGAGAGAGGTTATGTAAAAATAGATGTCCTCTCTCCTCCAATGCATCTAAGAATGGCCAACCACTAGGAATGCATGTTCTTGTTAGAGACATAAGCAAATGCATGTTTCTTCTGTTACTGTAGATACAAGGCAATACTTCATTTGTCTCTCAAATTTACCTTTCATTGTTGAAGTCAGTCTCACACCATCAGGTTCTTGCAATCTTGCTTGTAATCTTGTGCACAGAATTCTCATCGCATACGTACTAGACTATGGGATCCAAATTAAAGGGGCCATCAGCTGATCATAATGCCCAAGCTTCCTGTTCACTCACCAGGCTCTCACTGCTGCTGATGCTCAATGACTCGATCTGTGGCCTTGGTTTTGTCCACAACCATATGCACGACAGCGCGCAGCCTTTGGTCACGCACTCCCCTCCCCTTGTTTATTTCCCTCTGCAGCCCTGACGCTCAGCTCAATTCCTTTGTAACCTTGTCCATAATTTTTTTCCATTCTCCTGAATGCTGAATTATTCAAAGGGGGACAGGACATTGATAAATACAACAGTGGGCGTGGTCCTCTGTTATGTGTCATGTGAGACTTGTGTGTTTTCTGGACTGCATTATACGTATGTCCTCGTGACCAGATCTGAATTTTGGAGACTGTTCACGCCCAGCAACTCGTACGTGCAGTACTAGGGAGAGTGTTAACTCTCCACTGACCACATTACTATTGCAAATTGAAGTCCCATTAAACACTTCACCAAACGAACTCTCCCTTGTACACATGTACAACTTTATAGTCGTCACAGTATTTGATCATGCATGTACACATTGTGGCATTGTGCTGTTTGGGTCGGACAATGCGTGTATGATGGCCGCCGACTTTTCGAGCCTCGTCCCTAGCCTTTTCTAGGTGAGTGTTTGACTTGTTACATTACATGAGCGGCTCGAAGAACAATGAATGGGATCCGATGGCAACCGATCCGTGTCCACTCCACGAATGTGCCATGCGAAAAGCAGGAGGCTCGAATATCCACGGACCACGGCCCACGAGACACTAAAAAGTTATACTACGACTTTGGTCACAGACCTCACCATGTGATTTCAAACGGCAAGCTGCTAACCCGTGCTACTCCAAGTGTTGAAAGTCTAAATGTACAACTAATCTATATGTTAATCTAATTTGATGCTTTAGATTTAATAAATAAATTATTGTCTAACATATTATGCATAAATTTGTCATATCTGTACTGAAAATATGATTTGATATATATTTTGATATATATCTAAAACTAATTTAACATGTTTAACAGTACCACTAAAGATTTAATATTTATATTTAACCATAATTAATAATTCAACTTGGGTGAGCATATGCCCCTCTACTCACAAAAGTTGTACTCAACGTATATGTGAAATTTTTAGATGAGTGTGTTTGACTTGTTACATGAGCAAAGAACAATGAAAGGGATCCGATGACAACTCATGTAGGAATTTGTGCCCATGAACCTGGCAGAGGGAACATACGAACTACTTTAGTCATGGATCACTGGCAAAATGCTAAATCAACACGTGTTGACAGTCCAATATGCGAGAACAAATGACACGTATGTACTACTTTAGTCATGAACCACGCTGTGATTTCAAGTGACAGAATGCTAAATCCATGTGTGTCGAGAGTCTAATATAGCTAATCTATAAGTAGAATTTTAAATAGTGATGGATTGATGTGCTTTCTGTGCATATTCACCTTCCTGTTCTCAAGATGGAAATGCGAGAGTGGAGGAGTCAAATAAATAATGTAATATATGTATAACTTATCGGTTTAGAGCCTAATGTTGACGTGGCCTAATCAAATGTATTCTTGATCCATTCTTAGGGAGAATTATGGAAGGAGAAAATGAATAGAAACCTTGGTCTATCGTAGTTTTAAAAAAGCAACTACCCCGCAACTTTTTTCCTGCAGCACCATCCGATAATTGTGGAATTTGCTAGACATGTTTGTTTTGCTTAACATTTTTACAGAGGTGCGCGTGGATGGCAGTCAGGGTTTGAGGGAGGACCAGCTTGTTTTCATTGTAGTAGCGGATAAGAAATGAACGGTGGATAGATAGAATACAAAGAAGAAAAGTAAAAGGGCAAAGGGGATGCAGCACTCGCTAGTATATGGTCAGTGGTGCAGCAAAAGCATGCTACTCTATGAACGAGGCTACCATGGTCGATCACGGGTTCATCCATCTTTGTTGGCATGTAAAGTACTGTATGTGTCCGACTTCTCAAAGCTCTGTATTGGTGGCATTTTGGCATCCATTATCTGCACATACAGAGGAATACATAACAACAAGATCACACCTTGTTTTTGTTCCTATATACGCAGGTCGTCTAAACGCGAGCTTGTTGTTTTTATGCTTGCATATATTGGCTTGATTTGCCAGTTTTCATGCAGCACTAGCAGTAAGCAATGGTGAGGTCGCAACTGGCAGGCTGCTGCATATAGCATGGCAATGGCAGTGACTTGAGCTAGTACACATGCCTGCAAGGCTGCACACTGATGTCCAGCGTGGCAAAATGCGAATATTACGTGTCGTGTAGCCATCCATTCACGTGACTCATGCCTTGGGCAGCGACTGTAGACTGTAGAGTGGTCCGCCCCGCCTCCATGCTGCAGCTCCAGAATTCGATCAATCCTCTTTTTCCCTCCCAAACTGTTCATCCTTTTTTCCTCGTTCAGCTCAGGTTGATTGTTGGGGCATACAATAAACGATCGAAGGATATACGTACTCCCCTTGATTCAATATGGGAGTATTCATTTGGCAGCAGTGAGACGATGGAGCAAGAAAAACCAAGGATTGGAGACAACAAACCCTACTGTATTAGGAGAGAACATTGGACAGTTTATATTAGTACTTGGCGACACCCAACGGACATGGACATCACTTGGCTGAATAGATCACTCAAGACTCGTAGACGGGTAGTAGAAGGTAACGACACAGATGTCAATCTCGATTACACCCTGAAGCCGGACAGAATGCCGATTATTCGGCGAGACAAGCAGTAAAAGCTGAATCTTGGGACTATACAATAATGGCTACTACTGCTGCTGCTAGGAGGAGGAAGAAGAAGAACCAACGCACAGTGCCAGTTTCTCGTGGCATTACATGCATCCTGTATATCTTTATTTAATAATTCCTTTTTTCATATACTCCTCCGTCCAGCAATATAAGGATTTGTTGACTTTTTCAATTATTGTTTGACCAATTCAGTCTTATTCAAAATATTTATACAAATGCAAAAATAAAGAAGACGTACTTAACACATATCTAGAAATAATATAAATTCTAACAAAATAAATACATTTTTAATAAATTTTTTAAATAAGACGAGTGGTCAAACATGATATCTCGAAAGTCAACAAATGCTTATATTTTTGGACAGAGGTAGTATATAGACAAGTATGTACGGTATGTTCTTGGAACTAGTAGCTTCATGTCTCAAGTATAACACACCACGTAAGGGAGCAAAAGTTTCTCTATTTCGACCGACGAATGCAGGAGAATGATCGAAATCCACTGTATCTCTCTGTACCTGAAAAACGACGATCCAAGTATGTGTAGAGACAGTGGCGAAGCTAGCGCTCCAGAGGTCCGGATGCACACCTTGCCTTTCAGGCTTTCACAACAGCAAAGTGGTGCATATTTTCTATCAAGCCTTGTGCACATAAGGCAAATTTTGGTTGTTTTCAACTGAAGGGCCTGTTCGGCTGGGCTGGCTGGAGTGGCCAGCGGCTGGGCTGGAAGAGCCAGCGCCAGCCAGCCATACCAGCTCCAGCCAGCCAAACCAGATATGATAGCTTGCTCCAGCCAAGCATGGCAGCTGCAGAATGACGGCTCCTGTCTCTGGCGAGCGAACGAGTCCTGGATTAATCCAGTCGTAGTGCTGGCGCTGGCAGCCGAACGGCTGGGCTGATCAGCCCAGCCGTTGTAGTATCAGTCCAGCAAGCCGAACAGGGCGGAAATTCATGTTTCAAGGTGGTGCCTGTGCACCAGAGAAGGTGCACCTAGCTTCGCCAGTGTGTAGAGACATGCAAGGACGCCGGACCCGGCCACGCAGGAGCAGGAACCTTTTACTAGCTTGATCTGCCACTCCATCTCGCCTTGCTCCTTGGTGTCTTGATGTGCCGGTCCTTGGAAACCATTCCTTGGGAACGAAACGATGAATGTTGAGCAGTCCCAGCTGAAGACTGTCCTGTGCAAGCACCAGCCTTTCACCCCTCACATACTGATAGACAGGGCGTCACTTCAAGCCTCTTGTAAGATGTGCATATCTGTCTCAGCTCACAAGATTTGCCCGCATCATGACCATATTATTGATGTCCCTTTTTTTTTCCAGAACGAATAAGACTTGGTTGATCAGCCTTTTTCGCCTGATGAAGTGCCATTTTTACAGCTTTTTACGCTTTTTTTTTGGTACTACTGCCTTTTAAATTAACACTACCATACATGCAAATGTGTTTTATTTGGCCCCTGAACAAATGGGTGCACGGTATAAGGCGAATGCTCAAACAGGAAAAAGTCAACGTATCAATAATTTTGAATGAACGCTGCTATAGTTACGTGATAGACTTACGCAAATAGTATTACGTATGTTTTTGTAAGCACTTGTACGTAAGTCTAGCATTTGTCTTTTGGAACTACCTTCATGGCTGCAATATAACCACATATGGGAGCAAAGCTTCTCTATTTCGACTGACGAGTGCATGAGAATGATCAAGATCCACCGTATCTCTATATACCTGAAACGATGATGATCAGCACGGGAAGCAGGCGGCCATGCACAAGCACGATCCTTGGAAACCATGGCATGTGCTTCCTTGGGAACGAAAGGATGAATGAGCAGCCCCTCCCAGCTGAACACTGTCCTGTGCAAGCCATGACACTTGGACACAAGCACCAGGCTTTCTTTCATCCCTCACATAGACAGGGCGTCACTTCAAGCCTCTTGCAAGAGAGAGCCCCCTATCTGTGCATCTGAAGATTGCCCGCATCATGACCATATTATTGATATCACTTTTTTCCAGAACGATTGCGACTCGATTGATCGGCCTTTTTGGCCTGATGTTAGATGTGCCTTTTTTTTTTACAGAAACTTTACGCTTTTTAGTACTACCAGGCCTTTTAAATTAGTACTAGTACCATACATGTCTAATATTGGTCCCTGATGAACAAATGCATGTACAGTGGTATAGTCCACAGCATACGATTTCCGAGGCAGGTTAGTTTGCAGATTGATCACGGGTTGTAAGGCAGCATCGATCAGTAGTAAGAGCAGTGGTTGCGTCCATCGTGTACCCCTTGTCCCTTGCTTCCCTACACTACCTTGATCCGAGCTCTCTTGTGCTCCTTTCTGCTTGTATACTTGCCTGGCCAAGAGTATCTCGCACACTGTCCCGTGCAACTGCCCCATGTGACATCTGCCTCGTCTATAGCATGTCTGCCTCCTCCCGTTTTTACTTATCTACTGTAGATTTGTTTGTCTGCTCGGCACATGCTTCCTATGCTCTTCTTGCTTCAGTCGATTGGACAGTCTTGAATATGCCTTCTGACTAGCCTTTCTGCGTTGTTGCTTAGCCAACGGCTACCTTGTGCTTTGTTTCCTCCTCTTCATTTGATTAGTTTCCTAACAATAATTACCAGTACACTGCTTCTATTATTACTGATGAATGTGAAACAAGAACATGCATGCAAAGTGATACCGTTCTGATGACCAGCATCGATTAGACGTAGGTGACCTCTCCTGCTGCCCGTTTCCGAGACCGACCATGCTCAAGAATATGCATGTCGTGTCACTGTCTCTCGCTGATTTATTCACGTCCAAGTCCAATCATATAAGATGACCACGCACACTAATGGATGTAAAGTACTAGTATTAGGAAAGGGTAATAATGGTGGTTTCATTGAAGGACCGAACCTGCTGATCGAGTCCTGTGTCCTTGTAAAATGTCATATCGCAGACATGAAGTCCTAGGCTAGGCATAAGAAGGAGGTTTTCTGGTTTTTTGGGAAAGGAAGGAAAAAATGGTTCTTGCACTCTGATGCCTGCTTCGTTCGTGGATTGAATTTCGTTGAGAGACTGCAAGTCATTGTAGTGCAACCCATTGAGCCCAGTAGATTATAAGCCCAGGACCAGCCTACAGGCTATTTCTTAGCTCGTCTACCAACTTGGGCCGGCCCACTTCTCTCCCAACACTGAACTAATCATCGAAGTTCGACAGGCTCAATTTCTCCATTCATCGCTTCGGCAAGCTTCAGTGATTCAGTCCACCGGTGGTCGGCGGTGGCGGCGTCCGCCGGCGCTAGGGAGGTTGGCCGGGCTGCGCGCTCCGGTGGCATCAAGTTGTTGTTCAGGTATGGAGCTCCCACACTTCCGTCGCCGATTTACTCGGAGACCATGCTACCCTGCTACACGTGTATTTTGATACACGGAATCGATTTTTTGTAGCTTCGTGCAGCTCATATGCACACTACTTATGGCTCTCTCGATTCTTTTTTGAGACAAAGTGGCTCTCGATTGGATTCTGAACAGGTCCCGTTGTGCCATAGTAGATTTGTAGGAGGCCTGGTAACGAAATCACGCGGTTAGGCACAAAAGGGGTGCTAAACTTTACCGATTCCGATCTGTTCGCTCTTTTGAAAAAGCTGGCTCCTCTCGGAATAAAAACATGGAAAAGAATACTCTTTATCTTGCTCTTAGTTGTATGGACAATTTAGCAGTGTTCGGCTCATCTACTTTGCAGCCACCCAAAAGCTAAAGAGATGGCAGCTGAACTACATGTCATAGTAAAAGGAAAGCAAGATGACTCAGGATTCACAACTTTGTCCCAAGTAATAAGCATGAAGTGATATGATGCAGGATTCGCAATTGCTAACTAACCATATGAACGTTGAGCACAAGATGCCGAATTATATAGGTCACAAGACTCACCTAATCCAACTTTCGTGCTGCAGATATTTCTTCTCTGCTGAACCTGTTGTTTTATGTTACAAGTACAAACCGTGTGTGACTGGTAAAGTAAATTCTTTTACTTTAAAACTGTCGCCGTTAAAGTAATTTGACATAAAGCCTGGTCCATCTCATTAGCGGTTGTTTCAAAATGAGATGCATGTTTTTGTGATTTGAGCTAGTAGCAAAAAAATATTATTTCCCCCTTTTTTTGCAATAAACTTCATATGTCTATACATGAAAAGAAAATTTTAATTTATTCTTGCAAATTTATTTTCAAATTTGGCATCTGTTTAATGAAAACTAGTCAGTATCATAAACAAGCATACTTTCAACCATGGAGCATCTATTGCTGGATAGTGACACCATTGGATGATTAGACAAGTCCTCTGGTTGTCCCTATATTATCTAACTACTATTCGCAAGGAAACTTTTCTGAGCACCTCTTTCCTCACTTCACCTTTGAGGAAGCGACTCCCAACTCATCACCCAACTATTCCCTCATACACAGGCCATCAACATACTAAGGTGACAATCGGAAAGGGCTGGCAAGAAGATGCTGAAGAAATTGCTACCAAAGACTAAGAGCAAGAAGAAGAAGGAGGTTGCCTCCTCTGCTCTGCCCACTTTGGATCGGCTCCATGAGGTCATTCATCTCTATTTTGCCTGGATCTTTGTTTGTCTTCCCTTTTCTTGAGCTTTACTCTCGTTATGCTTTTAGTTCCTGAGCACTAATATTTTAGCAATAGGAGTACTGCAATCTGTTTTGTTGGTAATAGTAAGACTGGTTTATGGGCTTTGCATTTCAATAAGCTTTAGATCAACTGTCAGTGGAAATGCTCAAAACACAGGCTTACTGAAGTGAATGTTAAAACCAATTCCCTGAAACAACATCCATCCTCGGATCAGATGAACGTTGTAATGTGATCATATAGTTTTTGGAATTTAATGAGTTTCCAGAAGATAGAGTAGTAGAGAACAATAGAAGTCTTTCTCGGACACAGCTGACATCAGCTGTAAAATGTTGACCAATAGGTAACAAATGCTTGCCGAAGAAATTCAAGATAGTCAGCTGTATTGTCAATTCCAGTCAAATTTGTTCAGCACATATTTTCAGGACATAATAAAGTATATCGTTTGCTACATAAGCTACCGATGGATTTATTTTGTGTTGTTTATTTATCAAGGTAATGGCTGCATGCCCTTCAATCTATACCATAATAAATTGCTAATAACTAGCAAATTTGCAGTATCAAAATTTTAGTTTGCTATCTAAGATTCACCATCAATATTGGTGTATTGTTTAACTGTTCGTGTGTGTAGACTCTAGAAACGTTGGAGAAGAAAGAGCGCTTCCTTCAGAAAAAGAGTTCCGCAGAAATTGAAAAGGCCAAGGATTATACAAAAGCAAATAACAAGAATGGTAAGCAAATTTATTTGTCTGTCTTCCATTTTTTGTTACAGAATACAATAATTTTGTTAATACACAATTGTAAAAACTTGCCCAATTTGATGTCATTGATGATTTGGCAGTAAAAGGTTTATAATGAACACACTACTTGTTTCCCATTTTCACATAACCCACCAATGAGCATGAAATGTTAAAAATACCGAAGCGAAGACAGTATGATTTTTTTCTTATGCTTGCAGCTCTTATATACTTGACTTGTATGACAAATACCTTATTATCTTGTGCAGCTGCAATTCAATGCCTGAAGAAAAAGAAATTGTACGAGACACAAATTGAGCAGCTATCAAATTTTCAATTGCGTGTTCATGATCAAGTAATGAAATATGAATGTTCATACATTGAATCTTGATCTTGATTAAGGTTGCATAAAATTGATGTGACATTATTCTTTTAGATTATAATGCTCGAAAGTGCAAAGGCAACTACCGATACTGTTGATGCTTTGCGCTCTGGATCATCTGCTGTCAAAGCTATTCAAAACTCATTGTATGATTCTGTTTCCCGCTTTCTTTCTACTAGAATGATTATCAGTAAATCTGAAAGGGTTGGCATTTTTACTGTTCCTCTTGGACAATGAAAAATTGTTCTTGATTCAATATTTCTGTCCCAGCGCTCAGGGTATTTCTTTTTTTTTCATCTTTCTTCCTTGTGTTTGTGAACTCCTGATGCTTTGCTCATTCGTGAGAAATATAATAAATTATAATTCCGAATAATTGGGAACATTTTTGTAATTCTTCAACAGGAATATCGATGACATTGAAAATGCCATTGACGAGGCAAATGAACAGACTGAGAATATGAAGCTGATACAGGAGGCACTTGCGACACCAGTTGGTGCGTCCGCTGACTTTGACGAGGTACTTCTTCTCTTTACTTTAAAAGGATTACATGTTCATATAATTTAAACTCCAACCAAACAATTTATCAAAATGAATTGTGGAAGATAACATCAACTCCAGAGCCTATTTTCTTGAGGGGTCTGAGTTCCACTCTTCTTCCCTACTAGGATGAGCTAGAGGCGGAGCTGGAGGATCTAGAGGAGGAAGAGCTTTATGAAGAGTTGCCTGAACCCCCGGTGAGGCTATCTGTGCCTGTACAGCAAGCAGCAAAAGAGGCATCCTCTTCTAAACAAGCCAGTGACTTGACTGAACTGACTAAGCTTCAGGCAGAGATGGCACTTTAGTTTAAGACTGACATTTGAAGAAATTTTCGGCATTGTAATCTGTTTGTTTATTCACTGATATCCTTGTCCGGTTGTGTATAACATGTTGTAAATTTAGGTTGTTGTACAAAATCCCTTCCAACTGATTAAATCTTGACCTGGAGCCGGAGCTTATTGCGCAAATATTCATATCTGTGGCTTCATATGTGCTACCTCGATCAGGGTCATGTTGATAAAAATTAAATGTTGTCAGTTTCATGAGCAATAGGAAGCAATGATAAGGGGCATAGTCTTCCTGTTCTACTATGTTTGTCGATCAAGATATTAATACAAAAGCACTGAGGTGTCAAAGGCGTACAATGTTCTCCAAGTCCCCATTGATAATTTTTACCCATTGATTGAAGCTCTCTAATTTGTGCCGGTAGTCATCTTAAAAGATGCATAGGAAGCGATCATACTGCCGACATGTCAAACACTGGACATCTGTCAAAGAGTTACAAAGATGTTTGACCAGTGGGTCTAATTCTGTACCATTTTAGTCATATTCGATTGAATATTTTTCTCTCTCCTTTTATTCTATTAAAGAAAGGAAGGAGATCATCATCCAAATTCAAGACGAGTTGAATGTAGGACAAAACATAACGTGTATAGAGAAATACTAGTAAACAATAGAGCCATGTCTATGATGTTTGAGTTCTAAGAATAGTTCGCTTTCAAAGGTGCATCGAATGCTTTTGCCGCGTGTTGTCCAGGGCATCCCACGTATCTAATGTCCTTGACAATTTGGATGCTATTACTTGGATATTTTTATCATTTAACAGAGAAGTCAAATTTGCTTGTACGATTGTATTGGCAGCACGACACCAGTGACATCTCTCTATGGTACAGATAGCTCTGACAATGGTTTGGGTTGAAACCGGTGTTAATGGGCCGGTTTTTGCTTTGGGCCCATTTGGTTTGGTCGAAACGGGCTGAATCTTGTACTGGTTTTGGGTTGGTTTGGTACCGTACAGACTACTTAAATTTATAGTACCTTTTTTTGAAACAAAATTTTGTAGTACTTTTTTTAAAACTAATTTTATAGTACTCTCTCTATCCTAAATTAAGCGTTTTAGAGTTTGAATTTTTCTCTAAATATAGGGCGTTTTACAGATAAGACAAACTCTAGAGTGCTGGTGGGAGAGTTAATGGATGGGTGGGTAAAGGTAAAAATGAAGGATATAATAGTCTTTTGACATATTGACTAATTTCATGTTTGAATATTAGAAAACTCTACATTTAGGGACGGAGGGAGTACTTAATTAAAAGAAGGGAAACTTTCAATACTTGCAGCAATCAAACAGAAAGGACAACTGGTCGGTTACCCTGACGTGAGGCCTCACTTAAACTGACACTTGGTCCCACTTGCCAGCCGGATCAACAACAGCAGGTTTCCGCTACGATCACACAGTGAACGCACACACGTGAACGGAATTCCCTCTTCGCTGGGAGACACCAGAGCATTCGTCCCCGCCTCGTCGCTCGCTCCTTCCCTCACTCCCCTCCCTCCCATGGCGACGCGCCCTCCGGTCGCACACCCGGACACCTAACCCTAGATCCCACCCACTCGCAGAACACAAAACCACTCGCACGCCTCCGTGTGTCCGTCCGCCCACCTTCTTTGTCTCCATGGGCATGGAGGCGGGGAGCGGCGGCGGCTGCAGCGCCCGGACGCTGGCGGCGTGCGTCGTCGGCGGCATCGTGCTGGGCGCCTCGGTGCTCGCGCTCCACTTCGCCGGACCCGTGGCCATTCCGTCCCTTCCGCCGGTCGACGCGCTCCGGCGGCGGTTCCGGCGCCGCCGCCGCCCGGTGCGCGTGTACATGGACGGCTGCTTCGACATGATGCACTACGGCCACTGCAACGCTCTGCGACAGGCGCGCGCCCTCGGCGACGAGCTCATCGTCGGCGTTATCAGCGACGAGGAGATCAAGGCCAACAAGGGTCCGCCCGTCACGCCGATGCACGAAAGGTATACACCTAATAAACCCTTTAATTCACCTCGTCTTATCCATTTTTCTCTTCTCCCATGTGATCACCACTGCAATTCTACCACGTGGTTATGCAATTTAGAATAGTTTGATCAAATTTGTCTATGAAAATAACGTTTCTTCCATAGACACAAGCGCTGAAGTCCCAATTGAACAGTAATTAGTAGTTTATCAGCTCAGTTTCAAATCTCTAGGAAACAACTACAGGTTGTTGCTTTGCACCTTTTCCTGCTCTCTGGATTGTTTTTTCTGCGGACTAAGTAAATTTGTGATCAAAGTTTCAACCTTTGGCCAGTTTATAGGATTTTTATTGTTTGCAATCTGACCACTAGCTGGCAAGGTAGCTTTGTTCCATTTTAAAGTATTGGCTGAGAAGCTTCTCTCATGCCGAAGGCATAACTATAAACCAGTTGGTCCATGTTTGGTAGGAATCCAAAGAAAGTTATTAGTGAATGGACCATAGGATTTGAACCTTGCACGTGTGGTATGACCATATGAGCTAGTCTTTCCTTAAGAACCTTACTTTTGTTCGCCTGAACTGATGAAGTTTTGCATGCCCATTCGTCATGTGCCAGAAAAGTCATTTTAATTTGTGCAGTAATCGGTGCAAGGTCCATCTTCCTGCTGTATTATAGATCGTCATGGTTACCGATTTTTATAATATCTCTGAAGAATGATGAAAAGTTGAGCTATCTTCATGAGCATTTGTTCAGCCAAAACATTTTTCAAATTGCCCGTACTTGTTAGACTACATTTTTTACCATCTGCAGTCTTCCCAAAATGGGAACATCATGTGGGTTCATGTATTCTTGTGGCAGTAATCACATAAGTGTCTATAGTTACTCTTTGATTGATCAGTTAAGTAGATTTCTGTGTTTGACACCCTCCACTTACATCCTACTCCCGGGTGTAGTTACTCCCACGTTCAAAAAACCACCTTGGGTATGTGTACATACCCAATTATCATTTTGAGTATGTACACATATCTAAAATAAGAATTTTCAAAATGATAACCATGAAAAAAAATTGTGTGAAATATTATATCTATGCACCTTGTTATATATTGAATTTCCTACATATAGAAAGGAGTATGTACATATACTTGATTTAACCTCTAATAAAAATGGAGTATGCATACATACCACTTTTAAAATTCAAGTATGTGTACGTACTTTATTTAGAAACCTCAAGTATGAAAAAATACCCTCTAATATATATATATATATAGGAAGCGTTTTTCTACTCCCGAGTGTAATTACTCCCATGTGTGTATCTCACAAATTAGATAAAATTCCCATGTGTGTAATTACATAAAATTCACTATTTAAATAGGATAATTTACTCATCCGATATATATATATACATACATACATACATACATATATATATATATATATATATATATATATCGGAAATTACCGGCTACAACGGTGGGTGGCTGCCCACGCACGGAATAGAGTCTCGTCCCCCTATCGCAGCCGTCGGATATCCATCTTGTCTTCTCGATCCGGATGGCGGTTAGATAATCATTCCCACCATTCCGCCACCTAATCCACCGGTTAGAGAGCAAAACCTCTCATGCTAGCACCGACGGTAGCAGGGGATGGTCGTACGAATGGGAAACAGCAGATGGGATAGGGAAAAATCCAGCAAAGGAGTTGTACAATTCACCGGGCACCCCATTTATGCCTCCCTCGGCGCCCAACGCACACAAGACCATCTCGCTACGGTCACTCTTCCAGCTATCGAACCGCCATTGCTAGCAGAAGACACCGTCGTGGATCTTCGTTTCGGAGGTTCCAACACACTCGGGATGGGGCAAGCGCGATCCGGCGTGAGTCACATGTCAACCGCTTTTAACCCCGAAGCCACGTTTGAGATTCTTACTTATGTTCAATTACAGGAACTTCGCCGCGGCAACGCCGGGTTCTCGCCTAGCTACCATCTCGCTGAAAGTTCAGCCGGCTGATCCGGAGAGGCTTGTAACCCCGTCAACGCCAATCCCTGTTTGAATTAGCCCCCTAGAAGCATGGGATTCTAACATTCGCGCATTTGGTTGCTACTTTTTCACCCTTTTTTCCTCGGTTCCTCCCCGGACATTTGGTTTCACTTTGCGAGCTCCACGCCGGAGCTAAGGTGGCAATAGCGGATCTGCCTCGGCCGCTGGTTCATCGCCACTGTCCATTCATGCCGAGGTACGTATTTCTTAGGGACCGGCTGGTCCGACTTCGTGAGGGAGTCGGGAGTGAAATGGCAAGACCTCATCCTGTTTAAGTTCAAGAATGCGCGTGCTCGCAAAGCCATGGTTCTAGGGCCGCAAGGCGTGCGTAAATATCCAAAGCTTGAGTATTTTGACTACGACCGCGTAATCCCGTGTCACGATGAAGGTAACCAACATTCATGTATTAGGTCGCTCCACGGACATACTGAATTTGATGACTAGGACTCTCTATTCGCCACCCAGTTCATTGCCGGCGCAGCCGGAGTCACCGCATAGTGCTATTCAAGCCGGCCGTGCACGAGACCCCTTGCGCTCGAGGAAGGTGCGCGACACAAACTTCTTCTACCCATTTTCTTTATTGCTTCCGACATTTTAATGTACCCCTATCCATGCGGGTAGCGGAGATAGCTCGGGGACCCGGGCACTCGGCAAGGTTGCACATCGAACAATAGAACAAAGCCGAACGAGGCTAGTAAAATTACTTACGGTCCTGTTTTCACCACTTTCCGGTTTGGCAGGGTATAGAGGCGCGTTCTACAATGCCCACCGGATAGTCGTGGATTCAATGATCAAGGAATGGATCAACGGCCTCCGCACGCAGAACCCCAAGTCCCGTTGTATCTCTGCAAGCTTGAAATGTTTGATGTAATCGCAAAGTCGATGGTATTGTTGGCGACTAAACTACAATAGCTGTAGTTGCGCACGCGTGTCACGGTTTTATTCTCCGGCTCATGTGAACAAATGGCTAACTACGCAGGCATTCAAGCCGAGGCTATACCATGGCGCATATCAAACCACTCATGATCACCGGGGACCAGCCAATCTACCTTGTATGCGGCTCCGACGACAGGGTGCCGACAAAGCTTGCAATCGGCTTCGATGACGGGGCATATATCAAGGATGGTTGGGATGTGATGGTAGACCGACACCTGCCTCGAAGAAGGAACCAAATGCATCTTAAAGTTTGACAAGTTCGGAAACGACTGACGAGTCATTCTATATGTAATCTAGATCTGTTTCGGGGGCCAAGTAGCCTAGTAGTTTTCATGTTAATGTCATCTCGTGATGGCCAAGTAGTGCGATAGTTCCTAGGTTACTTGTCATGTGTAACGAGTACCAAATGTTCATCTAATAAGTTTCTACCACCAGTGCACGGCTCCACTTTTTTACCGTAACGGACCATGTGATTGTACAATCGGCTTTTGCACCATCTCAACTTTCCTTCTTTTTTCCACCGCACCATGTAGTAGAGAAAGTACATCGCAGCGAGGCTCGAAAAACGACATTCATCAACGATGCATGCAGATCCCCGCAAAATCTCGATGACGGTTCTTTTTGTAAAACAGAAGGCCTAGTACCTTCCACCAAAACTTTAGACAGAAAGGCCTAGTACCTTCACCAAAATTTTGAGTCGGAAAGGCCATGAGATTGATTGCAACTTCAAAGGTCCCGCCATCAAAATCAAATTTTTGAGGCAAGTTTTCGGTTCCCGCCTAGATTGACACTATAATCGCCAACGCCCCGGCCTCGTAGCCACCACTCGAAGTGGCAACGCGGAGGCTCAATCACAACGGAGCAAGGTACGCTACGATCCACCCCCCCCCAGCCCCTCTCAATTGATCCCTCCATCTCTTTCAAAAAATGCTTTTGTTCAACCTCAAACGGGTTCTTTTTCACGACATGCAACCGGGCCATCCCGCGGTCCGGTTCAACCGGGGAAGCGGAGTACACGAGATAGTCATTCAACGACCACGACGCACACGTCGACTACCACAATGACCAAGGGAGGAACATTTGGTAACCGTGTCCTCTTTCGCCGACTTAACGACATAGTTACGTCATTCACCGATGAGCATCGCGAAATCTGCCGCATGTACTGGGTTCGGATGCTTCGCTACTAGGATACCGAGTTCCATTTTGATGAAACCTTTAGCTTATGGCTCATGTCCAAAGTAGACACCATATACCGATTTTTCACACTAAAAGGACAACCAAACCTTCAATTCTTCCACGAAGACGTCCACTCGCATTTTTGGCTCGCCCTTTCGCGGGCGAGCCCCCGGGATCACTCCCTACCAAAGGGGCGAACACAATTCGTTTGGTAAAACGATCGATTGGATCACTTGACGAGGACGAGCCAACCGAGTTGTCGCAGACCATGAGAACGGCGAGGAGACTGCGGAGCATAGGTTCCGCAGAAGACAAGGATTCCTTCCTACGAGCGTTTATAGTTTTTGTTATTAGCATGCTTGGTAGACTCAAAGGAACCGACGGACATAGAAAGTCACAATTATTTCCGGGGCTGGTGGACCTCGATCAAGTAGCGAGCCTCAACCGGTCGGCATGCGTAGTCGAAGCGGCGATAGAGTGTTGTAGAGCAGCAAGGATAAAAGGAAAGAAGAGGGCCACACCCTGCCCCCGGCGGGAGCTCTCCTATTCTTGCAGGTTATATTTTGATTTATCACTTGCTCGCCGACATGACGACACAACAATGTCCTTTTTCCGGCCTTCACCTTTTTCGCCCACCGGCACTGCAGATTTTCTACCTCGATAATATGGACTACGGCCGAGAATCGATGCCACTAGGACCGATTCCTAGACTTCATGCTTTCGTACTGGAGACTATCGCACGGATGATTCTAGCGGACATTGTTGGACTCAAAGGACCCGCTCCATCGAGGGTTTTCGGGCCGGGAAGGTAATATTTTCTCCCTCCTAACCTATTTTTTCCCAATGTTATGAGGCGAACTTTTTTTTGGCGATTGCTGCGACGATTGTCAAGTCATGTACGAGACGGCACGTAAGCAACCGTTGGGATGACACGGAGGCAGCAGGCGAAAAGGAAAAAAACAAAGCCTCCAAGCGAGTAAGAGAGGCAGCTTCCAAGGTGTCACCTGCCACGCCGAAGCCAGGTCAAACGATGTCACGGTAATTAGCCAAACCCGAAACAACAGATTTAAACACAACAACGAGCACCCAAAATGCCCAAATGTTTTTCTAACCACACCGACCACGCACGGGATGTTTTGCGATCTTCTATTAGGGTGAAAGCCTACAAAGCAAAATGCCTTAAACTACCGACGCGAGCACGTTTAGGAATTGAGCTAGAAACGCATTTGCTGGTCGCCGACCTTCACGCCTTGAGCATAAACCACGAGTCTAGCCAAAGCGGTTGTGGAAGCACGGGTTCAAAATTCCAACAACCGTCCATTTTTATGGATTACCTTTTTTTCAAGTCCTGAATTTCCACATCTCCAACGTAGGCAAGCCGGTCCGGGCAACAACTCCCGTCTCCCGACCCAAAACTACCTCGACGCTTTCAAGCCGGTGGGACTTCACGGGCCCATCGTTCGATCTCGGGATCGATGACATCGACTCAAGTTGTCGGATCGGGACCACTCGGAATATTGTCACTCCAAGCCCACCAAGGAAGGCCGGACGGCACTGGGTCCACTATCTCCGGCCCAAACCACAAAACTATCGGCGGAAGCCTTCTTACAAGCCAAAAGATCAATAATGGAGATCAACCTTAATGATGTAGTACCGGAAGAAGAGTTCACATCATCACCAATCATCGAACCTTGGTTTCCAAAGGGAAATTCGCAAAGTCGCCTTGGGAATTAGCCGGGGACCAAAGACTAGAGACCCCGTACAAGCCGAGGACTTCTACGGGTTGGCTACTTCGATGAGGAAGAGAGATCGAGGTAATTCCTAGAACCTTTTATAAAGGCATCGTTTTATCTACCGGCCAATAGAACATACACTCGTTGATTGCCCCAAATACAGGTGTTGGTTGCGACACGAGTTTCCCAAATACCTAGAGGTGACGGGGTCCGCACTAGTTGATGCCCTCCTTCCGGGAAAAGAAGTTAGTATGGAGGTCTGCGATGCACTTTTCCGAATCACGCAACAAGATGACCTAGATATGCGCGGAAAAGATGAGAAGAACTGCTGGAGGCACTTCCTTGAGTCCGACTTTGCGGTTAGGCCCCCCGGAAACATAATCATGCCCGGTAACCTTTGGTACTATCACGGATGCGATGTCTGTTTTTTCATGCACAAAATTTTTTCAGGTCGAGTACTCGTCGGATGAGAATTTCGTGGACTCTAGATCCATACGACAACGGTTTTCCGGTGGCCACCTAACTTACGCCCTATGCGGATGCCGGATGGTAACCGCCACGTGAAAAAATTACACAAATCACAACATATTTTCCTCCATTCCCTGCCTCTTCTAAAATCCGGAACGCCCTAGTTTTTCTGTGTAGCTCGAGTCGAAAGCAACTGGTGCGCAATATGCTTGGGATATGAAACGACAACAAATGACGGTGTTTGCCCCGGGTACACCTGCAGAGACAAAGAAAACGAGATGGGCCACACACACACACGTGGCAACAAAATTGCTAGATGCTTTATCAAAGTGCACATCCATTTTCTTTGATGGGTGGGTCATGGAAAAAGAACAGTGGAGCACCGTGTTCCTAATGCAGCACCGAGAGGGCCAGGGAATCAACATGGAAGCTGGTTTGTTTTTTATTTCTGCAGACACGTTTATTTCCCACCACCATGTTCATATACAAACAAATCTCAACTCTGTCACAGGGCCGATTCTGGAATACCGGCACTCAAGTTTTGCGGGACATTCAACGGGATAAGCCACGATGCTCTACTTCCTCAAGTAAGGCCATACAATCACACCAATGATCCAAGTACACGGTTTCCACTTTTGATTTTACAACGGCGGAGTATTTTTTTTCGGTTAAGCGGCGAGGACAAAGCAACATCAACGAAAGACGAGCCCAGATCTTGTACGACATCCTCCACCTGAAAAATAATAAAGCGAAACTGCCAACTACATTTGTCGAAGATGTTTCGGACTAGGATGATAGCATTAATATGTGGGGTGGCACCGTAGGCTCCGGACGCTCAAGATGTATGAGCCGTCGAGCGCCACCAACACTTGCAGATGTATTGATTTCATGTGGAATTCTCTAAAAAAAAAACGCTGAAATAAATTCATCCAACTACCCGCCAAGTTTTTAATTTCATGAATCCATAGAGACATGCTGCATTCTTCCTTTTCGGTTTTCATGAAATCATGCGATACCGAAGTTTTTACTCCACAACGGCCGGGTACTACTGTTTCTTTTCTTTTCAGTACCATCATCGCTTTATCAAAACGCAGCTTGTACGACCAACTTAAAGCAGCTAGCACGGCCGGAGAACCTTGACGTGTCACCGAGGTGAACAGGACAGTCCGAGTAATATTAAAACCCTCCCCCATCCATCCCGAGGCCACTCACCACCATGAGCTCACTCCCCAACACCATGGACAAACTGGAGCGCCAAGCCACCCGACCGGATCCAGCGAATGAGGAGCAAACCCCCACACCCACGCATCACCTACTCCCTCAACCTACTCAGGGACTCCGAGCCGACATCGCCGACCGGGACACGGTGCACGCAAGCAGCACGAACCCCGGTCGGGCACCACCATGCAAGCCCGCAACACTAGAAGGCGAGAAGAAAGTGAGAATAAATGAGGCAATGACCGTCATGCCGGTAACCATCAAGCGGATCAAAGATGCAATTGAGTGCGCCAAAGGCGGGCAACTTGTCATCAACAACACTGCAATCACAACGGTACGCCCATTGCCGCCACCGTTTCCGCAGAAAAAATCCTTTTTCCACGACTCTTTTCACCTGAATCACTGTTCTTATGAAACAGGTCCGCCTGATCGGGCGCGTCTTACAACCTGGAATTGAAGATGCGAGAGCTACCTTCAAGCTTGACGACGGAACCGGCTGCATTGATGCAGGCATCCGGTAACCACGAAACAAGAAAAAAAATGACTAGCATCGACGGGGTTCATAATTAAAAATTTCACACATGTGCAGGTTTTGGAACGACGACGCGCATACGGCGGAATTTCTGTCCGTCAAGTAATAGATTCCCCGTAAACCACAACCACACACGTTTTTACGAAGACTCACCGAAACTAATGTCAACGAATTGCACTCGCAGGGACGGTAACTACGCAGCACGTTAACGGCCGTGTAACCCGGAGGCCGGAAGGAACAATACTGGAGGCCTACAGCTGCCGGTATGAAAAAAAGATAAAAAAAACAACCCCTCCTATCATTTCCCACGCGCTGAAGTTTGACGAGTGTCAATTCGAAAAACGCAGGAACGTGACTGACTTCAACCATGTGACCCACCACTTCCTTCACGTCATCCACACACACCGGAGCTGGGAGGACATAAGGTGCGAGATTATAAAACACAATTTCCAATCCATCTACCCGTACATACAGACAATTGCTACTTTTCATAGGCCAAGAAGGCGGCCACGAAAAGCTCACCGCAGGTCGTAGGGACAGCCGACTTTACGGCGGCAGGTAATTTCAACATAATCGTGCAGGAGAACGTCCAAAAAATGGAGGACGAACTAGACGCGCTGGACTCGGAGAATCTAAATCCGGTTTGTATCTTAACAGCCTGTCTCGTAAAATCAAAAGTTTTGAGAAGCTTACACCGAAATTTACTACAGGGCAACACTTTC
This sequence comes from Chloris gayana, assembly GCA_031894775.1. Taxonomy (NCBI): domain Eukaryota; kingdom Viridiplantae; phylum Streptophyta; class Magnoliopsida; order Poales; family Poaceae; genus Chloris; species Chloris gayana. The sequence continues at coordinate 472,737 of JAUNZO010003997.1, read as the reverse complement.
GGCACGGCACTTTCGAATGCAGTGATGCAGATCATAAGAGAAAAAACAGATGAGTAAGTTGGGAACTAAAAATGCTCGCACTAGTTTAATGCACCACAACATCCCCGGCAATTGTGTGTACCATATTTTGTTGCAGGGCTGACACTACGGAAGGTGCCCACATCGATGACATAATCCATAAGCTAAGCACATCCGAAGACAAGATCAGGTTAGTCACCCCCCTGTAAAAAGCACGTTCTACTTTTTTTAAATTTGCTTTCTTTGCAAACGATCGCTGAATCAAACTCCTCAGGGCCATATTACTCGGATCTTGCAACAATGGGGGAGATCTACACAACCGTGGACGAAGACCACTACAGGTCAACATAAATGCCAGTGCAGATCACCCTTTCAACCATGCCTGCAGCACCGCATGTCTAGAGGAAATAAGGATAACTTTTGATTTGTAAACGAACAAGTTATGTACTCTATGTGATTGTTCGGATGGATCTTTTTCCAAATGATTATCGGTTCCAAGTATTGTTACACTACGTGCACAGCCCAAAAAAACTAGCATGTTTAATATATGACAAACATAAGCTTAACAAAAGCTCCATAGACCCCCCCCCCCCCAAACCAAACGATTAAACTAGGGGACAGTGCAGAGACAATGACCGTCGACGACAAGGCGGCAAGCTGCAGCAGCGCGGCCGTACCCGGCCTAGAGAATGGCGTTTAACATAGTACATGCTGCAACCAGAAACCGAACCATTCTTTTAACTTTCAAATAAAACAAACGCAGCAATGGCCAGCTAGCGGCTAGTTGGCGTCGGCGAGGGCACTTACAGAAAGTTGAAACTCCGGTATTCAAAAACCTATCAGCCAAAGGACAAAAACTGTTGTTATCTTTAAAAAAAGGACAAAAACTGATTTGCTACAAGTATGATACTCTTAGTTTTGCCATTTATCTCGAAATCTAAAGCTACACAAATGCCATTTGTCTCGAAATCTAAAGCTACACAAATGAAGGTACTAACACTAAGTCTGAAGTTGTTTGGTACTCTTAGCAATACACAGCCAACAATTTTGGGTCCCGTCAATGGTCGAGCGGTGCCCCGGAGAACCCCGCGGCCAAACGGCAAGAAGCACACCAACCGTTGCACATCTACAGCGTCGCCCATATGCACGACCACACGGGCGGTGGCCCGTGGACGAGCAAGGTTCTAGCATGCATACCGATGTGCGCAGCCGGCGGGTACAAACACGTACGCTGGCCCAAAAAATACTAAAGTTCAGGCAGGGAACCACGGAGCGCAGTGTGTACGACTCCTCCGAAGCGAAGAGATAAAATCCCCCAAAATCTAGCGCTTCTCCATCGTACGCGCCACGGTCGAGAACCGGGGCGGCTCCGTACCGACGGGTCACCTCGCCCGACGCACGCCCGATGCAAAAGCAAGAAAGGACGCCCAGACACTGCCGCTTAGCAAACCATTCAACTCTAACGTACACCATGGTGTCCGGCCCGAGACGCGCACGACGTGAAGGAGTAGCGAGGGGCATATGCACGAAGGAACAGCAATCCGCCGCTTAATCCCCACTCCCAAAGTGACGTACTAACCGAATTAATTCCATCTCGCATGCATGCGCGCCATGCCTGTCACTCGGGGAACAAAAGGAAGCCTTGAAGCTCCTTCAATGCCGAACGGTAGCTAGCCACCCACCGAAGACAAATGAAAACTTTGGACGCCCTATAAAACCCACGCAAGAGAGATCATTGCACCAGCGCCAACAACACGGAGGAAGAAGCATGGAGCGAGCAGGAGACGAAGAGCAACGGGTATGTTCGTTTCCATGCATAAAATGCCGGACCCCTCACGTTCTAGGCCTACCGGAACCATGTATACGAAAGTGAAAATGTTTTTTCATGCCTCCTAGGTGCCGCACATACTTGGCAAATAGACATTTATCCGTGTTTGTTACCATTTTTCGCGGGTAACGAAGAATTCCATTGTAAACTTTGTTGTTTAAAATCTAGAGAAAAAAACGCAGCTCCTGCGCAGGAACCCCAACCACTTTTTTAAGATTTTCACTTGTAGACAAGCACGTATAGAACAATAAAAATTTCCTTACATAAGCGTCGGATCAAAAAAGAGCCTCACAGGCCTTCGCGTTAATACGTAATTGCCTGCTATGTACTTTAGGAAACAAACAGACGAAGTTGCAGCTATGTAGTTTAGAAAAAAAGAGCATTTAGCATGGGAGGGAACTCCAGTACCATTTTCTTATGTAGACTCACACGCATCCGAAAAAGGAAATCTATTTTCCACGCTTCATATAGTTGATTCACTAGGAAATAGGGTCTAAAGTTCTACGTGCACTAGGAAGTAAACCATTCAAAATGTTGGCGCTTTGTACATTTAGGGACAAACGCAAGGGGGTAACCAAGTGAACGACGAGTACTTCCACCACGCCGTTGCTCTCATCGTCAAACGAGCCATACAGCGTGATGAACGCACGACCTCTCGCAGTAAGTGCACATGAAACCTGTTTTCGAGCTCTATTGAAACTACTGTTTCTCTTCTTTGGTTCTCCGTTTTGTCGATGGAACTAACACGGAACATCATCTTTGTTCCAAAATAGTGCCTCGCCACCGGAGCCTAGCAACCCCTTGAGCGCGTCAAGGATTGTGGACCTAGCGCTGCAAGAAGCCCTCATGGGATGCACATACGATGCGCATCAACCCGGAAATCATAATGTCAATGCGCAGCACCTTTCCTTGCCTGCAAAGTCGGTCTAGTACTACAACGTGCTAACATGGTTTCGAAACTGGTGTGACTTTTCTTACTGCAGGGACCGAGCACAATTGCAGAAGCAATGGCCTCGCTCGGCGGACCATGCGAGAACTCGCACCCTTTCGACGCACCGTACGCATCGCTCGGACCATGCTCCGTCGGGCAAGAACCAAGCTGTCCGGTCTGAATCGGACAGCAATGGGCAGGTACCACGCCAATGGATGCCGGAGGGAGAAAACGGGAAAAACCAAGCAAGTCGGGTGAAACCACGCACCCCACTCTTACATTTTATGTACTTTCTCATAACAAGTACACAATCTTAAAAGCCAACAAGCTCACCGGAACGGATTTCATCCACCAAGAGGAAACTTAAAAAAATGGCAGCAGACACCACTTCTTGTTCCTCTTCCAACTTCAAAATGGTCACCACCAAATTCTCCCACGAATCTAATCCACGTTTGCATCAGGATGGTACCACCTGCCCCATAGAGAAGTTCAAGCTAGCGATCGCCGAGCTGAAGGACGGCTTTCGATCTCAGGTGATCTGTTACTCCACGCCCAACCTGGACATTTCCCTATCTTTAGCACCTCTCTAAATCTCGTAATCTGCAGGAAGGAGTCGGCGCCGGATCAAAAGATCAAAACCCAATGGCCAGGTTCATCGAGGACTGCGAGGAGGGGATAGAAGGGGTCAAGCGGAAGTGCGAAGAACTTACCCAAGCGATCAGCTATCTCACGGAATTCATAACTGCCAGCAAGAAGACGCGGATGCAAATGCACGAGGGATCGGCGCTGGAAGAGCCAAGAATCGAGCAACAGCGGACGGGGTAGGAGCTGCGCTGCCGAAAAGGGGAAGATGGTTGCAACGGATGGAAGGTAAACTCACCTATGCTCGACCGGTTCCAGCAAAAAACAGGGCCATACTCGCTTCTAATAAGAAAATATTCGTTCTTTTTCAGTTTCGGAAACGAAAGCCATGAACTAGAAGGCCAGCTGCTTCTACTAGGAGCCATGAATCGGGCAAATAATTTTGCCATGCTAGGAGGGATCTTACCTAGCGCCCCAGGGAACGAGTTCAGGATGCAAACTCGGACTACAGACCAGCGGAGTTTGGAGCAATCAAAGAGAGCGACATAAGTGTCATCGAGCTGCCAAAATTTACATCAACCGCCGCCAACTACCATCCAGGTCTCCAAAGTAGCTACGTGCACAGCTGCGACAGGGCGGTGTCCTGGATTTTCAACGAAGCAAAGGATTCTGACCTTTCCAGGTATTTAACTGCTTTACTTGAAGCGTTTCGTCAATTTTAGCTACCACAAATGGTGATTACATTTCAAACAAACGAACCGTGTGCATTTCTCAAACGCAGGGACTGGTTTTTAGTATACACAAAGAACAACATCGGAATCTCCGGATACAAATTCAAAGATGTGTTGCTGGGATCTAGAGATCTCGAGGTGAACCTAATCGCAGCCTTTGTCCGGCTCCTTCGGATAAACGACGAAACCATGAGGTCTCACGGATCGGCAATGCCTCACAAGCACTACGTGAGCCCCGAATGGGTGGTGAGTTTGGATCTTTCGTTAAGCCCTCTCTAGTACCTACCGATAACTATACAAAGTTGCGGATTGATGAAAGCGCCCGCGTCTCCTTTTACGGACTTACATCGGTAAGGGTAATGCCGAGTTCGAGTCGTCGATCAAGTACTTCAAGAGCGGCCCGCGTGTGTACAAGCTATCAACTTGCGGGAAGGTAAAAAAAGAGAAACAAAATTACATATGCTTGTGCCCGTAAAAGTTGAATGAATCTTATCTTTTTTCCATGTGCCACGTAATTAGATAATGATCCCGGTGCGGGTCGAGAACGGAATGGCATCTACATGGGCATGCTACTTCATTGACATGGAAATCAACACAATGACGAGTCATGGATCTGCCAGCTAACCTTCGCATCACCGGAAGATGACATCAAATTCCATGAATTTGCCGGCAAACTTATCCTGCGTGAAGCTTTGCTATGCATGAAGCGAGTGTTACGGTGCAGATCCCTGGACTATTAGGATCCGGATATCTGGATAAGCCTATATGCAACTCGTAAGTCTGTTTCCAGAAATTTTGGCTTCTAAAATTACCACAACAAAACCTGTATAGTAAAAGGTGTTTTTTTTTTGTTAAAAACGGCAGATATGATAGCGGGATTTACACAGTTAACCGCATGAGATGGTTAGGCGAGGGCTCAAGCGACTCGGCTGTATGCGACATCAGCACAATGTTCATGAGCCAGGTACCATATGCCTTTTGTTAGCATCCACAATACATCCCGAAACAGATTTTCGTACATGCTTAAAAAGGGAAAGTAACCCAAACTTGTACCAGGTGAACGCTTTCCACACCCGGATGAGTTTGGGATTCCGAGCGCTTCAGCTGGCGATGAACAGGGCGCACGTGCCTCCAACTCTTCCATTACCATGAATAAGCAAGGCGGCGTGTGGCGAAGCCGCGAGAGATAGAATTCGAATGTATCTTATGTTTAATGCACTTCTATGTTTTCCACCCCGATGTAACCCCGAAGTATGTACCACTAAACGAAGTATGCAACTCGCATTCCGGAGTTTAACTTCACTCGTTCGCATGTTCCAAGAATAGTGCACATACTAAACTCCACGAAACTACTTTATTGCATCACGAAACAAATGTTTAAAGTACGAGCATTGAGCTTCGTAGCCTACTTCTAGTCGACGGGACAAGCGAAACCTTTCAACCGAAGGGATCTCAACACCTACTTCCGTCGGATCCGGAATGCAATCCAAATCGGAACGAAAATAACAGGAACCGGAGCGGCCAAGACGAAAGAAACCTTACGATCCAGCCCACGAAACCTCGGATCCTCGCCGTCGGCAGGGGGATCCGGAACCACACCATAATGATCCGCGCCGGGAATTCGCCGGGATGCCGCAGACGGTTTGAACCAACGGACATGGAACTGCTCGACGGAGCCAAAGGAACACCGGATGCCGTCATTGCACGCCTACCACATCGGAGGTCGTGGGGCGGCCGGCAGGGATATCGATTAGATCCTTCCAGCGAAAGAACTTGCAATCGCACCGAACAAGAAAGAAGAAATGAAAGAAGTATCAACCCAAACATTTAAAAAAATGGATGCAAGCCTACTCAACCGAACATCGCAAGAACCGACCTTGGGGCACATGCATCCGAGAAAAACTCGACCGGGATTGGAGATAGTGTTAGAACGCCATAGGCCGGCATTTTCACCACAAAAACACTTTACATGAGACACCCCAAGGAAATTATCGCTCAGCGGGTAGGAACGAAACGAATCCATACCGAACCAAGGGAAATAGAGGAAGCCCTCGGGTCTTTAATGGGGTGTGGGGGGAGGGGGGGAGCGAAAAAATATACCCAAACCGACCATCAAATTGTCACTTCGTCAAGCCATGTGCCTCACTCCTAACCCCCACTCTCTTACTATTTACAATTTTTCAAGTTTCAATAAGTACCGGTGTGCAACATGACAAAACCCTTCCTTTATTGATCAACGTCACGGTGACAACATCAACTGCGATAACATGGATTACTAGAAATCTAGCACACAATAAAACAGAACAACACACACGAGAGAAGCACAACTAGCAGCCTAGCGGATTACTGGTACATTGGTATCGCGGGGAAGAAACCGAAAAACAATTTGGCACTAAACAAGATACATGGCTCGAGCAAGTCACGGAGCCAACATTAACCGAGTAATCATCTATCACTTCACGTAAGAAGACTTACGGCCGCACGTGCTTCGGTAATGTCCCTTCTCGCCGCAACTCTTGCACGTACGGGCCGACGGCACGCTCGGGCCCTCCACCGTGTTTTGAGGACACTTCGCAGCGTAGTGAGAGTCCGACCCACAAATCCTACATTTACAAGATACACCGAGTGACGGTAGCTCCGCTAGATAATCGAGCGGAACGCCGCTGCGAGCAACTCTTGTCCTCTCGCTTGAACTCTCTTCCGCTTCCGGCTGCCAGGACTCTCAATTGGAGACTTGATCCTAGATTGAGCAGGACGACCACGAGAACGAACGCGCGGAGGAGCAGCTGCATCACCAAGCTCAACAACGAGATCATCAACATCAGCAGCAACAACACCGTCATGCTCGACGGTAGCCGGACGTGCAACGGACGGAGCGGGAGCCGGAACCACGAGTCATAGAAGAGATCATTTCCTTAGCACGGGACATGAACTCTATCCCAACCTCGAAAGCCTGCCTAGAGCTTGACGACAACCCAACGAGCTCCATAGCCGCTTTGTACGCTAACGTGCGCAACGCGGTATCATCAATGGCCACCGAGTCGGGCTCACCGATCACAGCAGAACCACCGCAATCAAATCCGGCCTTTGCATCGACAGTCCACCTCTTCACTATTAAACCAGGTGGGATTTCCGGATAATTGAAGTGCACAAGGACCTACGGGAGAATTTAGATCACGGATACTTAGAAACATAAACAGAGCAAAAGAGTTAGCTCGAATGCAAAATGGAGATGGACATCACCTTCAGGATATGCCTGCAAGGTATACCGAGTGTTCAAACAACTTGCACTGGCAAAAAAATCCTTCCCATCAGGGCTAGATCCAACACAGAATTCAACAACACCATTGTCCATGTATGGATGTCCGCCGCTCAAAATAACACGGTAGTCGTTCTCTACTTCACCAGGGGCACAAGAAAACGAACCAGACTTGAACAGTTCCTTGGCAAAACGATCGTACATGGCCCTTGTGTACACCTTGGCTGCGTGAGACTCTATCGGAACACCTGCCCTAAGGTTCCGTGGAACCTGCACCGAAAAAGAGTTACTCCAATCACCACGAGCAATGAGTACATGATTAGTCAAGATCATTCTAAAAACAAAACACAAACCTGTTTGGTCACGTGCTCCTCTTTACCCTCATCAGCCTCCCTGTCTGAAATCATTCTATTGTACTGAGACACAAACACATGCATTGGGGCTGCCCGAGGAATGTAGGTCTTCAAAAGGTGATTAGCGCTCTCGCTCCTCTGAGTGCTAGTCATACAAGCGCAGAAAGTATCGGCAAAGTAAGGCTTAGCCCACATTGCGCGGTTGTCATACACCCGTTCTAAAAACTGATTGTCACCTAGGTCAAATGCATCAATGAGACTAGCCCAACGGTGCTCGAACTCTGGGATCGAAACAACCTCGTCAAGAAGCTCGTGGAGGGATCGCTTAAAGTCATAATTCTTGCTGTAAAGGGCACCCAAGGACTCCTTCGCTTTCCTCAACACGTGCCACTTACACCATCTATGTCGGGTGGCAGGAAGCTCTGTCGCTATAGCAGCACGCATGGCTTGGCACTGATCTGCGCATGGTTAGTTAAATAAGAATCACATTTTCCGTGCAAACTACACAAAAAACATTATACACTTTAGCAACTTCACCAGTCAAGATTGTTGTAGGAGCGACGCCGTCCATAGCTTCAACAAAGGTACGGAAGCACCACTGGAAAGCAGCAGTCGTCTCCTCCGTCAACAGCACCGCAGCAAAAATTACTGTCTGGAAATGATGATTGGCACCAACAAAAAGACCAAACGGAAGATTGTACAGGTTTGTCCTGTACGTTGTGTCAAAGGTAATGGCATCCCCAAAACAAGTATAATTAAATTTGCTGAAACCGTGACACCAAAACATTGATTTCACGCGCTTGTCTCTGTCAAGTTGAAGCCTAAGCACCATGCCTGGATCGCGGGACCTCATGGAATTAAACAACTCCATGGTTTTTGTCATGTCCCCTTCTATAGATTCCTGTGCTAATCTACCGCAAAGGGAACGGATCGACTGACGGCTAAATGGAACATACTGGCTGGAACCATGCAAGTTGGCGACAATTGAACAAACCCTAGAGATCTGTACATTGTTCGTTCTAAGGTTACGAACGAGATCTCTTGTCATCTGGTCTATCCTGTTGTGAGAGTTCCACTGCCTGCGTTCACCACAACTCACAGACATAGGGTGATTATGCTCACGAACGTGGCGGCTAATGTACCATGAATCATCGTCACTGCGCAACAAACGAACCATGGCACCGCAACCGCTCCTTGCACTGCGTGCATCTGCACGCCGGTCATGTCCCTGTAAGGATAATCGGTAGGATAAACTAAGTATGAAATGAAATTCTAGCCAGGACACAATGAAAAACAAAAAATACATCTGCTCACCTCACAAGCACAAACAATGTCTTGCCTTGTCCGACGGCCTGAACGGCTGGTCCTGCTTCTCCCAAACCTAATACCGAACCCTTGCTCCCAAGAAAACATATTGTAAAACTCGTAACCCTCTTGGGGAGAGTCATAGACAGCACCAACAACAGGGTCAAAGATTGGCCGCTCTCCACGATTGTTTGCCTCGCGCAAGGCCCTCTCCACCGCACCATAGTTCCAAGCAGCAGGGACGCTACAGGCAAAGAGAAGCAAGAACATGAACAAGAACCCGCACCAGACGAGTGAATGGAACAATAAACGGAATGCAAATCTAACCGGACACCGACTGGGCAGGACTCCATTCTTGGACGCAAAAGCAAACAGACCCGCGGTGGCCTGGGGGTGGACTGCCGGTGCCATTTTTATAGACCAACAGGTGAAATTTGAGCGCCAGATTCGCAATCTCTATGGCGGGAGGCACGAAATTTCCACGAGGCGAGAGGACAGCGGCCAAAGGAGAGAGGATAAAAATGTCAACAAATCGGCAGAAAAGTGAAGAAAACTTGACGCGAGAATAAACTGTCAGAAAGCACAGGCCAACCTAAAAACAAAGGACCGCGCTCATTTAATTCATTCGACGGTACAGCCCTGTCACCAGGATCATCGCCATGCTAAGCTAGTCTCTAATCTGGCAGCCGATTGATCACGTCAGCCAGGCACGAATCTTAGGACACACCGGATCAACGACAACCTGAGGGTGGGTAGCCACCCACGGTTGTAGCAAATCCTCACTCATATATATATATATATATATATATATACATACATACATACATATATATATATTATATCAGATGAGTAAATTATCCTATTTAAATAGTGAATTTTATGTTCTGTCATTGTATATCATGATATTTCTTACATGTGAGGTGTGACACACAGCTGTATCAAACGCTAGGCCTTCTTTGGTATTATTTTTGGTTCATTGGATGCTTCTTTAAGATTTATGTACTGTGTTATTTCTGATGTTTTCCTTTTTGACAATACAGGATGATAATGGTTGGTGCCGTGAAATGGGTAGATGATATCATTCCAGATGCACCTTATGCCATAACTGAAGAATTCATGAACAAGCTGTTCAATGAGTATAACATAGATTACATTATCCATGGTGATGATCCTTGCTTGCTGCCAGATGGTACCGATGCATATGCGCTTGCGAAAAAGGCTGGCCGATATAAGCAGATTAAAAGGACTGAGGGAGTGTCGACAACAGACATAGTTGGTACTAATTCTGCTTTTATTTTTCACGTTTAATTTGCTTTGCCACTGATAATTTAGAAGTGTGAAACATGGAATATATAGGTTCTTTTCTCTGTTGCAAGATATTTCAAGTGTTGATTAAATCTCCTGGCTATCCTCCACCATTGCAAATTGCAATGGATCGTAGACCAACAGATGTTTTTCACTTTTAAACTTACATGGAAAGGTTATCCTCCTGTTGATCTTGTATTTCATCATTACAGGAAGAATGCTTCTTTGTGTTAGAGAGAGAACAACTTCTGATGTCCGCAGTCAATCATCGCTACAAAGGCAGTTTAGTAGCGGACATGGACAGAAAATTGATGATGGTGTATCTGGCAGTGGGACTAGAGTATCTCATTTTCTTCCAACATCCAGGAGAATAGTTCAGTTCTCAAATAGCAAGGTATCACTTCCGCATTATCTTAAAAAAAAAAAACAGGAGAGCTGCCTTTCAATTCATCTTTACTGCCAAATTCTTTTTCTCTGGGGCTAAATAAGTAAATATTAATTCTTAGCTTTGGAAGCTTTTGAGGAAATATCAAGTTTCTCAAAGATTCACTGACTCAGAAGACCAAATGGGGCTTGCATTCGCACTTGAAAATATAAACAAGCATCGTAGATAAGCGTGTTCTGTTATGGAACAGAGTGTGATTGTAGCCTGCAATAAGTTTACTGTTATTTTTGCAATTTGGAAACAATTCATAGTTTAGCTGTGTTCAAACACTGAATGACCTACAATTTAGTAACCAATTGAATGGGTTAGAAACACATTCATTAGACAAGTTTAGGGGTGATTGTTGTGAACGATACATCTTCCGTTCATAAATATGACGTATGAGGAGTTGAATTTTCAAATGTTTATAACTTTTACTATGTTAACATGAATACTGATGGTCAAAATTGATTAATAAAGACCTTTTCTTGTTGAAAAGTAATATATTCTTGAATAAAAGCTTGAAAATCTCACATATGAGTGAATTGTCAGAAAAATCCTTGTGATTATGAGAATATAAATGTTCACCTGTCGATTACATGAAAATAAAACTTTTTGACAGAGGTATAGTTTCGATTCTTAGAAACTTGTGATGGATGCTTTAGTTTACTATGGAGTACTGATTCTGACTAAGGTTAAACTTGGAGTATGGCCACTTGTTCGTTCTGTTAACTGTAGGCTTCCCCATTTTCTAATGCAGAGTCCAAGCCCAGATTCCCGGATAGTTTACATAGATGGAGCATTTGATCTCTTCCATGCTGGACATGTTGAGGTAAACAAGAATCCTTCCCACATGACCACCTGCCCAAAAAGGGAAAATATTTGCAGAGGAAACCTCAGCATCCACTCTGGTTGTGCTTTGGTTTCTGTTTTGCAAGGAAATAAATATGAAGTTACCACCTCCAAAAGATAGTGATTCAGACTGTCTTGTATTTATAGTTTCTTTCACGTAGATATTACGACTTGCTCGAGAGCTTGGAGATTTTCTGCTCGTGGGCATTCACACGGATCAAACCATAAGGTAGTATAATGGTTGCTTCTTTGTTCTCATTTGATTATTTAAGTTTATTTAGCTGTCAACAGGCCCCTCTTACAGTGAGAATTTATCTATTTTGAAGTATTACATCTCAATGTTCTCCTTTAATATTCAATTCAACTTATATATTTGTGTTTACTATTTTTACCAGCTCAACACGTGGACGACATCGCCCAATCATGAATCTCCATGAGCGAAGTTTGAGTGTTTTGGCTTGCCGTTATGTTGATGAGGTGATTATTGGTGCTCCTTGGGATGTTTCAAAAGACATGGTGAGTTATCTTTTCTGTTTTTAACCATAACTATGGGATCACCTAGTTTTCAGATAAGATGCCTGATGCCTCTGTTTGTAGTTGTTCATTGAACGTGACACTTAAGACAATGTATTCATTATTAGTTACTCCTCTGTTTTTTGAAATCATGTCGTTCAGACAGCGGCCACTAGTTACTTTCCAGTTCAATTCAACTATCAGAACATCATGAATTCGCAAACGGCGGGAGTATATAACATGACATGTATGCTACACCATTAAAAAGCCTGAGTACCACTTTTTGTTGCAGATAAAATAAGGCTGATCTGACCAAGTCCATGCCTAGAAACTTCGACATCTAAATTGTACTTTGGGTGTGTAGAGAAGTTTTGTTGACATCTTATTGAGATTTCACATAGGTATAGATACACCCATAGCATTCCCTGTCGCATTTTGGATGTGCTACTTACATTTCCAAGGAAGCATGAATTAGGTTGGGCAGGGTATAGAATTGATTATATGCAAGTATTGGTGCTACTTCACTACAAAAGAGGAAGACTCAACAATGATTGACACTGAGCACATCCTCACAACCTTCACAAATACCTCAAGCTTTTCCTCTCTTTTTATTTTTCTGTTGTTCTCTTCAGCTTAGTAGCTTGGCCTTAGTTTGAGAAACTGATACCTCGATTGCGAAGGTTAGTCTTGATTTATATTCGATCACGTTGTCCATTAATTGTGAGGTCCTTGCATAGCTATTGGTGCATGGATTTTTGTCCCAAACAACGGCATCACTTATACCACTGGTGCATGGGGCACAATTTCGGCATTTTGCACCATATCATTTGTTACCACTTACCAGTGTCTTCAGTTTCTTCACTGTTTGCATGGAGTCATCATTAGAAGGCTCCTTCATACGGAACAAAATATATGGATTTGATGCTGTATCATACCGTGTAACCTTAAGAATTTATAACCTAGGCCATGCAAATGTCTATCTAGCTCTTTGTATGTCCTTAATTATCTAACTTCGTGTTTTTATGCAGATTACAACATTCAATATTTCATTAGTTGTTCATGGAACAATTGCTGAGAACATGGACTTTATGCAGGTATAATCAGATCGTATTACTTATACTCCCTTAACAAAATATTCTATTGTTCATTTGAATATGCAAATGTACAGCACTTAATAAGTGTCACTTAATGCATTTATCAGGATGATTCAAATCCATATGCAGTTCCAATAGCTATGGGCATTTACCATAGGCTTGAGAGCCCTTTGGATATCACTACTAGCACAATTATCAGGAGGATAGTTGCTAACCATGAAGCTTACCAGGTAAACTGATATTCTGATGAAGCATGCACTTGAGTGGATCCCTTGCATGTATACATTGAAAATTGGATGTGTGGTGTTCATTTATTCTGGTCCACTGATCTTGTGTGATTTGCTTCACTTTTGCTGTCTGCTTTTTGCAGAAACGGAATGAGAAGAAGGAAGCCAGTGAGAAGAAGTACTATGAGAATAAAAATTTTGTCAACGGAGAGTAACTTATGAGTTAGTGTTGCCTGAAGATTATTATCTAGCTCTCTTGACGTGTCAACATCGTTCAGTGGCAACCCTGGGCGGTGACCAGGAGTTTTACCTTTATCTCAGTAACTTATGTTTCTGATAGCTTAGGAACTGTTAGCTGGATGAGTGCAGATGTTAGAGCTGAGGCTATAAGAATTTTTATTCCTTTAGTATCCCCAACCTATTTTCCCTTGTAGATGTGCCTCTGGCAGTTGTTGCCATACGAGATCTACGCTATATTTTTCTTCTGATGATGATAGAATTTTGTATTGCGGTCTATATCTATGAATGTTTAGTCTGATTAACTATTTGTTGCTGGTGTTCCCTTCCAGAGTTCCACTGTATGCATATCAGTCCTTTTCTCTCAGTTTTGGTTCTGTTATGTTGTTGAACTGGAAAATGGACCCGCAGATACGTGTGTGTGGTCGGTGATAGCAACCGTGTTTGATGGTACACCTGGATGGCTGGATGAACGTGGCTTGGTGACACATTGGGGTCTGATGATACAATATATGGAAGATCTGTGAGGAACTGAATCTTAACAAAAGGTTGCTGCCACTCTGCTGGTGTTTGCTTGGTACACGTTGTCGCTCTGAACTGAAAGGGACGCTCTACCTGTGATCTCGACCCAAATAATGGGACGGGCTTGGCGAGCAAACGTTACAGTATCTGGCTATCGATTTGCCTCCCGGCATTGGGTTGGCTTTATTTTTGGATTATGATACCTGTCTCCTGTGGTTTCTTGGTGATCACATGTCTCCGCAGCTGTGGTGACTTGTGAGCACGCCTGCCTGCGTTGACAGACTCGAGTGTTTGTTCTGTTTGGGAAATCATTCAGCTTCGTTCACGGGAGAGATTGATGACGAAACTGTTCTCTGGTCATCAGCAGTTTTGCACCATCCGTTCACTCTTTTAAAATTGTTCTCCCTCATTATACACGTCCCCACCACAATCTTATATTTCTATACTGTTCAGTTTGGATCTGGAGTAAGCTAATCGTTGAAGAAATCCAACTTTTTAAGTATATTGGCAATGCTAGCGCCACCATTTCCATTGTTCCTCAGTACGTTTCCAGTTTCTTTTGACAGCCATTCACAGAGCAGAGCTTATTAGTATTAGTAACAGACAGCAAGGAAGTAATAATAAACATAAGAAAGAAAAGAGCAAAGGAAGGATTGATGGAGGCGTGGGACAAGGATGGATGAAGATTCAGCCTGCATCTTCCAACGACCGCCTCTGACGCGCGATTCTATCACATGGTGGTCACTGGATTGTGTGTCACCTTCCTTTTGTTCCATTTCCTTCCTGCATAATGAATTCCACCTCTATTTTCCATGCAACTTGTAGCTGCCTTTATTACACATATAATAATATGGATGGATCCTGCACGAGCATATCTTGCTTCATCTGATAGAGAGAAAATAGAGTAATTTTATCAGAGATTTCGATAAACAACCATACTAGCAGCAGACTATGGATCAAAGGCTCCTCCTGCCCTCCATGGATGATGGATCGATCCCTACTTGCATGTGCTCTGCTTACACGTAGTAGTACTGAAGAAGAAATTTAAATTGTGAGCAGGTCAGCTTTTGTCCTGTAGCTGAGCGTGCACCTGGAAAATACCTAAGAAATGGTAAAGCCTCCAGTGAAGACCTTTTGGCGTCAACCAACAAACTACTCGTTAATTATCATATCATCGGCCTGCTAACTACCAGTAATTAACGTATCCCAAGAGGTCTGAAAACTTGTAACCATGTGCGTGCACGTCATGCATGCAGGCGTATGTGTTTAGTATAATCATCGTTGCATCGCTTCAGGACAAGCGCTTTGCACGTACCAAGCCCGTCTCCCTACAAGTTGACATCTACTAGCCCTGTAGGCATCGACCTAGGGATGATGCCTAATTACCAGTATCTGCTAATAACTAATCAACTCTGCTACAAGCCACGACACATCATGCATGGTTGTTGTGTCATCTGTTCCATCATCTGGAAGATAATCCTCTTCTTCAACCGTGTTGCCATGGATGCATGTTCAGCAATTAACTCTTCTTTATCATGCTGAAAAAAGCTCGTATGCTGATTTGACCTGCTGACAGGGTAATACTCTTTAATTAACCGAACATGTGGTGGGATGTTAATCATCGTGGGCATCTGAAAACATGGCACGTTCTACTCTTAACTGTCACCGCGGTGCAGCCACTCTTTACCTGCCTTTCCATTCTTTTTACTGTATCACGCTTGCACACCCCAACTAATAACTTTCTCTTGAAAATCTTATCCGTAAAGGAAAAAAATCTCTTGCATCTGTAGTAACAAAGCATCATAGCAATCCTTTTCATGCATTAATAAGCTGGAGGTTTGTGTCGTGAACCTGGATCTGAAGCAATAACAAAACACCTGGATTGGTGAAAGTGGGTTTGTGCCTTGACTAAAAGTTAAGCGAATCCTTTCATCAGTTTCTGCGCTATTCTATACTTGATTAATCACTTCGAGAACTGTATTTTGCTAGCAGTTGCAGGGCCTGTAGCAGCAGCTTTATCGACGTGATAGCGTCTTTTGCTAATTCCAAGGTAGAAGATCTCCTCCTTTTTCTTTCCTTTCCATGGGGATGCACATGCAGAGAGATCATGGCCTCCTCAAGATTCACACACAAAAGCCATTGCCACTTGGCTCAGTGCTCTGCGTCTGCTCATCAGATGATGGACCAGTCCCCTGTTCTGGTGCTGGTAATTAGCGCGGCAAGCAGGCTGGGGCAGCTCCACCCGTGCGCAATTGCACATGCTGCGATATGCATGGGCAGATCGCCAAGACCCACCATGTTATCGTTTTCTGTCTGTGGTCCTTCTATTTCTTCAATTCTCAATCCAGGGGCCTCCTCTGCAGTTCGTTCCATTTCATTACAATTGTGCTTCTTCTTTCATTATTACAGACTGCATGCTGGGGTTACAGCAAGAATTACCAGGGATGAGATGACTCCCTCCTGGCTCTAAGCTAAAGACCCCATGGCTTATGGCTTTGTGCAATCCAGATATCATTGTGGCCATAAATTCCATTCCATTTCTATCGGAGACATGCAATTTAGTGAATGTAACTTCACACCATGGCCCAACAGCTCCGTATCACCAAAAGGGGGACATGGAGAGGAAATATCCTCTCAACTCTAAAGGGGAGGGCCACCCAAATCTATTCTCTCTTGCACATATTTTCTTTTTGTTGAAAAGATCATACTGTCCATCGATGGCAGCAAAGCAACTACGGTAGTTGTCCCTACAAAGCTTTCATTTGAAGGAAATGTTGGTTCCGGGTTCTTTCACATCGGAACCATGTATTCGGTTCCTATTGATTCAAAGAAAAACAATCAAACAAAAGGCTTCTTTATGTAGTGGAGTCATCCTCTGCTCATGGCCTGTAGTACTTGTCATTCTTGTACTCTTGAGGTATTGAGACAACTTTCTAATTAAGCTACCTAGTAAATCAACTTTTAAATACATTGTACGCTAATGATGTCTATTTTGAACATTGGACTGAAAAATGGTGGCATATAGAATCAATTTATTTTCAAAAGAAAATACATGTATACGGATAGCGAAGGAAAGGATTTCGTATGCAAGTAATCCACATAAAAAATAGGAGAAATTTTTACCATAAATGATGTTTAAACGATGCTCTATATCAGAAGTACTTTTCGATTGTCAATGGCCACATTTTATGTTATTTTATTTAAAAATTCATATACTTATCATAAATTTATAACAGCTCACATGAACCCAGATAACAGGGTGCTCAAATTTATTAAAGATATATGAATCTGAACAACCAGAAACATAACAAAAAATGTGTCCATTCAGAAAACCTTTTATACTTTGCCTGCTTCAGTGAACCAAAATCGTAAATTAGATCGAGCTCTACTAGCTGTAAAGTTCTTTATTCAATTAGTCATCCGTAAACAAAACAATTAGTTGATCGGATAATTAACAATCGCAAATCTAGTACTCGAAAACACAAAGGCGTCATGCTGCACTTTTTAGGAGCCCCGCACCTGTGCTTACCGTACTATTGACACAATCTCACTCTCACTCTCACGCTCCTCACAGCTCATCCCCTTCAACGGCTGAGGCGTTCCTCTGCTTTGCCCGCCTGCCAAGTTGCCTTCTTCCTCGCGCAGGCGCAAGCATACAGCTTTGCTCTCCTCACCAAAGAGGAAACGCGCACAGCTCGACTCGTCTCGTCCCGGCTCGCTGATGGCATGAAGCAACCTGCTAAGAATGAGAGCCTGGGCTATCCCTGGTACAAGTAGAAGAGGCCCGCCGACCGCATCGCGAGCAGGAGGACGAGGATTAGGGGATGGGCAACTGTGGGACGAGAGAGGAGAATGCCGTCGTTCCTGCGCACGCGCAAGGTAATTCTTCCCTTCTTCCTCTGCCTGTTGCTTGCTCGGATTTCTTCCGTACTCTGGGCCTGAGGATCGCTCCGTCCGTCGGTGATTCTTGGGATCCCCCTCTTAGGCGCATCAAAATTTACCTTGGCGGATTGTTATTTGTCGGTTCCTGGGATCTCGAGGTTGGTTGGCCTGGTGCGGAATTGCCAAAATACGATCTTTGCTTCTGTTGAGAGATTTTAGGTTTATTCAGGCTAATGATTTAGTTGCAAATTTTGATTTTTGCTTTGGATCCTGCACCATATCGGCATCCTAGAGAGACGTGCGAACTTTGGTCTCGAAGCGTTTGATTTTATTTATTGAGAGCTCGAGCAGAGTTTTTCATCCATTGTTTCTGTTCCATTTTTTTTTCTAAACAAGTTGAATCCAGTCTTTGGCCTATGGTTTTGCAATCTGCATTTGCTGAAGTTTCATCCTTTTTGGCCTCTCTGTCATTTTTGTTTCTGTTGTAGTTCTAGGTGTTGATTTGCCATCTCTTCTCTGCTGCATTTTTTTGTCATCTGGTTGATTTGCATCACTTGATTGTGTACATGGAAAAATCAAAGGCACTTTCCCCAACGAGGCTTCAATTTCTATGCTCTCCTCTGTAGCTCTATTATTGACTTCCAATTTTGTAAGGCTAAAATATCATGATCCTCCATGCTGAATAATGTAGTCTCTTCCAGTTGCGACTTGCAGTTTTTAAGCAATTTCGAGGTTTTCAATTACCTGAAACTGTGCAGTAGATCTGGTCTCCTTGTACTGTTTACCCTTATACTGTACAAAAATTTGGTCATCCTCTTCTACTTATTTGCTTCCCACTGAGAAACAAGTACAGTAGAACGTATTATTTTAGGAAAAGGTCACTTGACAGATGCTAGTGGTTACAACGCATTCATTTCCACTCGATCTCATGTTACTTTTAATATTTTAGACATAGATAATTGGCATTTTGGCATTGTAGTAGATATTGAATCTTTTTGATCTTTATAGATGCTGATAATGTAGTGTGAATCCTAAAATAGTGATCTTTTTCTTAATATATCTGGGACCATATTGGTTATGTAAAAAACAGGATGTGTATATTTTCTGATGGCAGTTTTTTTGTTATTCTGTCTTTTATACGTGAGAATTTCTTGTAAGTTCGTTTCTGTTGATACCTATGGACAGTAGTTTAAACTTTCTCCTTTTTTGGTTGTTTGCTCATGTTCTCAGTTCAACAGCTCCACTTGTTACAAAATCCTACCAAGAGCACGAATGCAGATAAGAAGCACAATCGCACCTCATCGGACGCAAGTGATCCTTCAACACCTAGGAAAATTGAAGACGCCAAGAACATTTCCATTTACAACAATGTGATTTCCTTCACATTGTTTGAGCTCGAGACAATCACAAAGAGCTTCCGTGCTGATTATGTTCTTGGCGAAGGAGGATTTGGGACTGTTTACAAGGGTTACATAGATGAGAACGTCAGGGTTGGTCTGAAGGCATTGCCTGTTGCAGTCAAGGTGCTCAATAAAGATGGAAATCAAGGGCACAGAGAATGGCTTGTGAGTAACTAAGTTGTTCAATATATGGCTTCTGTTATTTGCATAAATAATGACTAATATATAAACATGACAATGTCAGTTATGTTTTCCTTTGTCGTATCATATATTTATATTCTTTGCATGACACATGCACAAAAGTCACATAGTCGTGGTCAAGCTCATGCTAGTAGTGAATATGCCCACAAGTAAAACACATATTAGGGGACTCCATGCAAAAGTTACTTCATTGATGTATCTTGTTTCCTTGTCTGGACTAGTTTTCAACACTTTTAAGTGTTGTAGTGTCTCTAATTTTCGATGAACTAAAGTACATAAAAATATGGTTGTAAAGAAAGATCATGTGAAGTTGATACATTGATATAGTTATCCATTGGTTTATCTACAAATATGTGTAATCCTTTATTTTAAGTGTACTTGTTTTTTAGATGCTAGCAACTTAAAAACATAGCATTTTACTGAAGCATGATCTGAATAAACAAAATATCTGACTGAAATTGATTTGTAACCCATCAAGAAGTTTACCTAACTTCTAGGAAAACGTGAACTCCTTTGATGGTTTTCTAGCATATTATTAACAATGCGAATATGAAAAGTTTGGCTCATTTTTTGTGTTTCTTTGCTAGACTGAGGTTAATTTCCTGGGACAGTTAAGGCATCCAAATCTGGTAAAGTTGATTGGATATTGCTGCGAAGATGACCACCGGCTTCTTGTGTACGAGTTCATGTTTCGAGGAAGTCTAGAAAATCACTTATTCCGAAGTAATATTTCTTCTCCTTTTTGTTATGACCACCTGCTGCTTATCTATAAGTTTGTGTTTCTGTGACTTTTCTTTTCGTTTTTAAGTATTGGCATTGTTTTTCTCTAGTAATGTCCATTGATGACAGCTTGAGCTAATGAATTGATTAATGATGCAATTATTTTTATTAAGTATTGCTGGTGTGGTCTAAATTCTCTATGTAGCAAATGGTTATGTATGCTTTCTTTAATTAGTGCCAAATAACTCATGATCATTAGGATGAAAGTATTTACACTTATTTCCAATATTTCTCTAATAAAAAGCTACTCATCTGGTTCTTGAACTGCTGATAACTCAGCTTCCTGGATCATTATTTGCTTGGTAAATTACCAGTAATGTTTAATTATTGGTGGCAACTAGTTCCTGGCTATCATATATTTGTTTCTGGATTTCTGTTTAAACAGGAAACTGCAAATTCGAGCACATGGATTTTTTTTTGTTTATTTTGGCCCAAATCCAGTGATCTAAATATTTTCTGATGGAAGATAATAAGAAATTATGTTCATGTGAATTTCTTCTGTGTTTATGTTTGTCGTGGAAATTTTCTTGAAGCTTCTCTTTGTTCTGGACTGTAATCATTGCCTGTTGCATTTCTGGACACTCCAAAAATTCCACTGTCGAGGAAAGAACTGAGAGTGCACTTTATAAAAATATTAGCATGTATGATATGTAATGTTGCTGTTACTTTTCGCTAGAGTCATTCACAACGGGCTTGTGTTTTGTGGAAATGATTTTGCTGACCACTTGTTTTCTTTATGTTATGTTCTC
Organism: Chloris gayana; assembly: GCA_031894775.1. Lineage (NCBI taxonomy): Eukaryota > Viridiplantae > Streptophyta > Magnoliopsida > Poales > Poaceae > Chloris > Chloris gayana. The sequence goes on along the minus strand of JAUNZO010003997.1, from coordinate 451,544 downwards.
AGAGACAGCTTCGTCATTACCGTGGGCTACTAGGATGTCAATTGCACTGGGAGCTGCCAAAGGGCTTGCCTGCCTACACAATGCTCAAAAGCCTGTCATCTATAGAGATTTCAAGACCTCGAATATTCTGCTGGACTCAGTTTAGTGCTAGCTACTTCTTCATGCCTATTTTGTTTCTTCTTTTTAGTTCTATGTATATTCTTTTGAAATACATTTTTTCTGACATAATGGCACTTTCTTTATTTACATTGCCACAGGATTATACTGCTAAACTGTCTGACTTTGGCTTGGCAAAGGCTGGACCAGAAGGTGATGAGACACATGTATCAACTCGGGTGATGGGAACTTATGGTTACGCGGCCCCGGAATACGTGATGACAGGTACTTTCCCCATAATAGAAATTTTTTTGCTAATTATGTTTCATACAAGATATGAGCCGACTGTTTGGATGGGCTCTTGGCAATGTAATATTGTTTAGTCACAGGACTAATGGTTTTGCTCCAGAAACTGATTAGCATTTCTCACTTGTTTCGGTGCTAGAATATTAAATTCTAAAATAGTGCCAGTCACAGTATTATTTACATGAACTGAAAGTACTAGTATCATTTACTGCTTATTTAGTACTGGAATATTACCTTTTAGCAAAATTATTACCAATCAATATGCGAATATGCAACATTTTTTTCTCATGTAAATACCTAATATGTGCAGGTCACTTGACTGCTAGAAGTGATGTCTACAGCTTCGGTGTTGTCCTTCTCGAGCTCTTGACTGGGAGAAAGTCTATTGACAAGTCACGGCCCAGCAGGGAGCAGAGTTTGGTTGACTGGGCCCTTCCAAAGCTCTGTGACAAGAGGAGGCTTCTCCAAATCATCGACCCTAAACTGGAGGGACAGTATCCATTCAGAGCCGCTTACAAGGCTTGTAGCCTTGCATACTACTGCTTGAATCACAACCCGAAGGCAAGGCCTCTTATGAGTGATGTTGTGGAGACTCTCGAGCCATTGCAGGGTAGCGGTGGAAGTGATGGCTCCGGTCAATCTTCTGGCCTTCCTGACTACAGAATTCGCCGCAGGCTAACAGGGAACAGTGTCCACTATAGGGCCATCCCCAACCCCAAGTGCTCCCCTGCTGTTCCGGCATGCCGAGTGAGGTGAGGGCGCGCTGTTTCAGTTGCTGCTGGAATAGGTTCAGTTGTACATTGCAAGTTCTAAACCATGGGTGGTGTGGGCGCATACATGCACATGTGCTGTACTGCGCGTGCGTTCTGAGTTTTTTTTTGTTTTTTTGTTTTTGGCCTTCTGGCTAGCTAGGCTAGCCTTCCAATGTATAAATTTGATCTGCATGCTGCTGCTTGTAAGGCCCTCTAATTTTCGCTGTGGTCTTATGTATGGTTGACTGAGTGAGCCCAGCCAAAACCGGCGGGTTTAACCCTAGAAATGAAAGGCTGAACTAAGAGAGGTTGGATGGTTGATATAGCATATCTTGGTGTTATTAATTGATGCCTCTCTTCAGAATTAAGTGTTCAAGTGCTCTGCAAATTTTCTATTGACAGATATCCTGTCACAGGGGAGAATAATAACTGGCTGCTCTACTTTCTTTATCGAATGACATCTTAATGGCATGACCTGTTGATGCATTTTGTGAAGTCTGGACTTACTTCCTTAACAATGTGACGCTTCCTGCTCTGGTGCTTTTCTGGAAGGAGAATCTGGATAGTTGAAGGAGAAAACTGAAGTTCGATTTCATTATCTCAGAGAGTAACGTCACTTGGACACATCGGTACAAGCAAGCATGTTATTGGAAGTCTGCAGTTGGCAATCGTTATATATTTTTGTGATTCTGCAGCATGGTTAGCTCCATTGTGTTAGTGCAAGAAATTTGTCCTTTTCATAGTCATCTATGGATCATACAGAGTCTTTATCGCAAAAAAAAAAAAAAAAAAAGAAGAAGATCATACCAGAGTCTGAAATTTCTCTCGCTTTATGCTTTCTTAGGACGTGGTAATCGATCACTGTCTTTTTATATGGCTTTAACATTCCAGAAGCCTCGTTGTTTTCCGGTCTACCATCATCCACCCTCACATTTCTGGCTGTAAAGGTGTCGATTGCGATGCGGCACTATGACAATATTTGGCCTTATCGCATGGCCCTGGATGACACTAATAATATGTTCTTCTGCGCCTGACAGTGGTAACACAATGATTCGAGCTGGTTTGAGAGTTTAGAAGAAAAGAAATGGTTCAGAGGATATCAATTTCAGTCGCTGTTTAGTACCATAATCACACACTGGTCCGTTGCCTTGGAGCCATGTTTGTCGTCGCCATCATCGCTCGCATTACATTACTGTGTGAGGTGGAGAAGAAGGCCAGCTCTGTTAACCCTTCCTTGGCATATCAAAGTGGCACCTTTCCAATCGCAAAAAGAAAAGGGGATCTACTTTACTGGGCGATGAGAAAATCTGACGCCAAACTGTGTCCGACTGCCCAAGTAAAGCAGATGGAAACACAGCAACCAAACAAGTGTCGCCATTTTTTGTTGTTCATGAGTTATCCTATCGCAAAACACAGGACGGATGCTAAGAATGTTAGTACATCGTCGAGTCAGAGTCACTTTGTAACCTTATCTTTCTATGACGAAATGATGCTTCTAATTAGTTGGCATCCTTTTCATGAAAAACAGTCTACCTAGTGATGCACTCCTGTAGCTGAAAAAAAAATCAATTGCAAGTATTGTCATTTTCTGCTTCATGAAAAAATGAAAACAATTAGTTTATAATCTGCTCAAGCAAACGATATGTATGAGAAAGTTTCTCAAGCAAAGTAAGGAAATACATTAACTATAAAGTATAACAAAAGGTCTTCACATGAGTTAGAAGTCACCATATACGTTGGCAAAGCTAACATTTTTTTTGCCAAAAAGATGGATGAATTAAGAGCTATAAGCGTTTGCATTGATCTGTTGTCGTGCAGTTATAAGTCGTAACTTGCGATTTATTTACTAATATAATAGCTGCGTTTTCTCCAAATTCAAAACCTGCACCGTATATACCGCCCACGGTAATCCCCACTTAAGTCTGCATCACAAAGAAAAGATTAACCATGGCTGGCGTTGACTGCCTTCAGGCCATGATCTTCCTCGCCATCCTCCTCTTCACCGCCGTCCATGCTAGTCAAGGTATGTATGTGTATGACTGTCACATACGCGTATGACATGGGATTATATTCATGCAATCGAATATATAATTAAGCAGGAGCCAGCAATAAGGAGGATGAGTATTTCTTGGTAGGCGGTAAACAGAAACATGGAACAAGCAGCGGGAGATCAGCATCCATGGCGTCGGAATTGTTGGTGCCCGTGCAGACCGTGGTGTACCGATCGTTGGCGTCGTCCGAGCCGTTGGAGACGTGCGGTGGATGCCGCTGCTGCCCCAGGTCCAACTCCAACAAGCAGGGCAACTGCATCCAGACCCAGTGCTGCTTCGGCATCAAATGCAACCTCCCCGGAAAGCCTTTCGGCGTCTGCAGCTTCTCGCCCCGAACCTGCGGCTGCGGCACCAACAACTGCGCCCATTCTTCGGCAAACCTCCTCCTCTGAGTTCTGATAAAAACATGGCGTTGCAGTATCGTCAGTTCCCAGAGTTCGACACGCCTAGTCCAGTCTAACTTCCAAAATTGACCCTATACACCTTTCTTCGACAGAGGTTAATGTGTCACACCTTGATTTTGGGTCTTATTATTGCTATAAACAACGAGTGAACTGAAAATTTGAAGCGTGGGCTCGATTGAAATATACAAAACTGAAGTGTATCTCTATGTTAATTTTTTTTTGCTTTATTAGTAACTTTTTCATTTTCTATCTTTTAATCTTTGTACGTTTCTATCGGTTAATGAAAGAAAAAACGCAAAGAAAATCCAAGGCAAAAGGTTCAAGCATAAAGATCCACAATTCTCTCGTTGCCATTGGAGAAGTGTTAATTGTTTTCATTAACTATGTTTTGTGTTTTCCTTTGATAAGTGATTTCTACAAATTTGATCAATCGATGTGAGATTAAAATTCCACTATTCATTATGAAATGTTTTAAGAATATATAAATTTGTGTGTTGTTAAAAATTGATTGAATAGAAACTATTGGCAAAGACAAGAAGGAAACACACTCAACTTCTAATGGTACGGAGGGAAATATTATGTGCACAAGAAGTATTTGGCCATGTACTACACAAACACGTTGAAACTGATTATTATATTTGTATTTTTTTGCAAGTCGAATGTATTTATGTTTGCATGTTGTTCAGAGCTTAAGAAACCGGAGCCCTTTGAAGTTGCCTTGACCAGTCTAGTACACGACCATGTAATGGTAGTAATATTTGACTTTTTAGTTTGGTCATGGGCACTAACCACACCTTTGTTCATGACGGGGGTGATGGATACATAAATAAATAAAAAAGGTGAATCCGTGAGATCAATACTCATCAATTCATTAATTATATAACCTTTCAGATAGATTTTGCAATCTGACATACAAAAGTCATCAGAACTTTCCAGTTCCTAGGCTCTACGGCTTTTGACTGGGAATACGTACACCTACTGTAGCCCGTCAGACATCCGGTAGACAGCCACCACAGGCTCTTGTAAAGTCATTTTCAATTAGTGCGTTATAATAAAAGGCATCCCTGTTTCATTTCCCTTGCATCCCTCCCTTCCATTCTCACCAAACCAAAATCGTCAGCCATGGTCAGCCGCTCTGCCTCCTCCATGACCTGCTTCACCCTCCTCCTATTCATGTGCCTCGCTCTTCTTTTGAGCTCCCTAGAAGCTCAAGGTAAGTAGAATTCATCAGGCCGCTGTGCGTGGCATGATCCTCTTCTGTTCGGATGATCATATTCTTGTTGACTGAGTTCTAATCCACCTAGTAAATAATTAAGCAGGAGCCAGCAAGGAGGAGCTTTTCGTCCCGGCGCAGAGGGTGGTATACCAGCGGCGGCCGGCGTCGCTGCCGGCAGCGGTGACGGCGGAGGCGTACGAGCCGTTCCAGCTGTGCGAGGGGTGCCGGTGCTGCGCGGCGTCGAACGCGAGCAACTGCGTGGACACGAGCTGCTGCTACGCCATCGACTGCGACATCCCCGGCAAGCCCTTCGGCGTCTGCGCCTTCACGCCCCAGTCCTGCGGCTGCGGCGCCAACAACTGCACACAGCAGCCATCCTGAATTCCTGATCCGCCATCTCATGAAACAACCGTTTGACATAGAGATTATTGTTCCGTATGCTTACAAATTCCATGGTTTATCTGACGATGCAATATACTAATTGCTTGCAAATATAGTGAGACTTTCTGTATTTTTTTTCAGAATTTTTTTATTGATTCTTTGTCCTTTATTGGTACCCTTTTCAGTTTCAGAGACTGTGAACAACTACTGTTGTATCATTCTATCTATGGATTTATTTGTGCATTCTGACCGGCCGGTCTATAGAGTCGGCAAAGGTGGGTAGAATTGACAAGTACTAGTGCCTAATTTTGACGTTTCTTGGAGCTTTACATTGAGTTCTATATTCTGAGGGTTGACACTTGGACAGTACCGGTGATGGTTCATGGTCGAAGCAACGGTCCCAGAGTCCCACTGCTCAAGTTACGCAGTCGATCGAGCAATTTACGCTCCTCCAATCCCCTCTTTTTAGCGATTGCCTGCATATCACCCGGCCATGTTAGCTCAACAAAATAGATCAATGATTTTGGACTGATTTGGAGGTTTATCAGGTTTCTTTTTCCACCGGCGAATCAAAGAGACAGCAGAGATGTGGTGTCGGGTTTCAATTAGGTGTGCTGTCAAAAGGTCCAAAACCTACTCTAAATACACTGCACAGCAGCATATCCCAAATCTGACACGCACGTGAGGGTCTGATTAAGCATGATTAAACTTGGACTCGTAGCAACAAAAGACACAGACATACACTCCTACAAGATGCTCTGCTTGTCTGTCAGACATGCAGCTCACCCTAGAAAAGCATCTGCGTTGGTTTTTGTTTCTCCCTTGGGATGATTGATCCACAAAGTGTGGTTTCATTGAATTTCAGGGTACCATTGAAAATGGAATGACTTCTGTTGACGTTAACGATTGCAAATGAGCAGTGGCCCGTCCAGCATTGCAATTTGCAAACATCCTGCCGTGTTACAACAGCCCAACTCCATATGCGGCCCTAACATCCTCCCATGTTCCAATTGCCCAACTGCTTATGCGGCCCACTACAGTAAGCCCGTTACCTGGGATAGCCGAGTATTTCCAATGTTCTATTAGTTTGTATGATTTTTTGAGGACGAGCGGTAGCTCGTGTGGCCTGCAGCCTCTGGCGGCAACGCGGCCACCCGGGTTCGATCCGTGGGATCGCACTCGGGCCTCACCGGGGCATGTCCCCTGAATATATTTCCAGGTTGTGTATGCCTGTTCGCCTCTCGACGCGTGGAGCCATAGAAGGAGCACGACGTCCTCGTCGTACATCGGAAGGAATTTCGGTGATCTCTGCAAGGACGTGGTATTTCGTACTGTGTGTAGTTGTAGGTCTGTACGTGTACGTAAGGTGTGTTGGCGTGAGTTGTGGTGTGAGTGCGTGAGTGAGTACGTGTACGAACAGATTCTACAACGGTACCAGTATAGATGAGAGGCTCAAAAAAAAAAAGTTTGTATGATTTTTAACTTTCTTATATAGATGCTTGTTGCTTTTTAAAGACAAGGTTATATAATGTGCAAATAAATTAATTCGATGTATAGTTTTAGAATATTAAAATCAAATGATCAAACAATTTAAGTGTTATTTTTATTAAAAAGATCATTCACAATATATATATTAAGATGCAATTTTAGTCCTGATGAGTTGATGGTTCAAAGGGATTCAAACGAGGTTCAAGAAAACTTTGGTAACATGATTTTTATTCCTGAGCATTGGTTCAAGGTATCAATTTTAAAGAGGATTTGAGTAGAGCGGGTATTCTAAAGAAGCAACTTTGGTTCTTTTAAACTTTGCTAGACTAAGGTACAAAGAGCACAACAAAACACATTATTGGGTGTTGTAAACAAGAAATTCATCCAATTTGCAAGTTGCAAAGAAAGGTTACACTAATTAAATCTCAACTTGCAAATGATCACATGACAAAATACCAAACCCACTATTAACTCGGCAACCAGTAGATTAAGGAACAGATGATGAGGATCAGAGTGTGAAAGGGTGGATGTAGCTAACCGAAAATCAGACCTAATCTTGTCGTCATCAGCCCTTGCGTTATATATATTTTTTGGTTTTTTGCTTTAATGGCTCCGGAGTACAGAACGATTCCAGAGTAATACCCCCGAGCCATGCCTTTTCTTATCGGCCTGACAGAGGTTAACTTGGGCATATTGTTGCAATTGTATAAAACTCCAATGATTCACGGGATGATTCTGTCAGTGAGTACTGATGTTCTTCACGGGGCTGTGTCTGGTCCTTGATGCATGTCACTGCCAATGCATCTTCGATTTCATTCGACCATCATCTGTGGTTGATTTTGTTCAACTTCTAAATATGCAAATTGCAGGAGCCAACAATTTTTTTTTCAAAAGATAAAATTAAGAACGGTAACTGCATAACCTTTTTTCTCTTGAGCAATTGGAAGAAAATTGGTCGTAACGTTATCAATCTCTTGTTGCACTACTTTTTGCGCATGCGTAAGACAGTTACTGATCATGGAAGGAAATATAGGGTGACGGCTGAATGGTGGTTCTGCATGCGTGAATCATAGTGTGAGTGATTCCAAAGATGATCTATAATATATGAGGCTAGGATCATATATATAGAGTGGTTGTTGGTAAAACAAAGGGTTCGTTTGGCACCATGACTGCAAGAGCAAGCAATGCAGGACTAGCTAGTTGAAGTGGGTGATTGGCCCGTCATCAAACTCACATCATCAGGTGCATGCAGGGAATGAAATATACTAATGCGGAGCGGAGGATGCTTCCACGGCCAAATTGGTCCCTGTCAGGACATGCTTTTGCCCTACTCTCACCTCTCACCACCATAAAAAAGGACAAGGAAGATTCCATTCTAGGCATATCAAATCTGAGAGCGGTGGTGGTCTTGCAATTGTGTTTGTCGTATGACGTGTGCTTGATTGTTCCCCTAGCAGAGGTGTGGCCTTTTCTTTGTTCATCTGTTGACTGCAGTCTGCGATCTCCAAATGGCATGTGATGCTGAAACTGCCGCAGGCCCGCAGCTGTACTAGTTGCCCATCCGTCGCGCACCAGTAGGCAGGAGTAGCAGCACGCGCGCATGACATGAAGGTGAGCCGCCCTATAATTCAGAAGCTACATCCTGCACTTTTCAATCCCTGAAGCAGCTGGGCACTCACCAAAAATTTCGTGTAAGTATTTCTCATTATTTCTTTTAAAATATCCTTCCTTCTTTTCAATGGATTGAAATTTTAAAAAACTTTCGACCAACATGATTTGTACTAGATTTATATTGTTATTTATTTTTGGAGAAAGTCCAAATTACCACCCTCAAGTGTAGCCAAAGTCTAGATAACCCCTAAACTATTGTTTGATTTAGTTTACCCACCAAAACAATCTATTTAGTTCAATTCACCCCTTAATTGAACTTATTTTTTTGTTTCTCCATGCACAAGTGGATTGCTAATTTAAAATTTAATGGAATGGTAGTTGGTATCACATAGCATGTCCAAAATTATATATATTTTTTAATTTTTGTCATTATTTTTCATACATTTTTGTATTACCATATCAATTTACTATTAAATTTCATTCTCTATCAAAATAACGATAAAAAAATCATGATATATTTTTCTAACATGTGTTACAATGTGTTCTAGCATCCTATAAAATTTTACCTTAAGACTTCACTTACGTATGAAAAAACAAAAATGATAAATTATGTTAGGGGTAAAATGAACCAAATTGCACTCGTTTCAGAGAGTTATCGAGACTTTAGCTATACTTTGAGGGAGTAAGATGGACTTTATCCTTTATTTTTAAAGAGTATGTACTCCATCCGTCCCGGATTTCCGATTGGACCTTCATACTTCTAATTGTGATTAGTGATCTGCTACTAATCCTTGCAAACATCTGATTGCTAATCGCCGACGTGTATGGCCCCCTTTGTTTCAGCTTTAGATTGTGGATATTAGATTATGGATTGTAGATTGTGGAATTTGAGATTGTAAGAATCTGAGTCTTATAATCTGAGGGATGTTTGTTTGTCCGGATTCCACAATCCAACTACAGATCACTTACAGTGGGTCACGATGGCAAAACAGTAAATATCTATGCCATAATCCAACAAAAGTCTGGATGTTGCCAGATTGCCAGATTATGGAATCTGGAGGCTCAGATTTTAGAATCTAGAATCAAAATCCAGCCCTTTGTTTCAGCTTTTGGATTATAGAATCTGGATTCCATAATCTGGATGACAAACAAAGGGGGCCTATGTTGGCCGGGTCGGACAATCTTGTATATAGCTGTGTTCTTCTTTTAACGGCGGCTAAACGATTGCATGCCTCCACGAGTAATTATAACTAGTTATTATTTCGCCATGTAACGATCAGCGCGTGCTTGGGTTTGGACCTTGGAGAAATGATTGAGATGCTAACTATAAACTAAATTAACTGCCTAAGATGAACATAGCATGCATGCTACCTATGTGGTGGAGAAGAGAAAAGTGCTGTGCCGCCTAACAACTGGTGCTCTTTTGGATGCTGGAACTCTAGTCTGTAATGCACAACGGGCTTGCAACCTGTGTCAACGTGCACACGTTCTAATCAGGGCAGGGTATAGAAAAAAGAAAATTAGGGTGTACAGTTGCTGCTGCAAAGAGACGAACAAAGTTCAATCGGCACATGGTCATGATCCTTCCCGAAACGGCCTTTCCTGTTCTTGCAAGGTACATTTGCTGCTCAAATGGTTTCGTCGTCAGCTAATATGAAGGTGGAATGCCACGCCACATCACACTCAGCCCTCACAAACTGATCCAAACGCTGATGCACACGACCACGGTTTTGTTCGAAAAAGGGCAAAAAGGCAAAGCGTAAAAGACAAGCCAACGAATCAACCGTCCGTTCATCGTACGGCGCACCGATGCGCCGTTGGATTGGACACGGCAAACTTTCTGGTACGATACCGATGAAGACGCGCAGGCCTATATATATATAGCAGCGGCACACACAACTGTTTCCCCCTTTGGTTTGGCCATCAACAAATAGACGACGATGCACGCCTTGCCTTCGCGATCCAGCCCCAACATGGCCACCACGCGAGTTCACCCCGCCGACGCCGCCGACCTCCACCGCCGCACTGGCGGCGCCAACGTCGCCGGCGGCCGCGCCAGTTCCGCCGCGGATCAGCCGCCGCCGGTGGTGTACACGGTGTGGAAGAGATCCAGCATGGGGTTCCAGGGCACCGACGGCTTCTCCGTCTACGACGCCGCCGGCGGCCTGGCCTTCCGCGTCGACAACTACTCGCGCCGGTGGAAGTTCTTCGCCGACGAGTTGCTGCTCATGGACGGCAGCGGCGCGCCCCTTCTGACCCTCCTTCCAAAGGTGATTATTACCTGCCCCTGATTGATCGACTCACTAGGGATACTTGATTAAGATCTAATCATAGATTATCACGGCCCATTTTGACAATCCCTTTAAGTGCATAATCTTTCGAGTTAGCTGGATATATATATCTGTTGGGTTTCTAATTAATTTTCTCCCGATCATGCCTTGCGATCCAGCTAGATGGGCTAATGGATCGCGAGACCTATACATGATCATGTTCCATTTCTGATACCTCTGCAAAATTTATTAAAAATAATAATTCCAAAAAGGAGGGAAGCAGATATAGAGGGGAGGCGAAGAAAGCACTAGTATGCAACTCCAATGGCATGCAAACAAGATACTTTGTTTTCTCCGTACAAATGTTTTTGATATCTTCTCCGTACACATTACTTGTCCAAAATGCAAACAAAACACTTAGTAGTATCTCCCTGGTTAATTTTCTTCGCCAGCCGGTTTTGACCAAGCAAAGCAACTTTGCAACTACCAATGGAATGTGACATTAACAATGTTCCATCTGGACAGATTCTAAGCATGCGAGACCAATGGAATTGTTACCGAGCATCATCAGAAGAAGCGGCCGGCGACAGACGGCAACAGCTCTTCTCCATGAGGAAATGCTCGGTGGTACAGAGCGGCGGAGACGAAGCAGAAGTGCACATGTGCAGCACAGCGCCTTCATCAACAGATCGCCATTCCCAGCAGCAGGCTCCAAGCTTCCGCGTACAAGGCAGCTTCTGGAGGAGAAGCTGCAAGATCCGGAACGGCGACGGCGAGGAGGTGGCTCGGATAACCAGGAAAAGGGCTGGCGGAGTAGCGCCGGAGTCGGTGGCGCTCGGTGACGACGTGTTCAGCCTTACCGTCATGCCGAACGTTGATTGTGCAACGATCATGGCCTTCGTAGTTATCATGGACCGGATATGCCCCAAGCCATACACACCATTTATGTGTTCCTCATAGTTGATGCTGATGGTACTGAAGGGCAATGAGGCACTGTGTAAGCAGCAATTTAAGACGTAGGGGTGTAGTAGTTGCTAACTGCAGTTTTTCTACTGACCGGAGCCAACAACATGTAACTTGTTCTAATTATTTTTATTAAAGCAAGAGATGAACATTTCAGAATGAGACCGACATCTAATATTGCATTGCATACTGCAAATTCAGCGAAAGTTCCAGGGTGTTTTGTTATATTTACAAGAGAAATGCTACCACAATTTTCAATCCTTGGTTTTTCCGGGGACAGAAAAAGAGTGAGAGATACAAACCCATATAGTCGTAGTACTGTCTGTCCTAGTTGCAACTTGCATTGCTTTGCTCATCTCCCATGTGCTTTCCATGAATCTACTGGTTACCAGCTCTGCTATTAGCTGGTACCCTTTTTTTTTCTTGTAAGGAGGTAGATGTCAATGGTCTGCACCAATTGCAACTTGTAGTTTAAGAAGTATGCATACTTAAGGACAATGGAAAAGATGAAAGTGACCATTAAAAGTTTGTTGATCCTAAAAGAGGAATCTGTAATTGAAAAGACACGAGATCTGACCACTGAGACCTTCTCATTGGTAGCAAACGTGGTGCCAAAGAGCATATAAATCATGTTGAATTTGCTAAGAATAATTGTGGTAGTATTTTTGTATTTTCCTAACTAAATGTTGAACCATGAATGAACTAATGAAATGGGAACTAGTCAGTGCATAATACCTTAACACTAAAATATGGCTCAATTTCTAAACAAAACCAAAGGTCACTAAGTAGAGTTGACCATGTTGGGATGTCACCGTGCTGATCATACAAGGATTTCCCTAGCTTTTGGTCCGAGTGCTGTTTCAAACGGAAGTTAAGCGGCAGCTAGAAAAATGTGGAGTGTGCTATGGTCATAGCTTTCGTCGTTGTTCTGTGGTGAATGATGATGTGGTCGTTTCAGCATAAGGTCGTGTCAGTGACTCATAGAAGCAATGCACCTAGAGAGTGCAGTTTGCCAATTGCAGCCACAAATTGGCACAAAGGGTAGAATGCGCTTTTGTAGGAGAATAGGAGATGCTGCATTTTCACATTAAAGTGTAGAAACACATCAGAGTTCAGAAATGCAGAGACAAGGATCAGTTTTGCCGATTCCTGGAAGAGAGTTTGCTGAAGGAACTTAAGCTTTATATGTGGTAAAACTCCTAACAAAGCAAGGAGAAAACAGTACTGCTAAGATATGCAATCCTTGTCAAAAGGCAAAAGATTCACAAGATATTTGACCCCGCAGTATCGTATTCAGCGCATGGAAGAATTTTCTTTGCACAAAGAAGAATCCAGAACAGGGGACAAAATCGGGGGAATATTACTACAACTCATCAGTTGTCTTGTACTGTGTACTAAAGCTACTCTTTCCATCCCCCGAAAAAAAAGCTACTCTTTTCATGTCGGCTCTATTTATAACTGCACAAATTAAGCAACATTTATGGTGATAAAGAAATCGTGCTCCAACAAATACTACACAAGATATTAAGATTGATTCGCAGAATGTCAGACGGCAAAAGAAACGAAACAAATCAGCTGAATAAAAAGAAGAAAAAGAGCAGACGTGCTAGGAGAACAAGGTAGAGGATTGAAATTAATTTGTCGAGAATATCACATTACCAGCAACAGTAGACTTTCTAGCAGTTCCACAGAATCTGTACATTGCGCCGTGCCTGAGACTCTGTTGGTTTGGATTTTTCTTTGTGTATGAATATAAGGCAGGAAATATGTCTTATATCCCAAAAGGGAAGAGCAGTACCTTTTTCGAATCGGATTGCTCCACTTCCATTCCCAAAAGAACGGAGATCACAGTTACAGAAGTTTGAGGTTTAAGTGAAAGGAGCACTGCCGGGAGGGAACAGCCCTCCCCCGGCCCCTACACAACTACCAGGTCTCTAGAAATAGCTATGTAAGGGGACCGATCGACAAGTAGTTTAAAGAAAAGCGCAGAAAGTCACTAGACTTCCTAGATCATCCGTACATCGAAAGACAGCCAATTACAAAAAGTTCTTGCTTTACTCTGGCCTTCTTGATCCTCTTGTTACTCTTCTTGTTCTCCTGGCTCATCCTTTCTTGAGTCTGGTAACGGCAGCATGATGCACCTTCCTTGTCTTCCCATGACTTGTAATGCCGTCCTCAGCATGGTGTCCGCTCCAGCACGGATGATCTGCTGCATATCTTCTGGATATAGACCTGCCCAATATTTCATGTAAGCACAAGCTTGACATAAGATTTCACAGGGGTGTTTAATTGATTTCTTTTCAAAGTGAGTTCTGTTTCTGGTCTTCCATGCTGCCCAGCAGATTGCTGACAGACCCAAAGTGTAGACCAATTCCCCACCCGGGAGGGCTTTCCTGATCCAGAGCCAGAATTGTTCTAATGAGTTGGGTCTTGTGTTGATATTGAAGCTTAGGGCTACAATGTTCCAGATCACTCTCATTACACAGCAATCAAACATTAAGTGATCTGCTGTTTCGTTCATAGAGCAGAAGTAGCATCTAGGGTTTCCCTGCCACTTCCTTTTTATCATGTTATCTTTTGTTAGGATGGCTTTATTCTCAAGTAGCCATAGGAACACTTTAATCTTTTCAGGTATTTTTGCTTTCCAGATGTGCTTATAGTTCTTTCCTCTTTCTCTCTTTGTTAGGTGATTGTAGACAGATTTGACTGAGAATTTCCCAGAGCTTTCCCACAAGGGAAGAGCAGTACCTGAGACTTTCTTGCAAGCTATTCTGACTTTGGGTAACTACTAAGTATAGGTGTACAGAAATAGAAGGATATTGCTTATTCACTTCTGTCTCGAAGTGAAGTGGCATAGAAAAAGCACTAGGCAAAAGCTTATTCACTTGTTTAGTATTGCTTCGGCCAGTTCAAACAATATCATCAGCAACGATTTATAAAAAAAATCCTGAACAAAATAAGGGAACGATCTTCAGAAACATTAACCCAACCTTCCTCTCTTGGAAGGCAGCTTTCCTTAACTCCATACGGTTGCAGTTGTATAGATACAAAGAAGAGGACAGTATCACTCTGAAGAACTGGATAGACTCCTTACACTGAATACAAGCTCTAATCTCTGATCTCTGTTGTACAGCTAACCATAACCCTTTGTACAGCTAACTCTTTCTTCATTTATATTAATATATATCTAGCACAGTAGGGGTTTCCCCTACTGTATTTGCCTAAAAAAAAGGGAATGAGAAAAATAAGATGAGAGTCATTTTGATCCTTTGCGCTTGCGGAAAAGGGAATCAACAATTTTACCCGGAGTAATTCTCAGGTTGCAAGATAGACAGGCGTTCACGAACCATGATTCAAGAAATTAAAGACTACACATGGGCCTCATCATGAAAATATATCCTGAAATCCAGTTAAAAAATACATAATAAATTCTGAAAGCCACAGGGAGGAGGAGGTACATGCTTTCGGAGACACGACTCCATTTCACAAACGTCTACTCTGTTTTGTATTTAATGACGTTTGGACTGGCAGAGCTAGTGGTTTTCTGGTTCAACTTTTGGTCGGAACGTCAATAATAAACGAACGGACCCAATTCACAACTGCAGATCGATGGATAGCAGCAGGATATAGACACCCTCTGGGATGGCGCAAGTTCTACACCTCGTCTTCCTCGTCGTCGCTGACCAGGAATTCCTTGTAAGCGTAGCCAAGATCGTGGAACTGCTTGATGATCCTGTCGCGCTCATCGCGCTTTGCCTTTGCGCAGCGACAAATTCGTCTTGGAGATCGCAGAGGATGTCATCGTAGAGTTCGACGGGTTGGTAGGGCGGCGGAAGGGGTGCTTCTCCAGGTACTCCACGTACTCCTTGCCCAGCCTTACCATCACCTTCTTCCTCCTCTTCTTTGGCGACTCCTCCGTTGATCTAGTAGACAGCTTCGTCTCGACGGGCCTGGGAGTGTTGGTCGTGGTCTTCTTGTTTGATCTCACCATCTCCTTGGATATTGACCTCCTGAATCAGCTCCTCAACCGCGCGCCAGAAAGCTTTGATCGATCTTTCCCTTCTCTCCTTATTCAGTCCGCGTACAAAACAAAGCAGGCGGGCGCATCGCGGAACGTGTGTATATATATATATAGGGCTGTATGAACGGAGTTTACTTTGACTCGGACTAGGACTGGAGCTTGCGGCCTTTCCGGAAAGGAAACGGACTTCCAGAAAAATCCGACTGCTTCTCAGGCTGGCGGTTCAATTCACGGCAGCCTTCGTCCAGCCGCTCGCTCGAACGTATCATCGTTGTCATTCGAGCAACACTACACTTTTTAGCAGTATGCAAAATCTTTACGTTGCACCGTGCTTGAGACTTGGTTTTGATTTTTCTTTTTATGTGGATACAAGGCAGGAAGCATTTAATTTCTTATATGCCGAAAGAGGAAGAGCAGCACATACCTGAGACTTTGAGCACTGAAAACAAAATCATCAAAAGAAAGAATCATCCATCCAGGGTGAAAGGATCAAAGTAATGAAGTGAATAGGCTTTAACTATTCTTCTGACTTTGGATAACTAGATGTGCATTGAAGGATATATACTGCTTATTCACTTCTGTCTCCGTGTGAAGGTGCATAGAAAAAAGGAATTGGTAAAGCTTATTCACATGCATGCAATTCTTGTATTGCTTGGTTCAGTTCAAAGACTATCATCAGCACCCAATGTTTTAAATAGCGGGCTAAGAAGCTTAGCGGTGCGCCTCTAAAATAGCTAATAGCGGAGCTAAATCGGAAGATAGCGGCTAAATTATACATGAACACGAATAGCGGTGCACCATCACAAAAGACTATAGCGAACTATAGCGGCAACTATAGCGGGAGATTTAAAACCTTGTCAGTACCAGTTATGTTTTCTAGTCCAAAATAATGATCATTATTTTTTTCCTAATCATTAGTTGTAGTAATTGCACGAAAAAGTAATCATTTTTCATTTATACAGATTTTTTTAATTGCACTAAAAATTGCCTAACTTTAATAGTAAAGATGAAATATATTTATTGTAAATATATTATAATAAATCATATATGAATTGACTAATTTACTAATAATGATGAATTTTGTTTATTTATTTAAATATATTATTTTAACAAAGTTACCTTTAGTAATAGCTATTAGTTGTTGATTTCTGAAATTAAATCTCTACACCATTGGATCTAACCAATGGCTATACGCTTACAAGGGTATAATTTTGTGCATAGGATACCATTATTTTTTACCAGAAAACTCCTCAAAAAGAGTTCCCTAACAAAAAAGAAAAAAATGAAAATAAGTTGAGTCATTTTGATGTTTCGCACTTGTGGATAAGGGAATCATTTTTCATAGGAGTCATTCTCAGGATGCAAGATAGGCAGGCATCCACAAAACCACGACTCAACAAATTAAACATCTCTCTATATGTATATCTCATCATTAAAGTATCCAATTTAAAGAATATATCGACAGTATGAACAGCAGGATAGACACACCCTTTTGGGAATCGGGGTGGTGCAAGTTCTACACCTCCTCATCCTCGTCGTCGTCGGTGACCTCGAATTCCTTGTAAGTGTAGCCAAGGTCGTGGTACTGCTTGATGATCATGTCGCGCTCATCACGCTTAGCCTTTTGCTTGGAGATAAAGTCGTCTTGCATATCGGAGAAAAAGCAATCGATGCTCTTGACGGGTTTGTCGGGCGGCGGAGGGGGTGCTTCTCCAGGTACTCGACGTACTCCTTGCTCAGCAGCTTCATCACCTTCTTCCTCCTCTTCTTCGGCGGCTCCTCCGATGATCCGGCGTCCGCCATCAACAGCTTGTACTCGACGACAGGCTCGTCATTCTTCGGGGTCATCAGCAGTTCCTTGGTGTCGTGGATATTAGGCTTCTTCTGTGACTCCTCCGTTGATCCGGCAGACAGCTTGGGCTCGACGGGCCTGGGAGTGTTGGTCGTCGTCTCCTTTGATCTGACCATCTCCTGAACCGCCAGAGAGACGCAGGTGCTTGAATTGATTGATCTTTTCCTTCTTATGATTCTCGCTCCGTGTACAAAAAACAGGGTCACATCTCTGTCTATATGTATGGGGCCGTAGAAACGGAATCCAGTTTGATTCGGACTAGAGGACTGCAACTTGCCACCTCTCCGGAAACGAAACGGACTTGCTGGCGTTTCAAGTCGAGAGACAATTACCCACAGCAGCGAAAGCTCTGTACCGGCGAGCTGTGATAGCTGCTCACGGATGGACAAGGCCACCTGACACGATCAATCATCCACTAGGCAACTGGCGCCCAACCAGAGTCACCGATATCTGTTCTTCATAGTTGACGATGGCTTCCCCTGCATGGTCTATTTCAGTCCATGGAACCAAGATATGTTGCACGTGATTAGTGGTGGACACTCAAACGAAGCAAGCAAGGGCAACGTGATACACTGTGGCAACAACTTAAGATAGGTACGGGGTGTAGTTGATAATTACAACCTTTTATTCTAGTGACCGGTTGTTTTGATCGAGTAGGTATAAGGTGGAGTTTTCTTTTATCTAGTCTGAATGATCATTTAGGTCCACAAATTCTTAAAAGTGACCACCTAGATCCTTAAACTATTCTAGGGTGATCATCCAGGTCCACGAACTTTATAATAACTCCATAGACTAATGATCTATTCATATTGTGTCAACCAGGTGCACGAACTTTATTCAATAGTAATTAACCTACTCTCTCAGTATCAAGTAGCAATTGTGAGTGGAATATAGACATCTACTAATGGTGTTATGAAATCTACACTACATGAAAATGAGTAAGTGCATCTACTTAAAATAAACATAGAAATCTCGTTATTTGAGAACGTGCAAAATGTCTTAATATGAGAACTCCAATTAGTCCAATATATTGTGTTTTATTCATATATGGTTCTTGTAATTGTGGATTCGTATATGGTTGAGTGCCTTTCATGAACTAATTTACTAATGCAGAGACCAGAAAAGGTTTAATACTGAATAATAGTATAGACATATTGGTGCAACTAGCTATAAAAGCTGGTAACAAAGAGTGGTTTACAAATTAAAAGGTGATTACTTGTGTAATTAAGTCAGTATTCGGGAAATTTAGTTACCATCCCGTCATATAGATTGCCATTAGAAAAAAAATCCTCCCATCTTGTAAATTATATCCTCTACATATAATATAAGTAATTTTTTTGAGGAATTTAAGTAACGTTTAAATAATAGCTATAACGATACTGGTGGATCAGACATGTCCTATAATAAAGATCTATGCTATCGGACGGGGAAAATGGATGATGTGCATCCATTTGGGTGTATTATTGTACTTCAAAATTTTCCAAAAGGATCCGCCAAATCTGGCTTACATACATGTCGGCCCTATATCTCTTGTTCACAAATCTGATACCTCTGCAATTTATCGAAGGCAACGTATCCTATGAGAACCAGGTTCGTGTGAGAACTATAAGAATTCCAATCTGGACCATATGATCTTGATCTAAGAGGGGCGCATAGGGAGAGGTGGCAGGAAAAATTTGCAAAAGTATAATTAAGTGGGCGGTGATTTTGCAAATCTCTCTTCCCACCTGAATTCATGCGCCCCATTGGATCAAAATCATATGGCTCAGATTGGAGTTCTCATAGTTCCCACACGATCATGATTCACGTTGTCTTTACTGAAGGAACGAATCGGTTACAAGTACAATCAAGAGTTAAATGATACAAGACTAGCAAGATATATATAATCCGATTGTCGTCTGAAAGTCGAATGTCTTCAATTAATTTGACTATAGATAGCAAAAATAAAATAAATAGATTGTGGCATTTGATCAGGTATAAATGATGTCACTAAATTCATCATAAAATAAAGTATCACAGTATGCAACAATTTATATTTTAAATATTTTTTTATTTTGATTGATGACTCTAGTCAAAGTGGAAAATATTTGACTTTGACAAAACATATGAATACTTATATTTGGAAAACAAGGAGTGTATGTCTTTTTTATCATCGACGTATGACCAATATTATTCAATGTACGATAGATTTTTGTCAGCGGACAAAGTCCAAATTACTTCCCTTAAGTATAGCAAAAGTCTGGATAACCCCTAAACTATTGTTTGGTCTAGTTTACCCACCAAAATAGTTTATTTAGTTCAATTCAACCCTTAATTAAACTTATCTTTGTTGTTTCTCCATGCACAAGTCGAATATTTAGTTAAAATTTCATGAGGTGGCAGTTGATATTACATTGCAGGTCCAAAATTATATTTTTGAATTTTTGTCATCATTTATCATACACTTTTGTATTATCATATCAATATACTATTAAATTTCATTACCTATCAAAATAATGATAAAAAAATTATGATGTATTTTTCTAACATGCGTTACAAAGTGTTCTAGCACCATATAAAATTTTCCCTTAAGATGCCACTTATGTATGAAGAAACAAAAAAGATAAATTATGTTAGGGGAGTAACATGAACCAAATTGTCTTATTTTAGGGTTAAAGTGAACCAAACAATAGTTTATGGGGTTATCCAGACTTTGGCTATACTTGAAGGGAGTAATTTAGACTTTCTCCTTTGTCAACACCAAAAGCACTAGAAGAATCTACAACAAGCATGGGAGAAGATTCTAAACAGCAACATGCTTGGAACAAGTTAGCTAGGATGGAGATTTTGTCAAGAGTATTGTCACTATCAATAATGCTAGACTTTGAGGTATTCTGTAGAAACTTATGCTAGACTTTGAGGTACATGATACTTTGTTGTGATGGAAATTAGATCCAGTGGCAAATAAGAAAAGTGCAAAAATTCGATGGCAAATAAGAGAAGTGTATAATTTTTTATGGCAAATAAGAAATTTACCCTAAAATATAATCCAACCGGCCGTCAAAAGAAGCTTTCGAGATTCTTGTGACTTTGGGTAACTCGCCAACCAAGTGTGAAATGTACGCACACTGGGTTCAAGCAGATTGGCGTCCTCTTTCTTCTTCGACGGATGACAGCAACGGCTTCCAAACGGGCATGGTCGGTCTGGTCTGGCATCGCCTTTTTGGTGGGCTTTGGAAGTGGTTTTTGGTGGGCTGGAGCAGAGAGTTACGGCCGACGTTTTGTTGGCCTCCCAGTTCAAAGAATATTAGCTGCCCCTTAAAAGGAAGGAAAGAATAACCCCACTTCAATAAGAAAATAAATAATCCCTAAAAAATAAAAAGAAAGGATAGGGTCATTTTGATCATTTGCTTGTGATGGAATCATTTTCACCGGAGTCATTGTCATTCTCATGTTGCAAAATAGGCATCCACGATCCAGCAAGCGTCTCTACACGTACACCTTGCGATGAAAACGAAGATGTAGACAATAGGATGGAGAAAATGGATGATGTGCATCCACTTGGGTTATTGTATATAAAAATCTTCCTGAAGGATTCACCAAATAAATCGGGCTTATATACATAATATCGGCCCTGTAACTCCTGTTCACAGATTTAATATCTTTTCAAGATCTACTGAAGGAACTAATTGGGTACAAGTACAAGCAACATTGGCGGACCCAGGATGCATTAGCTGGGCATTCAAACATGCATATAGCAAGAAATTTTTCTTAAAGATTAATGTTCTTCAGAACTATTTTGGGAAAAGCTTATCAAACTTTGTTATTTTGGTCTTAATTTCTTGTCATCTACACTAAAAGAAACATGATTTTGGTTCTAGTTGCTTGAGTAGAAGTGTCTGTATTGATATACTTTATGTTTTGGTTAAACTTTTGGGCATTCAGCTGAAGTCACTGAATCAAGGGAGGTCCGCCCCTAACAAGCAAGCTGAAAATGGTACCAGTACAATATATATGCTACAAGACCTGCGGGCAACCTTCCTTGGTCAAGAAACAATGGATTAACAAGATATTTCTAATCCCATTGTCGCAAAATATAAGCATATTTAGGTCGTTGGATCAAAGTCAAACGTTTTCAAAACTTGGACTATATATTGCCAAAAAAAAAAGATCATGGCAGTTGTTGAGGTACAATGATGTCACTAAATTCATCATAAATAGAACTATCATAATAAGCAACAATCTATATTTTAGATATTTTATTTTGATGGATGACACTAGTCAAAGTTAGAAATATTTTACTTAGACGAAACACAGAAATATTTATATTTTGAGGCACAAGGAGTATATATTCTTTTTGTCACCGATCAGCATATGACATTTTTCAGTGTACCATAGATTTTTGTCAGCACCAAAAGCGGTAGAAGATTCGAGAACAAGCACGGGAGAAAATTGTAAACTGCAACGTGGAGATTTTGTCAAGAGTGTTGTCACTAGCAATAATGCTAGACTTTGAGGTATTCTGTAGAAACTGTTACACCGTACCTGAGACTTTGTTGTGGTGCCACTAGTAGAAATAAAATCAACGGTCGAAAGAAGCTTCCATCCACGTGATGACGTGAATAAGCTTTCGGGATTCTTGTGCCTATGTGTAACTCGCCGATCAAGCTAGTGCAGAATGTACGCACACTAGGTGCAAGCAGATTGACGTCGTGTTTCTTCTTCGACGGATGACAGCAACGCCGACCAAGAAGAAGAGATTTTCCTGTGGGAAAAAAAACAAGAAGAGATGCTCACCGGTGAAGCAAGTGGCGCCGGGCATGGTTCATCTGCCTTTTTGCATCGCCGCAGCAAGTGGGCCTGGGAAGTGGTTTTTGTGGGCTGGAACAGAGAGTCACAGCCGACGTTAATTTTGTCGGCCTCCCAACAGTTTCCTCAAGCAACCTCTCCCGGATGGATCATACTGCTGCTTCTTTGGCCAGTTGAAAGAATATTAGCTGCCACTTAAAAGGAGGGAAAGAATCCGCCCACTTCAAATAAGAAAATAAATAATCCCTACAAAAAACAAACGAAAAGAAGGCAAGAAGGGTCATTTTGATCTTTTGCTTGTGATGGAATCATTTTCACAGGAGTCATTCTCATCTCATGTTGCAAGATAGGCATCCACGATTCAGCAAGCGTCTCTACACGTACACCCAGCGATGAAAATAAATTGTGAAAGCCACAGCGCGCGCTTTCTGGTGCCAGCACCCTCACGCCAAATCCTACTCCCTCTCCCGGCACCATCCATCCATTTCTCCTATCCCTTCCCAATCCCAAACCAGAAGAGCATTTCCACAGCATGAGCAGCAGGATCCACCCGTCCGACGCCACCCGCGGCGGCCGTGCTCGCCGAGCGGCGCCGGCGGCGGATCGCCCGGCCGTGTACACGGTGTGGAAGCGGTCCAGCATGGGCTTCCATGGCACCGACGGCTTCTCCGTCTACGACGCCGCCGGCAGCCTGGCCTTCCGCGTCGACAACTACTGCCGGCGACCCAAGCTCCGCGCCGGCGAAGTGGTGCTCATGGATGGACAGGGCACGCCGCTCCTGTCCCTCAGGCCACAGGTCAGTTTACTTTTTTGCTTATTATTGTCCTCGATCTCTGTTTGGTTAATTATTATAGCTTACACCGTATACACGTAATAAGATCCATACATTATCTGATCCTTGAAGCTAGATCCCTTCGTCTCTGTAAATTCTTCTGCATGTTTTAAGCGATCAAGAAGATCTGCAATCTCTCGACTCTTATTTACACATGCAGCAACATCTATTGATTCACCTCGTGGTTATTATCTTTTTCTTCCGTGGTGTTTCAATGTAAAAAAATACGAAGTAGTAGTAGTCGTCGTAGAAAATAAGTATATTTCAGTGTCAGGACTCTAATTATGTTAGTTGAACCACTCCATGTTAATTCCAAGAGAAGATTTTGGTGACTTGAGAAAAGATTTAGTCCACTAACTAGACAAACTTAGGGAAATGCAACTGCCAACGAAAACAAGAAAAAAATATTGTAACTTATTCTAACAAAATCATTCTATTTGCAACTTGCAGCATAACAAAACTTTTTTCGCCATCAGGTTTTGAATATGCGTAATCACAGCAACTGATTAATTAGTCTAAACAATGTGTTTTTCTTTTTCTCCGTTGGAACTCTCCAGCTCCTTAGCCTGCACGACCGATGGAACTGCTACACTGCAACGGAAGAGTGCCCCTGCACTGGCAAGAAGCAGTCTTCCACCCCACCACAACTCGTCTTCACCATGCACAGGACCTCAGCGCTCAAGACTAGTACCAGCGATCAAGCTGAGGTCCACATGGCATCCACCAGTGCCGCCGCATCATCGTCAAGCCTCAGCTGCAAGCACCAGGGGGACGCCGTTCCCAGCTTCCAGATCGAAGGCTGTTTCTGGAGGAGGAGCTGCAAGATCCGCCGAAGCGACGGCAAGGACGTGGCGCGGATCTCGAGGAAGAAAGCAGGGGTGGCGTCGTCGAATAAGCAGGTGACCACGCTCGGCGACGACGTGTTCAGCCTCGTCGTCCGGCCGGGCGTCGACGCGGCCACGGTCATGGCAATGGTGGTGGTCATGGACAGGATCTGCCACCGACCGTACACGCCGATGGTGTGTTCTTGTTCTTCAGAGTAGCTAGCTGTCGTTGACGTGGCCATGGTGCCTTGGCGAGTGTAAATAGCAGTTGTAGAACTAGCATATACAAGCAACGGCTCTTAATCGTTTCCGTTCGGCTACCATGTCCACTCGAAATAAAAAAATCTTTTCAGTTCTAGCTGATTTAGTATAGATACGCGTACTGTGACTTAATTTCAGGATTTGAATTTCCGTACGAGTATCAACTTGTTAGCACTAGCTAGTGGATACCTGAAGCACTGAAGTCCTCATCTCCATCTGATGATACGCCATACTCATTCCAAGACCGCGCTTATTTTCAACAACCCTGTATAACACGTTTTATAGACTCGCCGGCACAGAAACGACCACTTGTTGGCAATACCAACTTGCCAAGAACTCCACCACAAGCACTTGCAGGTAACCTGGTACAACGGCAATGTCTTCAGAAAACTGCACAAGACTAGCCAATTGGCGACCAGGTACCACGACCGAGCTGCCTCTCACATCATGACGAAGGAGACACTAGCCAATTGGCAACATGTGCATTTTGAAGAATAAGTAAAAGGAGGCTGCAAACCTATCATCAGAATGTAATTCAGGACATCCTATCAAAGAAAATGTAATTCAGGACACAACATAAATAAATGATTCAGTCCTGTCGTGACAATGGACAATGGCAAGTGAAGTCATCTTGATTCTAAGCATAGCACAATGAGAAAGAATGAAAGTTACTAAAGCGAATCAAATCCAACATCCAAATCAGCAAAGGTAAAGATTAAAATCTAACCAGTAAGAAGAGATGTCTTCACCTCTCCGTTAAGCAAAGGCCAAGTATTGACACTCAAGACTAATTAATCTAGCAAAATGAACACCCACACTTCACATTTCTTATCGCATAAAATGGGATCAACAGCTCCCAATCCTGACTGAAATGTAACAAAAAAAACTAAAGAAACAATCGTGACTTCAATCAGAAAACTTTGGTTGCCATGAACCTAAATTCAGAAGCAGGAGCATGGACTGTTTTATTTAGCCAGGAGGCCCAGGACACGGGCCAGTTTGTAGCATAGCTCTTATAATAGAGGGGGTGCTTCTGAGGTAGTCGACGTACTCCTTGCTCAGCCTCACTATCACCTTCTTCCTCCTCTTCTTCGGTGGCTCATCTGAATTGGACTCGTCGGGCCTGCTGCTGGGATTCTTTCTCTTCTCCTTGTGAATGTTGGATGGTGGCAGCGCCTGCTTTTTTGTCGTCGTTGATCTTGAGCTCCTCCAGCGCCAAATGGGCACGACATCCGCCGCCAGCCTCTTCTCCGTCAATGCATCGACAGTCGGCTCCCCACGCGCTAGGAATTGCGAGTTTCCCTTTGACAGAGGATGAAGAACAGAGTGTGTGCGGAGGGGTTGTAGGAACCTACTTACTTTTAATAAGGACGGACTCCTATATCTTAGTTTGATTCGGACTAGGACTATTATTTCGCCATGACTACTAAGCAAAAGGCTAAACTAAACACGGTTGCTTCTTAGCTTGAACGGAACTTCTACATAGACAAGAACGAAAGAAACCCTCATCCATACCCAAAATCGATCTTCACCATTCACAAGATAGCTCTGCAAAGGTCCTCATGGCCGCAGCAGCATCAGGCCTTAGTAGGACAAACTGCAAAATCTGTGGAAGCGACGCCAGGGAGTTGTCATGGAAAAACGTACGAGAGTATAGCGTTCAGATAGAGAACAGTGTAAACCGTAGTAGTAGTAGCAGCAGCTGGTATGCAACGATCGAGTCCAAACACATTTTAACTTCCGAAAAAAAGTGTCCTAACACATTTTTTATGGTTACATTGTTCCTGAAAAGAAAAAACTAAACAGAAGCTTGATGCGGTTTTTCACTTTTGGTGCGGTTTGATGAAGGTCAAAGAACAATTTTTCCAATGTGGACACTTCAAAATAAATAACGGTATGGAAGTGAGGTTTTGGGAAGATACTTGGTTAGGTGATAAACCTCTCAAGTATACTTTCCCCAACCTGTATAACTTAGTAAGAAGGAAACATGATACAGTTGCTAAAGTAACTAATTCTATCCCTCTTAACATATCATTTAGGAGAGCACTAGTGGGCCGAAATCTCATTGATTGGTATTCCTTGGTATCTAAAATTGTAGACCGGCCTCTTAATGGGGATAGGGATGTCTTTGTTTGGGATTTACATGCTACTGGCTTGTTTTCAGTGAAATCAATGTATAAAGTAATTATTCAAGATGGAGTGGTACCCATTAGTTGTCCCATTTGGAAAATGAAAGTGCCACTCAAGATAAAAGTTTTTCTTTGGTATCTCCTTAAAGGTGTCACTCTTACCAAAGATAATCTTGCTAAAAGAAATTGGAAGGGACCGTTAGAGTGTTGTTTTTGTAGTTCTCTTGAAACTATACAACACCTCTTCTTTGAGTGTAATTTCGCTCGTTTTGCTTGGAATATCGTGTTCATTACCTTTGGAGCCCAACCACCTTCTTCCATCTCCAATGTGTTTGGATCTTGGATTAGTAGATACCCAACTAAACTTAAGAACCAAATTCTAACCGGAGTGGCAGCCCTCTTGTGGTCTTTGTGGGTGAATAGGAATGACATGGTTTTCAACAAAACTAAATCAATCAATGTGTTGCAGGCTATTTTCAGGACAACATACTGGATTCGCGTGTGGGCGCCGTTGCATAAGGAAGAGGAGGCACAAGACAATATCAAAACCGGCTGCAGACGCTTGGAGACTACCATCATGGAGATCTTCACTAAGTTCGGGTGGCGATTCTCAAAAGACTTGAAGCCTAGGGCTGTCTTTGTTCATTTCGTGTCTTTGCTGCAGTCTCGGTTGTTTTTAGCACTTTTGTTGAGTCTGGTTGACTTCAGTGGGAGTGTCTTGGTTGATTATTTCTGTAGTTTAAGTCTTATGTCTTGTCATAGCCTAAGTGCTGTTGGGTTGTAAAACTTACGCTGTGTGCATCTTTGATGCAGAGGCGGGAACCTTTGTTCCATTATCTGAAACAGAAGCTTGAGCAGGGGAAAAGGTTTAGATACGACTACAGGTCTACAGAAAGAGATGGTCAGAAATCTTGTATTCGTAAGTCAGCTCGACCTTGACTTTTGCATGGAGAAACAGAAGCATCATGCTAAAAAACACAACTTGTGCATCATGCCATAGCACACGACTTGGCCTAGTTCTACACCTCGTCTTCCTCGCTGTCACTGACCACGAATTCCTTGTAAGCGTAGCCAAGATCGTGGAACTGCTTGATGATCCTGTCGCGTTCATCTCGCTTTGCCTTCTGCGCGGCGACAAATTCGTCTTGAAGATCGCAGAGGATGTCATCGTACAGTTCGACGGGTTGGTAGGGCGGCCGAAGGGGGTGCTTCTCAAGGTACTCCACGTACTCCTTGCCCAGCCTTATCATCACCTTCTTCTTCCTCTTCTTCGGTGCCTCCGCCGTTAATCTGGCGGACAACTTGTTGGACTCCACGGACCTGAGATTCTTCCCCATCGTCGATCTCACCATCCCCCTGTTGTTGTCGATCTCGAGTTCCTTAATCAGGTTGGGCCTTTAGCAGGATGCTTGATTGATCTTTTCCTTCTCCTTACTCAATCGGTCAATCCGCGTACAGAACAGGCGGCACATCTTCCGTTTATATATTGGCAGTAGGGACCTATTTTAATAGCAAGTCCGAGTATGATTTGGACTAGGCCGGAACCATGCGGCCTTTTCGGAAACGGAGATCCACAAAAATCCAGTATCTTTGAAGCTATCACATTATAACGAAGCAGCCACTAGCCACTTGACAATCTGTGCATTGCCGTAAATAACATAAATGACAATATATATTAAGAGGCTACAAACTTATCAGAATCCGATTCAGCACATAACATAAATAAAATATTCAGAACAGGTGGCAATATACAACGGCAAGCAAGGTCATCCTGATGCCAAGCAGAGTACAATGTAAAAGATGAAAGTGACTAGTGAATATAGTCCAAGATAATCAGCAAAGGGAACGGTTAAGATTTAACCACATCGAAAAGATTTTTTGACCTATGCGTTAAGCAAGCCCAAGAATTGATACTCATGACTAAGCAAGCAAAATGAGTGCCGCCTTTACATTCTCAGTGTCTAACAAACTATAGAAACCAGCGTGACTTTAATCAGAACATTTGGATTGCCAAGAACTTACATGCATGGAATAGCGGTAGCCAGGACTACCGCAGATTTTGTGACTGAAGTGCATGGACAAACAAAAGCATCATGGTAATGAGGTATTGATGCATTGAAAAGGCCCTTGTCGGCAAAGATTATAATACTAAAAAATAATTGATAGTCAGCAGAAGGAATAACACTTTAACTAGATGCATACTTCCGTTCCTTTCACTATCAGTTATGTACTTTGCTAATTTTCAGACCTCAAAACATATTGAAGACACAACTCGAGGTTGAATGGTTTGATGGGACAGGTCTAACATAGTGTTTTTCGAGAAGTAGAATGGTCAGTCTCTTAGAACATAAAGTATTGTGTTTGAGCGATCACAACGGTCGAAGCAATTAATTCAAGTCTGCATCTATACTGAAACTAATATTCAGTGCCAAGGTTTGTGCTTCAGAACCGTACATATCACAAAACAATTTACAGAAAGAAAAAAAATGGTATTTTTCAACATTAATTGAGATTGAGGAATCACAGCTCGCTGTGGTGCTTCCATCGTAAATGATTCCTCAGTAAATAACAAAACACACTTCTTCCCACCAACCTAGTGATGCCCCGCCCATATGACACCAAAACTGGTCTCTAATTTAAAAGGTCTGTGTGTAAGGATGCATCCTTTGCAAGAAGTGTCTATTTTTCCATAACTCCTAACAGACCATCATCCAGTTCGGGTCTATCCACATTGCACAACACCATTATAATGCAACGACCATCTAATAGCCACAGGCCCACAACAGGTACATATATTATGTCTGGATTCTGGAAAACAATAGGCTAAGTTCAGAAATTACATACTACACTACACTAGGTGTTCTTCTTAGGAGAAAAGAGCACGGTATTCATTTGCCTCGTGAGCCATTTCTTCCATGGTTCTATCTTTCCTCTCTATGTCCAGATCAAGCTTCTCCTTCAATTCTTTCTCCTTCAGATCAATCTGTAGAAAAGGAAAAGGGTAAGCTTTATTTGATATTTGGTAACATCTCAAATACAGTGCAGCCATATTGATGCAAATCATGCAACATACCGCATCATATATTTCATCATTTTTCTCAAAATCTCCTGTCCTCCTTGGGATGACGTGAATGTGAACATGTGGAACTGTTTGGCCGGCTTGAGGACCATCCTGATATTAGTACTAAATGTCAAAATATGAAAGAAAATTCACAGTGAGCTAATTAAAGGAAGAAATGGAGTTATGTTAGCAAAGAAGCACTGCTAATTATATTTTCCACCATTACAGTCCTAATTAGAACACAGGAGTAAGTCCATACAGATGCCGCATTTATGTTGCATAAACTTGGTATCGAATACTGAAGGAGTTGGCTCCCCATAACAATAACAGTTGTATGGACCTCACCTGAATAGCAAATGTAAGTGAAGATGCTTTATGGTAGTGCTCAAGCCGTGCACCAACTTCCTTTGCAGTAATCCACAAGTCGCTAGTCTCATCAGAACTTAGGTCAGCAAAACGTTTCACTTCACGCTTGGGGCATACAAGAACATTTGTGTATTGTCAAGGAAAAATTATGTTTATAACATAGAATACTGCTGCCCTTATGATGGCAAATTTAAAGTCAACTATAGATGTCTAACCTATCGAAATTCTGGCAGATTTGCACCAAATGACATTGGATTCAGAACATCTCTTCAAAATAAACATAGTCAGTCCATTCAATGAACACACAGATTTGACATGATCATGTTGATGGACTTGATGTTCAGACACACCAAAAAGAAAGAGAGAACCAATGCAACGCCTTATTAGAAAAAAATCCACTATTTTGATTGTTTTGTATTTATTCAACTTCTCTTCATGAAATTTAACTTATGCAGACACTAGAAATCAATAATAAAAAGAGGGCCAGCAGAACAGGCAACCAACTTGCAAAACTCCTTTAAACAGTGGCTTTCGGAGAGTATGGCAGCAGCTATGGCATGCTGAAACAAAAGGATATGACCTGCACAAAAGAAGTTTGGGAAGTTATAAGAAAGCATCTTAGAAGACGAACTGGCAGAAAGAAAGAAAACAAAATCCAATGCAGTACTGCAATTCAGCAAACTTTGCCTCATATGGAAACCAATTGAATATAATCAACAGAGCTTGTTTATCAGTATTTTTTTTGTTTAGGAAATCTGCAGTGGGGAGCTCCCCGCTTTAATTTTTTAACTGAACCAAAGGTTACTAGGTTACAAAAGGGAGCACATGCCTAATATAGAACAGAGACAGAGCAGGAATCATGCAGGGATTAGACTCAATGATCTTGAGACTGACAAGGAGTTACGTGCACTGCCTTGCTACATTGCACGCATTGCACATAACGCATAATTATGGAAGCAAGTCCTACTTGTACGCGGTGATACACTGGTCCCCGTGTGAAATCTCTAGAAAGAAGCATTTGGGAGCTCTTCCTCTCTCGAAAGGCAGCATCTGGAAACTCGCAATCTGATCAGGCAACCACATTTCAAGGAGAAGTTTCAATCTTTATCTTCCCCTCCAGCGAGGCCGCGATAACTACTGACAAATTGCAACGCCCAAACTAACAAATGTGTAGTGCTGAACTGGAGAATGGCGCGGCTACAGCAATCAAGCAAATGAACAAAGACATTTGCAAGGGCAATCTTCAATCTTTATCTTTCCCCTCCCACGATAACTACTGACCTTGCAACTACCAAACGCTAGTACTGAGCTCGAGAATGGCGCGGCTACAGCAATCAATCGAATGAAAAAAACGAAAGGGCGAAGTGAAGAGGGGATTATTACCCGGGAGGAGAGGGCGGAGGTTGACCATGGCGTAGGAGAGGGGCGTGGCATGGAAGACCTCCCTGGCGTCGATCTTGTAGGGCCCGAACTTGAAGGGCGCCTCCATCCCCGGTGGCGGCGGCGGAGCAGGAGAAGAAGACGAGACGGCGCGCGACGGCGGCAGGTGGCCGGGTAAGCGAGGAAGCGGAGTGAGCAAGGCACGCGAGCGGAGGACGGAGAAACTCCCAAGCATCTGGCCGGGACCTGGGGGATCGGAGTCCGTCGGAGAGGATTCCGGCGACGACAGTCGTGGGCTTTCACTATCACAGGGCCCGCACTTGATGTTAAACTGGGCTGGGCTATACTTTTTTCCATAACAGGGCATGCCCTGGAATTTCATTACCTTGCAGTAACGAAACCAAACAATGTCTTAAGGTGTTTTACTCACCCTAGCCACACAAATGAAGTGCCAAAATACAGGGATTAACAGGGTTACACCCACTGTCCACTAGAGTTAAACAGCTACTATTTTGCTCAGAGAGCACAACGACTAGAGCCAATTCTACTGGGAGAGTTAACTAGTTCCACCTTGATCTTCCTCTTCTCATCGTCACTTTCCGGGCCCTTCAATCTCCTTCCGTCTTTGCTTGATTTGTCCACCATCGTCACTTCGGCTCGGGTGAACTGACAGCGCGTTCTCTTGGATTACCTTGGCACCATCCTCCAGGATCTTCTTGTTCGCCTCCTTCCGTAGGCCTGCCCAATATTTGATGAAAACACAAGCATAACAAACGATCTCAGTAGGAGACCGAATGAGTTTTCCTTCAAAACATTTTAAGTTTCTCAGTTTCCAGGTTGCCCAACAAATGGCAGCCAATCCAATGTGGTAGAATTTTCCCCCTTGTGGTAGGTACTTTGAGACCCACTCCATGTATTGTTCAATTGATTCGGGTCTGCAATCAGCTCCAATAGATAGGGCAATTATACTCCACACATACTTACTGATGTTGCAGGTAAAAAAGAGGTGTTCTATACTCTCAGTGCTCATTGCAGTAAGGCACAACTTTTATCTCCTTTCCAATTCCTGCGACTTAAATTGTCTTTGGTTAGGATTGATCCTTGTTTGACGAGCCATAAAAAGATTTTTATTTTGAGTGGGAGTTTAGTTTTCCACAGCATTGTATTTGGGGAATCTCTAAATGATTCACACAGGGAATCATATATTGATTTAACCGAGAACTTGTTGTTCCCATCCAGTTTCCAGACGGCCTTGTCTTTATTGCTAGATAAACAAACAGTGGCAAGAATATCATATAACTTTCTTTTTTGGACTTGTAATTCCTCGGAGAGCCATCTTCCGAAAGAAAGCTGCCATTGGTTCGCAGCCATTTGTGCAACTGATCCTTTTTGTTCTTGGCAGATGGTGAACAGTGTCTGGGAACATCTCTCCGAGGGAGATATCCCCATACCAAACATCGTTCCGAAGTCAATTGAGGCACCGTTCTCAACTTTCATTTTTCTACCGGAAATATAAATTTCCTTTACTTTAAGCGAGATCAGCCCACACTCGGGGAATCTGATTGCTTGTGTTTGATTTGAGAAATGCACTTGGTTTTTAACATACTTTTTCCTTACTATTTCTTGCCACATCCCATCTTCATTCTCGAGTTTCCACCACCACTTACAAAGGAGGCTAATGTTTTGCTTTCTCAAGTCTTTTATACCAAGTCCTCCCTTTTTCTTTGGTAAACAGATCCACGACCATTTGACTAAATGATATTTTTTTTGGTGGAACCCCCTGCCGGAAGAACCTTTTTCTACTTTTGTCCATCCGTTCTATGTTAGTCTTAGGCGGTAGATACATGGACATGTGGTAAATAGGGATACTGGAGAGACTTGTGTCAATCAACATCTTCCGGCCTCCCGGGGTTAAGGATCCTCCTTGCCACCCGTCTAATCTCTTTTCTAGTTTGCCTTCTACCTGGAACCCAATCTATCACGTGTAGTCTCGAGTGTGACACAGGCACACCTAAGTATTTGATTGGCCACTCCCTCGTTGCACGATTGAAAAGGTCCGCATAAAACAGGGCTTTCTGGTCATCTTGCTTGGATCATCGAGATTTCGCTTTTTTGGAAGTTTATTTTCAGCCCGGACATGTTTTCATACAGGTACAACGGAATTTTTAGGTTTATCGCCATTTCTTTATCTTCCTGAAGACAGATTATCGTGTCGTCTGCATATTGAAGTGACACAATTCCATTTTCAATGTAGTTGGGGATCAGAGCCGGTAATTAGTTTATTCGATCGAGCCATATTTATCATCTTGGCTAGAGTATCCGCTGCTATGTTAAACAGGAAAGGGGAGAGGGGTCTCCTGTCCGACCCCTTTCCCACTTTGAAAGTAAGGGCCCATGCCATTATTTAACTTGACTGAAAGGGTCCCTTTCATAACTACAAGTTTTATCCATTGGCACCATTTTGCACGTAACCCTCTTTGCTCTAAGCGATCAAACAGGAAGTCCCAACCGACTTTGTCATATGCTTTTTCAAAGTCTAGCTTTAAGATGATGCCATTGTTCTTTTTGCTTTTTGAGTCATGAAGGATCTCATGCAGAGACATGATGCCATCCATAATGTTCCTGTTTTTGATGAACGCATTTTGGCTCCTATCAATTATTCTATTCATCACTTTTTCTAGCCTGGAAGTAAGAACTTTTGTGAAGATTTTGTACTTCACATTGAGCGAGCAAATCGGCCTGTATTGCTGAATTTTGTTGGCCTCTTTTAGCTTAGGTAAAAGAGTTATCACACCATAGTTAATCCTGCTAATATCACAATTATCCTCACAGAAATCCTTGAAAAGTCCCATAATGTCATCTTTAATTATTTCCCAACACTCTTGGTAAAATTCCACTGGCATATGGTCGGGGCCCGGTGCTGTATTTCTCTCCATATCCATTACTGCTGATTTTACCTCTTCTAAAGAGAACTCCTTGGCTAAACTGCTATTATCCTCTATGGACACTTTGTCCTTATCAGACCAACACTGAGGGTCTAGCTGAATGGGAGGTTTTTCAGCTGGGCCAAAGAGGTCTTTATAGAAATCTGTAGCATGTTTCGAAGCTTATCATCACCTTCTATAATTTGCTCACCATGTTGTAAAGAGAAAATTGTGTTCTTTCTTTTTTTCCCGTTAGCCACCCTGTGAAAATATTCGGTGTTCCCATCTCCTTTTAAGAGCCAGGTGGAATTTGAACGTTCATTCCAATACAGTTCTTCCAATTCATACATCTTCATTAGTTTCTCTTGAATATCCGACTTTCTCCTGAGATGTAAAGCGAGACAGCACTTGTTGTTCTTCTAGATTTTCCGAGTTTGAAGTTCCTCTTGGAGCTCAGTCTTAATTTTCTTATTGTCTCCTTTCTTTTTAATCCCCAGCCTCTTAGATATTTTTTCAGTCTTTTCTCTTTTATCATCCATTTTTCAATGTTTGATTTTGCTGTAATCTTCTGATCCCGGAGTTCTTTCACTTTCTCTTTAAACCCTTCCTCATTGAGCCAAGAGGACTCAAATCTGAAGGGTTTGCTTTTTTTCTTGCTTCTGCCCCATAGAGAGGATCGGAGGGTTGTGATCGGACATCAATCTTATTTTTTTCTGTAAGATCGTTAGGGGAAAAGGATTTCCCACTCCTTATTCACCAACACTCTATCTAGCTTCTCGAGAGTTGGATTCTTTTGGTTGTTACTCCGGGTAAACTTGCCACCATTAAGATGCAGTTCTCTAAGTTCATAAGAGTTAATAATTTGGTTAAACATATCACTCCATTTATTATTAGTGAACTTCTTATTCTTGTCTCCACTAAATCTCATGATATTGAAGTCTCCACCTATAATCATAGGATGCCCATTTCTATTATGGACACTGAGCCAGCTCTAAAAGGAACTGCTCTTTTCTTTCCTCCTGAGCTGGTCCGTATACAAAGACCAGCCTTAAATCCTTTTTATCTTTTTTGTCTTGAACCATTGCAGAAATCATGTGAGAGTCGAGCTAAAGCTTTTTACCTCAAATCTGTCTATATTAATACCACACAGACATCCCCCCGATTTTCCCCTAGATGGAACCCAATGCCATGCAAAAGCTTTTTGGGTATCCACTTTTCTCGAAGAAACTATCATTAAACTTTTTCTTCATTGTTTCTTGGATTCCCAGGAAATCCAACCGATGCTCACAAATTAATTCTTTAATGAAAGGGCAGAGGCCTTTCTTCTCAATCCCTCTACAATTCCAAATGAGGCCATTCATTTTGGTTTTTTATTTTTGTTTCCTCTCCTTGTGATTACCTTAGGGCTAACCTTAGTAATCACTTCTGTTTCACTTGCCGACACCGAAGGTGAGGCAAGGTACTTTTCTCTATTTCCACAGAAGGAAATTCTTTTCTTCAGTTTGTTTCTTGTTTTTCTACTTGAAACTACCCGAAAACCGTCATCATCCGATGATTCGGAGTTCCATTCTAGCAATTGTTGCTCCTCGGAGGGGTCGACAACCTCGTCACTTTCCGGAATAGACTCGATTCCTATTTTTCTCTTATCCTCTAAGGTGTGTCTAGCAATTTTCAAATCTTTTATTATGTTAATGGCATCACTAGAGTTTTTACTTGAACGAGACACCCATGTTACTAGCTTTTTCAAAAATTATATCATTACTCGTAGCTGCAAAAGAATTATGAGAAGATAGGTTTGTACCTTCCAGATTTCTTTTCTTGGTGAGTTCTTCCGCTTTTTTGGCTATCTTCATGCTTTGACCAGCAAACCTTGAGCATCTTCTTGTCTGTTGTTGTTGCTCCTGCCTCACCTATAATCCTTGGTCAATTTCCTCTTTTTGAGCCTCCCTGTCCTTCTCCAACATCTCATTATTCTCCTCATTTACTGGTGCTGTACTCTCCTCATCATTTCTAAGCTCTTCCTCATTACCTTTCTTCAGGGTGTCCTCTTCTATCTTTTCTTCCTCCTGGCTTGAGAGCTCTGCAAGAGGTCCCTCTTGAGTTCCTAAAAGAGGGCTGGGTGAGGACCCTAGAGTTGTGTTACTCACTACGGTTCTCTCGATGTCCTGTTCTCGACACTCAGCTCCTGCCATAACCATCTTGCTTTCTTCCCCCACTTTGGCTGCCATTATGGCTGACTTTGCTTCAATTGTTGCTAGAGGGTCAAATTTTGATTTGAACATATTTGATCCATATTCGTTGATGGCCACAGAGTGATCAGCACTGCATCTGCATCAACCAAATTTTCCTGTCATTGTCCGAGAATTCAGGTGCCATTTTGAAGGGTTCTATGTTTAGTTTGTCACTTCCTGGTTGAATCATATCACCTATCTTAAGTCCTTCGTCTTCACTTTCTTCAGATTCCTCTACTAACTGCGACCATTTGAGTTTTCCACTCGGTTTGCCCTCATTCAGGTTTATCACAAGTGGGGTATAAGCTTTTTGAGCATCTGCCATGAGCTTGGCCGGTGCTGATTGTTGACCGGTTTGTGTTTCTCCCCCACTTTTGTTTGCATGAATTTGGTTCTTTCTGACATCATCACCTCTTGGTCTTTTAGAAGGTGATTCCCCTCCTTTGTCCTCTTTCTTATCATCTCTTACCCACTGGTTTCCTGCAGGGTTGGTAGTGCCTACCTGCTGCACCTCTCTTTGAAATGAGAAGTCATACAGGAAATCTCCTAGCAGGCCTTCCACTACAGCTGGAACTCTGCTGACGTCCCTGCACTGGATTTTGACTCGCACATAATCAAACTTGAAGATGTTTTCCTTGTCAATGAGCTTAGTTCTACCCACCAAGGAACCGACTCTGCTTATGTTTGGAATTGATCTCTTATCCATGGGAATATTCCTAATTCTGAACCAGGCTTCTTCAAGCTTCCCTTTGGATCCTATCTCAGCAGACCATACTTGCAACGTGATCCGGCCCAAGGCAATGCCAAATGATGATGCATAGGTTGACCTTGACCTGTTGCCTGTTGTTGACCAAAATCATGATGAGATGCTCCCAAAATAAAAAGAACTCGTGATGAAAAAAAGTAAGTGAGCTGTAGAGCAGAGAATTGGAAGAAGAACCTGTTGACTTGTGGTTGAACCTAACATGCTATGTCATCTGGTGTATGGACCACGCATGATGCGTGCCGTCCACTCACTGAAACGCCATGAAGAAACACTGCAAAGTTGCACACAAGAAAAAGGAGGTCGCAATCGAGTCTGTCAGCATGTATTGTAGTATTTGTGTGACCCTAAAAGCTTCGTTCACTAGCAGGCACAATGGCATTGTTTGGTGAGTTGACATTATCCAAGTTGCACATTTGCATATTCTAACGAGTTGATAAATAAAGTGTATCTGTTTCGTTGTATATGACGACCAGGGACAATTGCAGTGGTTCTAATTTGTGCATCTTCATGGTTAGGTAGTGCATGCCTCGTAGGCTTTCCATTGAGATTTCTGATGATACACATCATATGAGTGCACCATGCATGGACGCACTAGTTGCATTGGACTGCATATTAAACGACTTGACCGAACAGAGGGGCAACACATAGCAAATTAAAAAAGTTGCAGTACTATAAGAAGTCACCCGTAGCATGCATATTGTAACAATACTATATATTATCAGCAAAGCTTTTTAGTCACGTTGGATATGCTAAGAGATTGTCTCATGCACTAAGTGTTGACCCGTGTGTGGTTATCTGTGAATAACATATTACAAATAGTGCCGGCCGGTTCCCCCAAATCTCACTGATGCAAAAGTGCTTCTCCTGAAATCTGAATTTCAGGTGAAGAAACAACATATACGAAAGCAGAATACTGAGTTCAGTTGCTTGCACCCATCAGAAACGAATCAAACGAGACAGTCATGGTGGTAAATTAAGCTATGGGTGTGTTTGACCACATCTCACAAAATGAAATCTGCCTATGCCGAAGACAAAGTCGCCATCAACAACTGAGCTGTAGTGCCTCCCATATCCACATGAGCTACTACTATGTTGTGTTGGGTGGCAGGGCTGCATAGGCTGTTCCCTGCCAAGTTTACATGCAGTTGACATTTGCATCACCTCCAAGACCTTTATTTGCTATACTCTACAGTAGTAAGTACTAGTATGGTGCATGCACACATGTACAGGTGCCCAAATTGAGGTAGGTACACTGCAGCTAGCTTGTGCTAAGTTGTATGTATGCACAATGCAGTAGCGAGCGGCCGGCATATTATATTTTTAGCGTTGGAAACGGGTTGATTAATTTTTGTCATTGGAAGATGCAATTTAACTAATCCACAGGTGGGACGGGATCTTTCATTAATTATCAGGCAGGACTTGGAAATGCGTAGCCACCCCTGCCCAACCTTCCAAGCAAATTCATCTGATTGTGCAACTCGTAGGTGTGTTCGTTTTCTGGGTCTAAATTTTAAATTTTATAGCTGTCACGTAAAAAAGAATCTTACTATTTAAAAGTATTAAATAAAGTTTAATTATAAAATAAATTACAGGTCCCTAGGCTAATTTAAGAGACGAATCTAATGAGGTTAATTAAGTCATGATTAGAAGACGGTTACTGTATCATCACTTTAGTAAAACCTAAATTAATTAAGCTCATTAGATTCATCTCGAAAATTAGCATCAATCTGTCAATAGGGTTTTGTCATTAAATTGATCGAAATATTCATAAATAGTAAGATTCTCTTTGATGTGACAGTGCTAAATTTTAGAGGGCATGAAACGAACAGGGCCGTAGTCCCGTTTCATCTGTTCCTCAGGTTGCAGTTTTAACTGCATATGTGCTTATTGCCTAACTGGTATATCTCTTCTATGCTTGTCTCAGATGACAACGAGAGAGTGACCGTATACACCAACGAGCAGAGGCATCTATGCATCTGCAATCTATCCATGCGAATCAATTCAGTTCATAATCTCTCCCAAAGGATCGGAATAGCATAAATATGGCCGAATGTCTCTTCAGCGTGATGCCCCAGCTAATACCGAAATTCAATTTGCGACTAGCCTGCTTCCTGCCCGGTATATGCCGTCGTAGAGCTGATGAAATGTACATAGATCCACGGATCCCCAACATCTATTCAATCTTCTCGGACCAAAGTAAAGAATATCTTGGCCAAAAATAATTGAGGATCGATGGGCAAGTAGACTGTTCAACATATTGGATGGAGCGATTGCTGCGAGGAATTATGCTTCCCATCCAACTGTTGCGCTGCTGAAATCCATGGATGCATGTATCCATCGGATGGATCAACGCACAAAGCTTCTTGAAAAGATGAACTTGATTGCATAATAATACAATCACCAGGCAGGACCTCGAAATGTGTAGCCACCCCAGACGAACCTTCCCGGTAAAAATGCGATCCATAAAAAAAAAGTTGTTGCAGTTTTAACTGCATGTGCTTATTGCCTAGCTGGTATATCTTGTGTGCTTGTCTCAGATGAGACAATGAGAGTCACCGTACACCGCCGTGGCTCACCAACGAGCAACGGCGTCTATATGCATGTGCCATCTATCCATGCGAATCAATTCAGTCTCTCCAAAGGATCGGAATAGCATATATATACACTACGGGAAACAACCTATGTGCCGTGTGTCAAGGATTGTGCCGTGTGTTTTTTGTCGGGCACACGGCACGGAGGCCATCTGTGCCGTGTGCCCGACAAAAACACACGGCACAACACAGGCACACGGCAGAACAGTGTGTGCCGTGTGCATTTGGTGGGCACACGGCACACGCACCATCGTGCCGTGTGCCACGCCTGGGCACACGGCACACTCATCACTGTGCCGTGTGCCACACGGCGGGCACACAGCACAGTTCACGGCGTGGGATGTCTTGGCAGGTGCCCCTCCGTGCCGTGTGCCCAGCCAACAGGCACACGGCACACATATTATTGTGCCGTGTGTTTTTGCCTAACACACGGCACAATAATTTTTTTACCTCTTTTCGTATTGAAATTATTTTATTTACTATGGAGACTATATGTGACACCTTATGGTACAAAGTTGTGCATTTTTTTTGAAATTTTGTTATATTTGGCGCATTTATTTTGTTATCGGCATTTTCTCGTGATATTTAAAATTTGAACTGGAAGTGTTTAAAATATTGGAATATGTCGGAAACAAACTTTATATTCATGTTCGTAAGACCGATTTAAGACCGTATACAGGCTCTATAGAGTAAATGTCGCTCAATTTTTACATAAAATATCACGAATGTCATGTTGGCCACGGGTGTTTTAATTGTAGAAAATGCAAATGAAGTCTAAAACTCATGATATTTGTGCTAACATCATTATTTCATGTATGGATGTTGCGGTAAAGAGTGGAAGAAGTTTCGCAAAAGTTACCACCTACGTTGTTTAGAAAATTGAGAATCTCTCGAGAAGTTTACGAGTCATGAGAATGATTCAATATGATTTGGAAACAATTTGAAGATTAAATTGGTTTTTGAAGGCAACTCTTTTTAAGTAGGTTACACATCATATGAAATGTGCCTAGGAAGAATTTCGGTATTTTTAGGATTCGTTTGAAATTTGTTAATTTTTTTTGCCAATGTAGGATTTTAATGTTTGAAATTGAATTTTAGAGAAAAAGTACATGAAATGAAACAATTTCTTTGATCAAACCTCGGGTAATGTGTATTGGAAGCATTTTCATTAGTTATTTCAAAAAATATTTCAAATACATATAAATAAAATTAGAAGGAAGGGGAAAAATATATATATATTCAATACGTGCCGTGTGTCTTTCATTCGACACACGGCACGAAATCTGTGCCGTGTGCCGGATCCAAGACACACGGCACAGAAATCGTGCCGTGTGCCGGATCTAGGACACACGGCACGAAATCCGTGCCGTGTGTCCTGAAATTTGACACACGGCACGGAGCTGCGGGTTATGTCCACGGGCGCCACCTTTTCCTTCTTTCTCTTATCCATTCGTGCCTTTCTTCTTCCGGCTCACTGCGACGCCACCACCTCCCCGCGCCGCCACCACCTCGCCGCACCTCCCCGCGCCGCCGGCGCCTCCCGCCGGCGCCGGCCTCACCGCCCCTCCCGCGGCAAGCCGCGCCTCCCCGCGCCCCGCGCCGGCCGCGCCGCGCCCGTGGCTATATCCGAGCATTCGGGCTGCACGGCCCGGCCCGGCACGGCCCGCCGTGGGCTGTGGTGGGCTGGCCGTTACCGGGCCTCACGGACCGGTTACATTAACGGGCCGGTCCCGGTTCGGTCCACGGGCCTGGGGTCACGCCCAAAACACGGCCCGCAACGGGTACCGGGCCGTGTCGGGATCGGGGTCGGCGGGCCGGGCCGTGTCCGGGCCTCTACAAACGGGCCGGTCTCGCGGGTACCCGGATTGGTGGGCCCGGATGCTCGGATATACCCGTGGCCGCCCCGCGCCGCGCCTCGCGCCGGCCGCGCCGCGCCCGTGGCCGCCCGTGGCCGCCCGCGCCGCGCCCCGTGGCCGCCCGTGCTCCGCGCAGGCCCGCGCCGCGCCACGCGGCCGCCCGCGCCGGCCCGCGCTCTGCGCCTGCCCGCGCCCGCGTCCTCCAGCTCCTCCCGGTCGACGCCCCATGCCGCGTCCTCCAGCTCGACCCCACGCCGCTGCCGGCCACCGTGCGCTCCTCTCGCTTCATCTTAGCATGCTTTTTTCTTATGATGATTTTTCACCTTAGCATATCATAGGGAATGGTATTACATTAATGCAACTGCACATATATTTGAGGAATTTGTGATGTTTGACTAAGTGAACCGGAACTGTTTTGAGCAATGCAGAATTGTATTTTAGTAGTGATGAGTGATGACTATGACGATGCAAATCAGTTTGGTAATTTTGGAAAGTAGTGATAAACATAACGGCAGCCTTATCATTGTTCAGCTGCCTAGAGGATTAAGTTTTAGTATACTCTTGATTCTTTGTTTCTGATATATGCGTAAACCTACTGGCTGCCCTTTATAAATCTAGCAAGTTTAATTGCCCGTGGTTGAGGTCGAAGATAACGGATGAACAAACGAGTGTGTCTTGTACTTTAAAATTTCAACGTATATTTAAATAAACTTTAAAATTTCAGTTTGCTATATTTGGTTTGAACTGATGTTGACATTTCTATTCTTCGCAGGAGTAGGGGCTATTGCATTGTCTAGGAAGAGGGGCCGGGGTTCCACCATCATCGACTCGCCTCTTCTCCGAACCACAAGGTGAGAGACGAATACCTCCTTTTTCCTTCATGTTTGTAGGTCGCGTAACCTAGTTAGTCGTCTCCCGTTCGAAAGAGATACGATTGGAGATATGCATATGTTTGCATATCTTTGGCCGTATCTGTTTCGAATTGTCCACGTTTTGGACAGCTCGAGGATGCGTAGATGGGGTTAGTTTCCATGGTCTACTCCGGTCGGAGACAAAGTTTCGGCAATATCTCTCCGTTGTTCTCCGGATACACGTTGTGTATCCGGAGAACAACGGAGAGATATTGCCGAAACTTTGTCTCCGACCGGAGTAGACCGTGGAAACTAACCACATCTACGCATTCTTGGGTGGGATTAGGACCTATCCTTACCTATTAGACAGTGTAGGCATCGTGTTATTGAAATAATGGTTTATATATTATTGGTCATTGGTATGTTCAAGGATGGGTGATCGTGAGTGGATGTACAAGGAGTGGGCACCTAATCACAAGTATACTTGATAGATGGTTTGACAAGACCGAGGCTTTCTTGGAACTAGCATTTGCCAAATGTACGAAAACTTGGTGTCCCTGTGTCGGATGTGGAAATACACGTCGACAAGCTGAAGTTAACCATGGGGCAACATCTTTGCAAGTATGGATTTACTCCAAACTATCTTGTGTGGACCTTTCATGGAGAAACCGTGGATCGGACGAGGCATGAGGTCGTGAGGCAACGCATTGCCGACTATGATTCGATGTCGGAGTAGGAGACATGTTAGATGACTATCATGAAGCACACTTTGAGGAGGAAGCACCTATGGAGGAGGAGCCGAGCCAACCGCGAAGGCTTATTACGAGATGTTGGAGGCGGCACAACAACCCCTTCACGGGCATACCAAGGTGTCTAAACCGGATGCCATTGCACGTCCGATGGGTGTAAAGTCTCGGCTTAGCTCTGAGTCGAGCCGCCTTTGATGACATATTGACGGTCGTTGCCGGCCTGCTTCCGGAAGGTCACATTCTCCCAAAGACCATGTATGAGTCACGAAAGTACTCCGTGCCCCGAAGATGCCATATGAGCGAGATACATGCTTGTCCGAAAGGATGCGTCTTGTTTAGGAAAGATGCTCGTAATGTACGTGTCGCACCGGCAACAGATGGGTTCCAACCTTATGGAATGGGGGCTGCATCGTACTCTTGCTGGCACGTTTTTGTGATACCCCTCAATCTCCCCACGGCGTCATCATGCAACGACAGAACATATTCCTGTCATTGATAATTCCTGAAAACCCCGGCGACAAAATGAGTGTGTACATGCAGCCTTTGTTTGATGATTTGGCCCGTGCTTGGGATGAAGGAGTGCGGACGTACGATCGAGCTACAAAGACAAACTTCAACATGCACATCTCGTATGCTTACTCTATGCATGACTTACCGGCGTACGGGACATTTATGGGTTCGGGTGTTCACGGGAAGTTTCCATGCCCAGTGTGTAAGGGATCTCTCATGTTTAATTATCCGGAAAAGGGTCGTAAGTGGTCGGCGTTCGACAAACATCGACAATTCCTCCCTCTTGACCATCCTTTCAGAAAAGACAAAAAGAATTTTACGAAGGGTGTCGCGGTTACTGAACCCTGCACCGCAGATGATGACCGGTGCTGCGGTTCGTGCCGAGGTATCGTCCCTCAAGGTTGATAAAGAAAAAGGCTGTTTCGTGGGTTATGGTGA
This sequence comes from Chloris gayana, assembly GCA_031894775.1. Lineage (NCBI taxonomy): Eukaryota > Viridiplantae > Streptophyta > Magnoliopsida > Poales > Poaceae > Chloris > Chloris gayana. Next base: position 407,576 of record JAUNZO010003997.1, on the reverse strand, counting down.
GATACATGCATGGACTCAAAAGCCGGTCTTGTGGATACTTTCGTATATGGAGGACATCCTCCTTGCACATAATATTGACGCAATGCACACTGAAGCAGGAATCGGCCTGGTACTCTTCGCGACAATCATGGACATTATTGATAAGACAAGAGATAATGTTAAGTCCAGATTGGATCAAGAAAAGATCTGTGATAGACCAAAGCTAAAAATGATGCGTCCTGCAGACGGCAAAAAGAGATGGAAAAAACCTAAGGCCGATTTCGTCTTGACGAGGGCACAACGGAGGGAAGTGCTTGAATGGTTTAAAACGTTGAAGTTTCCTGATGGGTTTGCGGCGAATATCAGTAGGGGTGTGAACCTAAGCACTATGAAAATCAATGGGCTCAAGAGTCATGACTACCACATATGGCTTGAGCGGCTCATTTCGGTGATGATTCGAGGATATGTTCCCGATCATGTGTGGCAAGTGCTATCGTAGTTGAGCTATTTCTTCCGTCGACTTTGTGCAAAGGAGGTATCTTTGAAAGTGGTTGAAGACATGGAAAAATGGCACCCGTGTTGCTATGTAAATTGGAGAAGATATTTCCACCAGGCTTTTTCACACCGTTGCAACATATGATATTGCACCTTCCATATGAGGTGCGAATGGGTGGGCCCGTCCGGAACCGTTGGTGCTATCCAATTGAGAGATGTCTAAAGGTTCCGAGATCGAAATGTAAAAATAAATGCAAAATTGAAGCTTCAATTGCAGAGGCATATATTCTAGAGGAGGTTTCAAACTTCACAACAAAATACTACCGTGACAACCTTCCTAGCGTGCATAATCCACTCCCTCGTTACAATGAGGGCGTAAATGAATCGAACCTCAGCCTTTTCCAAGATCAGCTCGGAAGCTCAAGTGGTTCGAGACCCAAGAACTTGACACATAAAGAGTGGTGCTTAATCATGTTCTATGTGTTGAGCAACCTTTCTCGAAGTCGAGCCGTACATTGTGTAAGTCCTCATCATACCTCCCTTGTCATGAAAGTAGTAATCTTTTGTATGTAGTAACCTTGTACCTTGTTTGTACAGGCAATTTATTCATAAATTCTGGCATGGATCCAAGGAACCTTCACCGAGCGAAGCCGAGACATTACTTAGAGAGGGTGCGGGAAATGGAACCCCGATTTTATTTCTTGGTTCCAACACAAGGTAGTGTCCAATTAACCTAGTACTTAGTTTGTAACTACAAGTTTGTAGTAAGTAACAAGTTACTAGTAAGTAACGAGCTATCCTTCACGTAACTTGCGGGGACATATCGATGCATCCATGTGTCCCGAGTTGAGACAAGTTGCTGATGGTTGTGCCTATAAGGTTAAGTCATTTGATGGTTACGACGTCAATGGATATCGATTTCGCACCATAAGCTACGAGCAGTGGTCGTCCCGATAGAAAAACCACAAATACCGGAGTTTTTACGCCGGGTCTTGATGGTATTGAGTATTATGGAAGAATTCAAGAGATTTATGAGCTCTCGTTTCATGGTTGCAAACCTCTTAATCCAGTCATTTTCAAATGTCATTGGTTTAATCCGAATCTAATGAGGAAATACCCTAATATTGGCTTAACCGAAATTCAAGAGTCATCCGTCTTACTAGGAGACGATGTCTATATCGTGGCTCAACAGGCCACGCAAGTTTATTATGTTCGGTACCCATGTCAAAAAGAGGAGCTAAAACCTTGGTCTCGTTGTGTTCAAGACCGGGTCACATAGTAAACTACCTGTCCCAAACGATGCCCATTACAACAAGGAATCAAACAGAAATGATGGAGATGAATTTTTTCAAGAGGATGGGCTTGACGGAAGGTTTGAGATAGACTTAACCGATACAAATGACGAAATGGAAGTACACAATGAGATGTCCTATGATGAGGGTAGTGGAGATGATGTTGATGATTTGGAAGACATCACATTACTTGAAAAAACAAATAAGGATTCCGATGAGGAGTCCGATGACGGGCATAATGATATGGATGACATGCGTGATAGTGATGAAGAGAACTATGATCGAGCTAATCTCGATGATGATGATTATTTCTAATGCAGCTATGGTAATATAATAATAATAATTATGTATAATACTATATTATATACAATTATGTTTTGTTTATTATGCTCTTTTTCAAATTATGCTGATTGGTTTATTATTTTTCTTTTGCAGGTGACAAGACGGATGGTGGGGGTCCCGGTGGTGTGTTGAGGAGGGGGATGAGAGCCGTGGCCTCGTTGTACTCCGGGGGTCCGATGAAGGCGAGGGATCCGGGTCCGGGAAGGGTACGAAGCGTGGAGGCAAGGCAGCGGGCAAGGGTCGTGGGAGGTCGGGAGGCAAGGGTCGAGGGAGAGGCAGAATCTCTCGTACCCCTCCTATCCGGGAGTCCGAGGACGACGAGGAGCAGGCCGCGCGATCCGAGCAGTCCGACGAGGAGGAGGAGCACCAGGACGCGCAGTCCGAGCAGTCCGACGAGGAGGAGGAGCACCAGGACGCGCAGTCGAGGGGGAGGAGGAGGACGACGAGCGAGAGGGAGGCCGAGCAGGGGGAGGCCGAGCAGGTCGCAGAGGTTTGGTTGAGAGGTCCCGCGCAGCTCCCGCCGCGACCGATTCCTGAAGAGAGACGCCCGGTGATTCGTCCGGAATTGCCTAAGTAAGTAACTTCATATATTTTCAATTCAAATTATATTTTGTATCTATTACGTGCGACACTAATAATTTATCTCAATCACTTGGGTAGGGGTTGGGTCGTGCTCACTCCAGGAGAGTCTCGCCGTAAGATCGGTGGCATCCTCGGTCTTCCGGTCCGGGTCAACCGGCCGAGTATGATTGAGATTGGCGAGAAAGAGGAAGTAGCCACCACGTGGGAGCACTACGTTCACAAAAAGATTCTATGTATCCTATGGGTAGGATTTTTAGGAACAAGGCACATCGCGTGGTGATGGAGCTGTGGGTAAGTTTTTATCTCAATATGTTTTTCAGTACCTTACATTCATTCGAAATTTTTTAAGTAATGACACGATACGTCTCATGTGTATGCAGGACTTTTATAGGTGTGCTCGAGGGTTACCAGGAGTCGGCTAACCGTATGATCTCTACCCAATGTAAGAAAATGGTGAAGGACATGATTTACGAGGCGCGTATCCAGGCTGTGATCACTTTCAATGCTACCGTGAGGAAGATGAAGGTCACCAAAAAGGAAGCTAGAAACATGTGGCTCACCATGGAGCAATATTGCTCGGAAACGGTAAATATGAAAATGTCATTACTTCTATTGTTAACTGTGTATAATTTGACATTCACACTTATGCACTTTATGTGCAGGTGATTCCGTGGTGGGCTGCTAAGAATAAGCTAGCCTGGATTGCTTTGGTGGAAAAGTTGTGGTGCAAACCCACATGGGAGGAAGAGCACTATGCGGCACGGGAGCGGCGTCCGATGATGCAAGGTGCACCACATCATCAAGGCAGCTGTACACTTAGCGAGTACATGGCTACATGGGTACGTGAATTTATTTTTAGTGATTTCATGAGTTCCTCAAATGATTATATATATTACACATAAAAAGCATACCTTTCTGTGTTTCCTTTGTTTCGCGATCGGTGTCACATGGTGGCCAGCCTTTGGGCACCTTGAAGGGATGGGCTTTGGCCCATAAGGACAAGGCGACGTCGAGCGTCGACTTCAACCCGGACGACGGACCCGAGGCCTACAGCAATCCTGCTGCCCACAGCCGCATCGGTGAGTACACGTCTATGGCAAGAGAGGTACATGGGCCAGAATGGGATCCAAGCACAGAGGACATTGACGGCGAGCTAGCGATGAGGCTAGGAGGAGGAAAGAGACACGGACGGTACATCATCGGCAACAGCTGTGTCGACTCGGTCAATACTCCCACTCGTCCCGGATTCGAGCAAGAAGCACAAGCTCGAACCCGGCTATACGTACTCCTCCTAGCAGCAGCACACGGTCCCAGCTACAGGCACTCCGGGTTAGCTCACTGTCATTTGTCGTCCATTACTTCCTACACATGTTTCTCTTGAGTAGTAACAATTGGGTGACATTTTGTAGGCCCAGCTGGATGAAGTGAACCGCCTACGCGAGGAGGATCGGCGGAGGGCCGAGGAGAACCAACGAGATGATGCTCCAGTGGATGGCGTCGCAGATGGGTACAACACCTCCACCACACTTGTTCACATCGTTCGCACCGTCTACTACTCCTGCTTTTACCCCGGTGAGTTGGAATGAGTTAGTTTATATTTTGTTCTTTTGTTCATTCACTAGTGGTAATATCATTCAGTTGTCCTGCCTTCATTTATTCGACATAATATCATTTCCTTTCCTTGCTACAACAACCTTAATAGCATTCCATTCTATTTCAATTACTACTAACAATATCAAGTAGTGATAATAACATTTGCATCATTAATCAACCTCTATAGGGGGTTTGCAACATTTCCATTCTTTTCATTGACTAGCTAGTGTTAATATCACTCACTTATTCATATCATTAATCAACCTCTATCTTTTGCATTCACTTGTGTAGAATCAATCGGCGGCATCGAATGACGGGCCACAAGACCAATGCTCGCCATGGGACAGAGCTGCGTCAGCTTGGCGGCCTTGGGATCATTGACCTATTGTATGTTTGTGATGCTTGTGATACTATGCTGTGTATCATGTGTTATGGATCATATGTTTGTGGATGATGTATTGTGGATCGTATGTTGTGGATGATGTATTGTGAATCGTATGTTGTGAATGATTAATTGTGGATCGTATGTTGTGGATGATGTCTTGTGGATGATATCATGTGATGAATATGATATTTTTCATGTCCGTGAATTTTAATTGTGTTTTGGATGATCCGGGGTGGCTAAAAACAGTATTTTATGGCAGTTTGTTGCCTCTGTGCCGTGTGCCTTAACCATGACACACGGCACAAAGGGCAAAATCTGGGAACCACCCACAACTGTGCCGTGTGTCAAAACCAAGACACACGGCACAGTTAGAAACTGTGCCGTGTGTCTTTCCCCTGGCACACGGCACAGTTGAAATTGTGCCGTGTGCCTGCCCACCGGCACACGGCACAAATTCAAACTGTGCCGTGTGCCGGATGCGAGGCACACGGCACAGTTTCTAACTGTGCCGTGTGCTAGGGCATTGACACACGGCACAGATTGCCGTCAAGCTAACGGCGATGTCAACCATCTATGCCGTGTGCTTCGATGGCACACGGTACAGATGGGAGCAACTGTGCCGTGTGCCCGACAAATGACACACGACACAGTTTTTGTGCCGTCAATTCTAGTGCCGTGTGCGTTGTGCCGTGAGCAGCACACGGCACAGTTTGTGCCGTGAGCTAGAGGGCTTGTGCCGTGTGCCCGTACACGACATAGTTACTGTTTCCCGTAGTGACAGCCGAATGTCTTCAACGTGATGCCAGCTCCTCGAAATTCAATTTGCGACTTGCTTGCTTGCTGCCCGGTATATACAGTTGTAGAGCTGATGAAATGTACATAGATCCAGGGATCCGGCATCTATTCAATCTTCTCGGACCAAAGCAAAGAATATCTTGGCAAAAAATAATTGAGGATCGATCGGCAAAAGTAGACTGTTCAACATATTGGATGGAGCGATTGCTGCGAGGAATTATGCTTCCCATCCGACAGTTGCGCTTAACATGGGGCAACTCGACCAAATATCCTAACGAAAAAATAAACAGGAGTTTTTCGGTCCATAATACTTGCTACTCCCTCTTTTCCATTGAAAGTGTCACTATGGTATCCGTGCCAGTCAAATTTTTTAAACTTTGACTAGATTTTTAGAAAATATTGGTAATATTTGTATCTCTAAATAAGCTAATTATGAAAGTAGATTCAATTATCTATCTAATGATACTAATTATATTCAATAAATATTTATAATTTTTCATATATTTTTTGTCAAAGTTGAAAAGTTTTGACTTTTTGAGAAGCGAGAACGACACTTTCAATGGGACGTAGAGGTAGTAGTAGTTTTCCAAAACTACTTAGCAATAGTTTGATCCAACGGTAGAGATTTGAGATCGGAAATACACAACTACTAGCAAGTATTTAATCATGTTGAGGGTATTATCGTCAAAGCGATAGGTTTATCTTCATTAATTTTTATTTTTGTGATAATATAAATGAAAATCAGCAATGCAATTAATCTTTGATGTTAATAATGTGTTCAATATTATTCTTAAATAAAATTATGGTTCATATATCTAAATTATATTTTATGAAAAAATTATAAATATATTAATTATTAATAAAATTACAAAAATACCCTTAAACTACTTGCAATATTTTTTTCAAAACTACTTGCAGGTATTGTGGACCGAAAAACTTCTAAAAAGAACCAAATCACGCAAAACAAAAAATAACAACACGATAATAGTAGCTACACTCTAGCCACTAGCATTGTCAAATATTTTTTTAGCACGCGATAAGAGCTAGTAACATGCATCCATGCATGCATATCCAGAGAGAAGGGAACACCCTGGTATCTGAGGGCTCCACCAATCATGAATCATGGAACAGGAAAAACGGTCAACAATAATTGCACCAGCTATATTCTCTTTTTCTTTCAACATTTATATTCTACTGCAACTGCAATGCATGCCCATGCCTTCCGTTGTGTTGGTGCCCAGACTATCGAGAATTATTGCAGCTGAATTCCTGGGCTTTGCACAAAATTTTAAGCACACACACACAGGCAGCTACTAAATGCAAATCAAATTGCATATCCCTCCATCATCCAGGCTGCAGTTGTGCAGCAGCTTTCTATGTTCAGTTTTACTACTCCATATGCATCATGGAAGAAACGGTTCAAACTTGAACGCACATGATATACTTTAAAATGCTGCACAATATATATTCAGATAGACTTGTTGGATAAAGTGGATGGATGATGGGCTAACTGATCACAGAAAAAAAAACTAGAAATAAAAAAAAGAGAAAGGAATGGAACTCCAATATCAGCAAAGGCTCATAATAGCATGAGCAGCAGGCAGCAGCCGTAGCTCGTTTGGCAAAGACTCCCTGGTGGGGAGCTGCCGGTCGTGAGTTCGAGCGCAGCTCGACTCACGATTCCCACCGGGATTTAGTTCCCAAATTTAATCTTCGTTGCCTCTCCGCGTGGTGCCACAGAGGGAGTGCGACGTCCCCGTCGCCTGCGAAGTCCGGAGGATTTCGTCGATCTCAAGAAGGACGCGATTTCAAGCTTCATGTGTAGTTGTAGGTCTGTATTTGTACGTGGTGGTGTGAGTTGTGTGCGTGTGTAGGGTCGTGGCGTGAGTGCGTACAAGAACAGATACTACAGCTGTACCCAATAGAGAGGCATAAAAAAAAGTACGGCTCGCCATCTCCATACACGCGTCACCAAAGACTCGAGAGAAAGCTCAAAGCAACATCCACCATCCTTGACCAAATTAAAGCAACAGTGGCCCGAGTACCAAACAAAAGGATTGATGAGTTGCCACCTTGACACATTTTCTGTTCTTTTCTGGACACTCCTTTAGTTTGGATACGTGATTGAGCTTCATACTGTTTATAGAAGGACCTCATATTTTTGCACCAATATCAGAGTAATTGTTTGGGATTTTTAAGCATTCCTTGTTTCCACTTAAAATAAACAACAAAATTTTGAATCCGAATTAAACATTTATGCACACCAGGCCATGGTCAAAGGGTCGGAACTGAACTTAGCACTTAGGGTGTTGAAAGGATCATCTTTCTTTTTTTTTTTCCTTGTTTTCAATCGACTGAAAATTTTAAAACTCACAATCAATCTGGTTTGTACTAAAATTGGTATTGCTATTATCTTTGTAGTGTTTTGTAGCATGTAGATAGCGAGGGAAAAATGTGTTAATGAATAGGCTATAGAAAAAATATTTTTTGTAGCACGTTCAATTTTGATTTAGTGGTGTTGGACATTGATTCAAGAACTGAAGAGTAGCAAGTCTCTATGGCAAAGGTCATGCAGTGCTGAGGAGTAGATAATTAATTAGTAGTAAGACTGTATATAGAAGTAGTGTAGGAGCGGCCATGATTGATGACCCTGTTGGCATATACTGGTGGAATGAGCTTTGTTAGCCACACAGTTCCGTTATCTGGAACCTCCTTTCTTTCATTTCATTTGAAACAAGAGTGTTATCGCGAATAACTTTGTATTGAGAAAAGTGGGTTAAGGCGGTGAAGGTGTGGTGTGGGCGGCGAGGAATAGGTTCTTCCACGTCCGCCGCAACACGGCCGGCCGGCCTAGCTATGGAACTGAATTATACGTACGCATATCCTCTGCACTTAACCTGTGGAAAAAGTGGGTTAACAAATATTTGTAGGTCGCAAACTTGATGAGGCCGTCAGCAAGACAGCCACTAATCTACTTGGTCAGGATGGTCTCCACATGCGTTGCGTCAGCTCTGAAATTCGTCGCCGCCCACGCACCCAACGGAACATAGCGAGCCAGTATAAATTCCCCACGCCTCCCTCCATACACCTCCCACCTCTCATCAATTTCCAACAAACTGCTAGGAGAGCAGAGAAGAAACAGAGTAGTAGGAGACATGGCAAAGGTTCATCCCAACTCTGTCGTCGTTCCAGTTCCATCGGAGCCCGCCGCCGCAGCTGCTAGATCGCCGGCGGCCGAGGAGCAAGAACAGCCCACGGTTCTGACGGTGTGGCGCAAGTCGCTGCTGTTCAACTGCGACGGCTTCACCGTGTTCGACGCCAAGGGCGACCTCGCCTTCCGCGTGGACTGCTACGGACGGAGGCGCTCCGAGGTGGTGCTCATGGACGTCGCCGGGACGCCGCTGCTCACCGTCCGCCGCAAGCGCCTCGTCAGCCTCGCCGAGCACTGGGTCATCTACGACGGCGACGCCACCGCCGACAACGGCCAGGTCGCAAAAAGGCCGCTCCTTTCCGTGCGCCGCCACGCCAGCCTCCGCTCGTCCGGCGGCAAGCAGAAGGCGGTGGCGCACGTCACGCCGCTCGCATCCGCCATCTCCGGCGAGGCGTACGTGGTGGAGGGGTCGTACGGGCAGCGCGCCTGCGCCGTGCGCGACGCCAACGGCGACGCCGTGGCCGAGGTGCGCCGCAAGGAATCGGTCGGCGACGAGGTGTTCCGGCTGGTGGCCGACCCGCGCCTCGGCGCGCCGCTCGCCATGGGCCTCGTCATCGCTCTCGACGAGATGTTCTCCCCGTCCTCCTCCGGCTCGGCGCGCTCGCTGCTGCGCAGGACATGGTCGGCGTAGAAGCAAAGTCCAAGGGTCGATGACAACCGGGCCCCAGCGTGGGAGTATACTATTTGTACATACAGAGCAGAGCAGAGCAGCAGAAAGGTAGTAGCAGCCAGTAGTTGTGAGGCCAAGGCCCCAGCTGTGAGCATCTGCACAGTTTAGCAAGCAGGCTCAAGCTCCAGGGCCAGTTTAGTGTGAACTAGCATTCTTCTTCCTTCATCAGTATTTTAGATGAAGCTGATATTTCGATTGTATACCAGTCCGTTTTACTGCAGCCTGTTTTTTTTTCAAAAAAAAAGAAATTTATTACACATTGTCTCAACACAAGTATGCTACCCGTGTAGATGACCAACTATTTTGGGCATTTCTAATATGTCCAACGCTGCAACCATACGCCTTCAGGTTTGTAAATATGACAAAAATATGCTCATCGATCATCCCTTTGCCAATCTTCCCTAACTTCTGGGCCCTCCACTCGTGTGGCTGCTTCTGTGGACCTAAATAAAGTTGCTCAGAATATTGCTGTTGCTGAGAACAACATGCAGAGAATGCCTTGGCCACCCATTTATATGCGTCTAATTGTTTGGTCCTAGCTAATTGGTTCCAACTCTTGAGTGCATTTCATTTCTATGACTCATCTGTACGCATTACTTGCAAAGCAAAAATTTTGTTGGACAAAGGTTAGCTGCTCCCCTTGTAGCTCTCCAAGTCCATCAATCATCAATTAGCTACTAAGTAGAGTTACACCTGGTGCTTTCCTATTTAGTGTGTCAATTACAAGCAGAATTAACACCAGGTTGTAACACGTGGTTATGGCTCGAGCGTGTCTATTGCCTAACCAAAGTGCCCCTACGCATCCCCCTAAAATGAAAACTTGCCAGCAAGAAATTCAAGCAAGTTAATTGTTCGTCTTTCCCAATCATATTACAAAGCCTAAACTCTGTGTACTGTACTGCTAGCACTGTACAAACTAGGCCGCATGACGACATTTGTTCTTGGGCAGGTTAACATCACGCGCTACTCCAGCATAGATCATGGAAATCAGGCGCTACTACAGTTTCAGAGCAGGAACACATTTTTTTTTCAGACCTTTTGCTTCTCGTGGCAAGCATCTAGTCTAGCTCTTGCGGTGCCATAATTCCTCTGCTTTGTCATTTTCGGACCCCGCGCACCACTATTGTTGAGGCGTGCTTTTGAGCCTTTTATGTTGAATTTGAGAACCTTTCGACGAAATGTTATGTACTTTTGCTCACTCACAAGCATACATGAGCAGCCACAGTAACCGTATTCCTGTCAACTTTCAAATGTTGCCAGGTCATCAAAAGCTGCTCAAAAACGTGATCAAGGACCACGAACCTTAGATTATCGTTTCTCACAAGGACAGTTGGACAAAAGCAATACTAATACGGAGGGTAGCATGTGTCTATCCTAGACTCCCAGCCATAGCTCATTGGATGCCTGAACGTAAATAAAAATCCTAGAGTGTGCATGTCAACGCAAAGCTTTGGGTGATTGAGCTTGCAATTCTTCTCAGCCTGGAGTCTTATTCCACTCGAGCACAACCTCCATAAATTGCAATCTCCTAGACGTATGCTTGATAGAGAAGTCCTGAAAATAATTCGTTCAATTCTACGGTAATGATACACTCCTTTCATTTGTTGAGAAACACACAATCCATTAGCACTATATTTTCCGCACGTTTATCAAACATAGGTGCAATTTCTTCCTCTTTTTTTTTTGTAGTTTTCTATGAGTTTGTTCTGCATGTTCGAGAAAAAAATTGTTCTGCTGGCCATATTAAGATCTTGGAATAGTTATATTAAACTTAAACCACCATACAGTCTATGCACAGGTGCAATTGATGCTCAACATAAAGGTTCTGGAATGGTTAGTACTAATATAGCACAATAACGATGAGATCACAAGCAGGGATTTATTGTAAACCCATTCAATCTGTGTACTCCTGATAGTTGCAGCCAAAAGTCTGGGAATGAACATACGTCATGTCCTGATGATGAGGCTGAACATTGAGAAACTTGAGAAAAAAATGTGGGTTAACGGCAGTGAAGGTGTGTGGCGTGGGCGGCCAGGAATAGGTTCTTCCACGTCCGCCGGCCTAGCTACGATGTTGAATTATCCTGATTCGCGGCACTAAACCTATAGAAAAAGTGTATATTTGCAGGTCGCAAACATGACGAGGTCGTCAGCAAAGACAGCCATGGTCAGGCTGGTCTGCACATGCGATGCGATGCGTGAGGTGCCCCAAATTCCTCGCCGTCTCGTCTCCGCACAACCCAGACGCCCACGGTGACGCCGTTGCCGAGGTGCCCCGCAAGGAATCGGTAGGTGACGACGTGTTCAAGCTGGTGGCGGACCGCTCGCCATGGGACTCGTCATCGCCCTCGACGAGATGTTCTCCCCATCCTCCTCCTCCGGCTCCTTGCATTGCTGCGCAGGACATGGTTGCGTAGATACCTTGCCGCTACATCTGCAATCATGGACATGTAGTCTACCATTCTGTACAGACCTCTTCTACTAGTATATACTCTAGATGCAGAGCCGAGCAGGACAAGTAGGCAGAGTCCTAATACTAGTTGTGAGGTCGAGGCCCCAGCTCAGTTGTGTGAGGGTCTGCACCTTTACCAAGGAGAGGCTCAAGCATTCAGAGGGCCTAATATAGTGTGAAACCATTCTCACTTCATCAATATTTTAGATTGTTGAGTTTAGTCCCACAATCGGATATTGATGATGGGGAGCCAACTAATAAGTTGGAAGGATCCTCACCTATCAGTGCTAGTCTTTTGGGTTGAGACGGCCGGGACCTTAGTTGGGGCTTCAGTTGGGCCTATGGTTGGGGTAGGCCCAATATGACCTGGGCTGACGGCAGGGACTCGTGGGTATGACGAACCGGGTCGCACTCTAACATAGATGAAGCTGATTTCGATTGAACCAGTCGTTTTAGTTTTGGTGCAGCCTGTTGTACATGAAATTTTACAGAGTAAAAGAAATGGCATACTACAGTTTTGTTTGCGATTATAAATGACATACTACAGTTGACCATACCTCCATAGACTTGTCTTTATCTGTTTTTCTCGACGCGTCTAGATGACTGTCTGCTTTGGGATCCGTCCAACACTGCAACCATGCCCGTTCAGTTGGGACATAACAATGCACGCTTGGCTGCTTGATTGACAGAAATTACAATCTGCAAAATATTAAGTCTGACGCCATCACAAACCAATCCAGTGCCATATTAATAAACAAGCATCTTCTAGCCAGCAAATCAAATTACTCCATCTCCCTTGTCAAACGCTCCCTGACTTCTGGTCCACTCCTGGCTGTGCCTCTATGGACCTGAAGTTGCTGAGAACAACAGGTTTTGTTACAAAAACCAACCAGCTGGTTCAATACATGAGTGCATATTTATGGCTCATCTGCAGACATTATTACTTGTAAACAAGAAATCAGTTGGATAACAGTTAGCTACTCTTCTGCAGACATTATAACTTGCAAAGCCAAACTTAAGTTTGTTTCTTTTTTCCCTACTAATTCACGGTTGATAGCTTGAATGACAGATATTACAATGTGCAGAAATATTAACTCTGACGCCATCACCAACCAATCCAGTGCCATATCAACCAACACGGATATACAGTAGTAGCCAGCAAATCAAATAATTCACTCCATCCTCCCTTGTCAAATAATTCCCTACCCGTGGTCGTGCTTCTGTAGGCCGGATGTTGCTCGGAATAGTGATCTTGCTGAGAACAACATGCAGGGAACGCCTTGCCACTCATTCCTAGCAGCAGCAGCAGCACTTTCCGACATGCCTCTTTTGCCTAACCAGAGTGCCCCTACACATCTTTGGCTCCGCCTCCCTACCCCCAAGGTCCCCAACCATCTTTTCTCCAAAGGAAAATTTTGCAAACAAGAAACTCGTGCCAATTGTTCGTCTTTCCCTTTCAAGATCCTAAGCCTGTGCTTTCCTCGGTGTACTATATTTAGTAGTACTGTACAAGTAGGCCGCATTATTAGTTCTTGGTCAAGTTAGCATCACGTCCTACTCCGGCATAGATCATGCGAATTAGGCACACTACTACAGTGTTAATTGTAGCAACCATGTTTTCTTTTTCTTCTCGTGTAGTGCTACAATTCATCTGATCTGCTCATCCGTCAGTCTCAGAACTCTGCATTGTTCAAACGACCAACTCTTGTGCTTTTGCACTTTTTCGTGCCGAAATTCAAGAATTTGTTGGGGAGCTTGCTGAGTCAAATTTCTGTCATCCAGCCGCTTCCCACGCATGCTCGGAAGAAGCACGCCTGCATACACATATATAAGGTCTAAATTTTATAGCTGTCACATCAAAAAGAATCTTACTATTTATGAGTATTAAATAAAGTTTAATTATAAAATAAATTACAGGCCCCTAGACTAATTTACGAGACGAATCTAATAAGGTTAATTAAGTCGTAATTAGAAGACGATTATCTGTAGCATCACTTTTTGCAAAACATAGATTAATTAAGTTCATTAGATTCATCTAAAAAATTACACCAATCTGTCAAAAGGGTTTTGTCATTAAATTAATGAAAATATTTATAAATAATAATATTCTCTTTGATGTGACAGAGCTAAATTTTAGAGGCCAAGAAACGAACATGGCCTAAGGACCACGGGAACTTGAGATTATCGTTGCTGACTAGGACGAAGACAACAATGTGAATGGTAGTTTATTAAACAAAAAAGCAATGTGAATGGTAGCATGTGTCTGTCCCGGTCCTAGCCATAGCCCATAGGATGCCCGAACGGTTAACATCCGAGAGTGTGCATGTCAACGCAAAGTTGTGTGGCACTTGGGCTTGCAATTCTTGTCAACTTGCAGGCTGCGGCCTTTTCCACTCGAGCACAACCTTCTTGCCTCCATAATTGCAATCTCCTAGACGTGTGCTTGACAGAGAAGTCCTAAAAATAAGTCATTGAATTCCATGAAATGAATACATTCCACACAAATGATTAGCACTAGATTTCTCCCCTTGTTTGTCAAATATAGGTGCACTTTTCTTTTTGTAATTTTCCATGATTTTTTTCTGCTGCTATTAAGGTGTAAATCATGTGCGGCATGAAGGCGATGTAATAGTTAGTACTAATATAGCACGGTGATGATGACATCATAAGCAGGAATGTGTTGTAAACCCATTCACTCTATACCCCCTCAGAGTTACAGCCAAAAGTATGTGAGACCGAGTATATGGCAAAAATGGGAGATGTGATTCCGATGGATGCAAAATAGCCCGACTAGTAGAATATGCCGGATATGTACAGCTTATCAACAAGAGCGGCATGGACGAAATGTGTGTTATTGACCTTCCGTCCAGCCAGCTCGTGGCAACGATGAGCAACCATGTCCATTCATGTGAATCACAGTTTCAGAACCTTTTTCTTCTCATGTGGTGCCAGAATTCCTCTACTCTGCTCATCCATCCAATCCAGGTTGGACCCCATTGTTGGGTGTGACCACCTTCTGGTTTGTTTTTGCACTTTTTCTAGCCGAAATTGGAGAATTTGATGCACTTTTGCTGACTCAAATTCCCCGTTGTCCCACTTCCCGCGCATGCTTAGAAGAAGCACGCATAGCCACAACATGCACATATATAACATGCCTGCATTTGTGTCAACTTTGAGATGCTGCCCAGTCAGCGGCTGCGTTCGCAACAAGCCCGTTGCTGACTAGGACATAAGACAACAATGTGAATGGTAGCATGTCTATCATAGAGATGGCATGCATCTTTGGCCACTAGCCATAGGATGCCGGAACAGTTAACATCAGCATGAGCCGACATGTCATAGCAAAGTGCATATCAGGGTCACAATAGGCTATATACGGGAAGAAGTCCTGAAAATAATTTTGTTGAATTCAATGAAACCTCATGATGATACACTCCTTTCCTTTGTTGATAAACAAATACCTAAGTACCACTACATTTTCCTCTTGAAATGACAAATGATACACTGCTGATTGGACGTGTGATAGCTAGGTGCATTTTATTGAAATTTGGGATGCATTTGTTCCGGTTGTATTATGCAACATTTAATATTACTTTTTGTACTAAACCGACGATATGAATATTCAGATTGGCAATTCATACTTGCCCATGCCATGCTAGATTGCCAGTATAAAGGTCTTGAAATATAATGGCCGGTGATTAGAAAAATATTGCAAGATCATTAATGGGGGATTCAGCAAGGAAAAAGAAAGCAACGTTGAGTAGAGCGACCAAGAGATCAGAATAGGGATATAACGTTTTATTATATATGTGATCCTAAATTACATTACTCTCTTATATGGCGTCAGCCAAAAGTATGGGAACGTGTGCCATGCATGGCTTGCGTGGTATGATCCTAACTATGCTTGGAATGGCCTACCTAGATGGAGAAGACAGAAGGATGTCGTGGAATGATTAGAGTGCAGCATGAATAAAATGTAGTAGTAGTTTGTTTGGATGGGCAGGAGAACCTAAATGTCCGGGAATGTATGATATGGCACTATGGAAGTGAGTGCAGAATCTCGTACATGCCCACTCTCATTCAAGTAACCAAACGGTAACTAACTTGACCAGTTATTACTAGATAGACAAGGATATATCCATGTTGCATATCCAGACGACGGCATGGAGGAATTGTATGTTGTTGATGACAGAGACGATAAACTTTGAGATCACGGTTTGGTTCCAACCATATAAAACAGTCATGAGGGTCATGTGATGGTTGTTCATCCAATGACTTCCGTCCATACAAAACAGAATTATCCTTAGAGCACGTAGAAAACATTAATTTCTATGGCCTCAAGCCTTGGAACAAGTGTTAGCCATACGAAATATGAAGGATTCAAAGCATTTTGCAGGGATGAAAAATGGAGTGATCATAGCACGAAACTAGGAGGGTGAACTTGAGCCCCCATAGCCATAGTGACAGCTGCTGTGATTATTTAATTCCAATTGTTGCTTGAACTTGTAACAGTTAGCAGAGATTATAAACTTTGACATTCTACTAAGTACTGCACTTAAACTACAATATTAGTGTCACAATCACAGTGGGTTTCACAACGAGGCATAAATGAATAGCAATAGAAAGCTCTAGGTGCACCCTTATGCTCATGCCTAGCAATAGCAAGATCATATGCATGATGCATCCTGGAATATAATTTCTGCCAACTATGGCACCAACATCACTCAGACGGTGAATTGCTACTCAACCTCACTGCAAATTTGCATGTCCATTCATGCAAAAGACACTTTTAGACCTTTTCCATCTCATAAGAAGCATCAAGGTTGTGCAGTGCCAGAATTTCTCTACTCTCAACCCACTGAATGAGAAATAATCCATAATATTGTTGACACAAATTTTGGCACATACAAAGTATGGGCCAATTAGTTTGAATTATAAGAACTATAATATCAAAAGTAAATTTAAAACTATTCAATATTAAAAAATGTAAATATTATTCACTTGTGCCATGGAAAAGATATAGTAAACAATAAAGACCCTCTAAGTAATAATATTTATAGAGAACTAGTGATACACGTGCAACAGGATATGTCTTTTGCTGGTAAAAAAAAGATACATATACGGCCCATGGAAAGATGGCCGGAGCTAATCAAAATTCTTTCCTTAATTACGTGATTAAGCCCACAACATAGCGGCCCAAAATAGCACTTGCGAGCAGTCGACCTTTCAAGATATTTCGATGACTAGGTCAACAAGCTGGAGAGAAAAAATCTGCACGATCAACCATTAGGCGCGGCAATTTGCAAATAATTGTCGTCTAAACCCAGGATTAACAGTAAAAGTTAATTAGCAGGAAAGCTGGCCCATTCGCCAGCCAGGAAAAACGCAAAGTCAAGTCCACGATCGAGACGCGAGAGAAAGAAACTTTACGGCCACGGAAGCTGGAGCCGCACGTCCCTGCGGAGACCGGGCAAGGCGCGCGCACAACGCAGTTCGGAGCGCCTTCGCCCCGAATCATCTACCCACTCGCCCAGTGCGAACCGCTACTAGCTTCCTCCTATAAATACCAGGCAAAGGTCACCGTGAAGAACCCCCGACCCCCCGACTCTCCGACTCTCTCGACTCTCGCGTTCACAAATTCTGCCCGACGCCCCAACTCTCTGCTCTCGTTTGAAATCGATCGCTCTAACCTCTCACGCCCTTCTGTTCTCAAACTGCACAACGCACGACCAGGCTGCCGGAGAAATCCATCGTTCCTCCATCCACTAAAGTTTGCCTGTGCCGGCAAGAGAAACGATTGCCGCAAAGCCGTAGCAGCGTTCCTGGAAGTTCTGCAAGGTGAGAAGTTTGTTTGGTGCGGTTGCCGGCACTTCATCTTGTTCATAGTTTTCTTCTTTCGCTGTCCTGGTTTTCAATTCTTGGCGCTCTGATTTTGATCATGTTAGAGGGTCTCAGGCCATCCACGCGTTTGGTCCGACCTCTTCCATGATGTGAGAATCAAAAATAAGAAAGAATCGTAACCATTTACACTGCATTTGTCATGTACTATTGTACTCATGTTAAATGGTTTCAGGCCATCCATGCGTTTGGTCTGACATCTACCATGAATATAAATCAAAATTACAAAGAAACACAACCACTAATGTTATATATTCATCTTCTTTCAATTTCGGTCTTGTTGATGGATCTAGGTCTTCCATGCGTTTGGCCTGATCTTTATTACCGACATTGACCACCGTTAAGAGGAAATCATATCTCAAAATCACAGCTGAGATGATGGAATCCCTAATTTTTATATATGGAAAAAGAGTTCAGTTCAAGAATAGGCACCTCGCATGGCTGCCGGCATGCGAAAATTATGTCTGAATGCACCATGTTTCATTCCGCTTTATACAGGGCGATCGTCCCTGTCATAAATAGATAGCCAATTTCCTTGCGTCATACGTAAGGCTATCTTGCATCAGTGCTAATCTTGATAGCTGATATCAGTTTCGTCAGATAAAAAAAAGGTTATTCCTAAATTGCACGATGCATCTGTACATCACGGTCAGTAGCTGCAGTAGAGCCTATAGCCCACTAATATTTAAAAAAAATTCTGATATATCCTATATATATTTGTTTAACCAAAATTATGGAAGCTTCTTCCGGCCAATTAGCATATGATTCTGGCATTCTTTAGAAGTTGGCAGTTTCAACTGGTCGCCTCATATGTTTGTGGGTTGCATTCAGTTGCTATAACAAAGCCCATAATCCTCTTCCTTTCAAAGTATGTGCGCATCAGGATTTAGGAAGTTCAACCTTTTCCGGCCAATTAGCCAGGGCCGTCTCCACGATTTTGAGGCCCCGGTGCAAAATACCATATGGGGCCCCAATTGTTTTAAAAAATTTGTACCACAACAAACTAAAATAACGATTTTTTTTTAAAAAAACATCAGGTTCTAAGTTATATCACAATAAAATGTGAGTGACACTCTTTTGAAGTTAGTGGTTGCGTTTAGTATTTTTCTTCTTACATTCTCCAAAACCAGAGTTACGTTTTCTTCAAATCGGAATCATACTTTTAATTTCTAGAAGACATAAAAATTGATTGGGACCGAGTGCTCTTTGATAAACATATAGTATAGTTTATAGTCATAGCCTTGAAGCATGAGTTCTTTGTGCACCATAAAGAGAAAAAGAAGAGAGAATATACGGAAAAAAGAAGAAAGAATGAACCGATGTTTGCCCTGGGCTCCTGCTCTTTCATTTAAGCACACAACGTGCGTGCATGTCATCTACGGTGGCCCATGGGATGTAGCTCACATCTCACATAAATACAACCCATATAACTAACACATACTAGTCGATAACCCCGCGCGTAGCAGCGGGACTAAAAGATATTATTTAAAATTATAATCTTAAAATAATTATGTTAATCTCTAACATTTATTCTTTATAATGGTTGAAATTAATTATGATGATGTGGCGTAACGTGAATTGAGAGAAATAGCCATTAAGACGTGCTAGTGGGTTGTATCTTTTATATATAAGTAGATTAGCCAATCCCAGATAACGGTTCGCTACTCCATTGTCTTCTTCCTTCGGCCGCAGGAGCGCAAGTTCTCAGTTCAGGTAATTAATGGCGGAGTGGGTCACAGAATAATTGGATGGAGTGAGCTATTGGCTAAAAATAGAGTTATGCGAGTGCCTTGTCGTGCCATACTAAATGTCAGGCTAAACACCCGTAGTGTGTGTTTTGCTGTTTTTTATATTTATAAGCAAGGTTAGCAATTGGAGGCCCCTAACTTTTGGGGGCCCTGTGCCGTCGCCCATGTTGCCCCTGCTGATCAACGGGCCTGAATTAGCACATATGACGTATCTAAATCAGGCTTAGCACAAAAGCTAACAGCTTAGACAATTATCATGTTTAAATGTGGCCGTTGCCAAGGAAACAGACTATAATATTCATATATGTGTATAGGCTATCTCCTGCATATGCATTCAAGTAATTAACTCGATCATAGGCACGGCGCCAAAAGAATTATACATAGCTGAAGTTATTTCGCCGTCATTATATCCGGCCCATTTGCACCTAAACAAATTATGGCACTAGACTATAAGCTGAGTACTTCTACATCAATCATGCAAATATGCTAACATTTGGCTAATTATTTTGGTGAAATAATTTGTACATCCTGCATCCTGTTAACATGCTCATTACTTAAAATCTCACATGCATAGTATCAGCTATAGCATAGAAGAATTAAATAATAAAAAATATGCTCTTGTTATATTTCATACATGTGCACACCTTGTAGCTCATGAAAAGTAGACAGTCATTTGAACTTGTCAAGTTAAATTAAATAGCTTAGGAGGTATAGGAAATTAAAGATATATGTCCACTGTCAAATATAGATAAATCAATATCAAGCGCTATGTGCTGGCTTGTCTCCCCACATAAAACCCTAGATACAAGGTCATACGAGTAGTAATCTCAAAATACTATCTCTATGAAGGCAACCCCTATATCTCATATGCCAAAAAACTCTGCACATATAGAAATATGCATTCATGGCAAAAGAGATGAGATGCTGCAGCTCTAAACCATATGTATGAGCTGCTCAACCAAATGCCATGTTATAGGAGCGTATCTAATACTTGCTGAATGTACAAATATCAAAACCACCCGGCCATATCCTCATGTAAAAGATATAGTATGTATAAGGATCAAAGAAAGCCTTATGTGTCATTATCGATGTACCCACAACCCAAGCTCTCTTCACTGAGTCTATTCAGCCACGGAGTCAAGATTGAAGATTCTAGTTTCCCTTGCATTTGTAGTTTGTAATAGGAAGCTATATGATGTAACCATAATGTAATTTTCTTTTTATGTTGGAATTCTTAATCAGGGGTTTTCTCTACGGAGATGTAATTAACATAATTTTTATGTATATGTAAGAATTATGGAAGTATGAGTTCGCAATACCTGAATTATTCTCTTTTACGCATTAAATTAAATTCAAATTTCGAACTTGTCTCTTTTGACGAGGGTGCGCGTCACCTCGACCGTTTTCCCGTCATCAAATATCCACCAATACTTTCCGGTAATATGCTTCAAAGGGCTATTAGGAACACCATGACGGATGCTAAATATTGGTCTATGTCAGAAAACTTAAGTTATTACCACCAAGAGTGCATAAAGGGTGGGCTAAGACTGAATACGGACAAATGGAGCATAAGTTCAGGGTAGCCCACACACATCTACACCAATTTATGAATGAGAAGAAATAGCCTCCGATCCAGCTCCAAGTTGGCAACATTGGAATGACCACCCTTAAGCAACATCAGTAGGCCACCGAACGACACATAGATCTCCCTGTAATCACAACAAGGGGCATTTCATCAGAAAAAACATGCACCTCAAGTTTGTAAACAAGTACGATTAAGTAGTAGTGTTTTTTTAGCTACTAAAATAGTGCTTCAAAAAATAATTGAAATAATCTTGTATGTCCTTGCATGAGATTTGCTGCTCTTTAAATGAATGGAAACCTAATCTTTATTGAACACCAAATTGAACTAATTAAGCCAGTTATTTTGACTATTTTTCATTAACTCGAACTAGTCGATGATCTTGCAGGAATTACACAAAATATGTAAAACCTAACCCGTTAAGTACCCAATGATCAGGTCTTCGGATGGTGTCGGTGTGTCACCTGCCATGATTTATATTGAATAACTTCGGGAAGCTCATATGGCCACGGACCATGGCAAGAGGTTTCATCTAGATAGTAAATTGTTTTGGTTTTAACCAGCAGAAAAGAATTGTATTTATAATAAATTCTACTCGAGACCATAGAAACATCATGCTACTCAATGAGAACATTTTGGTACACTCAAAATTTAGCAGGATCCCTTTGTTTGTTAACAGCAAATTAAAGTAGTGACCGTCAATATTACAAACTGGTAAGCTTGACAAACAAGAAAGAAATAGCTCATATACAAAAGTTATGTACTTCTTGAAGTCACAAGTGTTTGACATTCCAAAAGCAGCATGTAGAAATAATAGCCAATCGACTATGGGTTGTACTTTCAGGTAGCATGCATAGACATATCCGATAATTTTATCTCATGAGAGTGGATTTAATAACATAATAAATGCAGAGACATATCCGACAATTTTAGTCCTATCCTAGAGGACTAAATGCACTAACTAAAATTCAAAAAGAAAATGTCGTACACTTTCTCATGTTGTGCATCCTCCGAGATCTTGTAGAGCTTCCCATGCATGACATATTCGTAATTGTCCGCCGAGGTCTTCCTACCATCCCGACGAAATGAGAAAAAAACATCCTTTTTTAGCATCATGTGTCGGTAAAAATCCCATAGCAATGTGCCTATTGGACCATAAGCCCAAGTGAAAGCAAGATAAGAATTGGGCTAATAGGACACACTCATCTGCACGCATGATACAAATTTATAATCAAGTAATGAGATTGTGAGATATAATATAGGTGCATCACCTCGTGTGTAGTAGCCGATGTCCGGTGTTCCATCCAGGTTAAGAGTGGAGGCTAAAACCATGGTGAAGCTTTCACCAACTTTCATGGGGTACACCTCGGTGGCAACATCTAACAAGCATGTACATGTCATGGCTTATAGTTTTAGCTTCAATGCGGGAAACTGTACATGAAGATGAAAAGACAACAAGATTAATTCAACCCATAATTCCGATGACATTAACACAATTCGAGAAACACGTTAGCCGGCTGGGAAATATAGAGTGATCAGCAAAAATGGTAAAAGCTCAAGACTTGAGCCACCGCTAACGATTACCTTTGTCGAACTTCTTGCCACCAGGGTTAACGTCGGTCACTTTGAAGGTATCCTCGAAGAGATGCTCAACCATTTTTCCTGTCTAAGGTGAACAACAGCCATGCACACATCAGCAAACATGGACAAACAATAGTCCCCATTATTAGGGGCCAAAACAAGCAACCCAATCGAACCGAAATTGCGAGGAAGGGCAAACCGAGCAATAGGGCGCGCTAGGGCAGCCACACTACCCTAACGCCAGCGAGAGAAACCACTACCCTAACGCCGACAGAGAAACCCCTCCCTCCTCAACCCTCTCTTCCGAGAGAGAGAAAATTCCCCTCCCGATCCCCTTACCATCCCCCGATTGTGATGAAATCTTCCAACCCTGGCCCTTGCCCTCGGACGGGGATCAACCCATCATCACCGCTACTCCAAAAGGAAGGAGGAATATTCTATATAGAGAACGGAGGACGAGAGCTCGGTTCTCACCGGAGGAGGAGGCGGCCGCCGCACAACGAGAGCTCGCCGCTGGTGTGCTGCTGCTGCTGCAGTGGAATCGGCACCGACTCGTGTTGGTGTGTGGCGGCGGCCTCGGACCTCGGTCACTTGTCGGACGGGGCAGACGAGTTGGGCCCTGACGGGCTCAAAGAAACCAGGCCCATGTCAATTCTTACGTCACTTCTTGGCCCACTTCATGATTCATCGATTCCTCCCGTTATTTTCTCGTGAGCCCACCTGTCCGTGACTCCATCCCGCAGACACGCAGGTCGTTTGAAATTCGAAATTCCCCACACACACCCTCTCTCTCATCCAACGTCTCTCTCTGCTTTCTCTCTCCTCACGAGTCACTCCACCACCCCAAAATCTCGCTCCCGAAAATCTTCCCCTTCCCAAATCCCGATCCCCCTTTCCGTCCCCATCCAATTCCCGTCAGCCATGGCGATGCTGACGCCGGGGGTGCTGCTCAAGCTGCTCCAGTCGATGCACACCGACGAGCGCGTCGCCGGCGAGCACCGCTCTCCGGTGCTCCAGGTCACCGCCGTGGTCCCGGCGCTCACCGCATCAACCGCTGACTCCCTCCTCTCCCCGTCCAACGGCTTCCTCCTCAACCTCTCCGACGGCCTCCACTCCACCTACGTCCAGCTCCCGCACGCCGACGCCGACGCGCTCCTCTCCGCGCGCCCGCAGATCGTCGGCCACCTCGTCCACCTCGACCGCCTCTGGTTCGCCCGCCCCGTCCCCCGCGCCGTCGGCCTCCGTCCCGTGCCGTCCTCCCGCGCCATCCCCTGCGTCGGCAACCCCGAGCCGCTCGTCGCCCGCGCCGCCGCCTGCGCCCGGGGCTACGTCATCCAGCCCGCCGCGTCACCCTCCGACGCCGCGCCGCCGCTCATGCCGTCGTCGTCTGGTTCCAGCATTCACGACTCCGATCCCATCAAAAGGACGGTCCTGGCGCCCAAGAACACCGACGCCGCGCCGCCGCCGGGTGGTTCTGCTGCTTCGGCAATCAAGCGCCGGTTCTCGTCCCCGGCGGCGTACAAGCAGCGAGATCCGTCTCCCTCCGTTAACAAAGGCGGCGGCGGCTCACGGGCGTCGTCTCCTGCGGTGACCAGGGCCTCTTCCCGGGCGTCATCGCCCTCGGTGAGGGGAACGCCCAGGGCGACCTCCCCCGCGCCGTCCAAGTGCGTCGTGCCCAGCCTCGTCGCGGCCAAGGAGGAGAACCGCAGGGCGGCCAGGGAGCCGGCCATTGTCGTACCGTCAAGGTACCGGCAGCCGTCGCCTTCTGCAGGGCGAAGGGGAGGGGCGTCGCCTGCGGTCGGTGGGAGGCGCGCATCGTTGTCGCCGAGTTCGCGGCGGCTGTCTGGGGAAGGGACAGGCAAGAAGAAGGTCGGAGTGTTGGTTGCAGGGATCTCCAAGATGACGGATTTCGGGAATGGTTCGGCTGTGAAGCCAGGGAGGAAGAGCTGGGATGATCCAACACTGGCTCTTGCAGCTGCAGCAGCGGGTTCGGTCATGAAAACCAGGGCCAAGGTTGACAAGGATACCATTCTTAGGACTCAGGTCAATATCCTGTTACATTGCTCTACATAGTGCAATATTTTCAGTTTGCTCTGTGTCTACTATCTGCATGTTTATGTATGCTGAAGATTTATAATTTTCACCCGGACGATCAATTAGGAATTCTAGGCAGACGGATACATGAAGTAGAAGAATTTCGTTACCGAATGTCTTGCAATTTCAATTGCAATATACTGCAAACCCACACTAAATTTTGCTGCACAAATCAAAGATCTGTAAACCTGGTAGTGCTAGAATTGTACCGTTAATTATGCTAAAGATTGATGATTTTCACCCAGGCAATCCACTGGAAAATCTAGACAGATTGATACATAAAGTAGGCATTTTATTAGCAAATGTCATTGCAATTTCAGTTGCAGTATACTATGGATGGGTGATAAAATTTTTTACACAAATCAAAAATCATGTTAGCCTGATAGTGGCCTGGATTGGGGCTGTTAGTTTTGATTTGCCATGTTTATTTTATCTCCTTTTAACTATGTGAAAAAGTACCAGTCTACAGTGTCTATGATTAAAATGCATGTTTTGAAAACAGGGAAAGAAATTGTCATTTAGTCTTGCTCATCTATATGTTGCGATTACTACTTGGCATGTAATTTAGATACAGAGTGTCACGGTTACACACTGAAATATGGAATAGGCTATTAGCAATTTGTTGTCATGTCTACTTCTCATTTTCCCCCTTAAGATAGATCCCTGTCAAACATTTTTTAAGCACAAAGGGCAACATGTCGACAATTGACTTGGCTTGAACTGCAGGAAGCAATGTCAAGGCGACTCAGTGACGCTACATCAGAATTATCCAGTAATGATGGTTCATCTGTTGATGACAGGCCAAAGCCACGCAAGAAAATAGACTCAGTGAAGATGAAAAGCACAGCTCCGAAATTTATCCTTCATGATCCTAAATGGACTGATGGTAGCATCTCATTGGATGCAGTTTCTGATAAACTTTCAAATATTGGAAAGGTAAGCTATTTTCAATTCCATTCACTGATTTTTAATATGATGAATTTTAATTCTTGAATCCATTAATATCTCTACTGATTAAATTACAGGAAGCTATTGAACGGAGAAATGCTGCAGCTGCTGCTGCAGCTAGCGCTCTGCAAGAGGCTTTGATCACTGAATCTGTTATCAGGAATCTAAGGTTATGGCCTTCTGCTTCTGAAAATGTATTTCATTCTGCAGAATGTGATGTACTAATATTGTGTTTGTTGCTGTGTACAGCAAGTTCTCTGAGATGTGCTCGTCAGCAAAGACCTCCAATCCACTGCCAACAATAGATCTTTTCCTCATTATCTATGAAGATACCCTCAAATGGAAGACCATTGCTGAGGCTGTAGCGACCAATGGAAAAGATGATGCATTCTTGGACAGATCAACTACTCAATGGGTGGATGCTGCACTAGCCACTGACCTTGAAGTCCTCAAGCTGCTGAACGGTGCTACTGAATCCATCTCTCGGACGGAGAGAATCAATAAGCCCAAAACTCCTTCAGTGGTGGAACCATCAAGAACAAGCACAAGCGTACAAAAGAAGCATTCATTTGGAGCTTCAGGGAAGGTTCAGTCTAAGGTCTCACCGAGCTCTCCAGCAAGCTGCACATGGAGTACCATTGAGAGCATGAATGAAACAGTTGAGCGTGCTAAGACCTTGTGGCAAGAGATGTACTCGTGGTTCCTGAACTTTGTGAATGAGGCACTGGATGTGGGGTTCCACTTGTTTGAGGATCAGAATGTTGCTAGTAAGGTGAAAGACAGCAGCCACATAACAATGGTACTGTCACAGTTCAAGAAGATCAGCGACTGGTTGGATCAAGTTGGGAAGATTGCAGAGAACAAGGCAACCAAGGAGAAGATTGAATCCTTGAAGCGCAAAATTTACGGGTTTGTCATCAGCCACATGGGGTCTGCACTTGAGAGTTCAGTCTCAGTTTCATAGGAGTTGATGGATGCTTCATGCTCTGAAGCATATTTGTCTTTTGTTTCTATTTTTTTCTGTTGCTGAAATTAAAATTACAGAATTCAGTAGTGAAGAGGTGTGGGCTACAATTGTAGCACTGGTGTTGTTTCATCTTCGTATTCTATGACATAGTTTTTCTGTGTGAGTAAGGTATCACCAAATGCTTTGTGTGTTTATCAATTATAACATAAATCAAAAGCCATATTCGCTTCATAGTTTGTAACATGACTCTAACTGGTATGCCGTAAAGAATAGTAGGTTGCAGACAGTCATGTCACTTAGCCTTTTTAGTGATATCTTGGATTTAAATAAACTGTGTTGACACTCAGCGTGCACTTTGAACACGTGTTTATAACTCGAGATTCCACTAGTACTAATGCAGAATATATGAAATATCAGGTATCAGGATAATAATGAAGCATTAAAGCCCCCTGCACAACAACTGGACCGGTTATAAAATGCTAAGGGGCGGAGTAATGCCTATTGCAGTTATGTAATCAATTTTTTGTATCACTTTGACATAAATAGAATATGATCAACTTTAATTTTTTTGAATATAAAATGAATGATTATATGTAACTAAAACGGTCAGCATTCGTGATAGTATGGAAATTTGATCCACATGTCACTTCCTCATTGGTAGTGATGGGTGAAGACCATTTTTATCTGGATCTGGCAGGATCTAGTAGGTCTTTTGAGTAGCTAGTGATCAAATTATCTCTCTTTTATATGTTTATGTTGCGTCATTAGCAAGGCAAAAATCACCAGGTCAACGTCAAAAGAGATCTTTGTTTCGTGAAAAAAGAAATCATTATTAAATCGGCCTATATAGTCATAGATATAATATACTCAACCATATCATGTGACTATAAATCTGTAATCGAGTACTAGACTTAAGTCATAAATCTACTACTTATGAGTAATGGTATATCTCCTGTTACTCCTAATCGTCATCCTTGTCACCCTCGTCCGAGGTTTCAAAATGGTCGTTGCAGCCAAATTTGTGATCTTCATCTTAAAAAAAAGAGGCTTGGCAAGTCGAGGGGCTCCAACTCGTCGAAATAATATAGGCTCTCGGCGAGGCTGATTTGTAGCATGTCAAACATGGAGTACAAGATCTTGGTTGTATCGGCTCTTGTAAGCTCTGTGCCTTGGAGGAACAATTGAAGGTCATGATAGGTAAAATCCCGATATAGGTTTAGAGGTTCCTCCTTATAATTGCTTAGGTCGTAAGTTTTTCCCTTGAGATACTGCTTCAAGTATGCATTTCATTGGGCTTGGTCTCCCCGGTCGGGCCGGCAAAACACATTGTTGATGATACTCGTATGTGCTTCCGTATCTTGTAGTTTTATGATGTTCATGATACGACCATGCAAGCAGAAGTGGTACTCACCTCGACTCCCGATAGGGACGAGGCATGGATGGAACCCGATCAAGAAACGTTGGCTTAGTGCATTGGCCTTCATCTTGTGGAGGAGAGCTCCCACCTCGGGAGGCGGAACCACGGGGGCGTGAAGAGCACATCCGAGAATATGTCGGAGAGGGTGGCCATGTTAGCTTGAAACCGTAGTTTTCTCCTCCGGTGAAAAGACACCCCATGCAGCTTCGGCATAAACGAGATCTTGCATATGAGAAGAATATTGTCCACTCCAAATGGCTCCTTTATGCTATGGCCTGCTCTAAATACGTCATCTACCATACGGATTGAGTAGTACATCGGTTGCTGCACCCGGGGAAAGAGCAACCGCCGCTCAGGTTCGTAGTTGGTAATTTGAGGATTTGGGGAATAGCCCGGTGGGTCTCCATGCAGCAAAATGTCCACGATTGTTAAGACATACTCCGGAAGCGTGTAGTAGCGTTGATCACCGATGTTGTCTCCGACCAACTTTGGACAATTTGCCGAGATTTTGCCCGGATGGGCTGCATGGTGCAATGCCAGGAGGCGCAGCTCCTTCCGTATGTTGCCCATCGATCGATATGTTTGGGTTACCCGTCGTTTCGACTGAATGAACGGATGGATGAAGAGGTGCCCTTCATTCTTGGGAGCATATATAGTCGATGCACACGAGAGTTTGATTCCGACTCCGATGCGTTCCTCCGATTCCAACTCCACCATGGACGGGTAACGAGCTCTGGTCCGTTTCCGATTTCCATCTCGACTCCGATTGGGTTTGTGTCGGCAACCCCCGACCGGTCGTCGCCGTCTCGCACTCGGGCCTACGTCATCTAGCCAGCTGTGTCGCACTCCGACCATATAACAATGGTTCTTTTTTCAGAGTTTTGAGGACACTTGATGTGGGGCTCCACTTGTTTTGAGGATCAAAATGTTGCTAGTAAGATGAAGCACCAGCAACCACATAACAATGGTTCTTCTTTCACAGTTCAAGAAGCTCAGCGACTGAACTATGTCGGGAAGATCGCGCAGAACAAGGCAACCGCGGTGAAGATTGAGTCCTTAAGCTCAAAAATTACAGGTTTGTCATTAGCCACAAGGGCACTACGCTTGAGAGTTCAGTCTCGGTTTCATAGGAGTTGATGCTTCATGCTCGTGAAGCTTATTTGTTTTTTGTTTCTGTATTAATTTTTTGTTGCTTAAATTAAGGTTACAGAATTTAGTGTTGAAGAGGTGGACTACAATTGTGATAGCACCACTACACAACGTGTTAATTTGTCATCTGATTTATGACATATGTTCCCTGTGTGAGTAAGCTATCTCTAAAGGAAATGCATCGCGTGTTTCTTCACGGTTTAGATTTCACTGTAGTATGATTGGCTGAAAAGTCCATAAGGATAATATACCATACTGCTATTTCCTGTGAAAATTAAATGCTGAAACTCACAACTTTCTGTCTCTCCAATGCCGGTAATGCTCTCTTCTCAATACAAATCACTTATGCATTAGGTCAATATATGTAGATATGTAAATCATACACATCTCTCAAGACATGTTTTATATATGTAACTCGTCACGAGTTTATGTACATATTGCAACCAGCGGACTACCACTACCAACACTAGTGACTATAACTAAGGAAAATGGTCAAATGAATTTGGAAAGGAGAAGAAGAAGGCACAATAGTAGGGGAGGATCAGTCCATCAAGCAAGAACGGACTGAGATTTGGGAGGAAGAAGTCAAGAAGCCGTTGCGATTTGCGAAGAAGCCGGCGCACATGGGCATGGGCTTTGTCCGTTGCACTGACAAGCTGCCTATGCCAAGTGGGCCCGTCCACCCTCGACCGTTGCCCACCACGCTCCCCCGCGTCGCGGCCCATCTATCCACCTCGCCCGGCGGCGATGCTTTCTCACCCGCTCCGCTCCCCTTCTTCTTCTCCTCCTTCCCTCTCCCTCCGATTTCAAAATTCATCCCCCAGCCACCGCTCCCTTCCCCCTACTGGACTAGGGTTCCACCTTCACCTTTGCGGCGGCGACCCGATCCGGCGATGGAGATCGTGGAGAAGTACGAGAAGCTGGAGAAGGTCGGGGAGGGCACCTACGGCAAGGTGTACAAGGCGCAGGACAAGGTGACGGGCCAACTGGTGGCGCTCAAGAAGACCCGCCTCGAGATGGACGAGGAGGGCATCCCGCCCACCGCCCTCCGCGAGATCTCCCTCCTCAACCTCCTCTCCCACTCCCTCTACGTCGTCCGCCTCCTCGCCGTCGAGCAGGCCACCAAGAACGGCAAGCCCATCCTCTACCTCGTCTTCGAGTTCCTCGACACCGACCTCAAGAAGTTCATGGACGTCTACCGGAGGGGGCCCAACGCAAGGCCGCTCCCCACCCAACTCGTCAAGGTACCTCCCTCCCTTCCAATTGCTACTGATTGTTCATTCTGAATTATCAGTTCTGTTTTATTTTGATCCAGTAGTTCCGTTCAATCCTGAATCCAATTCAATCAACAGTTACGGATCGCTCATTCTGAATTTTCAGTTATTTTCGATCCAATACAGCCGTTCTATCCTTAATCCAATTCAATCAACTGTTGAAATGATAACTTGCATGATTGTCCGTCGATCTGTGAAATTGCACGCATTATAATCAGAACAAGCAAGTTACATTGTTAATTCTGAGAAAGTGCGATCCTAACTGCAACTGAACTGAAAATGTAAAAACACCCAGCCATGTAACTGCAGATCATGTGTGAACTGTAGGATGCAACCTGCATTTTACTTTGTAACTTGTAGTCTTGAACCAATTTCACACTGAACATAAATGTGATGAACTCTTCTCTCCATTCACAAAAGAAGATTAGGAACCACTCATTGATATACATGAGAAGACACATATTGACATCCTTAACTGATAACCTTGTATTGTGATATCAGAAATAGCTATTCTTGGCCATACTATTACTTAATCTGTAACTAATTGCTACTAAAACATAACAAGTGTAGATGTTTACGTCATCAATCCTTATTTTTGTATATTCATGTTTCATAATTTTCCATCAGTAGTCAATTGATGATCATTACTCAGTAATAATTGCAGTAATATCCCCTTTATATTGGTTGCTTTTGGAATTCAGACTGATGTACTTTCTTTGCTTCCTCCTAGAATTTCTTGTTCCAGTTATGCAAAGGAGTTGCACACTGCCACAGCCATGGTGTTCTTCACCGGTTAGATTTCCTTTCCATGATTTATATTGCTGGGCTTATAATACAAATACAAGTATACAATAATGCATTGCAATCATCACTAATATGACACATCCTTATTTTTGTAGGGATTTAAAGCCACAAAACCTGCTGGTTGACAAGGAGAAGGGGATATTGAAGATTGCAGATCTTGGGCTAGGTAGAGCTTTTACCGTGCCAATGAAAAGCTACACTCATGAGGTATCATTACTCACCTGGCTACTGGATAGTCATGTCTGTTTTGACACTTTAAATAGTTTCTGACCATCGTCTACACCCTCCCTCATATTCACAATCCATGTAGATCGTGACACTCTGGTATAGAGCACCTGAAGTTTTGCTTGGAGCTACGCATTACTCTACTGGTGTTGATATGTGGTCTGTCGGATGCATCTTTGGTACGGCTGTTTGTCTTTTGAGCACTCTTGTCTTTTATGTTGCCAAGTTCCTTGTCGTTTAACTGAAAAGTGAAAAGTGGTGCCACAATATATTACTTATGTGAAGTAAAGTTGTATGGTCACGGCAATGCATTCTGTGTATCCTTACAAGGATTCTAATTACCTGTAGAAATCATCTAATAAATGTACGTGTTGCCAAATTCAATCTAGATAGAGCGATACTCTTAAGTTCCAGTGTATGCTTGCTCCAGATAAAAGAAAGTTCTTCAGGAAAAAAAACATTCCCTAGTACCATCATAATCTTTGAATGAACTATACATCATAATATGTTTGTCGTCCAACACTCCAACTTGTCTTGGGCTAGATGATTTAAGTATTTAGCATTCATGATCAACATTCTTTCTGTTGCTTATAAATTTTTTATGCAGCTGAAATGGTCAGAAGGCAGGCTCTATTCCCTGGTGATTCAGAATTGCAACAGTTGCTTCACATTTTCAGGTCTTATTTGCTCATGCTTGTCTTCATGTTCTCTTTTTGTCTTTGTTGGACACTACCACAATGACTGAAATTTCTATTGTCCAACGATACTCTTCATTTAGGCTGATGGGAACTCCTAGCGAGGATCAATGGCCTGGAGTGAGTGGATTGAGGGATTGGCATGAGTTTCCACAGTGGAAGCCCCAGAGTTTGACCCGTGCTTGTCCAACTCTGGAACCTGAAGGCATTGACCTGCTATCAGTAAGTTCAGAGCCTTGTTGTACCTGCTAACTAACCTTGTTGTCTATACTTGAGAAGTGTTGGCCTGTGCACTTGAAGGAGCTCTTGTTTTGTGTTTCAAGAATATCCATGCTTCAGGATTAGATATAAAAAAAAAGTTTTGTAATTCCATTAATCTCGAGTTCTGTTTAATTAAGCTAATGCATTAATATTCATTTCATATCGGAAAGGGGTATCCGGATATTCTCTGTTGATGAATACCTTTTTTTTCCCTGGATGTTTATTGTCAAATTGAACTAGCTTTGTATGTTGCTTGAATTATTGTCGGCATAGCGTGCTTGTTTCAGCTTCTATACATGTCAGCATCAACTGACTTACAATCTAACAGTACTGTCTTAGCAAGACTTGAGCTGATGACGGTCTCTGTAATTTTTGTCTTGCAGAAAATGCTTCAGCTTGACCCGGCAAACAGGATATCAGCTAAAGCAGCGATGGAGCATCCCTACTTCAACAGCCTTGACAAGTCCCAGTTCTAGTCCTTGTTCTGCTGGAGCTATATATGGAAATCGCTTGCTATCTACTCCTAGGCAACTGAGGGGCATACTTGTTACTAACGTTTTGTTAGTGGGTGTAACGCTGCCGTGCATACTGTTCCTAATTAGTGTCATATTTGTCACTGAATGTTAGTTGTTGCATAGTGGTGGATTAATAATTTATACACTTTTTATTGTGCCTTTTTATCATGATTCAAGTCTTTGCACATTTTCTGTTTGCACATATAAAGGTAGGCACGGGTTTTCTGGGAAAGGAGTCTTTGTGAGGATGTTTCTTGCAGTGTTGAGAAAAGCAAATGTGTGCCGTCCTTGTATGAGTAGCAATCGTGTGTTGGTGGAAGAAGGCAGTTGGTCATTAATCTGGGCGGATGAGCGTGGAAAGATGAGAGGAGAATACGCACGTGCAAACAGTTGGTCTTGCACATTGTCTTTGCACATATGAAGGCAAGTACGGGTTTACGAAGAAAATTGCTGCATGATGTTGATGAACCATGTGTGCAGTTTTTTGTTTTTTTTTTAATCATGTGTTATAACGGAAGTTGCATGTCTGATCCCGTCATGCACATTTTCGTTTTGCGCATATGAAGGTAGGCACGGGTTTGCGGTGAAGGGAGTCTCTGTGGACAGGTTTGTGAGAATGTTTCTTGCGGTGTTGAGAAAAGCAAATGTGTGCCCGTGTATGAGCAGCAATCATGTGGTTGTGTTGGTGGATCGGATCAGCTGGGAGATAGATAATGAAGCAGGGCGGGAGTCACGGAGGTGGGAAGTATGGAGGAACCGTCCATTTCGATTCGGATGGGCGTGGAAACCTGATGAGTGGAGAATACGCGGGAGCTGTTAGTGTGGGATGGCGACGCGAAACAGAAAACAAGGACGGAAGGCGTGTGGAATCCGACAGGGATGCTTTGCCGCCTAAAGCGCCGGAATTGATGTCATATTGACTAATGAACTTGTAGTAGTGTACTAGTGTCCTGTTTCTTGCGTACCACTACTATTATTATTACCATTGGCATACGAGACCACACAAAATCAGAATCAATTGGCTTAAAATTCGTTTCTGAAGCAGAATATATGCAGGTATTATACGTTGATGTGCAAGTGCAGCGAACAAGATCCCCGATGCAAGCACAGGGCAACAGCAGCAGCTGTCATTCATTCCAGGATTTGGTATCAGCAGCAGATGTCATGATTCTAGGATACAAAGTGCAACCGGCATGATATGGCTGTGTCTGCTGGACCAGGCTGCTGCTTGCTACTCCCTCCGTCTAAGAATGTAAGGATTTATTGACTTTTATATCTGTTGTGTTGATTATTTGTTTTATTTAAAATATTTATATAAATATAAAAATTAATACTTAATACTTAAAATATATCTAGTATTGATATAAATTGAAAAAAAATAAATAACATTTTAACAAAATTTTTAAATAAAACGAGTGATCAAAACTGGTACCTGAAAGTCAATAAATACTTTCATTCTTACACAAAGGAAGTACTAGAGGTTTGCTCTGCCGCGCTCTTGGATGGTCAACCGGGGGATATAGTCAATGGAGGAGTTAAATTGTTGAGGGGCATCAGATACCAAATCACCCTCCAACTCCCTCATTAACTCCCTCTCCCTCCCGCCAATAACTACCTCCTCTGCCCTTTTGGAATTGCTCCCCACGCTTCCAATCTCCTCCAGAATCAAAATCCGCCATGGCCTCCTCCAACGGCAGCGTCCTCCCCACCCACACCGCCGCCTCCGCCCCGGCCTGGCCATCCAAGCCGCCACCGCCCACCCCTGGCCGGAAAAGGCGCTGCCTTTGCGTGTGCGTCATCGTGACCCTGGCGTTCCTCATCGCGCTGGCCGTCACCGTCCTGATCCTCTCCCTCACCGTGTTCCGCGTGCGCGACCCCACCACGCGCCTCGAATCCACCCGCCTCGCCGGCGTCGCGCCGCGGCTGAACCTCCCCGCACTCTCCGTCGAGCTCAACGTCACCCTGCTGCTCACCGTCGCGGTGCACAACCCGAACGCGGCCTCCTTCTCCTACTCCTCCGGCCACACGGACCTGACCTACAGGGGAAAGCAGGTGGGGTCCGCGGAGATCGACCCCGGGAAGATCCCGAGCCGCGGCGACGGGGAGGTGCGCCTGGCGCTCACGGTGCAGGCGGACCGGCTCGCCTCCGACCTCACGCAGCTGCTGGCCGACCTGGAGGCGGGGTCCGTGCCCATGGAGGCCGCCACCAGGATCCCCGGAAGGGTCTCCATCCTCGGGGGGCTCATCAAGCGCCACGCCGTCGCCTACTCGGACTGCAACTTCGTCTTCGGCGTCGCGGAGATGAAGGTGCGGAGCCAGGATTGCAAGGACCGAACAAAGCTCTGACTCATGAGGAATTTCTCCGGCATGTCGGCAGTCCATGAGTTTGGTGCGGGTTCACGTCACGTGTTGCCGTCGCCTTCCTTGTGCGTCGGCGCTGGCCACGCAACCACACATGCTCTCTCATGGTGCTGCGTCGCGTTGCGCCGCTGGCTTTTCTACGCAACCCGACACGTTACAGACGAGGTGGACGGTACTAGATTATACCAGAGATTAGCTGCTGTGATTATATTATTTCCAGAGGAGTAGATTAGCTGATGTGATTATTATTATTACAGTACCTACTTTTCTGTATGATAATGAGCCGTTTCGTTATACTGTTCATGTACATATCAAGTGGATTAATAATTTCCTTTTCAAAAGAAAAAAAATGATGAGCGTGATATGTTGGCAAGCTCATCTTCTTATTCAGAGGGTCACAATCTTAAACATTCAAGGTATCATCTACCCAGCATAATGACATGTACATTCAACGGCGTTTCTTCTGTCGCTCGCAACTGTATCCCTTGCTATGTCAGCAAGCATCTTGAGGTAGCCACTTAAATTACCACTTGCTTTCGAGACCGCATTTTGGTGATATTCTCATTCCTATATATAATTTCAAATGAACAATGGCAGCAGCCAATTTTTTTTTCTTTGCAGGTAAAGCAGCCAGCATTAATTTGCTCAAGAATACTCTATTACCAACTTTAGAGTTTTGAGAAAAAAAAAGGAAAAGATCACAAGTTTAGACAACGTTAATTTGCACAAGAATACACTACAGTTTTTTTTAATTAAAAAAATGGACCAGGACAAATAAAAATGTCAGAAGTGGGATTTGAACCCACGCCCTCGTTAGAGGACCAGAACTTGAGTCTGGCGCCTTAGACCACTCGGCCATCCTGACCTTGCCTTCTTTTCTAATTGGTAACAATGTAATTATCCTTAAATTATACCTGATGACAGTTTGACTAACCCTGCAGCTACCTGATACTGAGTTTTCAGAAGTGTATAAATAAACGCATAAACAAATATGGAATTGTTGCTGCGATATATACCATTGCAGGAATCCGACAAGTACAACTACAATATCCTCACGAAAAAAATACAATAATAAACATCTTAGAAACTGTTCTTCCTAACTCATACAGCCCATCCCAGCTAGAAGAAGAGCCAGCACAAAGTCTCAAGAATCCCTATAGCACCAACTCACGAATAAAAATGATTTAGAGCTTCTTAAGTATCAAAGGAACGCCTTTCCCTGGCTCAATGGTCAATCTGAATGTAGGGCAATGCACATAGTTCGGCGAAAGTGTAAATTCAAACTTGGACAGCAGGAGTGACAGCACGACCTTCAGCTCAACCATGGCCAGGTTCTGACCCGCGCAAGTCCTGGCACCGACACCAAAGGGCATGTACATATGCGAGGGTTTGCAGGCACCTGCTATGCCATTGGCAAACCTCCCCGGATCAAACCTCTCGGAGTTGGGACCCCATACGGAAGGATCCCGGTGAACCATTGCTATTGGGATCCGGATGTTGGTTCCTTTCGGGATGTTGATGCCCCCAAGGTTTATGTCACTCAGAGCTTCTCGTGTCACGAAAGCAGCTGGCGGGTAGAGACGGAGGGTCTCCTGGATCACCATTGTTAGCTGAACAAGCATAATGTGGTATACAGGGATCAAAAGATCAGTCTAAATTTCAGGAAGCATCCGGCAAGGTTTACTTTGGAAAAATAAAATAAACATGAGGTTGTTCATGTTAATAATATTATCATCATACCATTTTTAACTTCTGAAGCATATCTGCTTGTAGTGGGTTCCCCTGACAAACTCCCAGGACTTCACCCCGAGCGGATGACTGCCATTTAGGGTGTGAAGCTAGAAGCAGCAAACACCATGTAGCTGTGGTCGAGGTTGTCTCATGCCCAGCGAAGAAAATGTTCTTGCAGTTGTCAACAATGAAATCCTCAGGCGTGCATGAACTCAAGGGGACACACTTCGCACCCTCAATAATGGAATGCAGGAGATTGTAATTGACATGAGTTGCTGAACCATGTTCTTCATGGTTCTTTGCTATGTTTAAGATCAGGTTGCGGATGCTCATGTCTAGGCTCCAAATCTCTCTGTTGCTCTTTGTTGGTAAATATCTGTGGGAACATCACATTCAGATCAAGGGAAAAATTTAACATCTCATTTCATGATGGAGTATTTTTCTAATTTATATTTCTGCAGTCACCTAATTTTCTCCTTTCTTATGTAAAATTAACACAAGTAAAATGTGTGAAAATTGATGGGATGAACATAAAAATCACTTTCCAAATTTGAAAGGATTTAACTCAAGTGAAAATTGCTGCAGATATTATTTGCAAATAGATGCTATCCAACAGTAGAGCCATAGCAAAAAATTATAATATTTCTTAATAAAAGTATGCAAAATCCAACCACTGAACAACAAAAGAACGCAACTCAGGAGTTCATTACTAAAACTTTACTTCAGGATGAAAAAGAAACAATCCTTCTACCTTGAGTTTCTATCCCTCAAACATTCCACATTTTCCAGTATGACTTGAGAAGACTTTGTAGTATGGCCAATTTAGTACCACTACCACAAATAATATTATAGGACTACGATACCACTTGAATATACAGAAGGATAAATAAGTTTTTTTTTTTTTTTTTTTTTTGCATACCTACAACCAGGAACACCAACAAGCATATTTTTCTTTGCCATTAACATCTGAAGTTGTCGAATCTTGTTGAATATCTCTTTTCCTTCAGTAAAACTACTTCCAAAAGATGCTCTTGATATGACATCAGCTGAAAAGTTCCTCAGGTACTCATCAACCACCATTTCTGCAATGCCTCCTTCCCTCTCAAGTTCACTTTCCCATAAATTCAACATTTCATTTCCAGCCTCCAACATCAAATTCACCATTCCCTGCGGATGTTCACAGCCACGAATTGTTTATACAAGGCATTTAGTAAGGAACAACCACAATCTTTATTGTAGGGCAGTAAAGACAGAAAACTAGGTTTGTGAACCATTCAATCATCAACTAAGAGGTTTGTTATGATTGCATTTTTACCTTAACCTTGCCCATGAAGAATTCAGGTGCTATCACCTTCCGTTCATGTGCCCATAGGTTACCGTTGGATGTCAAAATTCCCATACCAAGAAGAGCTCCAAGCTCTTTCTGCAAATAGCAAGGTTTTCCAAGATCCAAAGACTTGCAGTTGGCCAGCTCCTTCACCATGTCTGGATCTATCACAAATAGAGCCTGTATGCTTCCAGTGGAATAGAGGTAAATGGAGCCTACCAGAAAATCAAATATACATGAACCTGTAAACTTTGAATTGGAAATGTGAAATGTGTGGTATCCATATCGTAGGAACCAATATCGTTGTCCTATCGAGATACAGCTGAACAAAAATATTACTTTTGAGCGAACAAAAATATTACTTTTGAGCGAACAAAAATATTATCATGATAACCTTTTCCTTCCGAGTTGGCATTTACCACAAAGATACTAATAATTTCTCTAACAACAAACGAATACATCTCTTCTTCAGAGAATAATAAGTCAACAACAGTAGTGCTCCAGATAGGTTAAAAAGAAAAGATATTTGAAATCAGGTGGACAACAGTTCAGTAGCCAAGTGCATTCAGATGAATTCCTTCCTTTCTTGATGGAATTATTAAGTTCATAAACATAAAGATACTAATAATCTCTCTAAGACAAACGATAACTCTCTGTTTTACAGAATAAGAAATCAACAACAGTACTGCTCCAGATAGGTCCAGAAAGAAAAGATATTTGACACCAGGTGGACAATAGCTCAGTAGCGAAATGCATTCAGAATTCAGATGAATTTCTTCCTTTATTGCTGGAATTATTAAGTACAAGTTCGTAAACATACCATAAACTCCGCTCCAGTGGAGGAAGTAAGGGAATATCGTAGCCACATAATTTGAGGAGAACGGATCAGTGGTCCCTGGTTCCAGTTTTTGGTCAGATTTTGCCAGTTCCTGCTTGATTCTCCTCATCTCTGGTATGTTCCCAAAGAGGATAGAAGGACTGGGGCCCTTCACTCCCTGGCCCCTCAGTTTCTTCCTGAGCCTCACTGGTCTCAGCCATAGGATGGTGAACAGGTAGGAGAAGAGAGCAACACAGATCAGGGTCGGAGGTAGCAGTGTCAGCCGTCCGAGTGATGAGAAGCCTAGTTCCATGTTTGAAGTGAAACAGAAGCCTTGTTCCATGCTCGTTCTTCGATATTTCTACCTGCAAATAGTGTTTGTTGGATAATTAGATAATACTAGATAGCTACTAAAAAAGGCTCACACACTCAGAGCAGGTAGTAGATAAAGATACTGACAATTACGGCTGCAAACAATAATGATGGAAATAAAACATTGGAGGCCATGATTAGCATACTTTTATGGAGCAGGTAAAGCTTTGTCTGCTTGCTATGACAGAAGCAAAGTAAATACTCTATAAGGCCACTCTCAATGGGAAGTATGCTAATTATGACCTCCAGTGTGGAGTACTTAGTGAAAAAAATGCCAAATCGTGAGACACCACAATCATCATGAAATAGCCCTGATACTGCATTCCAGAAGAGAGATGCGCTGTGCAGAAACGTGTCAGACGCACCATGGAATTTTCCCCGTGCGTCTTATCCACTGATGTCGCCATTTCTGCGCGCAAGAAATGGAGCATCGAGATCCGGAACCAACAGAAACTCTGTCGCACCCGCATGTGGGGCTCAGATACTTCAGCGCCCATCCGCCACAAAGCAGCTCTCTTTTTCCTCCTCCTCCCCGTCGCCATGTGCGGCGGTGTTGGAGGTAGGACATTGAAAAGGCCTGGGAGATTCCACGGCGAGCGAGAGGGAGGTACGGACGCGGCGAGCGCGGCCGTCGCGGTCGCTGGAAAGGGCGGAAAAGGAGCCAACGGCCGGAAGAGAGAATGTCAGGGGGTTTCTGCAATGAGTTAGACCGCAGCTAGTAATAACAATCCTGTCTGGGGTGTTTTGTGTAAATATTTGGACTGTCAGATAATTCTGATTAGATCAGCAGTCTTAAAGGCTTGATCTCCAACGGCAGCATCACCGTTGAGAGATGCCTGTAAAGGATGCAGAATAGGCTGATCAGCATCAGTAAATATCAGCCTCAAACTGCAGTGAAACACTTCAGCATCGTAGACAGAATTGCAGTCCTTGCAATCCAAAGCATTTCTTTTCACATCAGTTTTACCGGTGCACCTTTTCATTGCCTTCAGTCTACCAGAGTCATCAAAGAAGCTCTGAGAAATAAAATCATAGATCATTTTTTTTGTACAAGCTGATGTGCTCTTTGAAATCACAGACAGTATCAATTACCTTTCTACCTACCTGCTATTTAAAGGTTCGCACAAGAATGCTATCACAAATTGATTTTTGTAACATTGAATCCATCCAACTCCACAACCTTACATCACACGCATTGTAAAGTTGTCAGCCAGGTGAACAATGTCCTAGTCACTTATGCACCTCTGAAGCAAGCTTTCCCGTTTCAATGTCTTCAGTCGGGCACAATCATCAGCTGAGAGCATTCAGCTGGATCTCCCTCCATGGGCACAACCATAGCTCCATTTTTTGTACTGCAAGCAGATGTGTTCTTTGAAACCGGATCACACACTGTCAACTTACCCTTACCCCAGCTACGTCTTAAATTTAACCCACCTGCTATTAATAGGTTCACAAACGAACACCATCACAGATAACATATTCATACTGCATCAGAATCAGACACACCGAACTCAATGTTACGTGGCATCATAACCACTCCAAAGTTGACAGACAGGTGAACAATTTCATAGCCTTGTCACCAGGAGGGGCATGCCGAAGCCAGGCTCAATGGTCAGCCGGAACGTGGGCGCGTGACGGTAACTGGGTGAGGGCGAGAAGGAGAACCTGCTCAGCAGGCGCGCCAGCACCACCTTCAGCTCAATCATCGCCAGGTTCTGCCCAAGGCAGGTGCGTGGCCCAAGCCCGAAAGGCATGTACATGTGTGCCGGCTTGCACGCTGCGGCCACACCATTGGCGAACCGGTCTGGACGGAACTCACTCGCGTCGGGGCCCCAGGCGTCCTTGTCGAGGTGCAGCATCAATCTGGCCACCTGGACGATGGTTCCACGAGGGACATCCAGGCTGCCGATCTTGATATCCGTCAGGGCTTCACGCATCATCAGTGACGCCGGAGGATACAGACGGAGCGTTTCTTGGATCACCATCGTCAGCTGCATTTATATGTTAGGCATTGTAATACAGACATGAAGCCCCTGAATGGAGAGGGATAATGCGATATGCTCACAATTTTGAGACGTCGGAGGATGTCAACATCAAGGATTGATCTTCCCTCACAAACTTCCTGTGCCTCAGCACGGGCACGTTCCTGCCATTCAGGGTGCGTGGCCAGTAACATCAGGCACCAAATGACAGTG
Source organism: Chloris gayana (assembly GCA_031894775.1). NCBI lineage: Eukaryota > Viridiplantae > Streptophyta > Magnoliopsida > Poales > Poaceae > Chloris > Chloris gayana. The sequence goes on along the minus strand of JAUNZO010003997.1, from coordinate 365,819 downwards.
ACTGCCGTGGTCTCATGTCCAGCAAAGTAGATGGTCTTGCAGGTGGCTATGATAAACTCCTTGTCCTCTGAAACGCCGTCATGTGCACCGTTGATAATGGCATGCAGAAGGTCATTGGTCGTGCTGCTGCTGTGTTCCTTTATGACATCCAGGATAAGCAACCGAATTTCCCGGTCCAACTTTTTTATTTCTCGATTGGCCTTGGAAGGCAGGTACTTCCTGAAACAGCGGGAATGATCTAGCACATGAATTTCGAACTGTTTCGTTCTTGAAGCATAAATTTTACACAGTACTCACCACAATGCAGGGAGCCCAACGAACGCATCTTGCTGAGATATCACCTTTTGAAGCTGCCTCAGCTTGCAAAATATCTCTTCCCCTCTTTTGAAACTACTCCCAAAACAAGCCCTGGAGATAACATCTGCCGACAAGTTCCTCAGGTAATCATCTACAACTATCTCCCTACTCCCTACTGCAATGTCGAGCATGGTATCCCATGCTTCTAGCACTGGAATAGTTGCATCCTCAACCAGTTGTATCATACCCTGCATACATATATTGTTCTCAGCATTGACCATGTTTTGAACGCAAGTTATTAAGCAATCCGGTGATAGTACCTTAATCTTCTCCATGAAGAACTCTGGTGCGATGATCTTCCTCTGATAGGCCCACTCATCACCATTCACTGCAAATAAACCTCCACCAAATAGAGCTTTGCGAGATTTTTTTAGAAAAGTAGGCTTCCCAAGCTCTGATGGTGTCCAATAACCAATTTCTTTCACCATATCTGGATCAGAAACATGCAGTATCTCTAGAGCTCCTGTTGAGTATAGGAATACCGGGCCTGTTTAAAATCAGAATTACATTTACCTAGTGAGAAGAATTTACACAGATAATCCCCAACTGACATATGAGAAAAAGCATACAGTTCATTTCAAAATATCATTTATCAAACTTCTATTGCTCTAGAAATTTCACTACGAAAGGGTATCACGCATAGTATGAGGTAGTTGGGGAATACACAATCTCCCCACACAACACACAAAATCAGAATGGAGAGTGGCCTTTTAGTTCATCATTCAAGGGATGATCAGCTATTATAAAAATGGCAAAAGATTCCCATGTAAATATATATTGTTAGCCAGATAGGCCTATCAATAAAATGAACAAAGTTGTTTCCACAGAGACATCTAAGGAAATGCATGCAAGGTCAATAAAAAATTGCTTTCCAAGAATTTTCCTATGAAAGCGCATGTAAGTCAAAAAAACATGCACCTCCCAAAGAATATGACCTTGCAGCTGCAAATGACAACATTTAATGCCCTTAATAAGTTTCAAGCTACTCTTTCTCTAATGACTTTGTTTAAAGATTTTTCCATTACAACTGAATGTAACATAAAGATTTAAATGATCACTGTTCTTTTCTTGGAGAGTCAACGGGGGTGAAATTCCCACCTGAAAATCCAATCCCTCAGCAGAATGTTGTCAATCCATGCTTATTAACAAGATATCAGCAGCAATGGCAACTTGGAGCTACTCTAACATTGCAATAGCTGTACCATATAAAAAATAAGTCTCCCCGATATTCCTATCAATAAAGGCCAATTCAAGATAGCACCGATCTATTTTGCATATAAAACATATCGAAATAACAGACCAGAAGTCGTACTCGTACCATATATTTTCGTCCATAGAAGGAAGTGAGGGAATAAGGTGGAAATGTAATCATTGGCATCCTGTGTCTGCACAGGCCTCAGCCCTTTTTGGATCCTCTTCATCTCTTTCGTGTTGCCACATAGCAAAGCAGGCTCAGGGCCCCTTACTCCCTGCCTCCTCAACTTCTTCCTTATGCTCTCTTGCCCTATGCATAGCTGGTGAAACAAGTATGACAGGGCTAAGCAAATAAGCATATAAAGAGCAAGAACTGGTGCCGATAAGTCCTCCATGAAGCACATGAATAGAGATGACGAAGAAGCCTTCAGATCAGATACAGGATGATACCAATGATACCAAAGCACATTAGTTCTTCAACCTCCATATTTCTTTCGAGACTCTAAGCATGTGGTTTCTCTTGTTTGACTTTTCCTTCCGAATTTTTTTATCATAGGCTGCTTTCAAAATCTTTTTATACATTGGCAATCAGTTGACCAGATGCCTTTTATATGATATCTTCCATTCACTGACTTGCTAGTGCCATTGTTTAATGGCCTTCTACCTGAACTGCCCTCTCTGTTTCACCTCACTCAAAAAAATAAGAATCAACCTTCAGTTCCACACTAGACATGCTGAATATGCATGAGTCACATAGAAACAGAGGACACTTCAGAAAAAAGAAAATAAATTGAGGAACATATAAAAAAGACTAAAAGATTAGGTATACAATTACCTAAACACAGGACACTACTCTTTCTTAAAGAAGGGTAGAGGAAGCTGAATCTTCAGGGTGTAGATAATATACAGATCACAAAATTGCCTCACCACTAGATGTTGGATAATCACAATACAAGCTGGCACATGTTGAGTCATCAATGCTTGTTTAAGTTCCAATAAGAGTGTTGGTTAAACCGTTAAAGACTTAAATTTATAGCCAAAGCAACAGCTACACAGAATCAATAACAGAGGTTACATTCAGTAACAGCAACCATCAGTAAATTCTTTGCATGACTTGGTCACAAGAAACAAATCAAAGGATCACCTTAGCAAATACAAAGTTTGAAGTTTAAAATCAAACTTGCGGCTTTCAGCACACAACATTGGTCATCGAGTAGCAATCGCACAGTAATTAGGTATCAACAAGTATATCTACTGGATATTTAGAATATAGACCACCAGCCTCTTTTTGTATCAACATGTGCTGTAGTGGTGCTCTGAGATCTACGCCACAGTTGCCTTCTAGTATTGCTAGAAGAGTTGGCAAAGCACAAAACTAGAGCTAGACCGACCAGGGACACAACTGGAGCTGCAGCAATAACCAGCCACCTATGACGGCCACGTGCTCTGTTTGGATGCTGTGAAGCATGCACAGAATGCTCATTCGTATTAGCCTCTTCTGCTGTACTTGTACCACTATGTGTATTAAAAGCTCCTTCAACCTGTGGTCCAACAGAAATCTCTTCAACAGGTCCCTGCTCCACCCAAGGGATTCCTCTCTCATTGGTTGTGGCTTGCTTTAACCTCTCATATTCTAGGTCATCTGTAGGAAGCTCATATCGGCAGACTGGGCATGTATTCCTATAATTAAGCCATGGCAAGATGCAGGATGAGTGATATAGATGCAGGCATGGTAGCTGCTTCGCTACAGTTTTGGCAGGCATGTTATCTTTGCAGACTGGACAAGCCATACCACCGTTTGTCTCATGGCTTGTGGAGATAACCACAGAAGGAAGATTGTCAACAATGGATTTCGCTGCAGGTGGAGCTCCTCTTCTGGTATTATTGTCCTCAGCAAATTGATCAAGAAGTATTTCAAACTGTCTTGCATTAACATAATCACCAGGATTCCCAATAAAATGCCTCCCGGTTGCTGGCTCCTCCATATCTGCTCTCAAATTAATCACACCTACTGTTCGAGGTATTGCTGCTCCCGAACTCCATGCATCATCTTCAGAGTCATGCTCATTAAATTCGCTTGAGGCGATGCTGGTCCTACGCTGTCGGCGCTGCTGCATGGCCTCAACTACGTCATCAAAATCAGACTCTTCTGATTCCTCATCTGAATCCCACAGGTCCATTCCAGCATTCATGGGATCTATGTCTGTATCTGTGTTCAAGTAGCTCCCGCTGCCAAGCTGAATGACAATCTCCCTACCCATTGTGGCATGCTGATCAAGAGAAGCATCTGATTCCCCACCATCATCACCAAAACTGAGGTTTGATTCAGTTTCACCAAACACAGAATCAGCATAACTGAGACTATCACTCTCATCATCAGAAGCATGCCATCTTCGGGAACGGTTTGGCGTAGAGGTAAAAGATGCCCGCTGGCGTGGAACTGGCGAAGTGCCAATTTCTGACTCATGATCTAGTGTAGCTGAGTTGATCAAGTAGGATAGCCGCTGTGAGAAAGCGGCCTCAACAGACTCAAACCTTGTAGCCCTGGATCTTGACCTTCGTCGCCTTCTTTCTCGATGGTTGCTGGAATTCTCATTTCTGTTGTTATCATTAAGCACAGTCGCCTTGCACTCCCTGCATATGGCTAAAGCTTCAAAGCTATCGTTCACCTCAGTATCGAGAATAAAAGGTCTTGTGCAAACTAGGCACTGCACATCTGGTTCAGTGTTGGGGATTACATGACTGCTGGAATTCATTTGACTGCCAGACATAGATGGATATCCGGTACTATCGAATCCGAGACACTAGGTTTTGTAGCACTGTACCGGGGGAAAATATGATCTCAATTTGCGGCATGAACTGGACTCAACGAAACATGAGATTGTTCTACAGGAGAATCGGATCTGCCCATGCTTGTTGAGCTGACTGTAAAGGCTTTGACTAGATGGATGTGAACCTGGCAGAGGAAAGAAAGTGGTCAGACAAACGACTAAGCAAAGAAAGAAGATGCATTGGAATGTTCCATGCAAAATTAGACAACAGAATGTTTAATGAGCAGTAAGCATTGAGATGACTACAGTTCAACCTAGTAAACAATGATGCACGCAAAGATAGATTCGGCACGCGATTCCGGAATCAGCTCACACAAAACAGTAAACGGCACCGAGCTTCTAATCACACAACTGGAGATTGCCGCAATATTCCCCAATAAAACGGACATAAGACAGTTACAGTTTATGAAGAGCGTGTAGGAGGGGAGACACGCGCGATTAAATGGAACAAGAATTGTAGCAGTAGGGGCAGAAGCATCAGGTTATTATCCCAGGTAAGTGCTGATTAGAAAGGCTAAACAGTGACTAGCTGATTAGGGGAAGGGGACGATTGAAAAAGTTGGTAAACCTAGGATGGGAAGGAGCTTCCTCACCACAGGAGGCAGGAGCCGGGGGAGGAGCCGGAAGCTGAGTCCAGCCGAACCTGCGACGAAGACGATGGCCCGAGCTCTGATGGATAGGTGGAAGGCGACGGTGGTTGGGCACTGACGAGAGATTTAGCAGGTTCTCTCTCTCTGCTGCATCGAGTTCTCTCTCCCATTCGCGACGGGCAGAGGAGAACGATTATCCAAGCAGGGCCGCTGGGCCGGACAGTCTAAACCACCGTTGGCCCATCTGCGCAAAGCCAGACCAGCCCAACCCATGAGCCCAAAGATTTGTGGGCCCGAACAGCCAAGCTATCGCTGTCGCCAGCCTTCTTCACTCTTTTTCCCGGAGGAAGAAAGTCAAGGGGAGGCGCCAACTGTCAGCAGCAATCAATCAGTTGATGCCAAAAGAAAAAAAAAGATAATCAATCAGTTGTGCCAGGGAAGTCGGAAAGAACCGACGAGGCGACGACGATCCCTCCGTTTGCCGGCTGCGCCAACCGACCAGAGAGGTCTCCAGTGTGCCTAGTCCGAGTCCGATCCACAAGGCCATCCCGTTCGGCCCATGGCATACCGTCGGAAGCAGGGCGGCGCTGTCGCTGCCGACGATCGCCGGAGCTCCTATCCCCAGGCACGCACTCATCTCTTTCTGCTCCTCTCTAGCATGCCATCCAATTTCTTGATCACCGGCTCCACATTACTGCTTCTGTCCAAATCTTAAGTCCGAAGAAATGTTTGATCAAGGGCCCATATATCCTCCGTTCATTCTTGCAGACTTGTAATAGCACATTAAAAAATGACGTCATTGCACAATACGACTTGTTGATGGTCGGTCGGATATGCATAATAGTTTCCTCCCCTCCTCCATTTTCCTCTCTTTCCTTGAGAATGATGTCCGTAATTAGCTTGCACTAACTGTTGATAAGATCGGGCAGCAAATTCTATATAGTTTCTTTCTTCCATAAGCAAGACCAGCCGACAGAAAACACATGATCTGATATGCAACTTCGCCTATGTACAGGGCTCTGCTTCATCGTACAGTTACACATCGTTCAAAAGCATCGATGAGCCCAGCAAGCTTGGGCTGTGGGAAACTCTAGCGAGGAAAGCCAAGGGAATTCTTGATGAGGATGGCCTGGTGCACAAATTTGAGGACCTGAGGAGAGAATCACCCCGCAGCAATTCTGGTGGAGATCAGGTCAGTCATTTACAAATGGTCTCTTTCTCGTAATTTCCTGTGTAGTATTTTTCAGTTCACATACCCAATTGCATTTTCATTGTGTGATTATTCAGGTCCCGCAGTCCCGTTGGTCATTTGAAAACCATTGGAAGCCAGGAGATGCAGCTTCTCGAATTAGGCCTGAGGCTCTTTCTGCTTCTGTCAACCAGCTTAGTGGAAGAATCCGAAATGCTTTGGAAGTACTGTCTTTTAACTAAGCTATGTACAGCTTCTTTTTAGTACTATATTAGTGGCACAACACTCTGCCGTCGTTTTGAAATTCTACCCTCACTGAATATCTTCATGCCCTCATGACATCTTCTTCCTATCATGGTTTAACAGGAGGGACTTACAATTGTGGACCACAAGACATCCAGTATCATCCAGGAAACAAAGAAAATTCAGATTAGAAGGAAGCCTGCAAACAGCTCTATGCCGAACTCAACGGTAGACACACTCAGTACTCCTAACCTCTCATTGGATCAAACTGAATCTGCAGCCCAGGGGACTCAACTAAAAGCTTCTCGCGACGTAAGGTGCCACATGCTTATATCTCTATGAAAATTTTGTTACTTTACCTCTATAGCTCAGCACTTAAATTTTGGTTTTTTCTTGTTTCTTGGAATATAAAGACTGTTGATTATTAGAATGAATAAGTTGGGGGTTGTTTGTTTGGTTAACGAATGAGAATTGACACAGATGGCTTCTGAAGTTTCCACATAATGTCTTAATGATTTATAGTTGTATAGTGAAACTGTGTTAATTGCTAGAGGAAAAGAAAATTTTCACGTCCAAACTAGCAATAATTTGTAAGATGCGAGAATCGAACCCTGCTTAGGTAGGTAGCAACTTAATTCACTAGATAATGTGCCTCATAAAGATTATTTCAGTACAATTACTATGGCCATTTTATTGGCAACGTATAGATCTTTTCTCGGGTTACAATGAATGAGCATTTTTTCCTTTCTCAACATTAAACTGATTTTCAAATAAGTAATAGAGTATTCTTTCATTGTTCCTACCTAAAATGATGTCATTCTTTTTTTCTTTTTGAATGAACTGGAGGGGCACGTCCCTACATATAATAATGTATTATAAAACAAATTAAAGTACAATAAAAAATGATAAGGAAAAATAGATGGGCAAATAATGATGTCATCCTTTTTTTAGAGAAAAGACACCGCCCAGACTGGGGGGGTCCTGCTTTGATTAAAGCAACAGATGTTTGCTGGGGATACCAGCTTACAAGATTCAGTACATACCATCCAGCAAGTTAGGATAATCTTCTTACATCGACCGACAAACGACAACGCAGCTTAAAACTTGCTACCAGAAGCTACTAGGGCACCGCCCTATCCTATTCCTCTTCTTGTCGCTCCAGGGCTCGCCCTTCTATTGATTTCAGCAACATATTCCAGCATCCGCGCCTTTTCCTCCTTCCTGCTTAGTAAGCTCCATTTCTGCATTAATATAGCCATCCTACGCATTAGAGATTCTGGTTCATTCAGGATATCACTTCTAAAAACATAATCATTTCTAGTAAGCCAAATGGACCAACAAGCAGCCGAGATGATCACAGCATAAAGGTTATGATCTTTCTTGTTATTATTCCAGAAAGCCGACATATTTACGTCTGAAATATTGTTTGGTATTCTATGCCACCCAAGGGAGTCAGAGATGTGAGACCAAAGAAACTTAGCTACTGCGCACTCAAACATGATATGAGAAGGAGTTTCAATTTGGCTACACATCTTGCATCTGTCTGATCCTTTCCAGTTTTTCTTTTTTAGTTGATGTGCTGCTTGAATTCTATCTTTATTTAGTAACCACATAAAGATTTTTATCTTTAGTGGTATTTTTGCATTCCAAACATTCGACATGGCTGAGTGTATAACTCCAGGGTTGATTAAATGCCTATATAGTGATTTGGTTGTGTACTTTCCAGACTTCTCCAGTGCCCATCTAACACTATCTGGTTGTGGTTTCAGTTGCACCTCACTTATGCACCTTTTCAGTTCGTCCCACTCCATCAGTTCCCTAGGACCAAAATTTCTTCTAAAAGTCAGGTTCCAATTCGTTCCGTCGAAAATTTCGGCTATTGTGCCTTCTTGTTGCTCGCAGATCTTGAAAATATTTTCAAAGGTAATCTTCAGTGGACATTCTTGTATCCAACTATCTATCCAAAATTTGATTTTTTTACCATCTCCAAGGATGTATTGTAGTCCTTGCTTTACTTCATCTTTGATTTCATGCAGCCCCTTCCAGAATTGCGAGGCATTGTGAGTAGAGCTTTGAAAGAAGCTCTTGGCCCCTAGGTATTTCTTTCTTAGGAATTTCGTACACGGGTCTTCGTCTCCTCTTTCTAATTTAAATATCCATTTTCCCAACAGACATTTATTTAAGGTCCTGGTTTCAGTGAAGCCCAGCCCCCATACTCTTTTGGTGTGCTCATGGCTTCCCATTTTACCATGTGGTATCTCTTCTTCTTTTCACCTCCATGCCAAAAGAAATTTGCCCTGTCCATATCTATTTCATGGTGTATATTCTCGGATAGCAGGTAAAACCCCATTGTGTATATCGGGATTGCACTCAAACAGCTCTCCATTAGTATTGACTTCCCTCCATATGATAGATATTCACATTGCCACGTAGCAAGCCTCTTTCTAATTTTCTGTCCGACATAGCTCAGGTCATGGTCTCTAATCTTTGAGTTACTTATAGGTATTCCTAGGTAAGTCATTGGGAAGGTCCCAACTCTGCAGTTCAAGCATCCGAGCTATTTCTCTCTCTCTTTGTTCTGTTGTGCCTATCACTATTGCTTCACTCTTTTCATAGTTGATCTGCAGACCTGACATGCTTTCAAAGCAATAAAGTAGAAATTTGATAGTTCTAATTGAATCGTCTTCCGTGTCTATCAAGATTACCGTATCGTCCGCATATTGTAGGTGTGTTAGTCCTCCTTCTATCAAATGTGGGATAATACCCTTGATGTGGCCTTTATCTTTGGCTTTGGTTAGCATTGAACCTAATGCATCTGCTACCAGATTAAAAAGTAGCGGGGATAGAGGGTCCCCTTGTCTTAGTCCTTTATGTGTTCTAAAGTAATTTCCTGGTTTTCCATTTAGATTGATTCCGACTCGTCCTCCTTCCACCGCCTCGTTTAATCCAGACTTATCCATCTTTCAGGGAAATTCTTTCTAGTCATTACCTCCTCTAAAAAGCTCCATTGTACTTTGTCGTATGCCTTCACAAAATCTATCTTGAAGATGATCCCTCTCTCGGTTTTTTCTCATCGGTTCGTGAATTGTTTCATGTATAATTACCGCACCTTCTAGTATAAATCTTCCTGGGATGAAAGCGATCCGGGTAACATTGATCATCTTGTTAGCTACCTTGGTCAATCTATTTGCTAGGATCTTGGTGACAATCTTATATGAGACATTTAACAGGCATATGGGTCTATACTTGTTTGATGTTATTGGCCTCCTTAATCTTAGGTATCAAAGTAATCGGACCATAGTTTAGTCCTGCTCAAATTCAGTTGTCCTTCATGTAATCTATCCATCATTTCCTTCATTGGGTTCTTTACTTGGTCCCAAAACTCTTTATAAAAACCAACTGGAAAACCATCGAGTCCAGGGGCCGTGTTATTTTTCATTTCCTTCACTCGCTACTTCCACCTCTTCCATTGTGAAAACGGCTTCTAGCATTATTTTCTCTGTTTCATTCAATCTTTCATCTTCCTTCCATAGGTTCTCGTCTAGTCTAATTGCTCCTCTCGGATTCATGTCCAAAAAGCTCCTTATAGTAACCTTCAATGTGTATTTTTATCTCCTCTTGATCTGTTATTATTCTATCTCCGTCCTCTAAGGAGCTAATTTGGCATTTTCTTCTCCTTCCATTTGCAATTCCATGGAAGTAGCTTGTGTTTGCGTCACCTTTCAGTAACCACGTTTCGCCACCTCTTCTCTCGCCATCCGATCTCCTCGTATGAGTAAATTTGTTCCAAATCTACCTCTAATTTGTATCTCTCTTTCCATTCTTCCTCTTTTAATCTCTCGCTCCTCGGCTCTTTTGTCCAAGTCTTTTATTCTATCTCTCGATCTCTTTCTTCCTTATTTTGGCTGCACTATCCAAGTTCCTACCCCATCCTCTGCAGAATTTTCCGAGGTTGATTATGCGATCTTTCCAATGGTCCATTATATCTCCTTTCTTTCTCTCTGGCCACTTTTTGATCAACTTGTCCCTAAATTCTTGTTGAGAAAGCCAAGCCATTTCAAATCTAAAAATTCTCTCTCCTTCTGTCTTTATCTCTTCGAGTATCTACCAGAATTGGTGAATGATCCGAGCCAATTCTAGTTAGTGTTTTTGCAGTTACTTTAGGATATTTTATTTCCCAATCAGCAGTCATGAAAATTCTATCTAAGTTGCACATAACCGGGATTTCCCTCTTATTAGACCAAGTATACCTACTGCCACTCTTAAAAATCTCTCTCGGAGATGTATCCTCAATAAAGGAGTTGAAGATATTCATCCAAGTTACATTTACATTATCTGTCGATTTTTCATGTGCATATCTTATTAGATTAAAATCCCCCCTATCAATATTGGCACCTTGGTCTCCTGAATTTTTCTGAAGATCTCTTGAAGGAAGCTCATCTTTCTATCATTTTGCACTCGGTCCATATACATTTATTATCTCCCACTCGAAAACCATCTGCTCGGTTGGAAACTTTGACTCCTGTAAAAAACTCTCCTTGTGTCATTTCCTCTCGCATCGAGCTCTCCTTGTTTTACTCCTGTTAGGATGCCTCCCGAGTGTCCCTGAGCTGGAACCCGGTTCCAGGAAAAAGGCTGGTTGTTTCCTAGTTCTCTTAGTTACTGCTCCGGAGTATTCGCTTTTGATTGTCTCTTGTATGCATATGATATCTACCTTATGTTTCCTTACTATCTCTTTTAGCTGACCTCTCCTGCCTTTTTGTCCCAGTCCTCTAATATTCCAGAATAGAACTATCATTTTGATCTTGGGTTATTTGGTGCCCTTCTTTTTTCTCGCACCGTCTTTCTTAGATGTCTACCAGTCTTATTCTTCTCTTCGGCTTCTCGGGTATTTCAGTTGTATCTTGTATCGTATTATTTTCCGTGTCTTCCTGGCCCCGACTTCTATTGGGTTCTATCATCATTATCTCCGATATCTCTATCTCCTGGACTTCATTTTCTTCGATGTCCGCCTCTTCTATCTCTTGACCTGTATCTATAATTTTCTTCTTTTCTTCTTCTTTTCTTATCTTTGCTTCTTGCAGCGCCACTTGGGCTCTTTCTTTCGCCTTTAAAATTGAAATAGTATCTTGCATAGAAACATTAGGATCTCCTAGCACTATTCCACTATCACTAGCAATAATATTTAAGTTATCTCGCATCAATCGAGTTGAGAATAGCAAAGGAATTCTTACCCGTGATGTTGTTCTTTGCCTCCTTCCTCTTTTCAGCCTTGTCTTGTACTTTCCCCTCCGTCTCCCTCAATCTTGAGCTTCTTCTCGTTGCCACCACTCGGATCTAGGGATACCTTTGTTTGAGCCACCCAGGGTTCTTTGTTCTTTTCCGCCTCTGTCTTTTCCTTTTCTACTATTTCCCCATCCAAGTTGTCGTACCCTTTACTTTCGGTTATCGGTTGCTCAAGGTTCTTTGCTGCTGTTCGCTTAATATTCACTAAATGTTTCATGCTATCCGCTTTTCTTTCAAAATAATCATCTAGCCACCGCATTTCTTCCTTTTGCATATCTATTGCCTCGGACTCGCCCCATTTTTCCTCTCTCGTGTATTTTCTTCCCTTCTTGCAATTTTTCCCAGCCTTTCTAGGTTCATGATGCTTCCACCACTCTTTTTATATCCTTCTGTCTCACTTGTTTCTCCTTCTTCCTTACCTCCTAATTCACTCATCATACTCGCTCTCGCATCAACATCTTGGGAGTCTATATTTACCACCCGGGATAATTTCTCCATTTGATCATACTCTTCCTCGCTTGATTGCATCCGCCCACCCTCCATGCTTGGAGTTTCCTCATAATCCACTTGTTCGACTCCTCCATTGATGTATCCTTTAGCTTACTACTATCCGGATCGACACCTAACTCTCGCTTCTTGGCTTTTTCCTTATCACGAGTCCGGTCTGTCCGACGAGGCTGCTGCTTACCAAGATTGATTCCACCACTTTGCCGTGGCATGTTCCGTTTACTTGCTTCACCGGATCCCCGAAAAGGTGCCCTGTTCCTTTCTGCCAAGCTTTTTGTTCTATCTCCCTTTGGTGTGTATTCATCTTCATCTTCCTCCTCCTTCCTATTGTATCTCATCAAACTTTGATGGGTGATGTGGTGGAGGGGTATTATTTTTCTTGTCGGTTTCAACCACCCATGTAATTGTTCTTCCCTCTAGATTAAAAAAGACTTCACTTTCCCCTCTAATCTTTCTAGCATCTCTACAGAGCTACCTTTATCCGCACCGGTCCTGCTCCGATCAAGCTGATAAGATCCACCTCTAACGGATCTCCAATCAGTAGGGCCACCTTCTTTACTATCTCTTCCCTTCTAGCTATCTCGTGGTATGTTATATGCTTTTACCCGGACCTTTTCCAATATTGAGGATGTTTCGTGGATACCTCGGATGCCTCTACTTTTACTTTAATTCCCATCTCGGAGGTCGGAAATTCAAAACTCTTGAATTTAGACAATTGATATCTCATTTCTTCCGTTGGGAATCCTATGACAAATTCAGAATCTGAAATCTTCCTGATTTTCCATTTATGTGTTCCTCCGAATTGATGTAGCATCTCTGCCTCTATCTCTTTTTCTGTTGTTGTCCCTTCCAAGACTCGTCATCAGCCTCGTGACTTCAGCTTCACCAGTTTCTCTTCACTACCCGGAATGTGCATGCTATAAAATCCAGGTGCCAGGAATACCATAGCCACACGTCTTCAATTCAATCTTATCAACACGGTTATGAGCTTTGTGACCTGTCTTTTTGCAGCTGTAACAAAAAGGTGGGTTAGTGCACATTGAGTGGTGGTGCCCTGGCTCATTGCGGTTAAAACACTTCTTCCTTAGCATGGGACCTTGGTTACTTTCTTCATATCTTGGCCATTTCTCTCTTTCCATTCTTTCTCTCTCGAAGTTTGTACCTCATATCTCTTTCTTCATTTTCTTCTTCCATACGATTATTGTTTTTCTGTGATCTATTGGAATCTCTCCCATAGTACCCCTCATCCTCATCATCATATCTCAATCCGCCGTTCCCTCATGTTGGCCAAATTTGCGTTTCTGCTCCTCTCTCGTTGCCCCGATAGTTGTCCTGTTCTAGCATGACCCTCTAGGCCTTTCTCGGTCTCTACGTGGATTCCGTGATTCCATAGCCCCTCCTCCGAATCGGTCACTCTCTCTACTTGGGTCTTCTTCAAAGCCCCGATAGCGACGCGGAATCGGAGAAGGTCTATCTCGAAACTCACCTCCGGATCCCGGGCTTCCATCCTTCCTGCGCCTCTCTTCATCTTCTCTTCTACCGAACCTGCCACCCCTTGATCCATCGCTCCGTCCCTCACTACTCGCTGCGAAAGATCCGGAGTCCACTCTTCTCGGAATCGCCCTCACTATTTTCCTCGCCTTGCGACCAAATCGACCGATTTCTCTGTTTGTGGCTGGAAACCCTAGTTCCGGCCGCAGCGCCGCTCTGTTTCGGAATCCACAGCCACTTACCACTCGGGTCCGACCAGGAGTGATTGTATATGTCATCTATGCACGTCCCAAATTCAGCCCTAGGTTCCTGGTGGGTCGGCCGGTCCAGCCCATTTGGCATTTGTGGCCCATTTTGCTGAGTGTTCCGAGTTACCCTGTCCTTGGTGCCCGACTCATGGTTCATCCCTTCATTTTGACTATTACTCATACTGACTTTCATGATCTCCTTGCTGGTCCCGGAGGGTTCCATTTGTTCCTCCATCTCAAAGGCTTTTGACCTCCATCTTAATGTAATTGGGGTTTCTCCAATCTGCATTGAGTTCGGTGTTATGCATTTAGCTGGTATTGCTGGTACCCATCGTTTCCTCTGTTTTGGTGGAGCAGAATTGGAAATTCGCGGTAATCCCACCGTGATTGAGCTTTTGAACCCTTTGTCTGATTCAGACCACTTGATTGGTAGTTGCATTAGGTCTGTGTTCCTTTCATCTTTCTCCTGTAGCTGGTACCAATCTGGATATTTATCTTTGTTTTTCTCCTGGCGCATCAGTTCTCTCATTGCCACTCCACCCATTGCTTTGCTTTTCTGATTTCTACTCTGCTCTTGTCCTCTGATCCACTAATCTCAAAAATTTCTTCAACTAAGCGCTCTGATCTTGTGGATTTCGCTCTCGGATTGCTGTCCGGGGATACGTCTCTCTCTCTGATCGCACCTCCTTCCTCTGGTTTTGATCCCGCTACGATCAAAATTAGAGGAGCTCTCTCCTCCTTCCTCTGAATTTGGTCCCTCTTAGATCAACTCTAGAAGAACTCAATCTACTCTGCTTCGACTCGAAGCAATCACTCGCCTTAATCCCTTGTTTCCTTAGTTGTATCGTTGCCTACTCGCTGCCGCTTAATTCGCGATCCTCGATCTATCTCGTTCGAGTCTCTCAACCGCTTCCGCACCTCAGGTTGGTTCCTTCGCCTTGAGTCCCTCCTATTTCGATCCCAATCTAGATCGAAATCAGGGTGGGATTATCCGCCTCGGCCTTCTGAACACGATCCTCGGACCTGATTTTGTTTTTGTCGGTTGAAATCGGAGAGATCAGCGGGAATCTACGAGCGGGAGCGGGCTCAACCTTGTCGCCGCCTAGGTCGCTGTCCTCCAGAGGCTTCTTTCATCCTTTCACACCTGTAAACATTTCAGGTTGCTAATGCAATGGCTGCAAAAGCAAAACTTCTGATCCGTGAACTAAAATCGGTTAAAGCTGATCTAGCTTTCGCAAAGCAGAGATGTGCTCAGCTAGAAGAAGAGAACAAGCTCTTGAGAGAAACAAAGCAGAAAGGGAGAAAACCTGAAGAAGATGATGACTTGGTACTCTTTCTGATCCAGTTAGCTATCTAACATTATTTTTTCAAGTAAACGTTCTTTATAAATTACATATATTCTGATTTCTGCTTGCGTCAGTATTTAGGAATAGTTAACTGGCAATAATTGCTCCCCACTTTCCCAGATTAATTAGCTATTATTGAAAATTCATTAGAGAACTTCCTGATATTTGTTTGTTCCATTTTTTAATACTTGCGTCAAATATTCATCTTTAATTTACTGTTCTTCCTCCTGTTAATAAACTCAGCATTGCTTACATATAGTGTGTTGAATTGAGTCATATGAAAGTGTATACTAGATGATGATGTGAGGTTCTGGCCGCTATCTCATTAAAAAAAAAACTACTAATTGTTTGTATTGACGGGGAGTTTGACTTCATCATTTCAAATCGATCTCATGAACTGATGAGACTAGATGTTTCCAATGATTTTTACTGAAATAGTATCTCTGAATAATCCACTGTTGGACCAGATTCGTATGCAACTGGAAACATTACTAGCAGAGAAATCAAGGCTGGCACAGGAGAATTCCACATATGCCCGTGAAAATCGATTCTTGCGTGAGATAGTGGAGTTTCATCAATTCACCGGCCACGACGTTGTCTCATTGGATGACGGTGACATGGAAGACGACTATGACCAAGAAGAAAATAGCAACGTCACCCGAGAAGATGGTGACCAAGAAGATATCAACCTCATATGTACCGCAGATAAGTTACCTGCAGTTGAAGAAAACTCTGAACATGAGGAACTCCCCCACGTCTCCTCTAAGCCTGAATCACCTATCCTCGGCATAGGAGGAACATCATCACCAAAATCTAGCAACTCTCATAGTGTTACTGATTCATCGAATACTGTCTCAGAATCAAATGCATCGGCATCTGGCTGACACGGCTTGATGGATTTCACATACCATCTTCTTTTGGTGTTCTTAAGTAGTTGATTTGTGTGCATAAAGTTTTGTCCATTCTTTATCCACAATGGTTTTGCATTTGTAACATAGTTACAGGTTTCTGCTTTTTTGTGTGTGTATAAAGTGGTATATAGTGTAGTTTTGCTCCCTTTCCGTTTGTTTTTTAGGAAATTGATTCATGTGTTTAAGTTGAGCTTGCAATGTATATGGTTTGGTTTCTATGTAATACTGGTGAACTTGACTGGTGTGGATATGCAAAAAAAAATATCGAGGACACAGATATGCAAAATTAAATGGCAGCAGTTTTGAATGGTTGAGCAATATGCTTGAGCAGTATTAGTTCTGAAGCATTTGTATCTCGTTTATGCTTTTCTAAGTACAAAGATGTTGATGATTGCAACCAACCTTGGTTGGCCATGCATTCGTGCTGTTGCTTCGCTCAACAGGTTGCTCGATGCCACCGGCCTGCTCATTCGCATGCACATGCAGTGAAGATCTGAACTTTGTCCATGTTCAGAACTTGAAGTTGCGTAACTTACTTAGTTCACCTGTCACTGATCTCCATGGTAATCAGCAGGATGTGGCAGCATTAAACCATGCGAGTTTCTGTCGGAGTATTTCTTCGCCTGTTGGATCAAATGGGGAGACCGTCCCATACTGCCGTGTCCTCGCATCTACCAAGCCGTTGGCGAATTAATCACCAGCGCTGTTGCTGCGCAAGGAGGGCACGGGTTAGATAGATCCAACATGACCACCAGCGTGTTGCATCTGCTCTACTACTTGTTACTGTACAATGTGGGGTACTTACCATACTGGGCAATCAGCATGTGAGAAATAATTCTACTATGTCACTATCAGCACACGAGATAAGACAATAAAAATGCCAGCAGCTGTTTCCAGCTTCCATCCCACGCCTGACGCCCCCACACAAATGCCTCTGTGCCTGCACGTCGACGAACCACGCCCGATCCTTGTGTAGCTAGCTAGCTCGCCTCCTGCTTTATGAATGACATGATCATTGTCTTTTTAGTTTTCCCTTCAAGAGAGAGAGACAGACAGAGAGGACCAATTCCGTTGTTGATCATTTCGCAACAGTACCTGACTGCAACGGATCTCTAATCATATGCCTATTCAACTGTCCCATAGAAGTAGTGTACAAGTAAAGAGACCACCATAGAGTACTGGCCAGTTTGGAAGCGATTTATTCATCAAAATTCGTCCACGATCCAACCCTACAGGCATCGAAGGCTGTAATGTGAGCAGGATAACGGCTAACTGACTATGCCTTTCGAAGTTTCGATCGAGCAGCGTGAATCTCTGGTACCGTATCTGTTCACAAGGCAAAACGTCAGTAAATCTCTGGTACTTGATTACAGTGAGGAAACTGGCGTCGTCCCTTCCAATTTCATTTCGTGGCGTACTCTTGTACTAGTAGTACGTATCTGTGAAGAGTGGGGAATTGAATTCTTCAGCTTGACACATGAGATCATCCCACCACATGGGCCATAGGACTCTGCTGCCAAGATCTGAATTTTTCTCCTACATTGCAAGCCGGCCGAGCCCAACAGTGACAAATTTAACATACAGATGATGACATCCACTAGTATGGATGTATGTACATTGATGTGAGCTATAACACCTTCAGCTGCAGCTAGCAGGACCAGTAAGCATGCTCCACGACAATGGTAACAGTACAAAGGCATCCGTCCATTGGGATTTCAAGTTCCTCACCATCGTTTTCAGATTTCAGAGGAAAAGATTGATGTCTGTTAGCTGAAAGTAGTTTTCTTCACATCGATTACGGTTAGCCAACAAAAGATGAAAATAGCAACAAGGTCAGCAGGATTAGCTCCTGGTGTTTAGCTTTCTGTATGTCCAGCTCCTTTATTGAACTGTCACTATCACTGGAAAGGTTCTTGTTTAGCTCTCGTAGTAGGACAACCATTTGGTACTAATAATGCCATTATTCTTTCAGATGATGAACCATGTACCTGTTTGTAGATAATAGCAGAATATTGATTGTCAAACTGCATCTAACTGCCATTATCAGTGATTTTTTTCTTTTTGTATTGCAAATAGATGTCGATAAAATATAGAACGACCAAAGCAACTTAATGACACATGGTAGCCATCCACAGTTTCATCTGAGGAGCCATTATCATCACAATCTACCATTAGACATCAACCTAATTTTCTGATCACTGTGCCATGATTTCCCATTCATGGCCATGGACTCATGGCAAAACTAAAGTGGACCACGGCCCCCATCACCACCATGACCACCACTAGGTATATATGCCCTTCCATTTTTCTTCTAGATAGTGATAGTGCGGTCTTTCAATCCCTTGAACATTAAGCGAATGTTGCAATAACTAAACGGTGATAAAAAGGCCGACTAGGTTGCGTCATGGCCAAACACATCATTTCGTCATGATAGTGAGAATGGAGACTGCCAAGTGCCAATCATGCATCGTTTGCTTCATGCTTCCTTCACTCTTGAGCAAAATCTAAACTCCGAAAAAAAAAAATTGGTGGTCATCTCTTTACACATTTTTCAGACATGAACTTCATTGTGTTGAATTGCACTTGAAAAATAAATGTTGCTCGGACATATTCTGAGGCGGCCTGAACTAAGGTCTCTGACGGTAAGATTCAGAATCAACGTACCGCACGGCCACTAATCTTGGTGCTTCTTGAGTTGTAAGCATAAGGCCCCACAGGTCAGTGGATATTCCATTCCGTAGTGAAGAAACTTCAGTTGCACAAAAAGCCCCTGGGAAGAATCGAAACGTTAGAAAAGAGGACATGAGCAGCTCAAAGCAAAAAGGTCACCCACTGTGACTGTGAACAGCTTGGTTCTCGGGCCTACTTTTCAGTGAGCCGGAACGGTAACTGCGCGAGTGAACTTTACTTGTCACTCACACGGGATTAATAAGCGGTCCAGGGACAAACCCGTAACTGCGCATGATGTGACAACTGTAAGCCCCCATGTCTTTTATTCCAGGCAGAAAGTAGTATAAAATCATGTTTCCAGCGAAACCCCTGAAAAAAATATCACTGCAATTAAAAACACTCCCTAGCACACGGAAAGAAATAGCCCTTCAGCTCAGCTGCGCCAATTTTCTCTCTCCTCACGAAATCTCTCTCTTCTTCAATCCATCCCCAAACCCCTCCTCGTCTTCACTCCCTCCGCGTCGCAATCATTCGTGGGGGCGCGTCACTACGAGCAGCAATCCCTCCTCGATTTTTTTTGTGTGGCTTCCACTATCGCCACTGGGATTTCGCCAAGATTGAGTAATCGCCTCCTCCCTCCCGAATTCTGTTTTCTTCCATCTTGCAATCCGTCGCCTTTGTCCTCATCGCCGCCGACCAGTCGACCACCAGCTGGACTCATTCTCCCATCCACCTGTGACTCGCACCTCGCATCCATCGCCATTGCTGGTTCTTTCTGCTCGAGCCGCCGCCTGCTTCTTTGGAGCCGTTCGGCGCTAGTCCCTGCAGCGCGTAAATGCGCGTCCTTGCAGAGGATTTGCGCCCCCAAATCTCGTCCTTTTTCCCAAGAATTAAGAGCAGAGCAAGATTCTTTTAGTTATGGGCACCGCTCCTGATAGTACTGCTCATAGATGAGGAGAAGCGCGTCCTGACACTTCCTGTCCAAGCGGAGCTGTTCCTGCCGATGGGCTTCTTCATCTGCGCGTTCCTCCTCCTCCAGCTGCTCTTCTTCGGCCCGTCTTCTCCAGCGGCGGCGCAGTCGCAGCCGCTCTCGCCGGCGCGGATGCTCGACGAGACGCTGCAGGACTACGCGTACCGGGCCTTCGTGCGCCCGCGCACCGGCATTGTCTTCAACGCCACCCTGCCGGCCAACCTCACCGGCATTGCCGTCTCCGCGGTCCGCCTGCGCAGCGGCAGCCTCCGCCGGAAGGGCTTCGACGGCTACTTCGAGTTCAACATCCCCATCGGCGTCATCGTGCAGCCGCACGTCGAGAGGGTGGTGCTCGTGTACCACAACCTCGGCAACTGGTCCGACTTCTACTACCACATCCCCGGGTACACCTACCTCGCGCCGGTGCTCGGGCTGCTGGCCTACGACGCCTTCGACCTGTCAGCTGTGGGATTGCAGGAGCAGAACATCATTGTGACCCAGAGTCCGATTTCGGTAACTTTCAGCAATGTCAGGGAGCTCCCATCTGGTGCTCCAGCTCCAAGATGTGTCTACTTCGATTTGAATGGCGTGCCGCAGTTCAGTGACCTCAACTCAACCAATGTGTGCTCGACGTATCGCCAAGGGCACTTCTCAATTGTGGTGAACTCCAGTGCGGTTCCTCCTGCTCCAGCTCCAGCGCCATCTGGCGCAATTGCTCCAAATATACCACCTGCAGGAGGTCAGGGGAATAACGGGAGCTCCAAGGCTTGGAAGATCGCCGTCAGCGTGGTTGGTGGTGCAGTAGCATTAGGGCTGTTGGCTTTCCTTGTGATCTGCTTGGTGAGGCATAAAAAGCACAAGAAGCTTGAGGCGATGGAACGGAATGCAGAGGTTGGGGAGACATTCCGGATGGCGCAGGTTGGACGGACTCAGGCACCTGTGGCGCCGGGGACACGAACACAACCTGTGATTGAGAATGATTATGTTGCATAGTGGAGTTTTGTGTTTTCTGCATAGTTCAAGGTTTGACAATGACGGTCTGGAATTGTCCATGGGTCGGCTGAGGCAGCAAATGTTCCATATGCGTGAGGTTGGTGCCGGCAGTTAGTTACAGCTTAGCTTCTGCTTGATGCAGGTTCAACACATTCTTTTGGCGGTGTGGATGTTCAGTTTCCGACTGCAGCAATGTCTATTGTTCATGTTCATAGTTGCCTTGTTCATAATCATAAATGGGGAGCTCCTTTCATCCCCAAGCAAGAAGTGGAGGAGAAAATGTGTCATATCTGATTTGGGGTTCTCGTTACATTTTTTGGGTTGCTGTATTCAAAAGAATGGGCTTGGCAATAAAGTGGAGGTAATATTCATTGCATCGCACTGTCCTGTTTTGGTGGAATTCATTCATCAAGAGTTCTTGTTTTTGTGTCATTTGACTTTCGTGTTTTAGATACTATGTGGAGCTTATGTACATGGTCACTTATGTAGTTCTTGTGATGAATAGTTTCCTTTTAACATTTTAGATTTTGTTGTCATTTCTGTCAACATCTGACTTTTTAAGCTTGAGAAACTTTCCATTAAGAAACATAATCAATCCCTACTTTTGTATTTCCATGATGGTTGAGTTTACCGTTTTATCGTGAAGTATCACTGGACTCCAAATTTACCAGTGTGTCATGATCATTGTCTACTACTATATAGAACTGAACTATGGTTTTGTTGATACTGAATTTTCTCACAATTTACTTTCCAATGGTACAAATGTAAGCATTCTAGGTAAACAACATTGGTAGGCATACCACATTAGAATGGCGAGGCCTCTCCTTTTTAACTTGCACTAATATTCAAGATTGATCTTCTGTTATCAAGGTAGTTAAATATCAAAGGTTTGAAGTAGAGGTGAATCTGTGGTGCCTAGTGCCTAGATGATCGTGAAGCGGATTTTTATACAGTTTGGTGTGAATTCTTTCCAGAATTGCTTGCGTTTATTATTATCCATCAGTATTGCCAATACAGAATCTTGAAAGAGGAACCTGTTGTTTAC
Organism: Chloris gayana; assembly: GCA_031894775.1. Lineage (NCBI taxonomy): Eukaryota > Viridiplantae > Streptophyta > Magnoliopsida > Poales > Poaceae > Chloris > Chloris gayana. The sequence goes on along the minus strand of JAUNZO010003997.1, from coordinate 343,948 downwards.
TAGAGTACTCTGTTTTCTTTTTTCTTGACGTTAGGATAGCCAGTTTAGTGCAAATTTGCACTAACTAAACTGCCCTAACGTCAACAAATAAAAAACGAAGGAGTATAGTTTAACATGTATACCCAGGTTCTCCAAGGTGGTTTTGGGTAGTTCGAAATGTTTATTTTTTATTCTGTTCGAAATGTTTATTGCATCAGAAGAGGGCATGAAGAATCTACAATACTAATTTGAGAGGACTGACCACAGCTTTTAAATCAACACTCTTTTAGAGCATGCAGAATTTTTTTGGGCTACACTTTTTCATCTGCATGTTCAGTATCATGGCAAAATCATCAAGGACGAGGAACAAGTGTTAGTTGCCAGTTCAAATAGGTACTTAAAACTGCTTTGTATATGATGTGGTGCGGTAGCAATCAAGCAACCATGAGTAGTAAATTAGTAGCACTTGCTGCCTTCACAAGCATATGTATCTAGGATAAAGAATTTGCTCACACGTGATTGATATCTGGCATCCTTCAATGGCTGGCGCCTGGACAGATAGCAAGTATGCCAGATTGCCAACCAAGGCCAATGTAAAACCTGACGAAATACTAGATGTTACTAGAACAAGCAGAAGCAAGCTCGCATCAGGATGGTGTGCTATAGAGAAACAGGTTTCTGAAGGTGAAGGTTGATTGCGTTCTTCCTGAAGGTGAAGGCTGGAGAAACCAGGATGAAGAGAGAAGAAGCCAAGAAGGTAGTATGCTGATCTGAACCAATGACAAAATGTCTTTGAGTAGATTTGTTTGTGCCACTGCCAGGAGCTTTTTCGGAGCTGGTGCTGGTGCCTTTTGGCATGGTAGCGGAATCTTCGCTGTCACTGCAAGAACTCTAGTGACACAGCTCATGTGCGCTGGCTGGCCTGGGCGCCCCATGTCCTAGCTCTGGAATGTATGTTTGTTTGTTTGTTTGGTTTGTAATGTGAGCAGCAGCAGGTGTTTGTTGGATGCTAGTGCTGTGCTCAAGTGTACTGGTGGTCTAAATTAATCGGACAGTGCACGGTTTCTTGTGTGTTGAGTAACTCGTGATCTCTGGCCCCGTTCGTTTCCACCTCTAAAATTTAGATATCTGTCACATCAAAGAGAATCTTACTATTTAAGTAGTATTTTTATTAATTTAATAACAAAACCTATGTCACGACCCCCTCTAATTTGCGAGATCGAATCTAATGATCCTAATTAATCTATGTTTTGCTACAGATGATGCTACAGTAAACATCTTCTAATAACACCATAATTACCCTCGTTGGATTCGTCTCGTAAATTAGATAGAGGGTCTGCAATTAGTTTCGAAATTAGACTTTATTTAAGTACTCCAAAACGATAAAATTCTCTTCGATTTGACTCCTCTAAAAATTAGATAGGGAAACGAACAGGCCCTGTTGGCCTAACCGTCCATGGTTTGTTGTGTATCAGAAAAACTGCTACTGTAGTCTCAAGAGAAACCGGCGGCGGTTTATGTTTACTTCCGAGGAACAGGCTAGGCTGACTGGTGGTCCGCCGTGAAGTAGGCGACGGATGCAGGGAGGGGGATCAAATGATCAATTGATTGTTTAATAAAGAGGGTAGTCCAAGGTTTTGAAACAAATTGAACTAGTAGGATTTGGTACTGTAGTTCTTCCCGTGGAGTTTGAATGGAGATGTTCCTGATTTGGCGCTAGTCGTAGAATAATTAAAGAGGAGGTCGGTGGTCAGCAACAAAATACCTGTACTGACGCGCTGTAGCTTGGTTCAAGAAATATTAAATGTAGATCAGACCGAACAGGTGTCAATAGAGAATTGTATGTTTCAAGAAATATAAATAAAATAGTTTGAATGGAATTATATATTTGCACCTTTGCACCCAAATTTTGTTTCCACAAAAAAATTAAATTTTCCCGTCAATAGAGAGTCAACGATCGGCGGGCAGGCGACGCAAAGCCATGATGGATGATGCGTTGCGACGCAGTGCAGTGGAGGTTGAAGATGGGACTTGTTCTTTTTGGGCCTTGGGCTGCCTCTACCGCTACAGACCCTTCGGGCAAACGAACCATTTTTAACGTCGTGGACTGACTCTGTGGGCTTCTTTTCCACAAAAAAACCTCTGTCGGCTTCTTTTAAGACGAGGTCTAAGCTGGGCTGGGCTACGTATTAGCAACGCTTTTTGTGTATAGTTCTCCAAGGGGCAAGGGATAAACAAATCTGACGTAACTTGCCATGTCTTGGATCCCGAGCCATGAAAATGCAAGTCGAGCATCTTGACCAACACAGGGAGACGCATATGGAAAGTGTTTACAACTCCCAGCTTATTCATGTGTAAAGGAGCCATGCACATGAATGAGGATGAGAGAACACACAGTACAAATCGGAAAGCAAAATTCCTCGAGAAGCAGAGGGATCGGAGGAACCAAGGAGAAGGAGAGAATTTGTATTTGTCGGTAACTGGACATAACCGGTGTCCGGTGACATCCCCTTTAGCTTTCCTCGAATTCCGTGCCTATTGCTGCATCGTGATCATGTCACGTTGCTGTCATCATTACATTTCCACGGACATGCCCTCCTTGCTAGCACCATCGGTACCATGACTTGACACTCCTTAGCTCTAAAATGCACCTAGCTGAGTGCTCAATTTCTCAAGGTCAATGGTTACTGGACAGTGTTTAGTACACCTAGCTGAGTGGTGTTTTCAGAAAGATAATTGATACCATACCATTCCATTTGAGAAAAATACTTAACCTTTTATTCAGCACCTCATTGCTTTTTGCTAATCCCTTTTTTCTCATCTTTGATCTTTGAACAGAAAGGAAAACTGCGTCGATCAACTACTAAAGTTCTGGATGGCACAATAGGAATCCATTGTCATTGAGTGCATCATAATGAAGTGTGAGATTAGATTCCTGCTCTGCTGGTGATAGAGTTTTGCACGAACACAAGGGCTCTTGCTCTTGATATGCGAAGCAAGGAATGAATGAATGATACTCCTCCGTCACGAGCACGAGCTCAGTCCAGCAACCAATCAATCCACTGTGGCTGTGGTCTACCCTGCCAAAGCTCTTTTCCCTTGTCCGCTGCCAACAAAGTAAAAAGTGACAAAGGCCACCGCTGATCATCAACAAAGGTGGTGGGTGCCTCAAAATCATTTCTTGAGCGACAGCCTTCCACCGGACTCTACTCCACTCTCTACCACTAGTACAATGTAATACTCCAACAAGTTACTTTGTTTTGCATATTCCACGGATTTACTACCAGCTTCACATCTTCATCTATTTCCAAAAAAAAAAAAGGCTATTACGTTTCTACTGTGAATCTGATATCTAATTATCATTTTACCTCTCGTTCCTCGACTTTGTCATTCTTGGTAAAATCACAATTAAGGATGAAAGCAGGTAAAAACACAACTGTCCTAAAAAAGCATTCTATTCCACTTCAAGAAACATCGAGGTTCTGGTGCTGCTATTTCTGTGCCCTGTTCGTAGAAAAACTGAAGAACATTCCAATTTTTTTTTTTTTTGCATTTCGCGGTGGGACAAAAATCAGTTGCATATGCCTTACATAAGAAATACAAGTCACCAAGGATCAAGTCTACTTGAAGCACTCACAGACTGACAGCGGACCAGGCTTTGTTCCCTAGTCATCCAACTATTCCTCCTAGGCTCCCTCATGTCACTTTCCTCTCTTCTCTCCCCCATATCGAGACAGCATACTCTGTCTGCTGCTGTCGCGCTTGTTGCTGTTCCACAGCAATTTCTTAATATCACGCGCCGACGACCAGCCGTCATTCTTTCCACCCGTCCTTTTCCAGCGTCTCCTTCTCCATTGCTCACATTCCAGGAAGAGGAACAAGCACAAAGAAGGAGGTGCTGAGGTCCGTCAATGGGCATGGGCAGCGATAACGCTGCGTTCCCCTTCTCTACCGCCTCGTCCCCGCGCTTCTGCAATCCCATCAGCAGCAGGAGGTGAGGATGGATCCCATTTCATTTCCTATTTCTTCCAGTTAGATGAGTTTTGCATGCTTTAAAAAAAGAAACAAATTGCAGGGTCTTGCTGGTTTTAAATCTCTACTGGTGCAGTTCAGGTCTGCATGGCAATTCCCCCAGTTGGGTTTCCTGGGTTTCAGGGCCAAGCGAAAGATTCACCAGTTTCTACACAAATTACGAAACCTAGTAGCTAGCCGCATTGACACAATAATTTCTTTTTCTACTAAGTCTTCGGCATTTCCTTTTTATTCTAACTAAAGATTGTTTCAACCGTGCCATTAGTTGTTCAGAGTCAGGGCCTGGATGTATATTGGTTGGAATCAAGTTATCTGTCAAAACAGACACTGTCCAATTTGTTAGAGAATAGTATAATGTTATTTCCTTCCTCCTTGTTCTTAGGAATGTGCAGAAACTGTTTGTGTTATATTTATATTGTAAAATTCAGTGCAAATTTGGCATCTAAAACTTGTGAACATCCCCTATTGTGCAGGATATTTTCGGATGTTGCTGAGGATGTAACAGTGTCAGTAGATGGCCAATCTTTCCTACTGCACAAGGTGTTCATTTATTTCAATAGCTATACTTCTTACCAGCATTTTTGTTTCCCATTTCGTTCCATTAGAATTTTTTTGGTGCCTATTTTACTTTCACCAGTTAGGCTGTTGAGGTCATTATTGGGCATTTTTTCAGTCTGTCAGTTGTATTTTTCTTTTTAATAAATTTAATCTCAGACTAAATCTTGGAAGATTAGATATACCATTCAGTCTTTAATAAATTTAATCTCAGACTAAATCTTGGAAGATTAGATATACCATACATAAAAATTGCACTTGAATGTCATTTTAAAGTATTGACATAGCAACCAATTCTGTAATAAACATTTGCTACAAACTGAGCACATACAAAATGGGACCTTGGATCCTTGCTAGTGTGGTGTTGACTGTTGACACGAGCATTGAGTTTTTGTCTAGTTTTCTTAGTAGGCCACTAGTTAAGTTTCATAAATTTATTGACTTGTGTATTGAGTAAACTTCTACATGTATATAAGAAGCTACAATTCTGACCTGATAGAGATATCTGATCATTTGAAAATCTGAAAAGTAAGCAACTAATGGGGAATTACAAAATTTATTCTTTTTGAGTCATACTGGGAGTGCATTTAAAGATTTATGGGAGTATTATTAAATTAAGCACACGCCACTGATAAATCCTCTTAACATAAGGCATGTTGCATCATATGAAATCATTGTGTCATTCCTATCCCTGTCCTTGTTTTGCAGTTCCCTTTAGTCTCTCGGAGCGGACGAGTACGGAAAATGGTAATCGATTCCAAAGATCCAGATCTTTCAAAGCTGGAGCTTGTAAATGTACCAGGGGGAGCTTTTGCATTTGAACTTGCTGCCAAGTTCTGTTATGGTAGTAATTTTGAAATAACAACGGAGAATGTGGCCCATCTCCGGTGCATTGCAGAATACCTGGAAATGACTGAAGACTATAAGGAGGAGAACCTCATTGTCCGAACAGAGACTTACTTGAATGATATCGTGTTCAAGAACCTTGATAAATCACTAGAAGTATTACGTGGATGTGACGGATTGGATCCGATGGTAGAGGAAGTGGGGCTCCTAGACAGGTGTGTTGATGCGATTGCGCTGAATGCGTGTAAGGAGCAGCTGGTTTCAGGCTTGGCTCACTTGGAATGTGATGGGGGATCAGGAAAGTTGCGTATGCATTGCCAGGATTGGTGGGTTGAAGACCTTTCTGCACTGAGAATCGACTACTATCGGCGTGTGATTGCTGCAATGAGGAGAAGTGGGGTGAGACCAGAGAGCATAGGCACCTCCATCGTGCACTATGCTCAAACATCTCTGAAAGGTATCGAAAGACGGCATGTATGGGATTCTGGCCCCCTTGTTGGTGAAGACAGCCAGAGAGTGGTAGTGGAAGCACTAATTGATCTGTTGGCAACTGAGAACATCACAGCAGTCACTTTAGCATTCTTGTTTGGTATGCTGAGAATGGCGATAGAAGTTGACGCAGGTCTGAAGTACAGGATCGAAATCGAGAAAAGGATTGGTCTGCAGCTTGAGATGGCATCACTGGATGATCTTCTTATCCCCTCAGTGCAAACGAGTGACTCGATGTTCGACATTGATACTGTCCACCGCATACTGGTGAATTTCTTGCAGAGGATTGACGAAGATGATTCAGGAGAACTATCACCTTGCGGATATGATTCTGATGGGTTGAAATCTCCAAGCCACAGTTCGATCCTGAAGGTTGGAAGACTGATGGATGGTTATCTGGCAGAAATAGCACCAGATCCGTATCTGAAACTGCAGAAGTTCATGGCTCTTATTGAACTGTTGCCAGATTATGCACGGATCGTCGATGATGGACTGTATCGTGCCATTGACATATACCTGAAGGTAAAATTTCAGTCATGTTTTTAGGTTTCTCTGCAAGCGCATAAGTTTAACATATGCACTTGATTCAATGACAATATATTTTATATTCTGTCTGAAATGTATACTGAAACTAACAAAGCAAACAGCACTATTGACTTCTTATCAGAAAGTGAAACATGTAATACGAATAGAATAAATGTCAGCTGATCATTTTGGAGTACATTTGTTCTGCTGGTGCAGAGGTTTAATATACATACTTGATTCAGTAGTAATTATGAAGTTCATATTCTGGATCAAGTATGCACTGAAACTATACTCATAACACACAACAACATTGTTACCGTCTGATAAAAAAGTGATATGCATCAAGTCGAATAAATTTAGTTGATCACTGGAATTAGCTGTGTCTTACCTTACTGATACTTGTGCCTGAATTCTGATCAATGATCATATTTGGCCTGCTGTATTTGTGATCAGGCACACCCTTCCCTGACGGACTCGGAGTGCAAGAAGCTGTGCAAGCTGATCGACTGCCAGAAGCTGTCGCAGGACGCGTCGAGCCACGCAGCGCAGAACGACCGGCTGCCGATCCAGATGGTAGTGCGCGTGCTCTACTTCGAGCAGCTCCGGCTGAAGACGTCCTTCTCCGGCGCCGGCGTGTGCGACGGGTCCATGTCGCAGCGGATGATGATGTGCAGCAGCAGCGGCGTGCCGAGCTCGTGCGTGTCGCCGCGGGACAACTACGCGTCGCTGCGGCGGGAGAACCGGGAGCTGAAGCTGGAGATCTCGCGGATGCGGGTGCGGCTCACGGAGCTGGAGCGGGAGCAGGGCCTCATGAAGCAGCAGGGCATGCGGGACGGCCGCCCCGGGGAGCACGGCCGCGCCTTCCTGGCATCATTATCCAGAGGCATTGGGCGGATCGCCATGTTCGGGCCGGAGAAGAGGCGGGGGAAGAAGACGAGCTCGGAGGGGAAGAAGAGCCGGCGGCGGCAGCACAAGGCGACCTTCGCCTATGACTCGTGACTGACTAACTAGGTAGCATGTAACACTGAACCTGAAATCAGCGGAGAAAGAACGGATTTTGCACTGATGATCGAACCATTTGGTGATCGACAGTCTATTACTGCACCTCGCCCTCCCCATCAACTCAGTGTTCGGGTGCAATTCATTGATGCATAATAAATTAACATGATATCGAGTGACAGATCTTGAGTTCAACTTCTGGCGACAGTATATTCGGCTATGTCATTCGCATGTGAAAGCTGTCTGAGGGGTAGTATTGAACCACTAAGTGAACTATACACCTTTACCCATCAACTTGGGTTTGGATGCAAATGGTTGATGTATATATAGTAATTTAACATAGACAACTTTAGTCACCAACATCGTCTTCAAACAACTTCAACAAATTATGATACCCAACATGACCATCGATAGAATTCCCTCCTCTGTTACTTTCACTCATCCTATCACTCTCACCTATCCTCTCTGTTGTCCTATAGCTCTCTGCCACAGATTTTGTGTCGGTTTTTTTTTTTCATAGTTGTTGCCCGTCACCTCGTCTAGCGAGCATAGCCACCACACTTTCGACAATGTCGAAGACCATGCTAGTGGTGTTTGCAGCTGGGTGGTTTTGTGCTTGGAGATGCTGATGCAGAGTTGCTGGCTTTTTTTATGTAACTTTCCTGAATATTCTCATTACAGATAATAAAGAGGGGCAGGAACCTTATCTCGAATCATCAAAAGAAAACGACGATATCGTTTTTCCCGTCGATGGAGTATCTTAGCTGCTGCTACCATTGCCCATTGGTCTATCAAAAGGAGATGAAAGTCCCAACACGAAGCGCTGTCACCATCTGATGCTGGACTCCGCTTCTGCTGCGTATCTTTTGCGCTCATCTCATTGCATTTGCGAGATGCGCGTTGCTCCGATGTGGCAAGCTTGGAGTGGCCTAGCGCACTGATCATGGATTTTTGTGGGGCCCCCACGTTATCCTCCGACGTGGCAAGTTGGAAGCCACGGCCGGGAAGTGTAGGACAGGAAGGAAGGAAGTTGAATTGCTTGTTGTTTGCATGGCTGCCGAGTGCCGGCCGACGATTTAAATACAGCTGCGTCTCCGGTGGGCTTCTGAATCTGAAAGTAAACCATCGAGATCAGTTGTTTGGATCCGAGCACACATTACGACTTTTCTTCAACACTAGTCTAGGCGACGTTGATGCGAGCCCATATACCACCACTGGTCCGGAGATCATGTCTCACGTTCATGCAACTGCAACTCTGCAAGAGCGAAAAAACAGCTTATCAATTGCATACGGGAATCCTATATATAAGATTCTATTACGTGATTATAAGTTTGTCGTACTAAGCGGATAAACATTCACAGCTACTTAGTACTCCATCTGTCCCATTGAAAATATCGTTTTGATTTTCAGAAATCAACTTTGATTAAATTGAATATATAAGACGAATAGTCAAGTTGGTTTCTAAAAGTTAACTACAACACTTTCAATGGGATAGAGAGGTAGTACTTGTTTGAAGTTTCTCAATGACGATAACGGTAATCAAACAGTGCAGCTGAGGGAGAAAGGAGTAGATAGTACTGGTATTGAACATGGAGAGTTGCCATCAAGAAGGCGGCCTGTCTCCCGATCACGTCCAAGAAACTGAGTCAGTGCACAGAAGGGCCACCAGTTATATTATAAGCTGCCGAAAATTTGAGCAACCGATCAAGACATTTAGGACGGCTTTCGAAGCCCCCAACTTGCCGTGATATAGCTGGTCCATCCAAAAAACACCAGCCATGCAAATATCGTATCAACTCCAATCAGATCTCCTCTCCCAAAACAGGAAAAAGAAAAATGAAGGCCAGGTCAAGAGCCAACCAAGTTTATATATATCAGAGGAGGAGATAGTTGATATGGTTGTATCGATACCTTGAGGAGAGAGCTGCTTGTTCCAAGGAAGGCAGGCAATGCATTCCTCCAACATGGAGAGGATTTCCCAGTGGTACATCCCAACTTTACTAGTCATCAGTTTATACTATCATCTCAGCTCTTATCATTTCTGTGCTCAAGTCCAAGGGTTTGCTGATCGTGAATGAATTTGTTTGTGTTGGATGCAGGGTGGCCTCGCAGCAGATCCCTCCCGATCTCAGCGTCCGGATCGGCGACTCCGTCTTTCCTCTGCATAAGGTACCTTTTCTTTCAGGTCCTGATTTTGTCGTATGATCTGTGGTAATAGAGCTGAACTGAATCATCAGTTGAACTCTGAGTAGTAATACTGTGCCTCACCTAGTCATCTCTTCTTTGATATACTACTCTACTAAGGAACGGAAGGAAACATCATTTCTTAAAAAAAGAGAGAGAAAAGTATGATCTGATTTAGTTTGATAAAAACATGAACGAAAAGTAGAATTGAAAAAAATCTCTTCTTTGATCTTTGAAGAGCTCTGTGACACGAGCAGATAGAACAGTCTTGTGATGCATGTTTGAATTCGTTGCAAAAAAACAGGCTGTGATGGTTCCCAAGTGCGGGAACATCGGGCGGGCCGTGGCCGCGGCGAGGAAAGACGATCCATACGCGGCCAGCAGCATGACGGAGCTGGAGCTGGACCTGTCCGCGATCCCAGGCGGCGCCGACGCCTTCGAGCAGGCGGCGCTCTACTGCTACGGCGGCGCCCATGTCAACCTGGAGATCACCGCCCGGAACGCCGCGCCGCTCCTCTGCGCCGCCGCCTTCCTCAACCTGGAGGGCGCCCTGGTGCGGCGCGTGGAGGAGTTCCTGGCGCAGTCCGGGCTCCGGTCGCTGCAGGGCGCCGTGGCCGTGCTGCGCTCCTGCGAGCGCCTCGCCCCCGCCGCGGAGGAGCTCGGCATCGTGCGCCGCGCCGCCGACGCCGTCGCGCTCAAGGTCTGCAACGAGGCCATGTTCCCGAGCGCTATGATGGCGAGGCCGCCGGGGTGGTGGGCGGCGGAGCTCGCCGTGCTGTCTCCGCCGTCGTTCGGCAAGGTGGTCACCGCGCTGCGTTGCAGGCACGCCGGCCCCGAGGTGATCGCCGCCGCGGCCGCGGCGTACGCGGAGATCACGCTCGCCGAACTCCTCGCCGGCGACTTCAGTAACGAAAAAGGAGACCTTTTTGAGGCCGTGGTGGACGTGCTCCCTCCGGCCAGCGACGCGCCGCTCCCGGCGGCGTTCCTCTGCCGGCTCCTCCACGCCGCCGTCAACAACGGTAACGTTCCCGCCAAGACGTGCCGCGACCTGGAGCTCCGCGTGGCGGCGGTGCTGGACCAGGCCACCGCGGGCGACCTGCTCGGCGTGGCCCTCGACGCCGCCGGCGAGCGCGTGACGCACAGCGACACGGTGCGCCGCGTCGTCGCCGCCTTCGTGGAACGGCACCAACAACAAGAGAAGCAGAGCACGTCTGTCCGGAACCGGAGGGCGTCCCTGTCCGGAAGAAGAGAAGATCATCTGGATTCAAGCAGCAATGGCTTGCTGGAGAAGGTTGCTCGGACGGTGGACGAGGCGGCGGCGGAGATGGCCACGGAGGAGGAGCTGTTGCCGGTGTCCAAGTTCGTCGCCGTCCTCGGCGCGGTGCCCAGGGAATGGAGGACCAGCCACGACTACCTGTACCGCGCCATTGACATCTACCTCAAGACGCACCCGGGATTGGACGAGATCCAGCGCGAGAAGGTGTGCAGCGTCATGGACCCGCTGAGGCTGTCGTACCAGGCCCGCCTCCACGCGTCGCAGAACAAGCGGTTGCCGCTGAACCAGGTGCTCACCGCGCTCTACTACGACCAGCTCAACATCCGCTCTTCCACCACCACCACCACACCTGCTTCCTCATCCCTGGCGAGGGAGAACGAGGCGTTGCGCATGGAGCTGGCACAGATGCGGGCATACCTGTCCAGCACCGTGCAGAGCAGCAAGGGGAGCGCCTCATCACGTGCACCGCCAGCGCCCAAGAAGAAGAACAAGGCCAACAGCTTCCTCTTGCTGGGATCGGTAGTGACGCGGACGCTCAGCCGACTCAACCCCTTCAATTTCAAGGCCAAAGACACCTCCAGCATCGTCGCGGCCCGTGATCATGTGGTCAAGCCCAAGAGGAGGCGCTTCTCCATAAGTTAATTACTATGGATCAGACACACACGCACACACACAAAAAATTCTTGGTATATGATCAAGTTAGGTTACACAAGAGTGCGGCTGCTTGTAGTCTATTCTTTTTTTTTAAAAAAAATAGTATCTTTATTTTATTTGTTACATCAATGTAAATACAGTATTGTGAGTTTTATCGAAAAGGGAAAGAACTTGAGCTTGACAGATTATCCAGTGTAGTAGCTAGACTCTGAAACTGGTCTAAAAAATAAAATAAAAGCACATTCATACGCGTATGACTTTATTTCTGCTTTTGACCCAAACAACGGTTGGGACACACGCCCATGGGCTGTCCAATCTTGATATAGCCCAAATAACCTAATGTCCATGGGCTGTCCAATCTTTATACAACCCAAATAACCTGGAGGATTTTGTAGGAGAACCATTCCTATATAAGGGATGGCGTTGATGTTAGGGTTACTTACCTAGGTCTCCCAGCCCCCTCTCGCACAGCCGCGCCGCCGCCACCGTGTTGAAAAGAAAAAGGCAACTGCACCACCGCCGCCGACATGCTTGGTGGGGGTGCCGGCCCTCCCTCGAAGTGAAAGGCCACAACCATGACCATTCCACCAACCCACCCTACCCTCACCACGGGAGATTGTCCAAGCGTTGACTCAACATCACAAGGAGGAAGTGCCACTATGGCCCATACTCCGTCGCCCATGGCAAGAGATCATACTCAAGCTGCCCCGAATAGAGCAGGTGATATGGGAGGCCGGAACGAGATGACACAACAACATCCATCCGAATCTACCGATAGCTACCAAGAAGCCATCAATGATAGGAAGGTGAAGCTGATGAGATCTAGCGGCTCGACATCCTTATCGAGGTAGGTGTCATTGACCTATAATTGGCATATCATGCTTGTGTTTTTCTTCATTGCAAGCCAGTAGAGGGGAAAACATTGGTGGAATATATAAAAGAAGTAAAAAAGGTTAAGTAGTAAAAATATTGGAGAGCACCTCTTATAGTTTTTCTTAACAAAACACCTCATATTGATAGTGTGAATAAAGGGGAAAAATGGAAACGTAATCTCTTCCAAAAAATAGAGTAGTTGTTCAACCACTGAATTATTCTATGGAGAGTGAATGGTTGTCCTGCACTTTAAAAATCCTAATATGTGAGGCTAGTAAGAATATTAAAATGCTACAATCTAAAAATAAATATAACTGAATACATGATGCTTTTTCAATACTTGCAAATACTTCCCTTGGTGATGTTAGGCCATATCATCTTGCTTTGAAGCCTAATTCAAATATAAATAATTCTCTAAATCCTAAAATAAAAGTGATACTACTTAATTGCTTTCCCATACATCGTGGTGTATCCTTGTTTCTAGGACAACCACTATATCGGAATATTTGCATGTTGTATCACCATACCATACCCTAATACCAAAAAACATAGGTTGACACTACTGTTCAACTATGGCCATATGAGGAAGGGGATATCTTGTTTCTTTAATTAGACTACAATCTTATACTATTGTCCATGGCTTCAATGTCCACTACCGGTATCGAGTCAAGAAAACCATGTGTTCACTCCTTGTTTTCTATTCATATAACAATTAAGAGTTTAAGTTATTTTCATATACTAGATTCTTATCCTCTTGTTTACTGATCACACCTTTGATTTTGTTCGCAGGATGACCCCTTTCCAAGATCAAGACACACCACCATGGTCGGACCTCCCATCAGAACTTCTCGGCATGGTGTTCCTCCGTCTCCCTACTCGCGCCGACCGTGCTTACTTCCCTATGGTATGCTGCAAATGGCGTGCTGCTGTGAAACAAACTATCCTACCCCTACCATCACCAATGCCATGGCTTATTTATCCAAGGAGGAACACCATCGGTTTTCCGCATGGTGAGACCATCCACTTACCCGAAGGAACTTGTTACCACAATTCTTATGGTGAGTGGATTCTCTTGTCACGTGTGGACAAGAGTTGCTTCTTGTTAAACCCCTTCAATGATGCCATGATGGAAATTCCTAGCTTATCTTCATATAATCCATACTACGAGCCATTGGAAACCGACATGATGTTTGAAAATGAGGTGACTGGCACATGGATGAAATATATGAGTGGCAAGGACATATTGGTAGTCACTCTAATTGTGTGCTCTCCACTCCTCATTGCTGCGATAGTTGCAATTGATGGTTTTGCTCACAATGGTAATATGGTTGCACCTGTGCCGACCTGGATCTGCTGCATGGTCGGTGAGTGCATATGAGCAGAGCATAGATTTCTCCGACATGGTCTTCTTCCATGGAAAGATCTACGTTGTTGATGCCAATACCGAGGATCTTCTTGCCATGGATATTGTGGATGATCATGAAAATGATAAGCCACGAGTGTCACGAATTGAGTGCATTATTAAGGGAGTCCCCCTATCACCCCGTCCGTATGTTCACCACATGCATTACCTCCTTGAATGTCGTGACACACTTTTGATGATACGAAGAAATGTATCCTACACACGAGAGTTTGTGGCTACAAGAATATCGTCTCGTTCGTGTGGCAGGCGACAATGAATTTGAAGTTCTCAATGCAGATTTTCAATGCTCGGACCGGGTTGAGATGAGGAATTTGGGGCCCGATCTAGCATTGTTTCTCGGGCGAGGGTGCTCTAGAGTTGTGTGTGTGTCCCCATATGATCTAGCACGGGACTCGCATCTTCTTCTTGGATGATTACACTGGGTGGCATTGGAAGAAAACAACTACATCTTGTCGTGTGTATGATATGAAAGATGGGAAGGTCTATCCGACCTTGCCTACGGTATCATGGACGAGTGGCCAAGTCCCTGGAACTTGGCTCTTTTCTCAAGGTATGTATTATTGACATATTTTACATAGGATTTAATGATGGACAAAACAAAATTATATGAAAGTATTTTCCTACAAATTCAAAATATAATTTATCCCGATTGTGAACAATTATAGTTCCTTACTTGACTATATCTATTCATTAATAGAAGATTCCATCATAGGACATATGTAGATAAATCGAGTCTAAATTTGAGCAACTAGTAGCGTCACACTCAGCTAAATTTAAAAGAACTACTATCTAGTGAGCTTTTTATGCATATCGGAGCACAATTCTATTGGTAACAACCATAGAAGTAGCAATAGCATGGAACATAAGGAGTATCATAAGAAAAATACAATGACCCTCCATGTTGTTTTTTTTATCTTTAGGTAATATGGACTAGTCAACAACATGTGGAGCATTTGATGAGCTAGTAGAACTTGATGAAGAGGATCCTGTGATGCTTTTATATAAAGTCATTTCTCAAGTTGGTGCTTCTACTACATTGTGCTATGTATTGAGCGGATAAAAGGGGCAAAAGAAATCTTCGAGTATCATTCACATATATGCTCGGATATCACCATCTTGAATCTATATGGAGACAATTTCCTCACCTGTTGCTTTTGTTACTTCTTTCCGATTCCTATATTGGTGTCTTAAATTCCAACACATATCCTAAGGATGCTTTGTGTGATTGTTTGAGAAGTTAAGGTCAACACTCATCGATAATGGTTTTTGGTTTCCGTGACACTCCGTGTCTCTCCAAATAAAGGTGTGTCACGTTTTGGTATAAAAGGAAAACTTGCTCCCCGCTACATTGGACCATTCCCAATTGTGGAGAAGTTTAGCCCCGTGGCATACCGGTTGCAATTGCCGACAAAGTTGGAACGTGTGCACAACGTGTTCCATGTGTCACAACTCAAGAAGTGTCTAAAACCACCCATCGATGTGGTCATCTCCGACACCGAGCAATTGCAAGATGATCTATCTCATCCGTAAACTCCCGTCCGGATCCTCGATAAAAAGGATCGTGTTACTCGCAACCGCACCATCACCTTCTATAAAGTGCAATGGAGTAATCACACTGAGGATGAAGCCACTTGGGAACAGGAGGAATTCCTGGAAAATCATTTCCCCGAATTCATGGCTTCACAATCGAGGTAAAGACGCACCTCCCTTTGACCACTCTTTTATCGACCGTAATCTCGGGACGAGATTTCTTTAAGGGGAGGGCTGTGACACCCCGTGTCACAATTTCACAATGTTACTGTGCTGACAGGAGAATTGCATGTGCAAAGCAAAAATCAATTGCCCAGTCACATGAAATAATAAGCTAAAGTCCTATTAGGGTTTTAATATTCCCAAAACCCTAGCTCTTGAGATCTCAAACATTTTCCAAAGTGGTCACCCCAAATTTTTGCACAATCTGATAGAACATATCAAGACATGAATTTAGGACATTTTTCCTGAATTTTTGGGTCAGCACAAATCCCTAGAAAAATCCAACTCTCAACAGAAACAGCATCTGTTCAACAATTTTTGTAAATTTTTACATTTCGAATCTGAACTTTTGCCTATAAGGAAAGTTGTTCCACATAATCCAGAGGACCCACAGAAAATTTGGTTTGCAAAAATGTCATAAGGATCAAATTCTATGAGCAAATTACAGAGAAGAGAACAGCAGTGGCAAAACTGTAAATAAGTGGGAATCCCTTTGAACAGAGTTGGCACGGTGGCCGGGGCCACCCGCCGGCGGCGTTCGCCGCCGGCGCCCATGCCGGTTAGGCGCCGCCCGTCCTTCCTCCGCTGTGCAGCTCCACGCGTCGCGCATCACCTCCCAAGCTTCGCCTCGAAGCATGCACGCTCGGCCGTCGATGGCGGGGAAGGGAAGTTCGCCACGGCCGCCGTCCGGTTCATCCCCCCGTGCGCTGCCTCTCCGCATTGCCACGCCCCTCATTTGCGTGAAACTGCTTCGCCAGCTCCTGGCGCATCTCCCCACCATTCCCTGGCCTCCCTTCGCACTCCGAGTGCTGCAATTCCCGGAAGAGCCGACGAGCCCCGTCCGTCCGCTCCCGCGCCGGCGAGCTCGATTGCGCCGCGCTCGGGTGAGCTCATGCTCCCCTCCACTTCTGGAAGATGCTCAAAGGCCCAGCTAAACCTCACGTCTCTCCCCGGGTCAAGCCGAGCCCGGACGGTGAAGGCATTCCCTTTCTTCTTCATCGCCGGTCACCGCGCACCGCCACCCCGTCGACGCCGAGCACGCTCCGGACCGCCTCAGCCCGCACCGACCCCACGCCGTTCATCTCCGAGCGAAGGTGAAGCTCTCAGCCTTGACCGCCCCTTCTTTCGCTCGGTGGTGAGCACGAGCTCCCACGCCGGAGCCGCCGCACCCGCCATAGCCCGACGCGAGCGAAGCTCCGTCCACCCACTCGCCTCGCCACCCCCACCAAACGGTGCGCCGTTAAAATCCGTGCGCAGGCGGCCAAGCCCGGCCCCTGCGGCGAGCTCTAGCGCGTCGCCGGCGAGCTTCGCCGCCGCTCCGGCGAGCCCCCCGCGCGCCAACACTTAGAAATATTTCGAAACGTGCTGAAAATTTCGTAACGATTAAGGATTTTAGAAAAATCATAACTAACGTTATACGCCACGGATTTGAACGATTCAAAGCACATTCGAAAGTTTGTAACTTGTACTACAACGTGGTGAGCATGAACACCTATGGTTATATAATAAAATTTAATTTTTGAGTGAGATGAAAATGCTATCGTGACCAAACGCCTAAACAAGATTGCATTTTAAAAATGATGTAACTTCTGGACCCCAGATCCAAACTGCATGAGCAAGGGCTCTTTAGAAAGTAGATAACTTGTACTTTAACGTGGTAACATAATCCCAGCACTTCATGTGTAGAAAAATGAAGATTTAAGCGCTTTAAGATGCTAAACCGTTGTGCCTGCGTGACAACTTGCAGTTTTTGAAATTCAATAACTTTTTGAATACAGATCCGAATGAAACCGCCATAAGCTCGTTGTAAACCTTGAGTTATGCACTTTACGTTAACCAACATGAACTACCTAAGTTCTATGGCAAAATATTAAGTTTGGAACACCTTAAGGTGGCTACACCAGCAGCCTGTTAACCCTGACTTAGTGAGATAAAATGGCTGAGTTTTGGACTAAGCTCAATTGCCTTTTTACTTGTTGTATGGTTAGCAAATTTTTCACACTTACATGGCACCATTAAACAGATTATAATCACATTTATCTTTTTGGGCAAGAACGGTCACATATGACGTAGGTTAATCGTAGCAAACCACATGAAATGATGAGTACTATGTGCCCGATGGTTAACAAAGTGATAAAACTTCATCCCAGGAAATGAGCATCAACCTTTTGCATACTAAGTAATAAGGAATTATACCCTATTTTCTTGATCTCAAAAACCAGCACATACATTTATACTAAACGATGGAAAGGTTACCTAATTAGAAGGTTGTCCCCATGAAACAAACCGCACTTACCACCATCATGACCATATCATCACCACTCAAGAACGTGTTTAATTTATGCAAACATTTCGTCACATTATCTTATTGAGAAAGTTCCATGAACTATAACAATACGGGTTCATCCGTTACTCATACACTTCGTATGCATGCATATAGGAACCCCGACCGGAACGGAAGATCAAGGAGGACACCAACTTGAAGTGAGCGAATTCGAGAGTGCTGACTACGAGCCGCATCAAGGCAAGCCCCGGAGCATAACCTATGTTTAAAAGTTCTCTTTATTTTCACATACGTCTATGATGTATTGTGCATTTACGTTTAGGAGTTGCTCGGAAACCTAGTTGCACTAGATCCCTGTATCCTGTGGTCTTGGTTAAGTATAATCCCGATCGCTAGTGCTATGCTTAAGAATGGCATCGGTAGCAACACCGAGTGATTTGGAGATCACCCGGTCTAGGGATTAAATTTTGTTACCTCTCACATGATATTTATGAAATTGAGACCGTACGGGGAAATGCATGTGTAGGATGCGGTGGCAAGGTTCGCCTATGTTCGCCATAGCCCCGTGCGTGTCGGTTGAGGACCGTGTGACTCCGCGAGCAAGTATTGAGTTGTGTACCAAGTGCATACCTTCGTATGGGAGTTGGTAAACCGATGTAACTTGAGAGTCGTAGTGTTGGACGGTCTCTCCACCCTTTGTGCAAAGTGTTGGTCACGGTGGATGCACGGGTTTGCGAATAGATGGAGGGTGTGTTATTACCCTTGGACCCGACGCTACTGTGGTTGCATGTGGGATGCACACTCGGAGGGTGGACCCGGCTCATATCTATGGTGATCTTGCGAAAGGTGGCCATACGTGTTCTTAAATGATGCGTATGTCGTGCATTTGGGTTTCCCTGCAGGGTGTAAATCGATATATATCGCCGTCCCTCGCGGTGATGAGTACCACTTGTCTCGAGCAGATCGCATCGTAGTAACAAGTGAATATGATGATTAAGCTTGCTGATTTTTGAAGAATTACTTCATGTATTGCAACCATGTTTTGTTAGAAATGCTCACTAAATTTATATTCATGTTCCAACCCTCTTAACTTGGCTAAAATATGAGTTAGACAAATACTTTCAGTGCTGATTTTGCAACTCCCGTACGCCAGGTCAAGCCCCCTGCATGTTAGAGTCGGTTCTTAGAACCATTTTTGACGGGTAAGTCTTGCGGAGTATATTAGATACTCAGGGTTTGTGTTGAAACTATTTTCAGGATTTCCGCAGCCCGATTATTGTGATTGCTGCGGGAAGTATGTGTGTCAAAGTGAGGAACCTCAGGAGTGGACCGTGGAGTGGGTCCCCACTTCACCAACTCAAGAGTGAAGCCATGCCGTATGGGCTGGCGTGGTTCTCCTAAGTTAACTATATATATATGTATCGTCGAGATGTTACGCTTCCGCAAAGACCTTATCAAAGTATTGTAAAACATCACTTCACGTATGTATTGTAAATCTGCGAGTTGAACAATGGCTTGTAATATTAAGAAATATGTATGAACTTGTTACTCAAGTAATGTTCTCTATGTAATAAAATGACGAATGTATCCCCGATGTATGTGCAATGTACGTTCGCTTCGTCGAATGTCTCCCGATACGATCCTGTTCGACAATCCCTCTCGCCTCGCGAGGTAGGGGTGTCACAGTTTCCTGTGTAAGTTTGTATACACCATGATATTGTTGTTTCTTCACTTTGCATTGATATGGAATTGCGATCTTAACACCCTTGGGTCGCGAGAGTTTTGTTGCGTTCTTTGATGCTGCAGAGTTGGCCAGATTGTTTCATACTTTATATCATGGTATACTACCTTTGGGTTTTGGTTTTCGTTTGCTAGAAACATATGGAGGAAGATTCGGTACCTGATCACATGGATGTTGCACACACACACACACACACAACACACACACACACACACACACACACACACACACACAATTTGAGTACTAGGTAGCTCATATTGCAATCATATGTGAAATGGATGCAAGCAATCATATGTTGAAAGGAAGTTCGCCTTGTTGAATTCTTTTCTTTTCCTCTTTGTGTCATGGACGGGAGTGTTGGAAAAGATGAAAAAAAAATACTTTTGAAGAAACAAGGAAGATGATGAGATAGTGGCAATCCACGGGGCGGTTCTTTCTATGAACCGTTACTATGAGAAAGATGATGATGATAAGGAAGATGATGAGATAGTGGCACACTTGTTTTCGTAGTTTCTTTTGAATTTGATGTAATGTTTCTGCAATGGTCTCTTGCAGGTACGCTAACCACGGACCTTAGATCGTGTAGTTTCCGTGATGAGATCGTGTGTGTGTTGCCACAAAAAGCGAGTGGTCGGCTATATATAGTCCGATCACGTATTTTATTTTGGAAAGGACGTAGGTGAACGGCATTTCATGTCATCATTCATGCCATGCATCCCAAATTGCATAAGACAATCGATCAAGAATGCCAAAAACACGGTCTCGAACAACTCACTAAAATCCCAACACAAGTCGTGCATGCTATCCAAAAATCGGGCAGAAAACTCTACCCGATCGAGAACTAAACCCTAACCGATTACCGATTCACAAAAAACGGTCACAACTTTTGAATCATTCACTCAAACGAAACGGTTAAACACAATCCGGGAAGCTCATAACACGTACCATCACCCTGGCACGATGATCCAAGTAAAAGGAGAGTGGAATACTACTAAAAATGACTTACCCGAAAATCTGGCAAAAGGTTGCCAGATTTCACCGAGTCGCCGGATTGGCAGATTCGGGTGTCTCACGAAAATCGCGATAACTTTTGAAGTACTGATCCAAATAAAACGATCTACCCCATTCTGGAAAGCTCGTATTATGCCCCACATTTCATCTAATATCAGGTCAGCAAGGAAAATTCGTTAAGCCGGTCAAATAAGCAAAAACAGAGAGCCAATTTTAGTTCCCGGCGTTTCCAGGAAACCTGGCAGAAAATCCGTCGAGCCGGAAATCACCATATCTTTTGATCCGCTTAAGATTTTTCCGCGTTTTAGGATGCGTTGGAAAGCTTAGGAAATACTCTAGCATCCGGTCATAAATTTTGGTAAATTTCACTGTACAAACAGAGACGAAATTGGGGAAAACAGAGAGGGTTCAGAACCGGTTACGTGTAAAGGGTGTCAGTTTCTTTCTGTCTTCTTTCAGCATGTTAATTGAGCTTTTATTTACCTAAATTATTGATAATAATACTGCTTAAAATGTATCCCTAACCATGATCTATAGATGGATGCAAGACAACTCATGACTGAAAGGAATCAGCTGAGATCTGAGGTGGAAGACCTCACTGATCGTCTCACCGATGTCACCGACGACTACTACTCAGCCAAAGAAGAGAACAAGCAGCTGACCGCCCGTATCACCGAGCTGGAGCAGGAAAATGCTGCTCTGACTGCACGTATCAAGGAAGTGCAGGATGATCTGATCTTCAGCGACAACCTACGTGTCGTCGCAGATAGGGCAAAGGAAAGAGCTGAGCAGGAAAAGGCAGAACATGAGCAGATGGCTACGTTCTGTGATGAGGAACGGATTGAGGCATTGAATGAGCTGAATGCAGCTAAGATATCTATCACTCAGAAGGATGAGACCATCTACTCTCAGCAGGCCACCATGCAATTCCTGCATGGACAGCTTCAGACCGCACAGACCAACATGGACCAGCTGTTCACGGAGATAGGGAATCTCCAGCACCAGTTGGCCGCGTTACAGCAGCACCACCAGGTGTTGCTGGCAGCTCACTGGAACCTGTTGCAGCCACCACCGCCGGAGGACAATGGTGACGACGCCGCTAGCGATGCTTCCGATGTGAACAACCCGGAAGACACCGACAGCGATGCCTAGACTACTAGCTAGTGCTAAGAAAGAAACATGTAATATAAATGGTAGTGTACTAAAGAACAAGAACTAGTGGCTTGTACGTACGTGAGGACGTAGTGGTTGCTGTGTTTTGGGTAGGCTGACAGCATAGGAGGTATGGATGACTAGCTAGGAAGGAAAATCCTGGACGTATAACCCCGCGCTAGGAAGTGTTAATGTCGCGCGCTTTTGTGTACAAATGGGTTTCGCCTCAAAATATATATGAACCACTAAGCTTATGTTAACGAATATAAGTCTCGTTCTTAAAAATTTCAGCATCGTAAGGAAATTTTACCAAGTTTGAACGGTCTGAATTTATGAGCAAAAATTTTCTGGTTTTACTAATTTCAGCTCATGGAAATCAATCTCCCGGTTATGCAATCTGAAAATCTCATACCGAAACTTTTACTTCATCAATTTCAGCACCCGATGAAATTTTCCTCCTATGGATTGCATTCCGAAATTCATGTTCATATCATGTCCCTTAATTACTATCATTGTCTATGGCTCCGAAATGCTAAGACTAATGGGGTAATTAAATTGTGTGGCAGATGGTGAACACTCGTCGCACGGTGGATAATTCGGGGGAGGGTGCTTCATCGCAGCCACCTCCTCCACCACCGTTGACTGCTGTGGAGCAACTTGTTCATAATCAGAACGAGATGTTTCGGCTGTTCCTGGCAAGCCAGAACAATAATGCCTAGACAGCAGCTCCTCCACCGCAGCCCCGTCCCACCTCTTACGGGGATTTCTGGGCGACTCAGCCGCCATCTTTCTCGAAGCAAAGGACCCCCTGGAAGCAGATAATTTTCTGCGTATTGTGGAGTCCAAGTTCGCTCTTCCGAATTGCACCGCGCACCAGAAGACTCTTTTTGCAGCACAGCAGCTCCGTGGGTCGGCTAGTGCGTGGTGGGCAAACTACACCGCTGCACTCCCCGCGGATCACCAGGTGCTATGGCCGGAATTCTCGGCAGCCTTTCGTGCACACCACATTCCCGACGGTGTCATGAGGAGGAAGCTTCAGGAATTTGTTGACCTGAAGCAAGGCTCCAGTACTCGTGCAAGAGTATGCTCGGAAATTCAACTATCTTGCCCAGTATGCTTCCTATCATGCTGACACGGACACAAAGAAGCGTGAGTGCTTTCGGAAGGGTCTAAATCCGAAATTGCAAGACCGCCTCGCTCTCTTGAATGGCACATTCAATGAATTGGTTAGTGCAGCCATTGTGCAAGAGGACGCCATTCGCGTCAATCAGGATGACAAGAAGAGGAAGCGCACTGCGGGAAGTTCATCCGGTGCGCCACCTCACAAGTTCAAGCTTGCAGTGACCAGCCCCACTGGTCAGAAATTCCGTGTCCCAGTGCCTCCCATGGGTGGGCAACGCACTACTTTCCAGCAGCCTTATCGTGCGCCCCACCACTCCTATCAGCACCGTGGTCATCAGCACACCCCGCAGCAGCATAACCAAGGTGCCGGACCATCCCCGCAGCAGCCATGCTTCAACTGCGGCGGCATTGGTCACTTCATCGGAGACTGCCCACATCCTCGCCACAACAATGGCAACAACGGTGGGAATAATCAGCAGCAGCACCACCGCGGAATTAATGGCAACAATAATAACCGCGGCAACAACAACAACAACAATCACAACAAAACCCCCACCAAGACCGGCCGTGTAAACTTTACTACGGTCGAAGATGTACAAGCCGGAGAACCGGTCCTCTCGGGTATGTTTTCCATTTCAGAACATCCCGCCTTCATTCTTTTCGATTCCGGCGCCACGCATGATTTTATTAGTCAAGCATGTGTGGATAGGTTGCATCTATCACCCACCATTTTGCAAACTCCCTACACTATCACATCTCCCGGTGGCCTCATTCACACTAACCGTGAAGCAAGAAATGTTTCCCTTGAACTTGCCGGAAATACCTACCTCTCGCCACTAATCATTCTAAATGGGCAAGGCATAGATGTGATACTAGGAATGAAATGGATGAAGCGACATAGAGCCGTCTTACACATAGATACCCGAGAAGTACATTTAAATTCACCCATACACGGCCCGTCTATCCTCTCCTTGCCGTGTCCAAAAATTTTAAGAACCCAAATTCAGCACCTAGAAGGAAGGAAACTAGAAGACATACCAGTAGTATGTGAGTTTCCCGATGTGTTTCCGGATGATTTGTCGGGAATGCCACCTGATCGGGAAGTAGAATTTAAAATTGAACTTCAACCCGGAACCGCACCGATATCTAGAAGACCATATAAAATGGCTCCAAATGAATTAGCTGAACTTAAGGAGCAACTCAACGAACTTCTAGACAAGGGGTACATACGCCCAAGTGCTTCGCCTTGGGGCTGCCCCGCTCTTTTTGTGAAGAAGAAAGATAAATCATTAAGGTTGTGTGTCGATTATCGACCTCTCAATGCGGTAACCATCAAAAATAAATATCCCCTTCCACGCATTGATATGCTATTTGATCAACTAGTCGGTGCAAAAGTATTCTCAAAAATCGATCTTCGCTCCGGCTATCACCAAATTAAAATTCGGCCGGAAGACATTCCTAAAACCGCTTTCTCTACGAGATATGGACTTTTTGAATATCTCGTAATGTCTTTTGGATCGACTAATGCACCGGCTCATTTCATGTACCTCATGAACTCGGTATTTATGCCGGAGTTGGACAAGTTCGTGGTGGTATTCATTGATGATATCCTCATTTATTCCAAGTCGGAGGAAGAACATGCTGAACACCTCCGCATTGTGCTTCAACGACTACGAGATCATCAACTTTATGCAAAATTCAGCAAGTGTGAATTTTGGTTGGATCGAGTTCCATTCTTGGGTCATATCATTTCAGCTAAGGGAATTTCCGTCGATCCAAGTAAAGTTGCTCGACGTGCTAAATTGGAAGACTCCCAAAACTGTCAAGCACATCCGTAGTTTTCTCGGACTTGCGGGATATTATCGGAAATTCATTCCAAATTTTTCTATCATCTCCAAGCCAATGACCAAATTGTTGGAGAAGGACTCTACCTTCCAGTGGAGTCCGGAGTGCGAAAATGCTTTCCGATCCTTGAAGAAGCATTTGACCACCGCTCCCGTTCTAGCTCAACCCGACATCAACAAGCCGTTTGACGTATATTGTGATGCGTCCGGCATAGGATTGGGTTGTGTTCTCATGCAAGAAGGCCGAGTTATTGCCTATGCCTCTCGTCAACTCCGTAAACATGAGAAGCACTATCCTACTCATGATCCGGAATTGGCATCCGTCGTTCTTGCTCTCAAAACTTGGAGACATTATCTCTTGGGAAATCTGGTGCATCTCTATACCGATCATAAAAGCCTCAAATATATTTTCACGCAGCAAGAATTAAATATGAGACAACGAAGAGGGCTGGAATTGATAAAAGATTATGAATTGGAAATTCATTACCACCCCGGAAAGGCTAATGTGGTTGCCGATGCATTAAGCCGCAAACACCAATACAACCAAGTGGAAATCTGCAACAAATCTGAAAATGAGAGTAATCCTTGTCTTCATATCATTCCCTATGGTGCCTTGCATAATTTGGCTCTTGTTCCTACTCTCCGAGAAGAAATCATTGTTGCCCGGAGAACGGATGAAGGTATGGAACACATCCGACGAAGTTGGGTACCGAAAAGGCTAAGTGTTTCCGTCAAGATGGGGAAGGAGTTCTGTGGTTTAATAACCGTCTCGTTGTTCCTAAGAATATGGAACTACGGAAGAAAATTCTTGACGAAGCCCATCTCTCTAAATACTCCATACACCCCGGTAGTAACAAAATGTACCATGGGTTGAGAGAGAAATTTTGGTGGACTCGCATGAAGCGAGAAGTGGCTCGTTACGTTGCCGAGTGCGACACTTGCCAACGAGTCAAGGCTGATCATCTAAAGAAAGCCGGACTATTGCACCCATTGAAAATTCCCGCTTGGAAATGGGAAGACATAGCCATGGATTTTGTTGTTGGGTTACCTCCCACCTCCAAGAAACATGATTCCATATGGGTAATCGTCGATAGATCGACGAAATCAGCACACTTTATTCCGGTACACACCACCTACAGTGCTAAGAAGTATGCTGAATTGTATATTGCCCGTGTGCTATGTTTACATGGTGTGCCAAAGACCATCATTTCAGATCGCGGTCCGCAATTTGTTTCTCGATTTTGGGAACAATTGCATGCTAGTCTTGGTACTACCCTAATCCGGAGCTCTGCATATCATCCTCAAACAGATGGACAATCGGAAAGGTTGATTCAATATTTGGAGGATATGTTGAGAGCTTGTGCCTTGACGCAAAAGGGAAATTGGGATGATCAGTTACCATTCATTGAATTTTCCTATAACAACAGCTATCAAGAAAGCTCGGAGTCACTCCTTTTGAGGCGTTATACGGACATTCTTGCCGTACGCCGTTAAACTGGTCCGAGTCGGGCGAAAGAATAATATTTGGTCCGGATATTGTTGAGCAGGCCGAGGAAAAGGTGAGAGAGATACAAGCTAATATGAAGGCTGCTCAATCCCGCCAAATAAGTTATGCAAACAAAAGGAGACGCCCGCTGGAATTCGAGGTAAACGATCATGTTTATCTTCGTGTCTCTCCAAATAAAGGTGTGTCACGTTTTGGTATAAAAGGAAAACTTGCTCCCCGCTACATTGGACCATTCCCAATTGTGGAGAAGTTTAGCCCCGTGGCATACCGGTTGCAATTGCCGACAAAGTTGGAACGTGTGCACAACGTGTTCCATGTGTCACAACTCAAGAAGTGTCTAAAACCACCCATCGATGTGGTCATCTCCGACACCGAGCAATTGCAAGATGATCTATCTCATCCGGAAACTCCCGTCCGGATCCTCGATAAAAAGGATCGTGTTACTCGCAACCGCACCATCACCTTCTATAAAGTGCAATGGAGTAATCACACTGAGGATGAAGCCACTTGGGAACAGGAGGAATTCCTGGAAAATCATTTCCCCGAATTCATGGCTTCACAATCGAGGTAAAGACGCACCTCCCTTTGACCACTCTTTTATCGACCGTAATCTCGGGACGAGATTTCTTTAAGGGGGAGGGCTGTGACACCCCGTGTCACAATTTCACAATGTTACTGTGCTGACAGGAGAATTGCATGTGCAAAGCAAAAATCAATTGCCCAGTCACATGAAATAATAAGCTAAAGTCCTATTAGGGTTTTAATATTCCCAAAACCCTAGCTCTTGAGATCTCAAACATTTTCCAAAGTGGTCACCCCAAATTTTTGCACAATCTGATAGAACATATCAAGACATGAATTTAGGACATTTTTCCTGAATTTTTGGGTCAGCACAAATCCCTAGAAAAATCCAACTCTCAACAGAAACAGCATCTGTTCAACAATTTTTGTAAATTTTTACATTTCGAATCTGAACTTTTGCCTATAAGGAAAGTTGTTCCACATAATCCAGAGGACCCACAGAAAATTTGGTTTGCAAAAATGTCATAAGGATCAAATTCTATGAGCAAATTACAGAGAAGAGAACAGCAGTGGCAAAACTGTAAATAAGTGGGAATCCCTTTGAACAGAGTTGGCACGGTGGCCGGGCCACCCGCCAGCGGCGTTCGCCGCCGGCGCCCATGCCGGTTAGGCGCCGCCCGTCCTTCCTCCGCTGTGCAGCTCCACGCGTCGCGCATCACCTCCCAAGCTTCGCCTCGAAGCATGCACGCTCGGCCGTCGATGGCGGGGAAGGGAAGTTCGCCACGGCCGCCGTCCGGTTCATCCCCCCGTGCGCTGCCTCTCCGCATTGCCACGCCCCTCATTTGCGTGAAACCGCTTCGCCAGCTCCTGGCGCATCTCCCCACCATTCCCTGGCCTCCCTTCGCACTCCGAGTGCTGCAATTCCCGGAAGAGCCGACGAGCCCCGTCCGTCCGCTCCCGCGCCGGCGAGCTCGATTGCGCCGCGCTCAGGTGAGCTCATGCTCCCCTCCACTTCTGGAAGATGCTCAAAGGCCCAGCTAAACCTCACGTCTCTCCCCAGGTCAAGCCGAGCCCGGACGGTGAAGGCATTCCCTTTCTTCTTCATCGCCGGTCACCGCGCACCGCCACCCCGTCGACGCCAGCACGCTCCGGACCGCCTCAGCCCGCACCGACCCCACGCCGTTCATCTCCGAGCGAAGGTGAAGCTCTCAGCCTTGACCGCCCCTTCTTTCGCTCGGTGGTGAGCACGAGCTCCCACGCCGGAGCCGCCGCACCCGCCATAGCCCGACGCGAGCGAAGCTCCGTCCACCCACTCGCCTCGCCACCCCCACCAAACGGTGCGCCGTTAAAATCCGTGCGCAGGCGGCCAAGCCCGGCCCCTGCGGCGAGCTCTAGCGCGTCGCCGGCGAGCTTCGCCGCCGCTCCGGCGAGCCCCCCGCGCGCCAACACTTAGAAATATTTCGAAACGTGCTGAAAATTTCGTAACGATTAAGGATTTTAGAAAAATCATAACTAACGTTATACGCCACGGATTTGAACGATTCAAAGCACATTCGAAAGTTTGTAACTTGTACTACAACGTGGTGAGCATGAACACCTATGGTTATATAATAAAATTTAATTTTTGAGTGAGATGAAAATGCTATCGTGACCAAACGCCTAAACAAGATTGCATTTTAAAAATGATGTAACTTCTGGACCCCAGATCCAAACTGCATGAGCAAGGGCTCTTTAGAAAGTAGATAACTTGTACTTTAACGTGGTAACATAATCCCAGCACTTCATGTGTAGAAAAATGAAGATTTAAGCGCTTTAAGATGCTAAACCGTTGTGCCTGCGTGACAACTTGCAGTTTTTGAAATTCAATAACTTTTTGAATACAGATCCGAATGAAACCGCCATAAGCTCGTTGTAAACCTTGAGTTATGCACTTTACGTTAACCAACATGAACTACCTAAGTTCTATGGCAAAATATTAAGTTTGGAACACCTTAAGGTGGCTACACCAGCAGCCTGTTAACCCTGACTTAGTGAGATAAAATGGCTGAGTTTTGGACTAAGCTCAATTGCCTTTTTACTTGCTGTATGGTTAGCAAATTTTTCACACTTACATGGCACCATTAAACAGATTATAATCACATTTATCTTTTTGGGCAAGAACGGTCACATATGACGTAGGTTAATCGTAGCAAACCACATGAAATGATGAGTACTATGTGCCCGATGGTTAACAAAGTGATAAAACTTCATCCCAGGAAATGAGCATCAACCTTTTGCATACTAAGTAATAAGGAATTATACCCTATTTTCTTGATCTCAAAAACCAGCACATACATTTATACTAAACGATGGAAAGGTTACCTAATTAGAAGGTTGTCCCCATGAAACAAACCGCACTTACCACCATCATGACCATATCATCACCACTCAAGAACGTGTTTAATTTATGCAAACATTTCGTCACATTATCTTATTGAGAAAGTTCTATGAACTATAACAATACGGGTTCATCCGTTACTCATACACTTCGTATGCATGCATATAGGAACCCCGACCGGAACGGAAGATCAAGGAGGACACCAACTTGAAGTGAGCGAATTCGAGAGTGCTGACTACGAGCCGCATCAAGGCAAGCCCCGGAGCATAACCTATGTTTAAAAGTTCTCTTTATTTTCACATACGTCTATGATGTATTGTGCATTTACGTTTAGGAGTTGCTCGGAAACCTAGTTGCACTAGATCCCCGTATCCCGTGGTCTTGGTTAAGTATAATCCCGATCGCTAGTGCTATGCTTAAGAATGGCATCGGTAGCAACACCGAGTGATTTGGAGATCACCCGGTCTAGGGATTAAATTTTGTTACCTCTCACATGATATTTATGAAATTGAGACCGTACGGGGAAATGCATGTGTAGGATGCGGTGGCAAGGTTCGCCTATGTTCGCCATAGCCCCGTGCGTGTCGGTTGAGGAC
Source organism: Chloris gayana (assembly GCA_031894775.1). Taxonomy (NCBI): domain Eukaryota; kingdom Viridiplantae; phylum Streptophyta; class Magnoliopsida; order Poales; family Poaceae; genus Chloris; species Chloris gayana. The sequence continues at coordinate 314,205 of JAUNZO010003997.1, read as the reverse complement.
CGTGTGACTCCGCGAGCAAGTATTGAGTTGTGTACCAAGTGCATACCTTCGTATGGGAGTTGGTAAACCGATGTAACTTGAGAGTCGTAGTGTTGGACGGTCTCTCCACCCTTTGTGCAAAGTGTTGGTCACGGTGGATGCACGGGTTTGCGAATAGATGGAGGGTGTGTTATTACCCTTGGACCCGACGCTACCGTGGTTGCATGTGGGATGCACACTCGGAGGGTGGACCCGGCTCATATCTATGGTGATCTTGCGAAAGGTGGCCATACGTGTTCTTAAATGATGCGTATGTCGTGCATTTGGGTTTCCCCTGCAGGGTGTAAATCGATATATATCGCCGTCCCTCGCGGTGATGAGTACCACTTGTCTCGAGCAGATCGCATCGTAGTAACAAGTGAATATGATGATTAAGCTTGCTGATTTTTGAAGAATTACTTCATGTATTGCAACCATGTTTTGTTAGAAATGCTCACTAAATTTATATTCATGTTCCAACCCTCTTAACTTGGCTAAAATATGAGTTAGACAAATACTTTCAGTGCTGATTTTGCAACTCCCGTACGCCAGGTCAAGCCCCCTGCATGTTAGAGTCGGTTCTTAGAACCATTTTTGACGGGTAAGCCTTGCGGAGTATATTAGATACTCAGGGTTTGTGTTGAAACTATTTTCAGGATTTCCGCAGCCCGATTATTGTGATTGCTGCGGGAAGTATGTGTGTCAAAGTGAGGAACCTCGGGAGTGGACCGTGGAGTGGGTCCCCACTTCACCAACTCAAGAGTGAAGCCATGCCGTATGGGCTGGCGTGGTTCTCCTAAGTTAACTATATATATATGTATCGTCGAGATGTTACGCTTCCGCAAAGACCTTATCAAAGTATTGTAAAACATCACTTCACGTATGTATTGTAAATCTGCGAGTTGAACAATGGCTTGTAATATTAAGAAATATGTATGAACTTGTTACTCAAGTAATGTTCTCTATGTAATAAAATGACGAATGTATCCCCGATGTATGTGCAATGTACGTTCGCTTCGTCGAATGTCTCCCGATACGATCCTGTTCGACAATCCCTCTCGCCTCGCGAGGTAGGGGTGTCATAGTTTCCTGTGTAAGTTTGTATACACCATGATATTGTTGTTTCTTCACTTTGCATTGATATGGAATTGCGATCTTAACACCCTTGGGTCGCGAGAGTTTTGTTGCGTTCTTTGATGCTGCAGAGTTGGCCAGATTGTTTCATACTTTATATCATGGTATACTACCTTTGGGTTTTGGTTTTCGTTTGCTAGAAACATATGGAGGAAGATTCGGTACCTGATCACATGGATGTTGCACACACACACACACACACACACACACACACACACACACACACACACACACAATTTGAGTACTAGGTAGCTCATATTGCAATCATATGTGAAATGGATGCAAGCAATCATATGTTGAAAGGAAGTTCGCCTTGTTGAATTCTTTTCTTTTCCTCTTTGTGTCATGGACGGGAGTGTTGGAAAAGATGAAAAAAAAAATACTTTTGAAGAAACAAGGTGATCAACAATGAATATGGTGATGACTCTATATAATGATGAAGCAATACATTCGGAGGACTATCCTTCTCCATTGTATTTTATCACTGTTGGCTTCTTCTTGTCTAAGGTGGCGGCGATGTGTACTCACGATTAGGATAGCTCCGGGACCTCCGGTTGATAGATGCACCATGTACAAAGCAACATCCCATTACTTGTCTAATTTGCTCAGGATAGATGGTGACACTACACTAGCTTAAACATAGATTAAAGTCACATGGAATGGAATGGAAGGAATTGGAGGAAGCACGGACGGACGTCCAAAGCAAAGAAGCCTTGAAAACGTGGCTGCTTCGATGCCACGTTCAATCCCAAATGGGTCCACATATTAGAGGCTGAGCTGTGTTCCTGAAAACTTGAGCCTCACACTGATTTCTTTTCTCTTCTTTTCCACTGCCTGCTGATGTCGATAAACCCCGCCAAAACCATCACCAGCTAGCTGCCCGGGTCCGATTTGATTCTCCGCAATTTGGTCACCTCCCGCATCGCAGCTAGGATGGCCATGGATCTCCGTCCGCGACGCCACGACGCCCGCGTCCACTTCCTCGACGCCGACGCCACCGACTCCGACGACGACGCCCTCCATCGCCGCCGCCGCCGCTGCGTCCAAGAAATCGACCTTCTCCCGTCCACGGAGGAAAAGCGGCAGAGGAGGAGAAACAGGATCAAGAAGCTGGGCGTGGACGGCGCCGACGGAGAGAGGAAAAGGTTCCGCGGCGTGCGGTGGCGGCCGTGGGGCAAGTGGGCGGCGGAGATCCGGGACCCCGTGCTCGGGACCAAGCACCGGCTCGGCAGCTACAACACCGCCGAGGAGGCCGCCACCGTCTACGACGCCGCCGCGCACCGCTTCCGCGGCCCCCACGCCCTCACCAACTTCCTCCCGTCGTCTCCCTCCTCATCCTCTTCGGCCGTGACCTCCGAGCCCTCCACGGCTGCCCCTCGTTCGGTTTCGGTGCCGTCGCCGTCGCCCGAGGAGGAAGAGAGCTCTAGGGTGGCATCTCCTCCGTCGCCGGCGTCGTCGGCGACCGGGATGATGTGGTTCCAGGAGGAGGAATTCATGGACTTGTGGGGCCCGGCGCCGGCGGCCTGCGAGTTCGGGGACCTGGGCGATCTCGACGACCTCTTCTCGCCGGAGCTCCTCGCAGTCTGACCAATTTTGTTTGCCGCAGAGATGCGGAAATGGAGTAGAGCACTACGAATTTTTGGGAGGATTTTTCTTCTGTAGGTAGTTTAAATCGAGAATAGTTTGCGGGGGAAAAAAATCTTGTTTTTTTGGCTTTGGTTAGGCCAGGTGTATCACCACCTGAGTTATCTTCAAGAAGTGCTTTGGTTGTTGTATCAAGGCTGAGAAATAATCCTCAAGAAATGGAGGTATTTTATCAAGGAACGCAGTTGATAAGTTTTATGCAAGTCTTTTCAATAGTCTACGAGTACACAGTCTTGCTGAATGTTCACTGGCTACCATATATATGGCGCTAACGGTATAGAGAGAACATCCGGATAAGATATGGCTAAGGATGCGGCCGGTTAGAGTTCGCATCATCATCAGATCAGAGCGTTGGGATTAACGAGTAGTATGTCGATCCAACAGTGGGAGCTCTTCTCGCTTCTCGGTCTGTCCTCGTCCGTCAGGCATCAGGATGTCAGTTTATTTTCTGAACGAATTAGGGATCCAACTCAGCCTCTTTTGTTGAGAACTTGTAAAACGGGGCACATCACTCAACAGAAAAAAGTGAAAACATAGAAGTCAGCTCAACAGAAACAGTTGACCGGATCATTACCATTCCCAATTTCCCAATTTGATGAGATGCAGCAGGCCCGAAATTTTACACTCCAGATCAAAAGAGAGGCCCGCCACCCCTATGATTTCTGAACACCCTCTTCCAAATGTTTCCTCATCGGCTTACACTGGTGCAGTGTGGGTGATTCATTTGCTTAAAAACTAAGCACATGTGCAGCTCAAAAGGCAACGTCAATTTATGATTCAGTTCAAGCGTGGAACCCAGCCATGAGAATCACTATACCACGGTTGAAAATTACCAACCAACATAAGCTACACATTGTCGGTCGCTAAAACTAGTGCACGAACGGTTGGTCGCTAATTACAAATACACAGATGGACGGTCAGTCGGTAAATGTTACAATATTTGCCGTTTAACAGTCGGTCGGAAAAAATGATAATGTTCATCAAACGGTCGGTCGGGAAATAATTTCACCAGAGCGCGCGGCGAATCCACAGCGCGCGCCAATCTCTGATTTTTTTTATGTTTTCCCGCCGCCTCACGCGTCAATCTCTAAAATTTTTTACGTTCCCGTCGCCACACGCGCCATCTCTGAATTTCCTTTTTATTTCCCTGCCGCTCTTCCCCGCCGTCTCCCCAAATATCTTCTGCGCTACCCAGGTCATCCCAGATTGCTGAGCCCGCGCCCAGGCCCTTCGTCCCCGTTCTGCTTTCGTCCTGCTGCTTCCCGTGCCTGCCGCCACGGCCGGACGCGGCCACACGGCCAGGTCCTTCGTCCCCATCCCGCTTCCACCAAACAGCAAGCCACCATCCACTAATCTAACCTGGCATTAACACCGTGTGCTGGCAGCTCAAGCTCGTCCCAACACATCTGCCCACCCCCGGCCAAGAAACTCAGCAAGGATTTGCACAAGGAAGCAACGGATCTCAGTCCACCAACTGCTCATCGATTCCTCAAGTCCCTACTGAGATCTACGGATATCTTCTTCAGGTCGGGCCACTGCAACCTCGCTCTACCCCAGATTCGATTTCTTTTCATCTAGCAAGTTACAATCTAATTCCTCTCTGATAAGGATTCCTCACATCACATTGCTTCAGTTTGAACCCTAGTGTTGCAGTTCTGGATAGCAACCCAGGAGCAGCACAATATGGACAAGATCTAAGCGCTGGTATCTCCCTCGGCCAAGACCTAGAAGAGATTTTTGATCTTGCCAGGAACGTGCAGTATCCTCTCTGTAAGTAGATGCCTCATTCTTTGATTTTCTTTTCCCTGAATATGCTATGGTGTACATAACATGTGTGATTAGGTGTTGACAACTATAATGGTGAATTTTGTATTATGATTTGCTACTGACATATGAATTTCACAAGTAATTGGCATTAATTTATAGTCTTATATGTTTTGTGTCATAAGTATTGACTAGTAAAGTATAATCTATATTATGCAAGATTCTGGATGACAGTGAGCCTGAGACACTAGTGGGAAACAAGCTCGCGTGTGGCACTGCACTAAGGTGATTCAAAACTGTGGAAGCTCAATCAAAAGGTAAATTTATAATATTTCTCTCCTATGTATTCATTTATATATTGTTCACTTATCTTTGGTTCCTATTCATTTTCATAGGCACTTGTGTGTTAGTTACTTATCAAAGTATGTATTTATGCTCTTGATGGTTATTATATCTTTCTTACATTCCATTTGAAATCTACTTCATATGCTATATAAAGGTGCATGGATAAATCGTGGATTGACAGCGAGGCTAGGTACAACAAAATTATTTTTGCAGTCAATAAAAGTATTTTCTCGTGCCATCATGAGATGTAACATACAAATTGCTTGTAGGGAGACAAAGGCCTATAAACAAGCAGTGAATAGTTTCCTAGCTTTTGCATTTAGTAATTCAGCAGTTGGGAGCAAAATATTATGCCCTTGTAGAAAGTGTGTTAACTCATTTTGGAGAGAGGCTAGTGAAGTGCGAGAGCATTTAGTATGTGATGGATTCCTAAAAGGATACAGAACATGGACTTTACATGGAGAAGCTGGCTCCTCTTGTGTGAACCAAGATAACACCGATGCTCCAGAATTTGTGGATGAACCTAGTGAAGATGATGACATATCGGAACTTCTTAGGGACTTAGCTTGTGGATTAGATGACAGAGGTGATATGGAAGATGACAGAGGTGATATAGAAGATGATGGGCCTTATGAATCACAGAATCAAGAAGTAGCAGCCATTAATAAGTTAGCAGCACATAATAGTCAGGAGTTGTACCCAGGTTGCAAGAACTACTCAAAGCTGCGTTTTCTTGTTAGATTACTTCACATCAAACTTCTTGGAGGATGGACAGATAGAAGTTTTAATTTGTTGGTAGATCTACTTGCTGATGCACTCCCTAAAGGTTCAGCACTTCCTAAAAACTATCATGATGCTAAGAAATTGGTGAAATCTGTAGGGCTTGGGTATATTAATATCCATGCATGTGAAAATGATTGCATTCTTTATTGGAAGGATCATGAAAAATTTACTTCATGTCCAAAGTGTAAAGTTTCACGCTGGAAATCAGAAAAGAAGAGTCTAGACGGAAAACGCGAGTACAAGGTTCCTAGGAAGGTTCTTCGTTACTTTCCGATTAAGAAAAGACTCCAACGATTATTTGTATGCTCAAAAACAGCAAGTCTCACTAGATGGCATGCTCAACAACCAATAGAAGATGATATTCTTAGGCATCCTGCAGATTCTCCTCTATGGAAAGATTTTGATCGAAATTATCCAGGATTTGCTAAGGATAGTCGTAATATCCGTCTAGCATTTGCTACTGATGGCTTTAGTCCGTACAGAACTATGAATGTTAGTTACAGTATTTGGCCTGGTATTTTGATTCCTCTCAATTTCCCCCTTCGATGTGTATGAAGGATTCAAATTTTATCTTGTCTGTGTTGATTCCCGGCCGATCCGCTCCTGGTAGTGATATGGATGTTTATTTTCAGCCACTTGTTTATGATCTGCTTGATATGTTTGTTAATGGTGTGAGAACTTATGATGCGTCCAAGGGTGAATTCTTTCAGTTGCATGCTGCAATAATATGGACTATCACTGATTTTCCTGGTCTAGGCAGTGTTTCTGGGTTTGTCACATCCGGTGAAGCGGCTTGTCCTTATTGCCACTCCCTTATCTGTTCACTTAGACTTGGTAATGGTAGCAAATCTTGTTATATGGATCATCGTAGGTTCTTGCATGAAGACCATCCTTTTAGGTTTGATGTTGATTCATTTGGTAAAACTGAGCTTAGGACAGCACCTATACCCCTTTCAGGACAGGAAATGTTGGAATGTACCAAACACTTGAAAGCAGATTATGGCAAGGACCCATCTGGTAAACCAGCAAGGACTCATGGACGCAAGGAAGGGGAGCCATTGGTCTTTTTGAAAAGAAGAACTATTTGGTTTATCCTTCCATATTGGAAGATTTTGATGCTGCGATATAATTTTGATCTCATGCACATAGAGAAAAATGTGTGTGACAACATAAAGGATACATTATTGGACGTAGCCGGAAAATCTAAGGACAATTTGAATGCTCGCTTGGACCTTCAAGCTTTAGGTATTAGAAGTGACCTTCACCCTGTTGAACTAGAGGATAACCAATTTTATTTACCTCCTGCACCTTATTCAATGAGTCCTGCTGAGAAGAAATTATTTTGTCAAGTGTTGAAAGGCGTCAAGTTTCCTGACGGCTACGCAGCTGATATAAGACGTAATGTCCTTGTCAATGATAAAAAGATAATTGGTCTTAATAGCCATGGTAACCACATTCTTCTTCAAGACTTATTGCCAATTGCCATCATGAATATTCTCCCAAAAGAAGTCTGTGCAGTTTTGACTCGTCTAAGCAACTTTTTCAAAAAATTGTACTCCCCTGTTATTCGGAAAACTGAGATGCAAAGGCTAGAGGCAGAAATAGCTGAAATTTTGAGCCTTCTAGAGATTATTTTCCCTCCATCATTTTTTACTATTAATGTACACTTGATGGTTCATCTTCCTGCACAAGCAAGAATGGCTGGTCCCATCCATTTTCGTAGCATGTGGCCAATTGAGAGGTAATATTTTAGGCATATCGCAGGGTAGGCTTGTATCTACAATTTTAATAAATTGATGGTCCTGTTCTATATATGTATAGGTATCTTAAGAAATGTAAAGGCTATGTTCGGACAAAATGTCATCCCGAGGGATCTATTGTACTATCCCTGATGTTTATATTATCAGTTCAGAACAACTAGCTAATCTCATTGTCATTTTTCAGGAAACAAAATGCCAAGCGGAGAAGGAAACAATAATGCTGCTTCATTGAATGAATATGAGAAGCGGAAGCTTGCAAATGTTGAAAGAAATAAAAAGAGGTTGGCAGATCTTGAGCTCCAAAAAGCAGCCAATGATTTGACAGAGCTACACCGACCCAAGAAAGCTGCAAAGGTGTGTTGAAAAACCTTTGTTTTATATAAGACATAACTGCAATTGCTCTGTAACAGTTTTTTGTCATGTCAATTGCATGCAGAAAAAGCGTAGTGAAAGTGTCAATTGCATAACTGATCCTCCAAATTTGCGCCCAAGACCACGAAGGAATTATGCTCATCTTGGAGAAGAGCAGGTGCTCCCTGGATTGCATCCAGTTGGAGATTTCCTTGGCAATAGTGAAGGTACAATTGTGTAATGCTTATTTGAGATTTTCTCATGTTCTATTTTCTGCAAGTTCTATGCTTAAAATATGGAATTTTGTGCTTTGTTGTAGATCTTCAGACTAATAACCTAAGCAATGGCGTTCAGAAAAAGAGGAAAGGAAGGGGAATAACGAAGAAGGATGATATATTCTCAAGAAAGCCTGATATGCCTAAAATCCCAATCTTAGTAAATGATCGTGGTCAACCTGTTGGACCAAATGCTAGGAAGCTGTCTAGTGTCATTGGTTGTCAAGTTAGAAGGAAACTGTCACTTGCATATATGGATTGGAGGCTTGTTGATGATGCAAAGAAGTATGACCTATGGACTGAACTAAAGGTACTCCAATCTAATATCCTTAATCTGCTAGAAATTCATCCATACTAACAGCCTTACTATCTCTACAACAGACCATTTATGATATTGATGATGATGCCTATAATTGGTTTATGCGTACTGCTGGGAGGAAGTGGAAAGAATTCAAGGCAACTTTGAAGGAGTTGTATTTTAAAGATGACATGACTGTTGAAGAAATTGATGCAAGTCCTGATAATAGGATCAATGATGCTGATTGGAAATTTCTCGTCCATTATTGGATGTCCCCTGAATTTCAGGTAAAAAACTTCTAATATGTTGTTCTTTTGCTAAATGGATCTATTAACCTATATGCATTTCGTAACCAGTTTTAATTCTATGTTAGCTTCGCTCGGAAACGGCAAAAGTGAATCGGTCAAAGTTGGAGTTGCACCACACATCCGGCAGTGTGAGCTTTGCTTGCTCAGAATATGATTTGGTAATATTCAATCTATTGTCTTCATTTACTACATAATTATGTGCCATTATTACGACTAACAAAAAATGGTTCTAGGCTGTGGAACTAGGACGCCCTCCGAGACGAGATGAAAATTTTATCAAGAACCACACAAGAAAAAATGGAGTTATTTCAAAGGAGGTAGAACCAATTATAGTAAGTGGTGCTCCTGACTGATAGTTGTAAATGTGTTTGCTACATACAAAATGTTGTTTTTTGACATGGAGTTACTTCCTAGAATGAACGGAAAGAAATTGTTGAAGCCCACCCTGAGTTGAAGGAGCGAACAATTCAAGAAGGTGATGCATTTGCAGCTGTTTTTGGAGAGAAAGAGCCAAAAGGATATGTTCGTGCTTTGGGTCTAGGCCCAACTCCTCAAGATATTGGCACTCCGGGGTTAAAGTGTTATGCACCAACAAGGCTTAAAATGGAGATTTTTGCTCGTAAGATGGTTGAAAGTGAGAAAGCTTCTCTCGAACAGCAAGTACTTTTACTGCAGAACCGTATGTCCCTCATAGAGCAAAGAATGCAAGAAAACAGGGCAAGTGAAGAACCCATCTCACAACATGGTTCTACTTCACTGCAAAATGTATGATATTGTTCTTTTTAATACACCAATACATGATATAACTCTTTTGTTGATTTAATGAAATATTATATGTGCAACACATGCTTGCAGAAAGTTGGTGATGTTAGAGTAGAAGATGACGAAGATGATTCTGGAGATGATGAATCCTATTATGAGGACAATCAGAATGTCCATAGCCAAGTGTATGGTGCAGCCCAATCAAGACTTACACCAAGGAGTAATGATGCTCCTCGCTCGGAACATGATGCTTTGGTAATAGTTATACCCCACCATCTTTTGAACTTGTAATTTTATAATTATTTACTGCATGGTTTTAGTTCTAATTTATTATTTCATTAGGTCGGAAAGAATGTCATCTTATATGCCCTATTGAGACCTTATCGGCCTGTTGCTAAAGGAACTATCATTTCAACGAAGCCAAGCACAGTACTCGCAGGTATGGCCCTTGGAAGAGAATTTTGTGAAGTTATTGTGACCTCTGTGTTGAAAGGAGAAGAAGTTCTGCCTCGTCCTTTTGATGATATGGAAACAATGGCTGATGCTCACATGATGTCAATAGCTTGGCCATACAAGAAAGTAATGATGTAAACTAGAATTTGTTTCTAGTTTGAATATAATGAGTTATCTCTATTTGCTAATTATTCTTACTTTGTTCAGATGAAGATAAACAAGAATGCATCAACACCACCTGTAGCCTCAGGTATTTAACACTAAAATCTACTAAGTAGCTAGCTAATAGTTGGGTCCTACAAGTTGCATCTGCCATACATGCTTGTATATGCGTACGGCCATTTGAAAGATTTTCGTTAGTCTGTTTCCATATTGAATGCTTAGTTATACTTTTTTTTGCAGGAAGTGTTGGGCGCTGATCACTACTAACGGAATTGTGGATAGCAACCTGATGGCTAGGAGCATTTGGTGGAGCTACAAGCTGTTGTGCGATGCCTTTTGCTTGGGGTCGATCCTTTTGTAGATTTTGTAGAAAAATCTGATTGCTATGGATGTGATGCGAAGCGTACAAACATCTGTATTATAACATGGTTCTTACCTCTTTTGTAATAGAATTTGGGTGCCACATAGATAGTGACACTTTTGTAACGAATGTGGATGTGCTAGCAGAATTGCTGTTTGAACCAAATTAATGAATGTTAATGGTATGATCAGGGTTACTAATTGTATTGCTTGTTGATGAGTATTGCAATGTGGTTGTACGATGGAATAGTAATTATCATTGTTGGATTAGGCTTAATGGTTAATTGTTGGGATTATTATGGTAATGTTATGCTCTATGCTGTGATTATGTGAACGTTTGGTGTTGGACGGTGGGTCGGTAATTCCAGTACTAGCGATGAATGGTTGGTCGCTATTGTTTCCTTATCAGCGACCAATCATTGGTTGCTAAAACCTGGTCGGTCGGTAAAGCTTTTACCGACGCCACTTACGCCGACCACCGTGGTCGGTCGGTATAGCTCTTTACCGACCGACTGTAAGATGTTGAAAGCGCCTTTAACGACCAACCATAAGATGCTAAAAACGAACCGTGGTATAGTGAATGTGGGCTCATCTCCTCTTGACCCTTGCCAATCATTTCGAGGAGCGAGAAAAAAGAAAGCCGCAACAGAAGCAGCACTCTGCTATGTCTAAGTTGACAAAAAAAAGGGGAAGACAAACGGTCATTGAATATCTCCTGAATTCAAATGTACCTCATTATATACAAATGCCATACACTCCAATACATATTCACCATATCATCAAAGCCATGCAAAATATTTTGAAAAAAATAACTATCAGTACCAGAGAAAACCAACTCAACAAAGCAATTTCAAAAGTAAGACCAAAGGACCATACTGTTCTTGTACTCTCTGTTTATTAGCTTATTTCCGTGGCAGATTCAAGTGAGAGAAGCTATACAGAACTGGATATGGAATCCAATTCCGGCATGTCAGAATCACCGGTATAACATTGACACCTAAACTTCTCATATGTATGGCTTCTAAAATGGGGATGTCTGTAGTTTGTACTCGCTTTTCCAAGAATGCCAAAAGGGAAGTTGGCAGTTTCAGTACATGTACATTTTGGACATAATCTTTGTTCTAATTATATCAAACGATCTGCCTGAACTGAACTAGTGTTGAGAAGTGAGGAAATCAATAGTGTCTTTAAGCGCATGGATGAAGACATCCACCTCCTCTTTTGTATTGTAAAAATGAAGACTTGCACGCGCACTTGCACTAAAACCAAGAGTCCGATGCAGAATCTGTGCACAGTGATGCCCCGACCGAATTGCTACTCCATGCTGAAACAAGGAGCCAGCTTTATTAATACAAATTACTTATGCCAGCATGATGGATGCAAACAAAATAAACCAAGCAAGTAATTTAACCCGGAAAAACCCAGTTACAAGCAGTTACTCTGGAGCAACATGCATGCCAACTAGATAAACACTAGCAAGAGAAACAAACAACATAAGTGATATATGATGGTGCATCATAACACTGCTGGCTTCCTGATAGTCATTATATCTTCTTGCAATACAACGTGGAAGTCCAGAACTCTAGTGCTTTCATATTGCACATTCAAACTACGACAATTCATCAAACATATTACAGAGATCAGTAAAGCAAAACAAGAGCAACACAACAATAGAGTTATAAACCTTTCACTAAAACAATGCTTATTCAATAATACCAAAGCTCAGCAATTATTGGGGCAGTTTCCACTTTTGATAAAATCAAAACTATATTTTCATAAAGACAGGAATTCTAACATACCTGTAGATCAATAATTTCTGCAAGATCTGTAGGATGAACATTCTCAACATTGAAAGAACATAAAGGGGCGCGGTGACCAATTTGTGAAGGAGATGGCCCATAGATGCGTACATTTGGAACAGAAATAAGGCTTTCATAGAGATATGTTGCCAGCTCTTTCTGTACACAATAATAAATAGAAGTGAGAAATACTAACATTCGTGATGCTTCTAATCCTTTTTAGTAACATAATCTAGCAAACAAAATAGATAGTACAATAATGTTTAAACAAGGCAAGAATTATAACCAAATACATTGAATTGTACTGACCTCATATTCATGAATCTGCTCCATGCCAAGACGTGATAAATAATCTATGGCTGCTCCCAATCCTATTGCTTCCCCAATTGCAGGGGTTCCAGCCTCGAACCTTATAACAATATATCATAACTAGAGTATTACAAGATGGAAAAACAAAAAATCAAAACAAGTAAAAACAGGAGGAATGCCTTCTCAAGTGATAACAAATACTGCAAATCAGTTAACAAGTGTTTTTTCAATATCATTAATAAACTTTGGTTAGCCCATCATTTCATCTCTCTAGAATTCAAGTACCGGTATGAAATGCTTACTTGCTATAGAGGATGGCAAGAATCAATTATTCATTTCCACGTCAGGACATGTGTAGCTAAGCAAAACAATGGTCATTTTGAAAATTATATAAGTCATACTAAGAACAGTTGATGGGGTTTAATTAATTACCATATTCTAGATGACTGTATTGTTCTATCTTGTTGTTTAGTAGATTTTTTCAGTTGATATATTGTATAACTTGTACAATTTCCTTCAAAAAATAAGACATAATCTTATGGCAGAATTTGGAAGATTGAAACAAACAGAAGTTAATCAGTTATTATCAGATTCCTCACCTAGAAGGAGGCTCAGCGTATGTGGATCTGTCTTGAAACACATCTGCGATCATTTCACCCCCTCCTGCAGAAATATCAGTAATGAAGGCTCCACAAAAAGTCTCCTCAGAAAGGAACAGAGGCTCAGTGATGTATTTATTCTAGCAGTGATGTCTACTACCAGACTTATGATGTAGTGAACAGATTCCTTTTGCATCACAGTATCTTACCTAAGAAAGGCTCCATAGATGACAAGATCTCAAATTTACTATGCAGGAATCCAATGCCTGTAGGGCCACACATCTGAGATGTTTAGCCCATAACTTCTTATTGTCAGTATGTGTGCTATTTTGACATCAGTACAAGATAATTAATTTACAGGGTCGATAAATTAGAAAATGAAACCTTATGAGAGGAAGCAACAAGAAAATCTGCACCGAGCTTCTGAACATCAACAGTCATATGAGGAACACTTTGACAGGCATCTACAAGAACTTTAGCTCCGAATTTGTTTGACCATGTTACTATCTCCTCAATAGGAAGCATTGAACCTGTAATTCATGAACGTTGTAATAGAATGGGAATCTGCAGTTAAATCTTCAACACAGAACATCTTTCTGTCCTTGGCTCAATGCCCTACGACACGGATTCTAACTTCTCGCACTACTCATTTCAAACTTTTTTTAATTCACAGGGAAAAAACATAACTCCTTTCTTTTGGCAAGCTTTGACCTTGATAACATTAACTTGTGTTAATTGTAAGATATTTACACTAAGGAAGACATATCATCTACACTTGCCAAGGGCTAACTACAGAGTGGACCTTTCTTTTATTTTAATAAATAAAGCATCAACTAACCCAGTACATTTGAGACATGATGGACAACAACAATCTTTGTCCTGTCTGACAGAAGGCTTTTTAGTTGATCAATGTCTGGAACCTCTTCTTTAGTCAGACCAACATACTTTAAGGTAGCACCAGTCTTCTGGGAAACAAATTGCCAAGGAACAATAGCGCTGTGATGCTCTGCAACTGTAAGAATGATCTGGCACCAATAACAGAAGAAAAGGTTCTAATCAAGACGCAAGAAGTACAGCAATAAGGCAAAGACTGCATCATTTCAGAAACATAAGCAGAACCATGCCATTCGGTGAAACTTGAGATGTAGTAAACTAGAACTTATTCTCGGGCAAAAAAGTTTAGGCTATATATTATATATTTATGAACACACTTTACCTAATAAATACTGCAAAACAACAATAGAAAACGATTCCATAAATGCTAGAAGCTGATATAAGCACATGTTTCATGAACTGAGTCATAAATTCAAGATGGAGCAGGTGAGCAGCTAGACAAAAAGGATTTACCTCATCGCCTTGATTTAAGTTAGAAAGGCCCCATGAATAGGCTACTAAATTGATAGCTTCAGTAGCATTGCGAGTGAAAATAATCTCTCTGCTATCAGCTGCATTGACAAAGTTTGCGACTTTAATTCTTGCACACTCATACGCATTAGTAGCCTTCGCGCTGTTTCCAATCAAAAGTTAACATGTCAGGTCAAGTAGGATTTCAGAATATATGTGCTCACAGTTGTACATACACATAAAACACACAACTAAAGCAAACTTATAGTTGAGGAAAACCCCAACGAAATCATACATTTCCACCGCCAATAACATATTACACAATAATAAACATTGTTTTTTTTTCTCAGAAGTCAACATCATCGGCATTTCATATAAGATGATTGCGCATAAAAGTTTGTAACCTGTAAGAACTGGGAAACAAAACCAAGAGAACAAGAACTGCTGGGGATACAATGTGGCCACAGTATGAATCACTACAACAGTGCAAGAGACGAAAGTGTAGAAATTACCTCAGAGCATGAATTCCACGATGAACATTGGAATTATAAGATTTGTAGTATTCGTCTAAAGTGTTTATGACACTAGAAGGTTTCTGGGATGTTGCACCGTTGTCGAAGTAAATTAATTTATTACCATCAAATTCCTGTAAATTCCAATGGTAATAATAGAACAAAAGTAAGTCTCCTCAGTTAAATATTCAGTTTATATCATAGAGATGTGTGGCTAAGACTTCTAATGGAAATGACAAAATAATTATGTCCAACTAAAAGATAAGGAGGAAAAAAGAAAAATAAATCAGTGTTGCAGTCCTCAATTGACATTGACAAAATAATTTCGTTAAAGAGCTTTCGATAGGAATAATTTTTTTAGAAAGTATTTTTATCTAAAAAATTACAATGTGTGCCCTAAACAACATTTAACCGAGGATCAATATTCATTGGAATTATGAGTAACAGACAGTATATTGTATCATTTGTTATACAGAAAAACGACTCAAGTTCATATACTATTATTATACTAGCAATTAGCAACTATACAAGGAGACAGGCGGGACGAGATAGGTTATAGATACCTGGTGAAGGATTGGGAAGTCAGCCCGGGTGAGGTGGCCCAGCGAGGAGGACGGCTCCGCCTCCCGCGACGGCGCCGCCACGGCCGCCGCACAGTATCTCCGCCTCGAAGGGAGATTGATCGAGCCAATAGTATTGTTAGTTCTTCCGTAATCGCGGTTTCTAAGCGAGCTAGGGAAGTAGCGCAGAGACGCTGCCGCGGTCGCCATGCGCGGCGTTGCGACTTTGCTCACTAGAGCTGCAATCGGGACGGATTCTTCCTAACTGGCGACGCAGGTAGAAGTTTGCGATAGACAGCGGCGGGTATAGCAGCCAGTGGCGGGGGACTGCTGCCTCCTCGACGGCCGGCAGCGGTGCGGAGCAATGGCCGTTGCGGTGGAGGGTGGGGACGCGTGGAGGAGGATGAGGACGGGTGAATTTGGGCCTTCAAGGCTGCCCGGCCCATGAGCACAGAAATGCGTGACCATTTGTTGTAGGGCCCTCCTCACAAAAAAACAAAACTTGTTGTAGAGCCCACCCATTGGCCTCTCGCAAGACCAGAGTCGTGTGGAGTTAGCCGTTGACCGCCATGGAATCGCCGACGTGTCCCCACCTGGCAGCCCCGCCGCTGCTTCCAGTGACGCCGCGCGTGTCACTCCTCCACTGCCTCCTCGTCTCCTGCGTCATGTCGCCGGATGCCGCCGCCGACGAGTGGGCAATGGTGGAGCGCCGGGGCCCCCACCTGTGGGTATCGGAGCGCCCCTTCGTCATCCACGGCTTCAACACCTACTGGCTCATGTACTTCGCCGCCGATTCTGCCACGTGCCCTGCGGTGACCGCTGCCCTCGCAGAGGCCGCGGACGCGGGTCTCAACGTGTGCCGCACCTGGGCATTCAACGACGGCGGACACCGCGCGCTGCAGATCAAGCCTTTCTCCTATGACGAGGAGGTCTTTCAGGTGAGCGCGCTACCTTCAGTGAGAGTGCACGGAGCTTGTCTGATGAAATGCGTGGCCCGATGCTGTTAACATGAGTTCATCTCTGTTAGTCGTCTCGGTAATACTAGTTATTGATAGCTGATATTAGAATGCCACTTTATTTTTCAGGCTTTAGACTTCGTGATCAGCGAGGCATGAAAGTACAAGATGAGGTTGATACTCTCACTTTGTAATAACTGGTATGACTATGGAGGGAAAGCACAATATGTGCGGTGGGGAAAGGAGGATGGCCTAGAACTGGCTTCTGATGATGACTTCTTTTCCGATTCTACAGTCAAGAGCTACTACAAAGCTTTTGTTAAGGTACATATTCTTCTCGTCTTGCTCCAATAGAGAAATCATATTTGTAGCCTAAAAAATTGTATTGATAATAATATCAGCCAATTGTGACACAACCTTTTTTTCCTGCCCATCTTTCATGCCTGAAAGTTGCAGTAACATTTTTCCCCCTCTTCGGATTTCTTAGGCTGTTTTGACAAGAATAAACACAATAACAAATGAGGCGTACAAAGATGATCCAACAATTCTTGCATGGGAATTGATTAATGAACCACGCTGCCCTTCAGATCCATCAGGGGACACACTGCAGGTCCTTATTTGGCTTTAATTTGTTCTTTTTTCTTTTAATTTTTCGCTATGCATTGTATTAGATTGTGTTTTATGTAGGCATGGATAGAAGAGATGACGGCTTATGTGAAGTCTATAGATCCTGTCCACCTTTTAGAGATTGGTGTTGAGGGTTTTTATGGTCCACCTACTCCAGAACTTTTGGATGTGAACCCGGATACTTATTCGGGAAATGCTGGGACAGACTTCATCAGGAACCATAATGCACCAGGAATCGACTTAGCATCCGTTCATGTTTATTCTGACACTTGGTAAGTTCTTATGTCAATATCATTGAGCGTTTTTATCTGCGCAGCTTTAAATGTTAAATCTACCCCCTTCAAGAAGTTCAGTTTGTCTCTGTGATGTTCCTTTTGCCAGGTTGTCTCACTCTGTAGAGGAGCATCACCTTCAATTCGTGAAAACCTGGATGAAACAACATATTGATGATGCTGCCAACTTGCTTGGGATGCCAATTCTGATTGGGGAGTTTGGTGTGTCACTTAAGGATGGGAAATTTGGCAATGAATTCCGTGAAGCTTTCATGAAGACAGTCTATGGCATTTTCTTAAGCTCGTGGAAGGGAGGAGTCATCGGAGGTGGCTGCCTCGTTTGGCAGCTCTTTCCTGAATGTGCAGAGCACATGGACGATGGTTATGCAGTTATTTTTGCAAAATCACCATCCACATGGAACTTATTGACAAATCACTCTAGGAGCCTGTAGTCTTGATAGTGCGATGTTGCCTCTATATTTCTTTTATAACACACCCATTTTGCATGTTTAGCCTACCCCAACTTGTTTGGGACTAAAGGCTTTGTTGCTGTTGTTGTACCCATTTTTCAAGCTTCTTCTTTTAGAGTAAAAAATGTCTATAATTGTGAGTCTCAAGTGATAATACATAATACATGTGAGTTTGTACATTGTTGTTGTTTTACAATTATTTTTACTAATATATTTACTAAAGTAGGGGACATATCAGTACTATGCACAACAGTATATCCTGGTCTCTGGTTCTCCAAAATATTATGCTTCTTGTATCCTATGAATAAAAGGGTAATTATTTCATTGTTAAATGAAGTTTTGCCATTCCATTATTAACTTGTCTACTTGCATTTCAATGGTATCCTTCTATATGAACCTTACCTTGCGCTGATTGTTTTACATGTCATTATTCAAGCAGAGAACTATGATTCACCTCGGTTAGATGTTTGACAACTACTATGTAGTCAACAGTTCTTTGGAAGTGGCTTCTATTTTTTTTTTCCATTTTGCAATGTCATGTATTCATATTTGCA
The DNA here is from genome assembly GCA_031894775.1 of Chloris gayana. Taxonomy (NCBI): domain Eukaryota; kingdom Viridiplantae; phylum Streptophyta; class Magnoliopsida; order Poales; family Poaceae; genus Chloris; species Chloris gayana. The sequence goes on along the minus strand of JAUNZO010003997.1, from coordinate 295,786 downwards.
ATGTCTTGCATCTACTTCAGTTTTGAGTATCACATAACAATATATGAGTCAAGAGGATGTGATCCTAAATCAGGTGATTACTATTGTGTGTATGCATGCATTTACAATAATTTTGGACCAGCTCACTATATATATTTGTATCATAAAGATTTGACTATTAGATTAAAGAGTTGTTCTGGCGCAGAGAAGAAGGGGCAATGATCTGTGTCTATGACCAAAACTTCACTGGGTGGCCACTTCTTGATCATCGAATCTTGCTGCTGAGGGTCAAGCATGTGATCACGCTCTGTCTTTATGAAAACCCGTTTGATTCGATTCAATCTTTCGTCATCTCCTTCGAAGTGTGCAGTACCAAAAGCGGTTTCGGGCCACGGGCGCATTAACATTGAAGCAAGTACTGATTCCTGAATCAGGTAAAAACAAGTATGTATCAACAAAAAGAAGCATGTGTCAGTATAAGCAATTTTTTGCGGTGATTTAATTGGTACAGTTTAAAAAATATGGCCTCATGTGTTACATATGCATACTGCTCTGCTCTGTTAGATGTATTTTCCTTTTGTAGGTTGCTGACTTGCTGTATGCCTACTTCTAACAACCTATAAAAAGACCATTTTGAATATGCAGAGTTGCATCTCAGAATTTGAATGTGTGTAGTTGCAAGTAGGCACTGGAATATTTAAAACGTGAGTTTTTTAAATTTTTTATTTCTTCACTGTTTAACACAAGTTTTTTTTTCTCGAATACGCAGGGAGCTGTGTATCATTTCATTAATAGAAGAGAAAGAAGTACAGCACACAACACAACTCCACTCCCTGGTCTAAGCTTACATTTTAACACACAAGTCATACCAACATCCAGTGATATCAAAGGAAAGTATCCACATGTGTTTTTTTTTTTCCTTTTTCTTTTTTCTCTTATGCATAGTTGCACAGTTAGATGAATTGACAAGTGTCGTGCAACCTCATATTGTAAAGTGATATATATAGACCATATTTAATGTTCTTAACGAAAAGATACATAGCCCTGCTGTGTAATCCAGAAACATAGACTTATTTTCTCCCATTTTCATTTCAATGTTCTCAATTCTCAAAACACGTTTCAAATGATATAAATTTAATACCTCTTCAGGGCTCTGTTGGGATAGACGATCACGTTGGAATTCTTGTTTCAGGGCAACAGTAGTTGGAGGATTATCTGGTCCTGCACCAAATGTCAGCTGAACCTCCTCCTCAGGCAAAGTTGGTAAGCCCTGTTGCAGATTAACATACAATCTTACAGTGCTACAAGTCCAAACCATGAAATAAGTAACAATAAATTGGGAGAAAACTTTATGAATTGAGATAAGTTCAAGTCATCAAGTGTTGCAGTTTTGATTCAACATTCTATTTTAGACTTCATGTCTGGTGAAAATAGTTATTTTACTTCCTCTTTGCTGTTCATCGATCAATTCCTACCTATCCTATAAGAAAATACAGAGAAGTGTGAAAACGTACGTCTTTCTTATCTTCATCAGTTTGAAGTCCAAATGGTAGCATCGTAGCTGCCACGAAAACAGCTTGCCTTATCCTGTCAATGAATTCATGCATTGCATGAATCACACTCAGTCCTCCAGTACTATGTCCGACTAGAATCACCTAAAAATTTAATTAAACCCAGTTAGCAATATTTGCGATAATCCAATTCCTCAAAAAATATTTACCACAATCCCTTTTGATGCATTTTTATTCCTCACAATTTTGAAATATCTGTTCACAACTAGATTCATCACTAATGTTTCATATTGTTTTTACAGAATAAGTAGATTATTTTTTTAATGACTACAAAGGTCTTTAGTCCCGAGGAAGTTGGGTAGGTAACACAGTTTATTATTTATTGTTGATGTACTAATTATTTTTGGCAATATGTAGGAATATACAGACACTTTGGTTGAGCCAATATATTCAATTCACTAAGAAAATAAATGCCAGGATGAAATGAACTCCTGAGCATATACACGTACCTTCTCGCCTTCTGGCAAGGATGAGAGGAGGTCTATGAGGGGCTTGTTGTAGTGAGTAAATGAATGGATCGTGTTTGGGTCGGTAGGGTCAACTCCACCTCCAGCAAGGTCAATGCACGTAACGCGATAGCCGGAGCCTTCAAGGAGCCACCGGAGCTTGAACCAGCACCAGCCACCATGACCCTCACCATGAACAAGCACAAAGTGGTCCTTTGCCATGCCCATTTAGTTTGACCTCTTCATATCGATCTGAATTTCCTACCAACAGATGGAATGGAACTATTTGACGAACTCCAGCAAGAGAATTGTATTCTTGTGACCAATTACAAATGTCAAACCGAGCAGATGTCCCGATATTTCTGTTTTAGTAGAGGGTTTCAGGACATGCCTACGTTTGTGGCATGCAAAATGTCTGAAAATGGCAGATGTTGCAGGATATAGCCTGTGGACCTGCTAGTTTCTCTCGTTTCATTGTGTATGGCTTCCGGCCTTCCTGCCTGATTGATTTTCTTTTCTCCTTTTCTTTTTATTGCTAACTCCATTGCTGATTGCTCATTGGTATATTGAGAACTAAAACATAGTGCGTTCTTCATTAAAAAAAGGATCAAATATAGTGCTGGATGCATGAAGTATGATTATTCTATTTTTGGTGTGGCCTGCATTAATCCGATTTGCATTTAAACTTCTAACTTTTTGGTGGAGAAGTAACAACACCAAATTGACAGATTATAACTAGTCTACAATGGACAGTTGAACCATGTACTGGGATTGGGAATATGGTACTAGTACACCACAGCACTAGGCTTCAGCAAGAGGCTATCTGCAGCTCTGCATACGTACCACAAGGCAGCAATCAAAAGGCAGAGGAAGAATACGAAGGCAATTGACAGGCCATATTAGAGCACCATTTGTAGAATCGGAGACCAGCTCTCAGAGAGTCATAATGACACGAGGATCAAGCACCAGGTCATGCTCTGACATAGAGAAGAAAGAGCTGTGATCGGTGTCCATGATCAGGATCATGGCCTTATGCGGTGCCGGCTGTGGTCGTGCACTGTATTTATCCATGTACACACCCATCGTTTGTACCTTCGAATTTATATTGATGCCATTATCATCATGGCCGAACCTGCAAGTTTTGAGCGCAGCAATCAGGTGGACAGAGGCAAGGGTGGGATTACTGAAAAACGTTTTAATAGTAACGAGTGCTAAAGAATGTAATCCTCGAAAGATTTGCTGCTTGAAGCCTTGAGGGATAAAGCTTCTCCTGGACCAAATTTCTGATCGTGCACATCCCAAACGCCCGATAAATCAGATATGATTTTGAGTTGAGGGTTTAAAGAGAAGCTGTTACTACTTGGATATAAGAGGATTCTTGATGAAAATCGTGAGTAGAGGAAAGGGAAATCGAATCTCATCTTTATTTGACTTGTTCTGTTTCACGGTTTATCAGGTATTATGTGGCGATGCTGATAGTGGATTTTCTGGCAAATTAGTTGCATCGCTCCATGAAAAATCCGCATATACTAGTATAACTGTATTGATCGAGACTGGCACTTTTTCCTCTTGGAAGCAAATGACCTGCAGCGGATGGTTGAACGTCACACCGTGGGGAATTATTGCATTTTGGAAACGCCAGTGCACTGACAACGACACACGCGAACTGTACAACCGAGCTTCAGATGAACACAGATTCTATTGTAGCCGTGCACTAGACACTCCGTAGCGTGTCGGCAACAACCACTTCAACACAATTACGACTATTCATTGCACATGCGTATGTTTTTTTTTCTTTTATGTTACTAGAAAAACTGGCATGTCAGATTATACTCGTTTCTTGATCGTGTGGTGCGTAAGCATACCCTCAATGCTGTCACAAGCTGTTGTCGTGGTCAATAAATGAGTATATTGACTGAATAAAGAATGATATATGTTTACCAGGGGATGTTTGAACTTGTAAGGTATATTGCGTGTTTTTGACCGGGACAGATTCAGGAAAAAGTAAGGGAAAAAAGAATTATCCACAATCATAATGTGGTGGTGGCCGTGCTGGAGTTCCAGGACCGGCAGCAACAGCAGCAGTCCCCATTCCATGATTCATGCTGTGCTGGTCTCCTCTCTTTTGGTCCCCGCCGTTCCATTCCATTCCACCTTCGCCGTGCTTCCTCCTTTGAATCGAACCTGAGCTGCCATTCAACATCTTCTTCGCGTGCCCTTTTGCTTCCCTGTCCTTTCCCTGCCGCCGAATGCACTGCATTCATCTCAACCAGCTCGTTTCCCTCCCGAGCTCTGCTCTGCGGGGCGCAGGCGCGCAGCAAGGAGGCGAACCAGGAAGGAATCGAGCCGAGCCTTTTACCGGTGACCTTCATCTTCAGAATCAATCAAGTCTGCCAATAAAGAAAAGGTTTTTATCGCTTCCGCCTCCCTTGCCTTCAGACTTTTTCCTCCAGAACAGAAGGGTCCTAGATTGTGAGCGTTTCGAGATTCACTCAGTAATATGGTACGTTTTCCTTGAATGAATTGGTCGATTAAGCAGTAAATAGAGACGATTTGATTTGTCTGTTTATCCGTAGTTGTTGTGGACTGAACATTCGAGTCCCACGATATTGCAGTGTCGTTCCCTTTCTGTTGAATTTGATCCTTGATGATAATCTAGTAACCTGTTCTTCTTTCCTTCAATAATTCGTCTTATATGATGTATAACTGACAATAGTTTGCAGGTGTTGAAATAATTAACGGTTTAAAGAAATCTGCCATATTTGAAGAATACTGATGTTGCTATTGTTTATCTACATGCAGATGCAGGTCGTAATTGTGATGGTTGACGCTGTCTGACTGCCGTGCGTCTAATAGAGATTACGGCCATGGAAGTTCATAAGCTCCGGTTTGTAAGATGCCCGAAATGCTATCAGCTTCTTGTTGAGTACCCCTCCATTCCTGTTTACAAATGTGGTGGCTGCAGTACTATCCTCAGAGGTACATATTTTTTTTCCATTACCTAGCTTAGAATTTTTTTGTACCTTTCAAGTGTATCTTGATCATTGTCATTTATGTTATGCAGCGAAAATCCGAGCTGTGCCTCCTGTGCAAGCTAGATCAGAATCCGCTGAACAAAACAATTTTCCTAATAGCCTGAAGGGCTCCTCTCAGGATAGCAAATCAATTTGCTCGGATGAACATAAAATTCTGTCCGCTGTGGATCAGCCTTGTGAAGCTGCGGCAGGTGGGATCATTTTCTCCCCTATCAAGAATACCAATTCCTGCGAGGACTCAGTTCAAGAAAGGGAAGTGTCTGTTGTAGAGAGCATAACCTCTGCTCAACATCAGGAGGAAAAAAGTCATTGATAGATGAGAACACTCAGAATCTTGGGATTACCATCAAAGAAACGCATGAAAAAGGCACAGGAGCTGATCTTGGTTCCAGTTTAGTTGGAAATTTAGAGAATCTTGATACAACTGAAAATGCAAGCAAAGATAAAGTAGATAATGTTGACATGAGTGAAATGAGAACACTGCATGAGAAAACTGAGGTGGTTCAAAGCGATGACAGGCTGCACATGGATGAAGGTATGCATCTTGAATCTCATGAAGCCTTGATTGAAGAGTTGGAGAGGTCTTTATCATTTAGTAGTGATGATAAGTACTTTTCGGATGAAGCAGAAGCAAGTGGGCTTAGTGATGCTTTACGTCATCAAATGGGTAGCCACAGCCAAACAAATGACACTTCTCGAAATGATCCCCATGGTCGATTAATTGAAGAATTGGAGATGTCTTTCAGTGATGCAGAAGAGCCAATGGAGCAACATGCTTTGGGTGCAGACATAATTCATGGAAACGATCATGATAGGCATCTGCAGACCCAGGATGCAGAAAGTGCAGATCCCTGTGAAGAAAAAGTCCCTTCACTTGACAATGAACATCTTAAATCTGAGCAAACTTTTCAGCAAGGAATTAAGCCAATAGACAATGCTAGCAACGACGGAAATGAAGATATTGAAGATGACAACAATCCGGTCAATGATGTTCATGGGAATGAACATGATACACATCCACATATCCTGGGCCCGAATAGTGCGCATCCCTGCGAAGAAAGCATCCCTCCAGTTGATAATGGACATCATGAATCTGAGAAAACTTTTCTTCAAGAAGACAGACAAATTGACAATGACAATGAAAGAAAGGAAGATACTCAAGGTGACAGCAGTACTGCCAATTATGCTCATGGAAATGATCATATCGTGGTTGTGAATGAGGTTAGTGAAGAGAGATTCCATGATAAAAATCACGATAATGATTTGCAACCAGCAAATGCAGAAATTGTGCATCCATGTGAAAGGAGTGTCTCTTCAATCGATGATTGTGATATGAAATTTAACAGAACTATTCAACCAAATGGTCTGACAGCAACTCAAGAAAATAAAGATGGTCATATTGACAATGGAAACACGACCAACTACATTCATGGGAATGAAAATGTGGTGCTTACAAATGAAGACGTGGTGGAGAAAATTCATGGTAATGAAGATGTAGAATTTGATCACACTAGAGGAAATGAAGAGAACCATATGGAAGATGGAAATCTAGCTACCTGTGTCCATGGGGAAGAGAATGTTGCAGTTGAAGATGAGCACATTGCAGAGAAAGTTAATAAGAACGAGCATGGGAATGATCAGCAGTTCCAGGAAGTTGAATTCTCCCACATCAAACCTGTCAAATCTGAAGTAATTTATCAAGAGGATTGTATGGGAGATGGCAATATGACCAACTCTATGCGAGAAGACAGTGCAGATGCTGGTAGTTTTGCAAGCTGGTCAAATAAGAGGACTCAATGCAAATTACTTAGCTTTAATAAAGATAAAGAAGAGGCACCCGGCAAATATCGAGCTAGTCAATTTCGGCAGGGATTATCACTTGATGCTAAAGACTTCAGGTTAATTGAAAACTTTATCGAGTCGCAAACGGATGGTACTTCAAGTTCTTTTTCAAGTGGATCTCCCAGCCAACGAGATTTGGTGCACAGAAGGTCAAACAAATTCAATAATATTGTTAGACATGAACGTCTAAGAAAGATGGATGAATTAAGAGATCAGCTGAGTAGGCTTTCTAGCCAAAAATGCATGGAGGCAAAGCATAAGAAGAGAGGCGAAGAGTACCAGCAACAATCCAATAGCGACGATGTTGAGCAACACCTTCAAAGTGTTAATGCTGGTGATTCTGTCCCAAATTCTTGTACTCTAGAATCCTATTATGTTTGTGAGAGGCCACTTAGGTACCAGCCACCAAATCCCTTTTGCCCGACCCACAGGTACCCATGCTGTGATATTGGACATGCCCAAGCACACATACCATGTAGTAATGACGTGTGGGAGTTCAATTCATATTACCAGTCCTCCTATGCTGAAAGCACAGTTCTTGACCACGATTCCATGATGTCAAGTTACAAGGAGCAAAAAAGAGTGGTGAGAAAGGATATTTTACGGCCCTTGTCAGGTGCTTCACCTTTTAGTATCTGCAGCGGCTGCTTCAATTTGATTCAAATGCCATCAGATATGTACATATCAAAAGCAAAGGTTGGCAAAATGCAATGCGGTCGGTGCTCCAAGGTTCTTGTATTATCATTTCCTGCTGAACATCATGAAGCTGGAAAGATTAGCTTGGATATCTTGCAACAATCAAACAGTCCTGTTGGTAGCATGATTGCTAAGAATAAGGATTCTAGTTCCCATTTTGCTGGGTGTCTAAGAGGGCCCGTTAGCATAAATGAAGAATATGGGGCATCCCTCACAAGAAGCTTCTCTACTCAGGCTGGAGCAAGCCTTGCTGCCACACAAAGTGGCAAGAAGGTTTCCGACTCGGCACTTCATCGACTCATGGGGTATGATTCAGCAAGCCAATTGTTACGTCACAGTAGAGCTTTGGATGATGGATATGATAGCTTTGAGTCAATGGTGCCAGTCTCTAATAGAGTATCCCGAAGAAAGAACATGTGAAGCTTTGCTTCTGCAGATATATCTTAGCTTTGGTCTGTTGCAATTAGGATAGGCAGGCGGAACAATTTTGGAGTCTCTGGTCTTTTATATTATGAAGATAAGGGACCTTGTCTGCGATTGGTTTCACAAGTTTTCATTTAGTTTTGTCAAAATTTTAATTATGCTGTAGATAACATTTGTTATTCATGTAAATTTGTCCATATTTGATTATATAATGTCAGTTCCAGTTATTGAGCTATAGTCTTAACATCAGGTATGTTTCTTACCAATAAGGTTTTTTTTTTGCGCTAAAGATACTTTCAACTGCATTTTCCCACACTGATGCTGCCTCCTTTTTATCCCTCTTAACAACTTTTCCCCGTTTCTTCATCTGCCATGCTTCTCTCAAGCTATGTATTTTTTTTGTTAGGAAAAAAATCAGAATTGACAATGGCATCACTAATAGAGCAACACAGGTTTGTTTCTGTTGATGTGTACGCATGTGCATGTGTTGAGATGAAGGGGATTATCTAATTTCTACGAATGTATCTTTTCATTTTTCTTGACAAAGTATCTTTCATGTGCCTTATCTGGGATGACATGATGGCAGCAGAGAAAGTTGTTACCAAATTGCTGTTAGATTTTATTTATGTGAGATGCCAAAGCCCCAAAGCTCGGGACAGGCTATACAGCTGTTGGTGAGGCGCTTGTTCTACAAATGTTTTGTTTGATTTTCTGTTCTTGGCTGAGACTGATGGCTATCAGCTCCAGTTGACAATTCCTGTTGGTTACTGCTGTTACCTACTGGGCAATCAGAATATTATAATTCTTTTGTTAGTTTTTTCGTGCATCATGAGTGGTTGGTATTTGGCAAGGTAAGGGGAGTTGTTTCAATAGATGTTTGAGTAAATTCCTTTCTTAGCCCTCTAAAACTTGATGGTTATATTCTTTGCCAAAAAAAAAAAAAAAAATCGAACTTACCTATTTGGCCCCGAATCCAAATTTCATTCCATTAGGCCTTTCCGTTAGTAGAAGCATCTAATGTTAAGTGAGAGGTAAAATGACTGCTATAACCCTGATTACCTTGAAGTTTCTGTTTTTTTATTTCAGAATAATTATTGCACATTATTTCGGGATTCAATGATTTTATCAATTTTTTTAATTAAATAATTACACCAAATCTCAGCATTATTTCAAGGTTTTCGTCCTCTTTATGTTCCGAAATAATACTACTCTCTTACTAAATTGTTGTCGTCGTTGACTTTTTTGTTAAGTTTGACCATTTGTCTTATTCAAATAAAGTTTAACAAATGTCATATATTTTGTTGCAATATGTTTTATCACTAAAGAAACTTGAAATATAGCATATTACTTTTTGTATTTGAAGAAATTTTTTAAATAAGACGAATCGTCAAACGCCACGAAAAAAGTCAATGACGACAACAATTTAGTAAAGGAGGGAGTATGTGTCAATTGTTGGATTCATGTCCCAAAATAATGTTCAAAATAATGCTGAAATTTGGTGTAATTATTTAATAAAAATATTGATCGAATCATTGATCCTGTAATAATGTGCAAACTATTTATTCTGAAATTAAAAACGAAAACTGAACTGATTGTGTGATATCAAGGTAATCAGGGGTATAACAATCATTTTATCCCTCAGTTAACACCGTTATATATATGCTTCCACTAATGAAAAGGCCTAAAAGGGAACGGAATTTAAATTCGGGGCCAAATAGGTAAGTTCGATTTTTTTGGGCCATGAAGGGAAGGGAACCACCAAGTTTTAGAGGGCCAAGAAAGGAATTTACTCTTGATGTTTTTGTGTTCTTTGGGCTAGTTTGGTTCTTATCATGACAAATGTGCTTGAGTCAGGCAGCACCGTGAGATGAGCGATTCCGGACTCCTGCTGTCCTGCACCACGGGGATGGGACGAGAGCGTGTTTATCCTAGGCTGTGCAAAAAGGCCAAACTGAAGTGTTTTTGGCTTGTGTAATACTAGTATTTCGTGGGAACGGATGGATGCAATAAAGTTAGATTTATCCAGAGAGGAGAGATTGAAAATTCAACAACCCAATTGATCCGTTGCATAAGGTCGCTAAACAGAAAATTTTGAATTAGAGAACATGTTTCAAAATTTTAATCGCCATTGGTTTGCTCACAACTGTGGGAATGGCGTCGTGGACCCTCACCAAAAAGAATCCTCTTGCCTGTTTTCTCTTAGCACACAGGAAAAAAATAGTTCAAGATTTTTTTTTACCTGTGTGCTTCTTCTTACGAATCTCACGGAGATCATCCCGTAAATCAACCATCTGTACCCCGTTATTGTCACATGGAAGCCATACTACTGTCAACTCGTAGAGCCCAATTATATATCAAGGAAGGTTCGGCCCAAGAATGTTCCGTTTAACTTGTAGCAAAAAGGGTAAAGTCTATTTTACTCACTCTAATTGAAGTTCCGCAACTATCATTTAATTTATTTTATCCTTAATTTTTTACCAAAACATTTCATCCTTACTGTCCACTAAATTATATTATTTTATACCTTTAGTTATTATTTTAATTCTAATTTATTGACATGGAGTAGTAGGATGTCCTCAACCTCACACATTTGTTGTTGGAGGAGAAATGAATCACCAATACACAAAATCTCATCTCGGACCCCACCATGCTATGTACTACTCTTATTCATATGCCTTTCTGTCTGAGTAAAGAGTACCGCTATAGGTCTAACCCGATCGTCCTACTCATGTACAACTCAAGCTATTATAGAAACTATATATCTTCATTTCATTTGGAAATTTAAAACACTTGATTACCTTATATTCATACAGTCGGAACGGAGTTGGACATTCGGATTGACTCTACAACAATTCCCTTTCTATCTTCCTTTGTTTCTTGTACACCTCTCGACGTGCTCTGCTGCTAGGAGCTCATGCTCAACTCGCTAGACTCCAACCACCACAATGATGTTCACTCAACCACCATCTATCCCTCTTACATATAGCTCAAATGTAGCTCTCTGTGCCGTCGTGTGAGAGAGCAAAGCAATAGGACTATGCACAAAATGGTTAAGATCAAGATAGGATTGTATAGATTCTTGATCATATCGGATAGCACATGTATAAGGTTGTGAGGGCAATCTAAACTTAATTCTAGTGCACGTCAGTATTCAGTAATTAGGAGGGTAGTATTGACTGAGTATAAAACGACCTGGATTAGTGAACAATAGAGTAAAAAAATCAAACGATAGTTGAAAGGTTATCTGGACTTTAACCACACTTGAATGAAGTAAAATGATTATATCATTATTTGAAACAAGAGGGTGATGCAATCATGCACGGAAGAGTCGAAGCACTATGAAGCCCTCTCAAAGTGACCCTTGGTTTGTTGTCTCTGAAGAGTCAGTCAATTTCATAAGGTACTTTATGGTGTCTCTTTTCTTCTTAGATGATTGAGATTTTGCCAATCTTTTGGTCACTATTTTATCCATTTGATACGATCCAATTGCCAAGATTTTTTCATTTCTTGTACTAAAGAAATGTTATGCCTAGTAACAAAAATATTCCATAAAAATAAACATTTATGCCTAGTAACAAAAATATTCCATTAAAATAAACATTTATTTCAGCTATAAAAGAAGAATGTTTCAGACATGCATTTGATTTGTTGTGTGTTGTGACAAAACTAATATGCAAGATTATAGAATATGAGAACTAAATGTTAAAAAAATTAGTTATAAATTGTTTAAATTTCAGAAAGAAATATTTCCTAATGATGAAGTACCTTTCCATTGTTCCAAAAATGTGGCTAAGATAGATACAAAATCTCAGTCACCAGAGAATTAGCAAAACTGGAGGAAACATATAAAACATGGTTCCAACTACTAATAACTTCTAATTAAGTAAGGAGGGTAAATGATGTGAACACTTATCTTGGACCCATTTATAGTAGGTGCCTTAATCAAAAGTGAATATGCGTTTGGAACGTGAGACACGAGGAAACAGCAAGAGGCAACGCGTCCCTTTCGACGTCGCGTTTGTCCGTAGCTTTAGAATCAAGCACAAGCAGCCGATCAAGTGGGAGCGAGATCTGGTTGCCATCTTTTTTCATTCCTGAAACCGTTGGCACATTAGCTCTAGAGTAAAATCAATGACGATGAGAGAGAGAGAGAGAGAGAGAGAGAGAGCAGCTGCTGCGCGTGGTACTGGACTGGCCACTGCCATCACCATCATCAACGTGGAGATGGACGATGCAGGATCGGAGTCCGTGCGTGTGGACTGGATCAGCAGCGGATTCCGCGGCTGCTCCGATGGTTTCTGTGCCACACACACCTTTCCCTCTCGCGCGACAGGCAGCTCTCGGGCTCACTTCAATCAACACGGTGCATTGTGTTGTTTGTTTCTTTTCATCAGGAGCTGATTATATTATATTCTGCCGAATGTAATTCCCGTTTGTGTGAAAATGAGGCACAAACAAAAATTAACGTACACGTAAATGGATACACAAGCCATCTTGAATTTTTTTAGCCTTATCTAGGTTAAGTTCCTCTGTAATTTTATTTGATGTAAGTGTGTAGGTACTATATAAAGTTATAGTATTTTCTACCATATAAAGACGCACATGTAAGAACATAGTCTTTTCTACCATATAAAGTTATAAATGCTTAAAGAAAATGTCTTTATCTTATACGTACAACTATTCTGTTCCAATTTCACACGCATTTTCCATGTGAACATACATCCTGGTTCGCGGTAGCTGATACATTGCCATGACATATTGGAGCTAACTTTGCACATTAGGTTGCAACAACAGTCATGCATTGAACACAACCGACGGCGGATCCCTATCAATCTGAAATTCTAGTCGTGTGGATCGGAGCCAATCAGCATTCGAGACGATTGACTTGATGTCAATGGAGAGGTGGGCCTGGCTGGCTTCGCTTAGACTACCCGTACTCGTCGTCCTCTAAATCCATCCTCTAAAAGGAATATTCTATCCTAATTAGCAAGATTCTCTCTTTTATATACAGTTTTGCTGCACTCGTTGAGTACTCTATATCTATCCTCTATATCAACTAACTAATATTTTATTCAATCATCTCCAACTACCATCTTCTTCCATCTCTCATTCTCTTTCCTTTATTCATTCTTTTCCTTTTTCTTCCATTTTTCTCTTTTATCTTTTTTTTCTCTCCCTTTTCTTTTCCCCCTTTTTCCTCCCCTTTTTCTCCCTCTTCCCTTCCTTCTCCTTCACCGCCTCCCTCGCGCGCGCCGCCAGGCCCACGCTCGCTCCCCCGCCGGAGGTCCCCTCCCGCCTCCCCGCTAGCCTTCCCGCGCTCGCGCCGGCGGCAGCCCCTCCCCGCCGCCGACGGCCTCGTGCCCCTCCTCCCTCTCCGGCGCGGATCCGGTGGTCGGGGCCCGCCCTGCCTCGCGCCTCCCCCGCCGCCACCGGGCCGCCTCCCTCGCGCCGCCACCGCAGGGCCGCCTGCCCCCGCTCGTGCCTCCTCCCCGCCGTCGCGGCGACCGGGGCTCGAATCCGGTGGCCAGGAGCGGGGATCCGGGAGCCGGGCCCGCCGCAGCTCCGCCTCCCACGCGCCGCCGGTCCGCCTCCCTCACGTCCGTCTCTCCGCCTCCTCCTGCTCCGGCTGTGGCAGTCGATGGTGGAGCGTCTCTCTCTCTCTCTCTCTCTCTCTCTCTCTCTCTCTCTCTGCTGCGGGTGGAGGTTGATCCGCGTCGGTGGGGGTTGGATCTGGGCGCGGCAAGACGGCCCGACGCGGGGCGGCGGCGGAGATCTCGGGGCCTTGAGATCCCCGGCAGCGGCCGTCCTCCCAACCCCCTTCCTCTGTCGCGGCTTCTTCTGCTCTCCCCGCCAGCGGCGCCTCCCTTCGTCTTCTTCCCCGCGCGCGAGAGGGCGGTGGTTGGAAGAGGAGCCCGCGACCTGCCTGCGTGGAGGAGGTAGCGGATGGTCGTACATCTCCTGGGAATGGCGGGCGCGGGGTCGTCCGGGAGGGTAGCGTTCGCGTCGGCGTACCCCGGTGCAGCGGTTCTATCCGCTACCCCCATACTTGAGGATGGGATGGCGGATACCAGTGCAGATAGTCTTATGTCATCTTGCTGAGGTCACTACTCAATAGAGTTTTTTTTAGAACACTACTCAATAGAGTTAGATAGAGCAGCGTGGCCACAAACCTGGACCAGACACGGTGCATTGTGTTGTTTGTTTCTTTTCATCAGGAGCTGATTATATTATATTCTGCCGAATGTAATTCCCGTTTGTGTGAAAATGAGGCACAAACAAAAATTAACGTACACGTAAATGGATACACAAGCCATCTTGAATTTTTTTAGCCTTATCTAGGTTAAGTTCCTCTGTAATTTTATTTGATGTAAGTGTGTACGTACTATATAAAGTTATAGTATTTTCTACCATATAAAGACGCACATGTAAGAACATAGTCTTTTCTACCATATAAAGTTATAAGTGCTTAAAGAAAATGTCTTTATCTTATACGTACAACTATCTGTTCCAATTTCACACGCATTTTCCATGTGAACATACATCCTGGTTCGCGGTAGCTGATACATTGCCATGACATTGGAGCTAACTTTGCGCATTAGGTTGCAACAACAGTCATGCATTGAACACAACCGACGGCGGCGGATCCCTATCAATCTGAAATTCTAGTCGTGTGGATCGGAGCCAATCAGCATTCGAGACGATTGACTTGATGTCAAAGGAGAGGTGGGCCTGGCTGGCTTCGCTTATGTCATCTTGCTGAGGTCACTACTCAATAGAGTTTTTTTAGAACACTACTCAATAGAGTTAGATAGAGCAGCGTGGGCACAAACCTGGACCAGACATGTTTGGAGTTGGAGAGATGCCCCCCGGCAACAAAAGTAAACAACATGTGGTCATCTCAAGCTGAAAGGATATTGGCAAGTTGACTAACCCTTTGCTCAATTTAAACTTTAAACACTATTAATTCACTTTGGAAATACATTTTGTGCAATAATAATTAATTTCAAATGACTACAATTTTCAGAAATGTTATCTAAAACTATTTGTAGTATTTGATATAATGTTGAATTCAAAGCTGAAGCCACACTTTCCAAAGCATGTCATGTTAGCTATGTAAGAGACATCAACCATATTTTGTATATTATTTTCCCTTTTATCTCTAGAAAATGCTTCATATACAACCTATTTGTACGACTGCATGTTACGTCCAAAGATCTAATGGTTCAGAATTTGGAAGTATCACAATCAAACTCAACTAAACCTTTGGATCTCGGGTTGTAAGTCGTACAAATAGGTGGGATGCATAGTAGTACTCTTTATTTATTTGCTAATGACGCTAATATAGTGAAATCTCAAGAAATGTAACATCCAATTTCAAAAATTAAAATCTTGAAAAAAATATAGGTCTGTTCACTTCTGCAATACTATACATTTGATTTTGACAGAAATATACTGTTCCATCGGCTCACCAATTGTTGATGCCTCATATAAAAAATTGAATTTGAAATAAGCTGATTTTTTTCCCTGTCGGGACATCAAGAATTAAAATACAGAAGAGGTACGGTACTACGTAACGTTGCACCGTCCTCGTGCAACACGACCGAACTCGGCGACCAGCCATCAGTGCAAGGTCCCCGGGCACACTCATGCACGGTTGGTTCCATACCGCGAAAAGGTTGCCACATGAGAGTATGGGCCCACTGTGTAGGCTACGCGATTTATATGGAGGAGAAGGTCATGGCAAGCATGGTGAGCTGGACCTATAAATAATCAAGCTATCAAGCATTCAAGCCAGTATATATAGTGAAGCCAGAGACACCTTCAGAGAGACAGGCACCAGCGCGTTGCGTGGTAGGAGTACAAACAAACTCCAATCGGACCTAATAACCTGAACACGGCTGGCGGCGATGACACTCCGGCGGGAGCAGGAGCTCGTGGCGCAGCTCCGTGAGCTGCTTGATGGTGCATGGTCGTCGTCGACGACAGGGATGGTCGGCATCGTCGATGACCGCTCGGTCGTTAAGGTGGAGTCCAATCACTTGTCTACGGCGGAGGAGGCAGGTGGAGGAATGCTCCGCCGCCGCCGGGGGAGCAAGAAGAGAGCCCAACTGGGCAAGGACGAGCACGGCGATGGAGTTGTGGCCGAAGAACCGGCAGGCTCAAACCCACAGCCTTCCCGTTGCAGCAAAAGAAGGTAATTTTATTGCATGTCAGCTTAAATATTCTGACGATGGTCCTCTCTCTCTTGTACAATTTCCTTGCTCAATGTATGGCTTATGATCTGATTTCTTATGGATCTCTCGGACGCTGCATGCAGGAAGAAGCAGCAGAGCAGATGTCTTGTGACATCGGTGCCCGATTTCGATGGGTACCAGTGGAGGAAGTACGGCCAGAAGCAAATTGAAGGCGCCATGTACCCAAGGTAATTTGTAATGAGTCATAAGCTCTTGATCAACATTCTGGGATTCTTACCTTGATCGCATGCAAGCTTTTGCGTCCTCAACCAAACTCACATAGAAAGAAAATAGAGAAAACAACTGACCCCCTTAAAAAAAAAGATACAAAATTCCATTATATCGCATCGTGTCCGACAGCTAGAATTCACATTCTCTAGAGGGAGATCTAGGTAGGATTGGCAGGTGCACCAGTCTTTGGACAGTGACACTAGTGATAGCAGTACGTGTCCTTTCGTTTGGTCCAAGCAGCGCTGCACCAATCAAATGACCCTAGTCGTGTTACACGTTGGGCGTGGTCACATCATCCATCCCAGAAATGGAGGAGTTTTTTTTTAGATAATGGGAAATGAACGCGACACACATTTCAGCTTCTTGCACAATTCATCATTCCTGAGGAGTGATCGAAGTCAGCTTGCAAATTTATTTATGAATCAAGGAAAAACTTGTGCTGAGAGTAACTATAAGCAGTATCTGATGGAGGAATGCCATACTATTATATGCAGGAGTTACTATCGGTGCACAAGGAGCGCAGAGCAAGGCTGCCCGGCCAAACGGACGGTACAACGCAACGACGACGATGGTGGCGACACCCCAAAGTACACAGTGGTGTACATGGCGGAGCACACTTGCACGGCCAACGATTCCATGGAGGCGCCGGTCATCCTCGAGACCGTCGCTGCGGCAGCCCCAACCACCAGTAATAAGAAGAGACCTTGTGACGCCGCCGATGACACCAAAAATGGACCATTCCTGCGGGAGACGGATCAACAGACTCCTCATGACGCCGCTGACTCATCTAGTAGTCCTGCTGCTAGTATTAGCACCACTGGGACCGACTCTCCAGCCACCTCGGACGTCACATGGAGCAGTGAGCATGTCATTGGTAACTGGTACGATGAGCTATTCACTGTCGACGACAGGTGGGCCCAGACGACGACGACTTCTCTTCTGGACCAGGACATGGACGACTTCACGGGGCCGATCCGGTCACCGGTGCATGTTACGGCAGGTGGACTATTGACCAATACCTGCTGGACCTCGTTAATGAATAATGACCCCATTCTAAGCCACTTCTAGATCTGCTGGTTCCTCTAATTTATAGATAGACGCATTTCTTTTTCTGTCATGAGTTCACAGCAGGACGTGAACAACACTGTTTCCTTTTCCCCCTTTGAGTTTCTTGGCATTGATCCACCAATCCTGAACAACAAAAGTTTGACTTGGTTCATCAGAAGATATATAGATTTCAGTCTTTTCAGAAAGGATTAGTCCTTCCGCGTGTTTTCTCCTTGATGCACGTTAGATCAAAATTGAACTAATTGCTGCCAAGAACAAAAGAGGATAAATGTAGGGAGTGATTAAATGATATGTACACTACCGACGGACACTTATATATATGGAGATCCACACACATTCTTTTTATTTTTAGAAGATTCACATCCAAGCATATATTTTAGCAAAAAAAGAGATATTGATATGAAAAATATCGTTACTTGGGTGAGTAGGGGCATGTGCCCACCCTAGCATTTTTTATTGATTATGGTTAAATATAAATATTGAATATCTGATTATACTATCAAACATGTCGGACTAGTTGTAGATATGTTACAAAATCATAAATTGAAGTAAAAAATATCAAATTCTGACAAATTCATCAAATTTAACATAATTTAATGAATTTATCAAAATTTGATATTATGTACTTTAATTTATGATTTGACAAGATATCTACAATTGATCTAACACATTTAATAGTATAATAAGAGATTCAATATTTAAATTTAACCATAATTAACAAAAAAGCTAGGTGAACACATGTCCCTATGCCCACAAAAATTATTCTCTAACCATATAATGATGCTAAAAGTGAGGATGCGTTGGATCGTGCGGCACAAGGGAACAGCAAAGGCAACACGTCCCCTTCTCCATTGCCCGTTGTCTTGCAGAAATCTACGCCGTTCCTGCTGGAGGAGCTGGTAAATCTGCATGTGTCGTTTCCGTGCTTCCTGAAACCACTGGTTAGGGTAGCTAGCAAGTCAACTCAATGGTGAGGATGATTTCTCTCACCAGTCATGCAGTCCCATTCATATATCATCTTAATTTAATGAATGAATGAATCATCGTATGCATTTACATTCACTTCACTACTTAAGGGTTATAAGAATAGAGCACTACTATAGAGTAAACCTGTTTTTTTAGATTTTTGTATGACCGGCCCTAGCCACACAACCGGCGTCCACTCGCATCCCTGGAGTTTCCCTTCTCCAATCACCCCCTTTCTCTCGGCGCGTCCGCCAAATCCTCCTCAATTCCGTTCGGGAGAGAGGCGGAGATCTCCGACAACTACAACCTCAGATTCGGGACTTGCGTGCCAGGATCTCCACGCACGTGGCACGGCATAGCCCGATCGACAGTCCACGGGCAGAATCTAGTGTGGGCTCAGGTTTTGGCGGCTCCCCATCGTCGGAGTGCGGAGGTGGTGGCTCACGACGGCACAAGCACGTGCACGGTTATAGCGTGGCCATCAACAGCTCCCCTTCGTGGGGGTGCGGAGGCGGAGGCCCGTGAAGGCGCAGGTTTGTGGGTTCTAGAGTGAGCGTGGACTCCGGTGGCTCCCCTTCATGGGTGCGCGGAGGTGGCAGTCTGCGATGATGCAGGCACGCGTGTATCTCGGCACGGGCTCCTAAGATGGCTCCTCTTTATGGGGCGCGGGGTCGGCTTGTTCTAGGCTGATAGAGGTGGCAGCCCGCAGCGGTGCAAGTGCGATCTAGTGCCGCTACATCGGGTTACCGATGTGGAGGTATACAAGGCAGCTCCCGTGAAATGCTATCTCACGAGACACCGAAGTTGCTTCCTTCTTTCCCAAGTTTTGAAGATGGTCACGATAATGTGGCCTAAGGTGTAGCGATGCAGTTGTGTTGGCATCGTGATCCCAGATTAACAAGATCACTCACCGATGCAGTATTCCCCATTAACCTGCTGCAGTGAGTACAATGACTCCCGTTGATGAGGTGGCGGCCACTATTGGTTGGATCTGCCTGTTACAGGTTAAGGTAGCGGATGTTCCGTTACATAAGACCACCAAGATGCCAAGTTGCAGGCACCTTTTTTCATAGTTGACAGGAAGTTTGTCGCTATATTATTCACCCAATGGATTCTACTTTTTCGACAAGTGATCTCCAAGACTATTGAATAGTAGCGACATTTAGTACTATTACTCATCTACTAAAGTTATTTTTTTAGTTTTCTTAGAACTTTGTATAAAAAAAGGGCATTGTTGAGGCCGGACGAATGTATTCTTTCCATTATCTGAAAAAGGAAATCTAATGATTAAAATCACTCGGATGGTGGTTCACATATCAATCAAAGGGTTTAAAACACTTGGTCTGGGCAAAAGTGTAACAAATAGGTCTACTCGAAGCATTTTCCATAAGAATAGTTTCAAGAGAAATAAAGTGAGACGTGTGAAACAGGTTGAGGTCAATTTTTCTGTCTGCTGTACATATCTTCTCTTTTTGCTCGATGAGAACATGGAGTCCTTTCGATTTCAATTGCTCCAAGTCTAGACAGAGCGCAGCGTGTCCAACTGTGTAGCGGCTGCTGCCGTCACCATCATCAACGTGGATATCGACGATGAAACATAATGCGTACATGTGGGCGGGACAGTAGATTCTGCTGCTGCTCCGATGGTTTCTGTGCCACAAACCTTCCCATCTAGCATGACACGCAGCTCGGCTCACCATTAACGCGGAAGTTGTATATGTATTCTTCATTGTTGTTTGTTCCTTATTTCAAGATCTTTTTTTTAACGAAAAGTTCCTTTCGAGATCATAATGGTCCATGGCTGATGAAAACATGTCTTCTGTAGAGGCAGCTGGTATGTCCTTTGTTTTCGACGTAGTGTTGATTATATTCTGTTAATAACCGTAATAACTTGTACAGTTAAAAAAATGGTACTCGTAGAAACGGGCGGCCTAGGTTCATTATGGCGAAAGTTAGCCACATGTTATTTTATTTATTGATGGTGACAGTAGAGGAACACATAAGAACATATCACTGGTATTTTTTTTGTCGTTATAAGTTATAGATGTTGAATGGAAATGTCTTTATCTTATGTATAAACAACGGCTTTTCAAGTTCACACACATTTTCCATGCATGTGAACATTCTTGCTCCCGGAAGCTGACACATTATGCCTTTGACTCTGGAACTAACTTTGCTGAGGTCGCAACAGCATTCATGCAGTGACAGTGGACAAAACAATCAATGCCTGATCGGAGCTAATCAACGTCATCAGGCCATCGACATAATTCATCCTTTTGCTCTAGCTGACTGCTGACCTGGCTAGCTTATGTCATCGTGCTGAGCTCACTAGGTACTCACTGCCTCATGCATATTGGTACTACTGTACGTCCTCGTGCAACACGACCGGCGACTTGGGCCATCCATTTGTCCAAGGGCACACATGCACGGTTCCATACCCACAAGAAATTCAAGGTTGCCACGTGAAAGTGTGGGCCCATGATGTACCCGTTTGAAGGAGAGTGAGTTGAGCTGCTGGCCTTATAAATAAGCTACGATGATCAACCACTGTATAGAGTGAAAGCCAGAGATCTTCAGAAGCGCCCACAGAACGGTAACTAGGCAGACACAATCTCACCTTGCAATAGCACGGATGCCGGCAATGACTCTGCGGCGGGAGCGGGAGCTTATGGCGCAGCTCCGTGAACTGCTCTTGCCATCTCCGTCGACGACTGACTTGAACGGCAGCGTTGTCCACGGGTGCTCATCAGTTAAGGTGGATGAAGCGTGTGGAGGGACAGGGCGCCACCGTGGGAGCAAGAAGAGAGCTCAGCTCAATGACCAACACCGCGATGAAATTGTGGAACCTGCCGGTTCAACAAATCCTGTGGCCCGTTGCTGCAAAAGAAGGTTTTTTTTTGTGGCCCTAATTGCTCAACTATACTGATGAAGTGCAACTAAGGCCAGTCTCAATGTGAGTGTCATGGTAATGTTATGAGCATTAAATTTGCTGACATGGCATGAGAGAGAAGAGAGGGAGTGTCATGGATGAGAGATGAGTGTTATCACCATGACCCTCCACTGGCACGGTTCTTAAGAATTTCTTCTTGATAACTATGTGATCACTCTCCACTGAGACTGGCCTTTGTCGATCTCTTGGCTGGTGATTGATGTCTGATCTGATGGATCTCTCGGACGCTGCAGGAAGAAGCAGGAGAGCAAATGTCTTGTGACATCTGTGCCTGATTTCGACGGGTACCAGTGGAGGAAGTACGGCCAGAAGCAAATTGAGGGTGCCATCTACCCAAGGTACTATTTCACACACAATGTTTTTTAGATAATGACTCAACACTCAAACAAATGTAGTTTAATTCTACTGCAATTCATTAGCATTCGGACGAGTATACAATTGACATTGATCACATTCACCTTTAGCATGTCTTGTCATAAATCTAGAAATAAAAAAGAGAGAAGCGTTTAGACCAAACATGAAAAGGAAGCTGTCCCCTATAAAGATGCAATTTCGTCATCGTATCCGACCAAATTCATTTTACTTGAGAATTGAGATCTAGCTAGGTAGGATGGCAGGTGGTGCACCAATATAATCTCTGGATAGTGACACTAGTGATACCACGTGTCCTTCCGTTTGGCCCACTGCATCAAAGCACATAACTGCACCAATCAAATGTCTGTCCGTCGTGTTACATGTTGGGCATTGTCACACCCATCCAAGGAAAAAAACAAGTTATCAATCGAGAAAGATACCGTGTGTAATCAGAAAAAAATATACTTACTGTAAATTATTAACACTGAAGCTGCTATCCACTGAATTCTTTGTTCTTCGATAAAACAAAGGAATGAAAAACATGAGCTGAGATGGAGTATCTGAATGGCATCGCAAATACATGTGCAGGAATTACTGCCGGTGCACACGGAGCGCAGAGCAAGGCTGCCCGGCGAAACGGACGGTACAACGCAACGACGACGATGGTGGCATTGGCAACAACCCAAGCCCGAAGTACACGGTGGTGTACATGGCGGAGCACACCTGCAACGACGATTCCATGGAGGCGCCGGTCATCCTCGAGACCGCAGCCGCCGCCGCCGGCGTCCCAACCACCAGACCTCGTGATGACACCAACAGTATTGCAGGACCAGGGGCATTCCTGCCGGAGATACATCAGGTTGGTCATGATGCTGCTGCTGATCAGTCAGCTTCTAGTCCTGCTGGTACTGCTGCCAGCACCACCGGGATTACTGAGTCTCCGGCGACCTCTGACGTCACGTGGGGCAGCAATGAAGAGCATCTCGTCGATGAATTCAACGAGTCCGGCCGGCTGCTGTTCGCCGTCGACGACATGGAAGACTTGACTGGGCCGATCCGGTCACCCCTGCACATCGCAGCGGGCGGTTGGGCAATGGACCACCAGCTCCTCATGCTGCACCTTGTTAATGACCCCATTATTAGCCATTTCTCCTCTGATTTTCTCTAATATTTTCTAGATAGACGATGTATTGCCGTGATGAGTTCACATCAGTACAGCACGTACGTGTCAAGCCCGTGCTGCCACTTATTTTAGCCTTCGACCCTTCGTTATGTTAGTGATGCATGGCAGCTCATGTAACGGCTTCTTCTCCCAACTAATCACCACACGTCACTACAGTTTAATTTTGTTACACGAATACGTGCTTGATGGGCTTAAACTCATCACCATGAATAATGGATGATATGGCTAAGCTAAATTAGGCCTAACTTGGGACCCTGTAAATTCTCTACACAATGTTGCATGAAGATCTGGCCCAACGAATTATACATTACTGTAGTAATTATTATTTGTAATGGCCATGCTAGAAAAAAATTTGTATCTGGGAACTTTCCTATCAGTTTCAAGCGTCGCAATCCCTCATCAGGCATGAATGGCCACTCAAATACCCAGTCAGCTAGATAAAACCCAGTGCAACCAATTTCAAAATTTGAATTCGATGGTCCGTCACCCAACTGACTATCTGAGCATGCACGTACCCACGAGTTTCACGATTTGGTGGATGACGCCAGCTTCATGACATCACTCACTCGACGTTGCACCTTAACTGTAGGATGATCC
The DNA here is from genome assembly GCA_031894775.1 of Chloris gayana. NCBI lineage: Eukaryota > Viridiplantae > Streptophyta > Magnoliopsida > Poales > Poaceae > Chloris > Chloris gayana. The sequence continues at coordinate 272,211 of JAUNZO010003997.1, read as the reverse complement.
ACCTGCTTGCTAGCCAGCTGATGCATGCAGCTTCTCTCACAACAGTGATGTCGCTCCGAGACCGATGGAATCATAAATTTACTCCTCCCTAACTTTTTTTTAAATAACGGTGCCAAGCATCACGGTTCCTGATTTGTTTTTTTATAAAAGGATGAATTGCAAACAGACAAGGGGGCATTGAGAGGAGATGTCCTCATGCGTAAATCCGGCGATTCTTATCTACACCTGTGCGCGAGGGGACGTCCTCACAAACTATTTCCATGCGTTTTCCTATACGGGCCCACGTGCTTTTCCGTTAATGTAGCATGTAGCACGCTGCACTCACTTCCTACTGCAGCTCACTCGCCGCGCGAGTCGCGAGCCACCGTGCAAGGTAAGGCAGCACACAAGGCAGGACCCAGTGTTGTGGACGCCGTGTAGTGGGACCCACTGTTTTTTCAATAAATTCTTTAAAAAATCTCAAAGTTTGCTCAAAAGTTTTCTACAAAGTTGTTACAAATTTTATATGGAAATTTGGTAAGTTTTATATGAAGTTTGCTGAAAAGTTTGACTAAAAATTTTGATACAAAAGTTTAAGTGAAAGTTTGTTACAAAGTTTTATATGAAGTTTTCTAAAAACTTTTGGTGAAAACTTTCTAAAAGAGGAAAGTCGCGGGATGGAAAACATTCTGAAAGAGGAAAGTTGCTCCCTGTCTGAAGGTTTGCGCGAAGCGGTCCGAGCGCACGCGCGTGAAGTAGGCCTCCCCTAGATATCCTATGCCCGATGCGCAAGAGGTAATGACCGAAAACACTTCATTATCGAGAACAAAGTCTTTAGAGCATGATGTGACTGAAAACAATCTTGAACAAAGCAAGAACTTATAAAACTAACTCTACACACTTGCGTGCGCACACACACACACACAGAGAGAGAGAGAGAGAGGTCTAGAATGGAGGTATAAAAGCTGCTCAATACCTTTGCAGATTCTCACTACTAGAATAATGCCCTGTAGTGGCGGAAATATTTTTTTGTCGGTGGCGGACATTTAGAAAACTGCCACTATTTTGAGGCGAAAGGCAAGGTCAGCTACTACGCGGAGAAAATAGTGGCGGACAGTACATGTCCGCTACTATTGCAGCCTAGTCCGCTGCTATTTTTAAAAAATAGTAGTGGGCACATTGGGTCCGCTACTAAATTGTGGTCCATCCCACTACGTCTACAAAAGTGACCCCCAAACTCTACCCTCAGCCACCTAGCCTCTCTCTCCCGACTAGTGCCGGGCGCCATCTCCCTCCCTCTCTCTCTCTCTCTCTCTCTCTCTCTCTCTCTCTCTCTCTCTCTCTCTCTCTCCCTCTCTCCCGCTGACCCCCGCTCCCGCCGGTCCCTTAGGGGCTCCCAGCCGACGCCGCCGGCTCCGATCTCCCCGCCGGACCCCTCGCGCGCGGCGCGTCGCCGGCGCCGCCCTCCCTCGGCACGCTCCCGTCGGCCTCGTCCTCCTCGCCGGCGTCTCCCCTCCTACGGCGCACTCGGACGGTTGTCCCACCAGCGTCGCCCCTCCCGTCGGCCGCCCACCCTCCCCGTCGGTCCCTCTACGGCCGGATCCGGCCCCGGCTCGGCCGAATCTAGGGAGGAGGCGACCGGATCTGGCTGGTGACGCATGGATCCGGCCGTGGACGCCCGGGTCCGGTGGGGATCAATTTTTAGTTTTATTTTTTTTGTATAAAATCTTGTAGCGGGCTTTTGACCCCGTAGTAGTGGATATCCGTCCGCTACTAAGCTCGCATTTAGTTGCGGTTTTATTTCCGCCACTATTTTTTCTTCTTGTAGTGACATTGGCACGGTGGCGGAAATCGATTCCGTCACTATGCCCATTTTTAGCCCGTCACTCGTGGAGGGTTATTGTAGTAGTGTATACAAGCTTAAAAGTGAATTATATGAAGTCTAATATCATGCCAATTAATGTTAATAAAGAGGGGATGGAAATTCTAGCAAATACAATGGGGTTGCAAAGCTGGATAATTACCTCTCACATGTCTTAGCCTACCCCTTGGCCTAACAAATCCTAGGGTTGAAGCCTTCCTGCCTCTTGTCTAAATGATCGAGAGAAGGTTGATAAGCATATTTGTGTTTCTCTCACAAGCAGACAAGTTAGAAATGGTGATCACAGTTCGATTACCACTGCCAATTTTTTATATGTGCACTCTCAAATTCCTTTAACAGTTGTAAAATAGATAGATTAACATCTAAAGTGTAGTTTCTAGAGGGGATCAGATATAAATAACAAGAAGCCTCCACTTGCAACTTGTGACATGGTTACACTGCCAAAGTGTGAAGGGGAGCTAGGAATCAAGAAAATATCAACTCGAAATGATGCCTTCTGATGAATAATCTTCATAAGTTCTTAAAATTGTGAAATGTGCATCTTACAAAATAAAGAAATTGTTACCATATATTACTTTGATGCAATTTTGCAAGAACTGGCTGGCTTTCGATTGGACTGAAAAGACATCTAAAAGTCCCCCATTTTAGGACATAATCATACTCATGGCTTGGAGTATCTGGATGAACCAAATGATCGAGACAAATTGAAGTAGGAATTCAATTTAGTTATCCTAAGAGTGGAAGGAAGAAACACGAAGGAACAATGGCTACAACTTTATCAATAGATTTTTTTTCTTTTCTTCTGTTTTCTTCATATATTTTCTTGAATTCGTTCTTTGGGCAAGCTTTGAATTTATTAAATTTATAACCCGTATCCCTCCCATTTCATAAAAAAAATTGAAATTTTGCGAGCATGCTCCAAAAGTTCAAGGAAGCTATCACTAAACCACTGGAACTTTGTTTGCTCCAACACCTAGTTCTATATCAATGCATAAAAAATGAAAAAAAAATAGAAGAACAATAGAGTAGCCCAAAAGACAAGATGAAGTTAAAGAAACAAACGATGATTGTCAAGATGGGCCGAGAGATTATAGCATAGGGTATCCGAACATTGAAATGACTCTGGATAAGTTGGCCTTGCAACAACACCTCACATTCTTATAACAGGCTTTGTCCTCGTCACTTGGAAGAAATTCAAGAAATTAACAACAATCATTGAGACAAAGGAAAAAGAAGACGAAACTATCTTCAGGATTGCTAATATTTCCATGAGGAGGAAAAAGAGTAGAAGACTGAACTGAGTTTCTGGTGCTTCATCAACATGTCGCCAAATTAGTTCCTTGGATACAAGCGTATTAGTTTCAGGCCTTAAGTTGAGCCCTTAACAGACACAACTGACTTTGTTTTTTTTGCCTTGGTAGTAGTTGGAGCTTGTGCTCTTCCCGATTTTACTTTGTTAGATCATTATATACCCTTAGCCTGTAATTTCTTGCTCTTATATCTTAATAACCTATTGAGATCATCAACAATCAAGCTCTCCATAGTCAATTGAGTAGTTGGGTCCTTTACTGTCCTATCCGACTCATGAATTTATCCTCCAGCTCCAATCATTCAAACCTTTTTGCTTCCCAAATGATGAATGAGCTCCAACAATCATGCATGCTTACTCTAATGATTCCTTCTCGGAGTGAATCGCCTATAACAGGCCCTATGCTTGATACCGCCGGTTACAACTCTATCTTAAAGCTCCAACATCTAGTCCATTCATGGATTTAGTATCGGTCAACTCCTTCGTCCTTAGTTTCATTTTTTTTTCTACTATCAAACCTCTAGTCACAAATTCACAAAATGTGCAACAATTTCTATGAGATGGAATAAAATTGACCATGAGTACTCTAAATCTTCTAATGCATCCATTTTGATCTTGATCATCGATCCTGTTCGAACTCACTTTTGGCAATTGATCTCCTCTCAACGCTTATTGGAGACCTGGAGCTCTTTTATGAAGAAGGAAGGTTTGAACAATTGGAATAATTTGATAGGGACGAATTGCATCGGATAATGTAGGAATCAATTGCTCAATTGACTATTCGAGAGGCGACAACCGATGATCTCTGTCAGGAATCAATATTAGGGGCACCTTGTTAGGTTCGGCCTAGCTATAGACGCTGTGAATGGTGTGGCTGCACCAGGCCCAATGGAAGTTAGTAGGGGCCTCGGAGATGCAACAAGGAAGGTTATTCCTGCTTATCTATTGGTGCTGCAAATGACAGAGCATGAATTGCACAGTGTGGAGAACGAATAAACCTAATAGTGCTTTGAGTCGCGGGGTGCATACGTTCTTTCTGCATTACGGGCGTTAAAGCTCGCATGCGAAGTCAAATAGGGGGGGGGGCTCCAACTCAAACTCACATTGGGCCTCTGAGAGGTATGGGATGGGCCTGCACCTAGTAAGACGGATTAGCAGGGAGAAGTCATGCACAACGGAGCGACAGTCCGCCGAGGCCCGCAAAAGTATTCCCTTACCGCCCGACACCAACGCTTAGATAATAGGCACCATGAGACAAGTCCACACCTTGCCCAATCCTATTGGGTCAGGGTTGGAATAAATAAGTGAGTACCCTCCTCGCCCGATCCATAGACAGGGTTAGAAAATATCAAAGGGACTCCGCCCCGCCAAATCCCGTCGGCAGAGAGTTGGGATATAACAACAAACCATCGCATCATCCGACCCTATCCACTCGGGATCAGGCGAACCATTGAGCACATAAGGGTCACATCGCTCGACGGTACGGGTCCCAAAAATGCCCACATTGTTCGCAACGCAAGACGTACTGCCACTGTTCTGCCAACTCTCATCAGAGCACACTCCCACACGAAAAATAACGTGTGATGGAACAGCACAATCCAGGCGTGAGAGAGCAATGGAACCGGAGGCGAGGCCTCCACTCCACCCACATCATCTAACATAACCAATGGGACCCACAGTCAATGAAGACCGGTGACTCCAACCAACACTCCATGTTAACCGGCATCTCCATCCAACACTGCATGTTTTCTTCTTTCCTTTGCCCACTCATGTACATTGGCCCTCTCCCTTGAACTATAAAAGGGGAGGCCAGGGACTTACTAGGGGCAAGCTCAATCGTTTTCAAGCTTGACTGCTGATGATCCCACTCTCTTAATTAATGGTAGTAGTGTTCCTACCTCCTTTTTTTTTAAAAAAAAGTTGTGACCCCTTATTATTACACAAGTAACAACCCTTTTATTTTGATTCATCCTAGGGAAATAAAACGTCAACTATCAACAATCACATGACAAGAAGTTAACAGCAAATCCTATTGCTAAATCTTCATTCTTGCTTGTCGAAAATCTGCATTGCGGCCATCTTTAACTTTTGGCACACTGTCTACCCTCGTCACACTTCTCAAACTAACTCCAAAAGTGTAATCGATATAGGTTCCTATGTAAGATTTTAATTTTATATGCACTTTATTGGATTTTTGTCAAAAAAATAACTTCATTCTTACTTAACATAAATGCTCCTACAGGTACTTGTGATTTTAATTTACTCCTCCCTACCGGATAGGCATTTACGACTATCTTGTCTCTTAATCGTCATGCATGATGAACATACGCACTTGCAGCAATCTTAACAGTGCACTACATAATTACGTATGCAATATGTTTTATGTTGCACTTCACAGCCAAATATACACGTGCTGTAACATCCCTAAAAATTGTACGCTGTTTTGTGTAATAATTATCGAAGTTTGGAAAAGATTTCACAAAATTTGGCTAAAGTTTGAATGGATTCGAATGAGAAACAAACTCAAAAATTCGCAAAGCAATTCTCTTCAAAAATCGGCATCATGGGCCAAATCTTCGCCGCCGGCCCACTTCTCTCTCTCTTCTCTTCGCGCAGCCCAGTCCGGCCCGACCGAGCCCGAACACCTTTCTTCCCCAACTACTCCCCCGCCTTTCCAGCTCGGCGTCCCCGTGCGCGGCGGCTCCCGGACGCGCCACCTCGGACGCGCGTCGCGTAGCGGCACCAAAGCGACGTGCTCCAGCCGCTCAGCCATCTACTTAACCTCCCCACTAGCCGCCGCCTCCCTTCTTCCCCTTTCCTCCCCTCAAACCCTAGCCACCGCCGCGCGAGGTATTCATCCCCGCCATGGACGAAGTGACGAGCCAGCGGTGCTCGTGGTGCTTTTTGTGCACGGCGTGAGTCGCGGAGCACGCCGGTGCTCGTGGCTTCGCGAGCGGAGCTCGGGAGTTGAAGCTAGGGTCTCGAGAAGTTTGCGGGTGCCGACTCCATTGCCGTCGATCATCGTCGTGCGTGCCTCCCCGGTGAGCTAGTGCTCCGGTCCATGCTCTTCTTTGCCTACCGCCCTCGTTGGTCCTAAGCGCACCCTTGACTCCGTCTTGTAGCCCCGGAACACGGAGGAGCGTGGTCACCGTCGTCCCCATCACCCGTTCGTGGTCCGCCGCCGCCGTCCGTCGTCGAGCTTCGTCGTCGCCGTCTCTCCGCCCTCGCCTAGACCATCTCGACCGAGCTGGTGAGTAGCCGCGCCGTTTCCCCTCTCGCCCCCTTGATTCGTGGTGTTTTGACCTTCTTCGTCGTTGTCCGCCACCGCGTCGCCATGACCGCCGGCGGGAGGTAGCTAGCGTTCTGCTCATGCCGTTCGGGTGTGATGTTTGGCTTCGCGTGGTCACGAGGGAACTTGTGCGCGCACCAATTTTGGTCGAGGGCCACTCAATGGCAGGTTTTGACGGAGCCGCCATGCCCGCCGTCGCGGATCTCGCCGCCGACGGTGCTTCGGTGGTCCTTCCGGGTCGCGCGTGAGTCCGGAGCTTTCCACGCATCTTGAGCCACCTTTTTGGTGTGCAAAGTTTGGAGTTTTTGCGAGGGTGGGGTTTTCCCCGTTGGTCGCCGCCGTCGCGCCATCTCCGACGAGGTCGTGCCGCCGTTAGGATGGGAGCTAGTGCTCGTGAGGGGCACCGGGCGGTGCGCGCGTCCGTGGCGAGTCCCCCGGTGGTCGCGGGAGGGTCGCCGGCGAGCCGTAGCGCCGGTGCGCTTGAATTCCGGCCAGCCCCGCGGCGGAGCGCAGGCGGCGCCGCCACCTCCGGTGATGCTCGGCGTGGTCGCCGACATGTCATGATTTTCTGCTGATGTGGCGCCACGTAGCATAGATGTCCGCGGATGTGGCGCCGGTGTGTCGTCCCGCGTGGTGACAACGTGGCGACCACGTGGCGGAAGAATTGCCATGTGGTGATGACCTGTAGTGATTTTGGTCTGCGTGGCGCCGACGTGGCATCGACGTGGCGCTGACGTGGTGCCCGTGTGTCAAGGAATATTCTAGGGAATATTCCATTCCTTTTATTGGATTTTCCTGAATTTTCATAATCCTTTTATCTTTGGAAATTCGTATCTTTTTCCTGGAGCGTCGAAAAATACGCGGTCGGTTGCGTTGGACTCGTAGCGACGTTCTCTACGCGTTAGTGTAACTTTTGGTCATGTCCTAGTACCGTAATTTCCGTCGTCCGTTTCGTACTTTTTCCTTTTGTCTCGATAAGCGTGCCTAACCCCTGTTTCACGATCCGTCCGTCGGACGGTGCCGAGGAGTTCCCGTCCGAGCCGCAGTTTGAGGAGTTTCCGCCGGAGCAGCCGTACGAGTACCCCGACCCGGCCCGGGAGCAGCCCTATCCAAGCAAGCCGCAATCCTTGACCACTCTTGATCCTATTTAGTACTTGCATTAAATTGGACCATGCATGATTAATGGTTACTTGCACTTGTAGTTTACCTATGCCATACTATGCTATCCTTGCCACCGTTTGCCATAGGTTGTTCTACTCGTTACTCGCATGCTTAGTATTTGCTTAGTTGCTTAATTGAACCCCATGATGACCATACATGTTTTTGTGTAAAATAAATTGTAGGTGTTTCTTAGGTGTCGAGTTTCCGTACTAGATACCCTGTAGGACCTTTTGCGGGGCGAGTGTGTAGGTGGTTAGGTGCCTGGGAGACTTCCGGGGAGTCTCTATTTGGAGAGTACCTGTTGCGGGTACAGCTTGTGTAGGGGCCTTGGGTTTATGGGGTCCCTCGTTGTGGTGACACAGTTGTTGAGACTCGTTGTTTTGAGGAAAGGGATGGTGACTCGCCCGGCAGCTTAAGGACCGGTTCTTGTGCGTATACCTCTCTTGGCTTTACTAGCATACCACGTGACTTGTATGGGCGGGCTGGATCATGATACTTAGCGGAGGACCGGGTGGCCCGCCGTGGTGTAGAGAATAGTGGTAGTGGGTGTTGGAGCTGTTGTCTCAACCCACGAGCAGAGGATATCCCACCTGGCCCGTGGTACGCCTTGTCACACCCTTCAGGACCTTCTTTCCCTATGTTGTGGTTAGAGGATCCCGGCACTCGAGGGACGGGCGCCTACCGCTCGATGCTTTGTGGAGTGATCTTGTGAGTGTTGCTTTGCTTGGGCCACGACGGTGGTCTTTTGTTTGAGTACCTCTTCACGTGGGTACAGCTTGCTTACTCTCTGCAGAGATATATAAATCTATACGTATAGTCTAGCCCAAAGTATGGGCACTACCGAGAGAAATCCACTTGATTAGCATTTACTACTTCTCCCTCCGATAGGTGTTTTACTTCCGGCTTCGAGCTGTGGTCCCGTGGAGGTGTGCGGGACATAAAACTTGACCCTTGCAGGATTGTGTTGTTTCCTGCAAGGCCACTTATAAAATTTGACTAATAATAAAATATGATTCACATAGACTTGAGGAATAATGCTTTAGGTGCTAGCCCTTGCCTTTCCTTGAACTATCCCGACATGCATACATTGTTGCTAGGTAGTTTGCGGCTTGCTGAGTACGCGTAGTACTCACGGCTTTCCCCACTATGTTTTTCGGACGCCGTTGCCGAGGAGCCGGCCGAGCCGATTGAGAGAGCCGACGAGGAGGAGTGACGGTCTCGCCTACACTCGAGTTGCTTGTGGGTATGGACTTCACTACGGTTCTTCACCGGAGATGTTTTCGCTTTGCTTCCGCTTCGCTAGACTTCTACCATGGTTTCGCGATGGCCTACGTGCCACGCTCTTGTACTCTTGAGATTGAGATTTATGCATAATAATAATGTACTTGGAGAATCTATTATCTTGCCTTGTTATTTCCTTTAATTTATGGTTTTACTGTACTAACCTGTTGTTGGATGTACGTGCCACACTCCTGGGAGTGACAATGAGGTACAAAGGGTTCGGATTTCACGTTGGTGAAATTCGGGTCCCTCACACGTGCTCATTGCATGTAAGATGTACACGGCCATTTATTTACATCTATCGCATAAACAACTGCCCAATAGGCACACAAAAGTAAAATTTAAAGCCTGTGTCGCATATACACTTGCCTAATACCAGTGAAAGAAACAAAACTTCTTAAGAAGGTCATTTTATTGTTAGTCTGTAATGCAATTTTGTCTCTAGGATACTTTGCAGTCCAAATCGATATTTTGATATGTTTTTGTGCAAGAGAAAATTAACTTTCTTGAGAGTCTCACCTTCCGGCTTGTGCTGGATTGAAAATAGCCATGCTCATGCATGCCCATGCGTTCACACAGTGAACTGACGCCCAAATGCTTCTTTTCTTTGTATTAGTATAACTCTAGCTTTACAATTCCACCAGCATACGTGTCTGTTAAAGTTTGTTATTATGAGCTTAGTTTTGTGGTGTTTGTGTGTATTATATTTGGTGTTTAAGAATCTAAGTGTTTTTATGTAAGATTTCATTGTTAAATCCTTTCACAGGGTGTAGATGGTGGTTTTCTACCAATTACATAAATTTCAATTGCAGTATATCTAACCAAAAAATATGTGGCTGTCAAAAAGAAAAAAAAACAAGAAAAGAGATATGAAATTGACAAGTAATACCATGGTACGAACTAGGGATGGATGTCGAGCTGGCTTGGCTTGACTCGTATTGGCCCGTTAGAAAATTAGCTCGGCTCATTACACCGACGAGCTAAAAACTTAGCTCGGCTTGGCTCGATAATTAGCCGCTCAAGCTAGATCGTTAGGTTCGTGAGCCAGGAATATAGAACAAATGAGACATTATATTCTTCTAATCTGAAATATTTGATATTCTAAAATACTTAACATATATGATTTATACTTAACAAAAGATCCAATAATGTAGGTCAATTTAAAATAGGTTTGAAAATATCAAAAATTAATTCAATATTTGAAATTATATTAATCTTGAACATTACTTATTCTCAATGTATCAAAGCTCGTTGAGGTTGCGAGCTAGCTCGGCTCGACTCACTAATCTGACGAGATTAAATATAAGCTCGGCTCTGCTCGTTAAGAAACCGAGCCGAGCTGAGCTACTCACGAGTTGAGCCGAGCTGCGAGCTTTTCATCCACAAGCTACCTAGTCCTCAGTCGCAAGATGGGTAAGATTGATTGGTTTGAGCCAGCTACAGTAATGGCCCACCAGTGCACTCTAGAGACAAAGTAAAATTGATTGGCTTGAAATGAAAATAAAGGTACCCTTATAACTTCTTAATTTAAATACATGACGTTTTTGTTGGGGCGTGCATGTATAAACCAATTTTTCTACTGTGGTGTGTGCATGCCCAATGAGTTAATCTTATGTGATCTTTAGTGTTGGTATAATCAAGTATACTATACCGTTAGCGGAGAAGGGTTGTGTAGATTATTATATATGAAATAGACGGGCCTTCCATGCATGAACAGCTACTGTGGATCATAGAAATTATAAGAAGACTGCACTGTTTGATTGTGCAATATCACTACGTTCCAACATTTTTCTAGCTAAGAAGAAAACTAAGCTAGAGAGAATATAAATATTGGGTAATTAAGAAAAGTCTGAAAAGTTGCTTGATCTTGTATGCGACGAGTTATATGGTTTATGAAGGCTATAAGTGAGTCATAATAGCTTAGACGATTGTATGAAGGCCTACATATGCACGTGTCTGGTTAAGTTAACCCAGTCAACAAATTATTGTCAAGTCTTGGATCTTGTTCGTGGAAAAATTATGTCAAAAGTTAATGAATGATATATTGGTCTGTACATTAACACGTGACATGTATGGAGATGACGAATGTAGTGACATGGATGGCGAGGTGACGACAGTGGTGACATGATTCAATCAATATGGTGGCATAAACTTATGGGAAGAGAGCAATTATCTCTAACAAGCTTGATTAGGCGTGCATGTTCCAATTCCGAGGTACCTCCTGATTTTGTAGTTGCACTTGGACCTCCTGATTATGTGACGAAACTATTTTATGCGCCAATGAATCATGGGTTACCAGCTTCAAGCACGTATATAGTCACTTATTATGTGGGAGTGGTACCTCCTATTAGGACAGAGTTTATCAATTGAAAATTCAAGAGTACTTTTGGGGAAAAAAGAAAAGTAATTTGAAAATTATGCACCATTGGGATTAACCTAATATTTTGTATACAGACTCCTATTTGGGTGATGGAATAACATTTCGTTATGTAGTGAACCGTAAAAGGTCAGGCAGGAAACTGATGACGGGCATGTATGATTGCTTGGAGACCGTACTTATTTAGTTATAAGAGCAGTCCCCCACAAAAACAAAAACTTATAAGAGCATAGAACCTGTCGAGCACAAACGACATTTCAGTAGGATGAATTAACCAAGAGTCCTTGTGTTATGCTAACTTAGCTGACGCTGGATGTAGCATCGAAGCAACTTCCCATGTAGTTCACTAATCGTACAACATATGACCGACCTACAAGGGGTGGCTGCCAAGTCAGGTTTCCTTTCTAGACAGACACTTCATTTTTCCATACACTCTGCTCAGCCCTACCGATATAAAATTAATGTTGTACGGGCCTGTTTGGTTTGTGACTAAACTTGCCATGCCTAAGGTTAGTAGGCTGCCACAGTTGTGGCTTGCCTAACTTTGTGGCAAATTGTTATTGTTTGGTTGACAGCCATGCCACAGGTTAGCTGTGGCAAATTTTTCTTAGCACTTGTTTGGATTACTGCCATAATTCTTTGGCAAAAATGTGTGGCAGTGTTTGGTTTGTAGCCTAAGGTGGTTATCATAACTTTTTAGACACCGTATAATGGTAAGAATACTCTTTCATGTTTCATCATTTCGTCCAATCTCAACACATGCAACAGAGACAAATCGAATTAAGCATCACTTTGGTCCAACATGTTTCATCATTCACCATGCAAATACCAGTCATCTACTTAGGCTGTTTTTAGTTACAAATACTACTTAGTTGTTTTACCTACATAATACAGGACATCGAGTAATAGATATCTACTGCTTCCCAACAAAAGCTGTTACCACCTAGCTGTCTAGCATTCATATAAGCAAAAGATATGCAGCTGATGACCCAAAATATCTGTCACAACTGAACAACCAAAACAACTGGATTGGATTTATCATTGATCAAATGTCACCGGTGAGAAACTTGTAGATCCAAGTCTGTAGAGTGGTTTCACTTGCACTGCTTAAAAAGTCACGCAAACCTTTCATTTCTTTGTGAGCTAGATACTGACCAACTGCTATCTTGTCGTCAGTAGTAATTGTCATTGCCTCTAGTCTCCCACAAGCTAGCATGAGAAGGAGGAGGTGGGGGCACTTGAGGAGCAGGAGCAGCGAGAAATTTTTGGAGGGATACTAATGTGGAGTTAAGTTGTTCAGTAGATTCTGATAGACGACTCTTAGGCTTCTTTTGTTTCTTCGAAGGTGACTTGTTGCCTCTTGGGCGCTTCGCACCAGTCTGATTAGTGCTAGATGAGTTGTTCTCTCCATTTTTCTGAGCTAATGGGGATGGCAAAGTGTCAGAATCATCATCAGCTAGTTCTTCAGGAAGTGCATAGTTTCCCATGTCATTCAACTCATGTGAGTCATCACTCTCAGAATCACCCAAATCATTCATGCAAGTGTCTTGGTCAGCAGCAAGAGAACCATCAGCACTAGTGTTTGCAAATAGCACTTGCATCTAATAGAAGAATTTTATTGGCTTGGAGAGCAAGCGCCTAGCTCTATCCTGCAATTCATGTAGGCATATATTAGTCTTACGTGTCCATTTACATGGGAGAAATATATTCATATATCAGTTCTTTAACGTAGGAAATAAAATAAACTTACATTGAGTTTATCTTTCTCAGATTCTGAAACAGTCACTATGCATCTTGCGGCATCAAACCCATTGCCACTCTTTGCTAAGGCATTTGAGACATACTTCCAGTTCTCTTTATAGTGCCTAAAGTGACGGTCAACTTGAGCAACTGTGACCCCCATAGCAAATTCTTTGTTTAAGGCATCAGCACACTTCATATGATGTTGCTTCTTGAACTTAAATCCAGCATGTTGAGCTTTCATGTACTCGATGTACCAATCCAACATGAACTTTGTTTGATCATCATCCCAATTGATGGTTCTTTCACGAGAAGGCCCATCTCCATCAGTTTTCCCCTTTCCTTTTCCCATTGGCACTAGTCATGACAAAAAAAAATAATCCACACAATGCATAAAAAAATGTAACAAAAGTTATGCACTACTAGAAACGCAAACTCAAAATATAAGTCTCAATGTTCAAATTCATATCAAACTGGAATATCTAACAACAACAAAGAGCAATCCTCATACATTGAGCTACTACAAGCAACCTATTACATATTAGTTTCATCTTCGACTACAGGATGTCCCACTTTATCGTCCCACATATTTTGTGCTATCTCATCACGTTTACGTGCCCAAGCTCGACACTCTTGTTGGAGATCGTGATAAAACCGTCTGCTCCTTGGTAAGGCTGAATACCAAGCAAGATCATCATATACAAGTTCGTCTGGACCATCCTCTAGGATCCAATTATGGAGGGCACAACAAGCAAGAACAATTTTGACTTGTATTTTGAGTGGGAAGTAAGGCTGAGAGCCAAATATGTTGAACCGGTTTTTCAATGTTCCAAATGCTCTTTCAACGGTTGTTCCAAGGGATGAGTGGCGAAGGTTGAACAACTCTTTTGGGCATTCTGGCTCCCTAGTGCCTCTATATTCTTTTAGGTGATAACGAACACCACGGTATGGGGGTAGTATACTCGGTCTTGCTGCATATCCAGCATCAGCTAGGAAAAATTTACCTACATCATAATGTGTTCACTAATGTTAGGTAAAGGTTGAAAAAAATATTTGGTATATGTGCAGTGTATAATAGTGCTACCTTCTGGTATTTTTAGGCCAGTGGGGCGTGACAGTGCATCTTGAAGCACATAGGAGTCATGGGCTGAGCCCTCCCATCCAGCAAGAATATAAATAAACCGTAAATCGAAATCGACAGCCGCTAATACATTTTGGGTTGGAATGGACTTTCTACCCCTAAACTTATCTTGCATATGAATAGGAACAGATGCTGGGATATGAGTACCATCCAAGGCTCCTATGCATCCCTAAGAAAACAAGTTTATATTATTAGTTCTGTGAAAATAACCTATGATAGAACTTGAAAACTAATTGGCTGACACTTTACCTCAAAGTAAGAATGGAATCTGCCTGGGCTACTTGTTATCTTCTCATGTGTTTCAGTTGATTTGATTCGTATTAGATCACGAGCAAGTAGGCAAAGGGCATCTAAAACTGCATTGAAGTAGCGACTAACAGTCTCTCCCGATCGAATGAACCAAAAGGCAATTGATCTATTAGCCCAGTTTTTACCGACCACATGCATGAACATTGAAATTTGTTCCTCAATTGTAACATGCAGTGTGTCCACTAACAAACCACGTGTTCTCATATGAGCACACAGCTTGTGAAAAACTACTTTCCGCATGCGCAACTCACTGATACAATGTGCCTCAGTTCCATTAAACAAGCGATTCAACCGTGACTCTCGTTCAATATCTCTATTCAAAATGGGAGCATATTTCACAGCTTTCCTCCCCTTTTCTCGAATTTGAATCATATACCAATAGATGGCTAAACACAAAGTAATAGTAGCAAGAAACCTTCTCCTCCATGTGTGGTAATGAATCATGTAATACTGCAAGAACTTCCTCTGACCCATCTAAAAAAATATATATTTGGCCACCATATTACTTGATCAGGAATACAAAGATAAGCAAAAGTACTAGACAAACGTGTCACTCAAAAAACAAAAGAATTTCCGGCATGTGCTTCCAAGAGTAATAAAAAAGTGATGGTATTAAATGGTAGATTAGTAAAGTAATCAAATAAAGTTGCTCACGCAAGCACCTAACATTGGGCATGATAAAAGAAATACACATGCATGTATGACGCAACAGGGAACAAAATACAAGCATCTGGCAGAGCAAAAAGTAGCGGCATTACCTTTTCTCTTCTGGACGGAGTGTACTTGAGTATCAAACAAAAGAAAAATGTTCGAAGGTCAGATGAGCTGCTGTTGCTGTTGTTTGAAAAGGCAGAGATCCGGATCTGTTCCAGAGGGAAAATGAGGACGATTAGCTGATGGTCGGATGGGGAGGAAAGGAAAAGTGTACAGGAAAGGCACCTGCGAGAGAGAGAGAGAGAGGGAGCGCACAGCTGGATCTATGGAACTCCCGCCATGGTTGATTCCTCCGGCAGTGTGCCTTCTGTGGACTTGTGAGAAAAGAAGAGAGAGAGAGAGAGGAAGGTAACTATAAAGAAAGAGCCGGTAGGGGAATATTGAGAAGTGTGGCGCGCCAGAGAACTTTGGCGCTCGTTTTCCCCGCCGCAACTGCGGCGAAATTTTTACGGCAAAGGCTGCTGAGTTTGACTAACATTCTGTGGCAGCCTAGCGTTAGTAATAAACCAAACACTAGCCTTAGAACATGTGGCTTGCCTAAGCTTAGTTACGGCAGGCTTAGGTAGGTAACCAAACAGGCTCTGAATATTTTAGTGTCCAAGTTGTTAGTAATTAATAAGAGTAACGATCGCGAGGTGCCACCTCCATCTATAAGTATGGAATATTAGTGCTAAGCTTATCACCATGTCAGGCAATTAATTTCTCCTTTTCCCACAACTAGCTAGGCAGAGAAGAACTCACTACAAGAGAATGTGGTATTAACGACTAGAAAATTACGACCTCGTAAAAGATGTGGTCGTCAGGTGCATTGGACACACCGAACTTTCAAAATCCACCATGAGCGACGACCACGAAAAGTGCAGTCGTTACCTGAGTAATTGACGCGGTCGCCAAGGATAACAACCAACGACCACGCCGTCTCACACGACGACTAAATCAATTGGCGCGAAATATCCGTCGTCAACGCCGCACTCTCCCACCAGAATAGCAACAGACCACATCCTCCATCTCTCTCCTCCCCTCCGCAATTCTTATCCCCTCCGCAGATCGATCAGAAGCGGTGAAGCTGCAGCCTTCCCTTATTCTCCCTTCTGCTCCCGTCAAGCACCAGTTCCCTTGCGTCGATCTACCCCACAACCGTTGACCCTGCTAAAGCCCACCTTCTCCCTTGCGTCTCCCCTGCCCCATCTTATGCAGTGCCCCTGTTGTTGTGTCCTGCACCTCGATGAGCAGTTCGTCCTTTGGTAAAGGTAGGTAATCCCTCTCTCTCTCCATTTATTTATGCATAGTTAATCTCCCTTCAAGTTATCCCTGATCGGATCTATTCTAGATTATTCATGTTGAGTGATGATTTTCACAATCAAATGCATTGGGTAGATTGGGATTAAGTTCTCTTGTTAAGGTTTCTTACTGGTTTGCTTTTGATTCTAAAATCTGCACTAGTAGTTCGTACCATTTGGATTAGTAAGACTGTAATTTTGGTCCTCTCGTAATATAGTTAGTTCCAAGGAGGGACCCAATATAATTAGTTCCAAGGAGGGACCCTCTGTTTTACGCACACAAAAATAGAAAGGAAAATTGGTTTGCTTGTCCACAATATGTAATACCTAGTTTTAGAGGTAAAGTTTGGTAAATTTTATCAACTAAATGATGAGAAAATCTGTTATGGCAACAAATCTAGTGTTAGCTAGTCAGGCTTCTCAGGTGTTTTTTGTTAAAGACAACCTGATCAAAGGATGGCAGTTGGTTGTCAAAATGCAGCCACGTGACACCTATGATATACCACCAGGAGATTCAGATGATGAAGATAACGAAGATGAGGATGCTGATGCCGAGGAAGATGTAGTTGTTGAAGATCCTTCAACCACGTCATTACGTGGAAAGAGGAAATATTAAAAAAAATCCATACCATAGGATATGAAATCTGCTACTGTCCCATTAGAATAATATCTCGCAGTATCAATATACTACCACTATTGGGCTTTCATAATTCCTCTATTTCCATTAGTACATTATATATATATTGCTTCTATTCAGTGCTTATCTTGTTCTTTTACCAAATTTAAGTAATTGAATAACTCATTTGCATGTATTATAGCTATGCATGGTAGGTATGGAAATGTCAGACCCTCTGCAAGGTCCCATTTTATCAGCCCAGGATTGCTTCGTCAGCAACATGCAAAGAGAACCTATCCAAACTCTACTACTGGTCCAACAAGCAACAATGAAATTGATGCAGTGAAGAGTTCTACTAAACACTCAGCCAAAAAATCTATAGGCCATGGAAATGGTCCTCAAGTAGCAAATGGTATGTTCTCCATAAAAAGTAGTAGTTTTTTTACCAATTTAACAATACTAACAATTTGGATATATAACTTTAGATGATTCAGAAAATGAGCGTGAGAATAGGGTATGGCAAAAATGGGGAGTGAAGATTAATAGGGCCACTGGTGAGCCTGTATATGATTCTGAACATGAAAGCGAATATGATTCTGAACAAGGAAGCGAGTATAATTCGGAACATGAAAATGGGTACTCTGAAGATGCATGTGAAGATGAGGACACAACAGACAACATGATATTAAAGGAAAAAAATCTATCTTATAAAAGAGACAGATTATGGAAACAGGACGGGCAATCAAAGAAGCTGAAATGTGAGGCTCTGCTCTGTTGATTAAAAAAACTAGCTAGAATGTCAATATTTCATTATTTATTTAATCACTGGACATGTCCCCTGCAGCAATAAACCAGGATTCTCGAACCTTCAGTAGGGATGTTGTTGAAGAAGAGGGGAGGGACTCTGCTAGGGCATCCATTCTTGATAATCATACAGAATCTACAAAAAATGGTATGATAAAGATATACATTTCATATAACCTGCATTTTGTCTTTTCAATATCGGGCCAGAATTAAATGGTGACATCATAATTGTTTCAGCTGAGAGAACCTTAGAGAAGAGAGGTCGTGGCAAAAATAAATGTAAGAAACTTGCTAAACTTAAACCAGGTGAGAAGATTAAAGTTATGTTCTACAACAACCGTGCTCTCTGTACGTCATTTGCACGACACATTGGTAGAATCATTCGTGATCCAACTATTACCCCAGTGAGGGTAAAGAAATGGACAGACATTGCTGAGACATCTCTGAAGCATATTTTTGCTGCAGTCAAGGTAACGTTTGAGTGTACTTTCCTTATTTTCTTGTATCCTTAAAAGATATACATTTATGTGTGCATCTATTACCAATTATGTAGGACAAATTTCAAAACATAGATGGACACATTGAAATTGATGTCTACAGAAATGACATCATGGAGCATGCTAGAGATTTGTGGAACAATTGGCGTGGTGACTTGAGTCGACATTATGTCAAGCCAGCAAGGAATATGCAACAAGCTATTAAGAACTGTCCTAAAGATTTTCCACAGGCTGACTGGGAGTGGTTAGTTAAAGAGCATTTCTACAGTAAGGAGTTCATTGTAAGTTTTCACATTGTTGCACAATGCAATAATTGATGTGATTTTCATTTGATTCTTTGTTAATGTATAGTAATGTAATTCTTCATACAACTGTAGGCAAGGAGCAAGAGAAATACTAAAAACAGATCCAACTTGACAATCCTTCATCACAGTGGCAGCAAACCATATAGAAAAATAATTTATGACAATGTAAGGATTTGGTGTATCTCAACATGCTAATTAGGCTTTGTCATTGCTTATCAGTTATGATTTCGTATGTTTCATGCTACACTAGGGTGGTAAGGATGACAAGCCTCCAAGTTTGGATGCCTTATTTTTTATGACACACACCAAGGGTGGTAGCTTTATGGATTCTAAATCCTCCGACAAACATGTGAGCTTCTCGAATCATATAAATGTCTTTTTATTCTGTAATATATCATAACACAGCTTCTGAATTAAAATATCATTGCATTGTAGGCACAATTGGAGGAACAAATGTCCTCAGATCCTTCACTTTCAAATGCACAGCTTATGGATAAGTGTTTCCCTTCAAAGCGGAGTGACCATGTCATTGGATATGGTGGTGGAGTGAAAGCAAGGGATCTCAAAAGTCCAGCCATTACAAAAGCTGAATTGATTGAAAAGCTTAAAGAGTCTGAGCAGGAGAAGCTTGCAATACTAGAACAAAATAGAGAGCTTCGAGAAGATAACCAGGTTACACGTGAACGTGTAAGCCGTATGGAGAAAGAGTGGGAAGAACTGAAGAATAAACTAAGTGGAAATTAGCAAATGAAATTCAATGTAATCAGTGTTTGGCAGTGACCACTTTTCACTTTTAATTCCATAGAAACACATAATATATAGTTTCATTTGTAATATAATCAGATTGCCTAACAGCATATTTTATATTATTTCCAAGTGTGGTTATACAAGCTGGAGTGATTCATTGGTGCAAACTGCTACAAAAGTACTTACGTGTTTGATACAATTATAACAATTATTATTATAAGTTTTAATACTGCTACAAGTGGTCGTTAAAGTTATATAAGGTGGTTGTTAATACCACTATGAGTAGTCGTTAAAACTGCCGAATGTGGTTGTTCATGCTTCATATATGGTCGCTAAAAGTTACAATTGTGGTCGTTAATGCTCTGTGTTATTAGGTGGCACAATTATTACCGACCAATAATGTGGTTGTTAATACCACTAATGTGGTCGCTAATACTCCACAATTAACGACCATTCAATTTCCCATCGTTAAACATGTAACGACCACAAGTTGCATGTGGTCGTTAATACAATTAACGACGGAACTTTTAACGACCATGGACGACCACATTTTTGTGGTCGCTACTAGCTTTTAACGACCACGTATGGATTATTAACGACCACAATTCCCATCGTTAATACTCATTTCTCTTGTAGTGACTATACTGCTAGAGAGGCGATCAAGGGGAGGACATGAAGCAAGGCCACCATCCCAACAACAGTAGGATGTACCCTCCTGGTCAATCTCCAGCTTCTAATGACCCCTCTCGTGTCGTCTGGGTGATGAAGGAGATCAGCAAGGAGCAGTCTCTGGTGACGCAGCTGCGAGCCATCGTCCTGCCCGTGCTACAGGCTGACGAACGCTCCGAACTTGTGGCCCAGATGTTCCAGAACATATTGGATTGCTCTAGCAAGGCAATGGCCGAGTTGCAGCTTCTTCATCATTCTGATGATAATCCGGTGGATGACAAGAAGAGATCAAGGAGGATTCCTCATGACTGCAACATGGAGGATGGTAAGCTCTGTCATAAGCACAAGAGAAGGTATGCATGCATTTGAGCTGAAACGTTTGTATATGCAAGTGAAACTACTACTTCTGTCGTTCATATACAATGCTATGAATTAGATTTTTATTAATTCCTTTATCTGCAACACGAACAATTTTTAAGTAGGAGGCTAGCTGACTCGGTATCACTTAAAACACCTATTCCACACTATGATGGTCGCCAATGGAGGAAATATGGGCAAAAGAACATCAACAAAGAAAAATTCCCAAGGTAAGTTCTCCTTCTTCTCAATCTGATGAAAAATGTGTACTCGATCGATTCCGTGTTGTTCCAATAATCTTGTATATGACAAGACATAAAATTGTTACAAACTTGTAATGTTATTATAATTTACTTATGCAGGAGCTATTACAGATGCACCTACAAACAAGAAGAAGGCTGCAAAGCAAGAAAGACAGTACAACAAGATGAGAGCATTGGCACTGACCATCCAGTGATATACACGGTTGTCTATCAAGGTCAACATACATGCAAGGGTAACCAATGTAGCAATTCAGGCACTGATGACTCTGAAACAAAGACAACAATGCAACGAAGCAGCTATAGTCAGTCTAGCATCTCAGGGAACTGTTTGGATCCTTGTGACAATGTGAGTTCCCTAGTAGATGGTAATGAGCTGACCAACAAATCTGCAGATTTGATTGCAGAAAACAGCATGTATGAAGCAGTCGACATGACTGAGCTTCCGTCCTTTGACTTAGACAGTTGGGAGTTGGATGTGCTCCTAAGATGTGGTGCTTGGTAATCAAGATATCAGTGAACAAGTTATAACTGATCAAGCAGCACGTTCTCTAAACAAACCAAATGATAAGATATACTCCTCAATTCCGTATTTGAAGTCGTTCCGACCAAACAAATTGGCCTGAGGCTAGCACGAATTTCTTGTCCGAAATGACAGCAAATACAGAACGGAGGGAGTATATCATAATCTCCAATAATAATCCTTATCTAGGCAACAAAATATTTATCTGGCCAACATTTGTAATTTTTTGTACCAACAAAAGTGATCAGTGAAGGATGGCAAAAGGGCATATATTTACAACCTCAAAAATGGTTGAGATTATTTTTCAACTTATATTACAACTGTAAGGTTATCTAACAAAACCAAGTCCCGTGAACGGTTTTGTTAGATAACCCAGTGCTAGGGACCAACCATACATGTGCTACCAGGCATGTATACCTGCAATTTCGAAACTGTTCTTCAACTGACAACCAGTACTCAAGTAGCAGGTGACCCCTCTTGTTATATAAAAAAAATCTCAATTATATTCAGTCTTATATGCTTTATCTATATCTATATATATATATATATTTATATGTATATATTTATTTATCTATTTATTTGAGCAAGAAACAGAGCCACTACGTCCGCTCTCACGGCCTAGAAATTACCATGTTAATCAGAGAATTCCTAGGACATCTCACATCTACGTTTTATAGTGTTCTATTTTTTTATGCATCTAAATACTGTTACGATTCATGGAGCAGGGTTTGTAAAGTTTTCCAGCCAAGTTTCAGGACATGACAAACAGAAGAGAAGGATGACAAACAGAGAAATGGAAAATATAAATCATGTCGAGAAAAATAATGGAAAATACAAATCCTTCAAGGAATTTCCTTGCCTAAATACCCCGATGCTCACTTGATCTAGGTAGATTTGTCAAAGGTAAGCATATCCTCAATTTAACAATCAGCATTATTTGATTAACATTGCCCACAAGTTCATCAATAATTTCTGAATTAGGAGTTATACCATAATGTACATAATAATTAAAAGAATCTGACACTGAGCAAACATCAAGTGAACTTTATACTAAATATATCAGAAAGAAAAAACAATTAAGCATTTGATGTGTCCTTACTTTTTGGTAAGTACAGTAAGCTACAATTACGAGATTGATATTGTGAAAGTATTCCTAACAACAAAAAGAATGATAGATACATATTTTCATAATACACCTGTATATTTCCAAATTTATTATTAGGTAAGGTTTGAGTTTTATAAAAATTTTATGGCATGGATTCCTGGGCTTGAAGTAATAATAGGAATGGAAGAAGCACTTCAAAATTATATGAATCATTTTTGTCTAATAAGTCATATTTTTCTTTTTACATTAAAATTGGAAACAAAAAAAATACATGCTATGCCAGATTGAAAATATTATTACACTATGGCCCGTTCATATTAAAACGTTTGTGTTTCATCTCAAGACACATTATATTTATAAAAAAACTGCACATAATTATTTTATAAAATATAGAGAACATATACCTATTTTTAATATGAAAATCAGATATCCAAAATAATACAATACTATACAGAATTAGATTTCTAATAATATTATAACTAGATAATACAATACTAGCTATAGTTATATCATTGATCTTATCCACACAAATGTTTGGGCTGACTTACTAGTTAGAAGATATATCAACAAAGTTTAGACTAACTATTGTATCTTTCATTAGTAAGCAAATATGAGTACCTTGATGATGTCAATGATTAGACGCGAGGAACCAGTTGTTAATCACTTCACCAATTCTTCTCATTTCACCAAACATGTGATGAGACCCATGCAAGACGGTGACTTCGTCATTACTACTTTAATCGACTGGCTCATATAATATTCCCATTAATTCATGCAATGAGCAACTTGATCGCTTTGGGTGACATCATCTTTGTTCATAAATACTTCTCATTCATGAAAATGGAGCTCTCCCAAATCACAACTCGCAACTCGCAACCACTTTGTTCTAAACAAATGTGGCTCTCAAACCTTAGCTTCAATACAACAATTATCATCACTGGTGTGAAAAATTGGGCTAGGGAGACAGTAAGATGGGAATGAAAGAAAGAAGGAAATGTCAAAGTGACAAACAATACTAAATGTGATATGTGGTGAATCAGCTGTGCATAAAAGAGCAGATGGAGCTAGATCAGCATGAACTTGTCTCATCTCTTGGAAGCACTAGACCAAACCAATTGGATTCCTACAATGTTTTGTGATTGTTGGTTCGTTCTATATTTGGGATACTTCAGGACAATCTTAAAAGGATAATCATATCAATGTTCATAGCCATGCTTGGCATCAGCGACCAACTAGGCATAGTTAATTAATAATCTTTGATGATATCTAAGGTAGATAATTGATAGTGGGGTCCTTTTGACTGGCAGCCGCCACAAGTTTGTTGTATATGCTCTTGTTCCACGTGCAAGTATGGCCAGTTCATAGAATTGATGTTGGAACAATAAATTCTCAAGACAGTAAAATATATCGGATGATAATTTGCATCATCTCAGAAATGTGGAACCAACTGATCGATGCTTAATTGTAACTACTAAACTGTCTCTATCATTTAAAAACCTGACTGCATCCAAGCAAGACAATGTGCGCACTAATAAAATCAAACTTGAGAATAAATATTAATGTGTACTCTGTTGGAAACGATTGGACATTATTGTTATTCACATATCATGAAGTAGGCACTTCTTTCAGAGTTGAAGTAATTTGCGTGAACCGATCAACAGTAAATCAAATCACGAGGATGAGAAAGTGGAGGGTGGAGAGACAGACCGCCAATGTAGCAATGTAAACCAGTGGTCCTCATATATATCTTGTTGCCTCCGCTAGGGTGGTCGCCTAAACCTGGACATCCCCTTGCCCCCTGTCACTATAGCCGAAGTCATCCTCCCGTTGGACATGTGTCACTGGGCTGGACATCGATGATTCTTCATGTCACTTAACTTTTCATGTTCACTCATGCTACCTTCATCCCAGAATAAGTGTCGCTTTTCAGTTTTGGACTTCACATTTGACTGATTGTCTTATTTAATTTTTTATATAAATGTTAACAAATATGAAACAATTAAAATAATGTCTCTAATGATAACATTATCAATTAAAAAGAAATAATATCTACATAGATTGTTTGAGTAATATCTAAACACGGTCTCTTGAAAATTCATGAATCGCAAACAAAATTCTAAAAATTTAAATTTGACACGAATTTGAATTTGATTTAAATTTTCAAATTTTGGGGTGTTACAAAAGGCCTTTGATTCTGTTTCTTGGGCATTTATGATTGAGGTCCTTGCTCATCTAGGCTTCGAGAAAGGTGGATTAATCTGCTATGTCATGTGTTGCACTCATCCTCGACACGAGTGCTACTGAATGGCGAGCCGGGAGACTCCATCTGCCACCAAAGAGGCCTCCGATAGGGAGACCCACTGTCGCCGATGTTGTTCATTATCGTCATGGATGTACTAACTGGACTGATTGCTAGGGCAGATGAAACAAACCTCCTCGCGTCTCTAATTCCAGAAACTACGAGACATCGAACATCTGTGTATGCCGATGACATCGTCATCCTTGCCTCCCCTAACCCGTCGGATCTGACCTTCATCAAAGATCTCCTACGCATTTTCGGGGAGGCCTCTGGGCTCTAGACAAACATGGTTAAATCATGGATCGTTCTCATTCGTTGCAATGAAGAGATGATACAGGAAATTGGCCAGAGCATGGACTGTCAAGTAACCTCGCTACCCAACAAGTATTTGGGCCTGCCCCTTTCATTACGGCAGCTAACAGTCACCGACCTGCAACCAATTCTTGATAGGATCACGGACAGACTACGTGGATGGAAAGCTAGATTGCTGGCTAAATTGGGCAGGTTGATCCTAGCCAAGGTGGTTCTCACAGCCATACCCATCTACCTCCTCATTGCCCTGGATGTGCCATGCTGGTTTATCAAGACGTGGACTAGTATAGGCGTGGATTTCTGTGGAAAGGGCGAAGAGACATCAATGGTGGACACTGTCCCGTTGCTTGGCTTAGAGTAACCAGACCACTATACCTGTGAGGTCTCGAAATTCATAATTTGGAGATCCTAAGCTGGTCTCTGCGGATGAGGTGGCTATGGCAACAACAAATGAATCCGGAGAAGCCATGGGCTCGGTTCCAAATCAGGTTGTGTTTGGTTGTGCTTTTTCTCGGCATTTGCTTTTTTAAAAAAAGCCGGTAGCCCAACCAAAAGGGTTGGCTGCCAACAAAAGCCAAAGCTAAAAGCAGCTTTTTGCTAGTTCATTTCTGAAAGCAGGTATAGAGGTGCTTTTTTGGGCTTTAGCTTTCATAAGTTTCAATAAATTACCTACATACATGCATGTATGTATATATATGTATATATATACATAATATACATATACATATATATTATATGATATATAATTATTTATAGGGTAATTACATTTTACTCCCGGTGTAGTTACTCCCACGTTTAAAAACCCACCTTGGGTATGTGTACATACTCATTTATCATTTTAAGTATGTACACATACCTAAAACAAGAATTTTCAAAATGATAACCATGAAAAAATTTGTGTGAAAATATTATATCTATGCACCTTGTTATATATTGCATTTCCTACATATAAAAGGAGTATGTATATATACTTGATTTATCCTCTTATAAAAAAGGAGTATGCCTACATACCATTGTTAAAATTCAAGTATGTGTACATACTTTATTTAGAAACCTCAAGTATAAAAAGATACCCTCTAATTTGTGAGATACACACATAGGAGTAACTACTCCCGGGAGTAGAAAAAACGCTTCCATTATTTATATACATATATATCTTATATATATGAATACATGTATAAGATATATCTTAATATTATTTATTTATTTATATCTAATATATATGTTTATGTGTATAAGATACATATACATAAATAAATATAGTGTATATAATAGCAATATGTTTATATGTGTAAGATATATTTTTTTATTTATATGTATATATATATACATATATAGATTTATCTATTTATTTACATACATGTATATATTATATTATATATGATATAAATAAATAGATAAATATCAAAAAATTTGAAATAACTATGTATATATGTATAAAATATATTATTTTTATGTATATATAACTATATGTGTGCATATATGTATATATATACATGATAAGTAGAGTTCGTTCGTAAGTTTTCAAAAAGCCACAACTGTTTTACCAAACGGCTTTCAGCTTTCTCACAGCTCATAGCCCACACCTGTTTTTTTTTCACAGCCCACAGCCCACAACAGCTTTTTTAAAGTTCAAGCGATGTTTGATAACTCTGTCTCCGTGATCTTGGGGAATGGACGTCGGGCTTGCTTTATGGACGGATCGCTAGATTGACGAAAAGTCTGTGATGGACATTGCCCTTACGCTCATGCCATTTGTGCATCGTTGAGTATGAAAATCCCGTACTGTGGAGCAAGCGCTACTTAACAATGCTTGGATGCAGGACATTATCGTTGGGCTTCCAGTGCTTCCCCTATGGAATTTTTTCAAAATATGGGACCTGGTCGCAGAGATCCATCTATCGCCTAACGAGGAGGACATCTTGATCTGGAAGGCCAAACCATCTGGCTGCTTCTCCTATGATTGGCATATGAACGCTTCTTCATTGGGAGTGTCAAGTTTGAGCCCTACAAGCACCTTTGAAAATCATGGGCTCCGTTGAAGACGAAATTCTTCGTTTGTCTGGCGTTGCATAACCGTTGTTGGACAGTGGACCTCCTTGCACGTAGGGGACTGCCACATCTAGATTGTTGTATCCTTTGTGATCAAGCACAGGAGGACATCAATCACATCCTAATCTCATGTGTCTTTGCGAGGGAAGTATGGCACCACAGCCTGCTGTGGATCAGCTGCGCTGAGAAAACACCTACTGTATCCGATCTCAGCTTCCAAGACTGATGGAGACGAGCGAGTCGAAGACTGCCAAGAGAAAGGCGGAAGGGCTTCAACTATGGTGATTCTTGTTGTTTGGGAGATCTGGAAAATCCGCAATACACACCAGTTTGATGGGGCACGGCCGCATGCACCGACCTTACTGCAGCAAATCAAAGATGAAGCCCACCTGTGGACCATCGCTGGGGCGTCAAATCTGAGGCAGTTGTTTCGGGCCGCCAGGTAATGGGTAGTTGGGAGCTAGCAATGGGTAGTGTGGTCTTTCAGGTGCGATTGTAAGCTAACGAATGGGTGCAACACCCTCCTCGGAGGGGGCTTTTGTAAGCTCGGTGTGTTTTCTCCTTCTTAATACAATGACATGCAATTCTCGTACGTGTTTGATAAAAAAATTGTAACTAATACAAGGTTTCATAAAATTCATGGTCCCCTTTTCGTGCTGACAAAAAAACATGTGTCTATTTTTTTAAAAAAAGTGCAGCTTGAGTCGTCAACAAGCAATCAAGCACATCATTCATGGTGAATCTCAGTCACGCAGGAGATAAACAATTAGATACAGAACAACTGATTCTAGGGTTTGCAATGTAAACACTAAAGGTTCCTCTGGGCATTTAAGAAAAAACTAAAGTAATCACTTTTACTCAACGTTAGAATAGTCCACTGTATAACCTTCTACTAGAGTGGTGTTTATCTTCATGTTTCAATGTACCATGGAAACAATCATATCCATTGAGCTGATGTTTTAAGGTACCGTATATCAAATTATAAGTTGAAGAATCCTTTAGTGTATACAATAAAAAAATTAAAATTAAATGTATACGAAAGTTTTTGTCAAAAAGACTTTTATACTAGATAGTAAAATCATTAGCATGCATCTGCACGGGTTGATGGATTAGTTTAATCAATTAAAAGCCTTCGTTAGATATTAGTGATGACGGCACTATCTACCATTTCACTGCCCAATTGGTCTGTAGTACATGAATACGTGACCGATGGTCCCTTGATGGGCCAGAACTCAAGATATGATTGGACGATGCCTAAAAGCTGTAGCTAATGCACAATTAGGCCTGTCTGAGAACCCTGTTCAAAGCCCTGGGGCGAGTTTAAAAAAAAGGATTTGGGGCTATCGGTACCGGAAGCGCGTCGACGTCATTGCCTTGTCTGCTTGGCGCACATATCTCTCCTCCCAGCTCATGTAAATTTTGTAAATTTGTTTTCTCATTTTTCTCCCCAATAAAGGGGCTTGGGTGGACTAGTCTTCCACCCTCATGTAATGCGCGTTGATCATTTGTATCATCAATCACCTCTTCGATGCAATATAAGGTGGGTAAACCCCTCTTTTCACTCGGAAAAAAATGCAGCCTCAAAGGTCTCTCAGGCCTGACAAATTATTACTATCGTTATTAGTCAGCAAGGCACGAGTGTGCCCAATAATTATGATCCAGTGAACATCAATTCGATGGTCCGTCACTTAGCTGACTCCACCTCATGCCACGAGTTGCACGATTTCATCCATGACATCAGTTTGATGACATCACTCACCTGCCGTCTGCTGATTTACTGCATGATGATCGAGCTACCACTTGCCAGTCAGCTAGTAGTAGCTATGACAATGATATCTGCATCAAGACCGAGGGAAAGCATAGATTTACTATCTCGAAAGGCACTTTCTATTATCGTGTCTTCATTATAATGTACACGCAAACGTGCATGCACGTGCTTCAATTCTAACAGTTCAATTGTTTTATGTTGCACCGCAAGATATACCACCCACCCTAGGCTGCAGGCATTTACATCAATCTATCATATATAAATATACAATAATACATTGATTCATATACCACCATATACAAGGGACAAGTCTGGCTATCCTACCAATGCATGCAAATTGCATCTGATGGTGTCTTTTTTGGAACCAATTGCATCTCTGATGATGTCGCTGATATGGAAGTAGTATACTGGCACCATTATTATCCAACCACACGGAATGTTGACAGGTGGGATTGCAACACGTGTGTTTTTTAAACATATATGCATGGATTCATGCTCATCACATAGCGATAGTTGTCAGTCTGTACTCTGTAATAAGCATATATGCTGATGGCTAGGTCATCATCTCTACTTCATTTCACTATTCTGTTCTAGGAGCCAAACTTCATCTCAAAGACTTATTGACTACTCTTCTTGTTATCATGATTGTCTTCCGTGTTATAGAGCACCTCTGGTATCACAGATATTTTTTTCCAGAGAAATTGATTAATTTTGATTCTTAAACTCCACGGACCCACATGTTTCAGTCAGTTTGTTCTCAAACTGTATGGGTCTACATGTTTTGTGAAAGAAAACTTCTTGAGAAGGTCAAGATTTTAAAATATATATATATAGTTGTTGTGTTTTTGTAACTGTCTAAGAACTCAATGGTGTGTCTGCAGCGCAGACCAAGTCATTATTTTGCGATGCATTGCAAAAAATTAGAAGTCTCACCTCAGGTTGTGCTTGATAGAATACGGGCGCACGGGTAGCCATGTTCGTGCATATGCCCTTGCGTTCACACATTGAAATGCCACAGCTTCTTTTCTTTTCTTCTCTGTAGCTCTAGCTTTACAATTCCAGCAGCATACGTGCCTACAAGTTTTTCCTAAATATTCGATTGCTATATATCTAACCAAGAAGTGTGAGATGAAATGGCCAAGTAATACCATGAGTCCGCGTAACCACGAGCTTAGTGCTCAGTCGCAATAAAATTGGTTGGTTTGAGCCAGGTACAGTTACAGACCACCAGTCATCGCTGGAGGCTGCATCTTCGATTCAAGAGGCCTCACAGCACGTTTATTTCCCTTTAGAATATAAATGGAGAAAATGTTTAATTGTCTACCCATATACATTTTCCATAGAAACTATCAATATCGAATTCACATACCATCTCTCTTTTTTCTTGTTCCAACGGGAAATCAGTTGGTTATGAAATCAATAAAGTCGCTACCCTTAGCTTCTTAACTTTTTTTTTTTACAAAAAGGGCAGGTGCACTGCCAATTCATTAAAGTAGGAGAGCAGAAAAAAAGTCTCAAAATACAAAAGTTCAGGGAGCAGCTTATGCTGCTAGAATAACAGAGACACATAGTTTAAAGAAAGGATCGGGGAGGTCCCAAGCTAGAAGAAATTGGTTTCCGGCAGTTAAACGAAATTGGTCTAAAGTATGGATGGCTTCACGATCGAATATTCTTCAATTTCCTCTTTACTGAGTAAGGCCACCTGCAGTTCATTCTCTTCTCGTCCTTGGAAGATTCTTTTTTTTGAGGAAAGTGGCAGGTGTTCTGCCTTTGCATTAAAGAAGGAGAAAAAAGCAGTACAAAGACACAAAGACACGCAAAACACACACGCAACCCAGACACAGCACAGAAATTCTGGGTGTGATCTAGGACAGTCTTTCAGTCTTAAAACAAGGGCAAAATAAAACCCTTAACAAAAGCGAACTAGTTCGCCAAGATAGCGAAGATGATATCGTGGAGTCCCTATGGGTGAAAACTTCAGAAATTAGCCGACGCCAGTTCTTGTAGTCGCCATCTTTAGAACGTTGATATCTTCTTTGGCTAGCAAAGCCACTTGTATTGGCGTCTGTTCGCGTCCTTGAAAGATTCTTCTATTCCTCTCTTTCCAAACATTCCACCACGCATATAGGATGTTTCCCAGTGCCTCCTTCTTGCACTGTTTGGGCGTATTCTCTGCGAATTGTGTCAGCCAATCGGCCACTTTCAAGTGTATAGGTGGTGGCTGACTTTGTGTGTCTTGTGGCATCCATTGTATGATGAGATCTCGTACCTGTTGTGAGTATGTGCATTGGATAAATAGATGTTGATTCGTTTCTGCATGTTGGAGGCAAAGGGGGCAAATAACATTGTTATCCCATCCTTATCTGCAGTCGGTGCCTTTTCGTGCATGGCCGTCCAAGCGAAAAGGATTACTTTTGGTTCTGCCCTTGCAGTCCATAAGTGTTTCGTTCTGAACGGTGCGAGGGTTTCTTGGAATTGGGCTTCATACGCTGATTGTGTTGTGTATACACCTTTTTGGCTTTTAATCCACTTCGCCTCATCCAGTTGGTCTTCTTGTAATGTGAGCTGCGATAGTGAGTTCCATAGCTCCACATACTGTTTGATATGATCTGTAGAAGATATCCTTTTGACTGATCGTATCCATCTCTTATCTTGTAGTTCCTTTGCTACTGTTCTTTTTTTGAACCTCGCAATGCGGTATAGGTCTGGGAATTCTTTTTGAGTGGTTTATCTCCCAGCCAAGTATCCTGCCAGAATAGGGTTCTGCGCCCATTCCCAATTGTTATCTTCACATTTTCTGAGAACAAATCCCTGTCTTGTTCATTACAAGGCGTCTCCATGCCGTGCCAAGGCTTATCTTCTTGGCTCCAGTTCAACCATAACCATCTTTGGCGTAGTGCCGTTCCGAATTTGTTCAAGTCTTTTACTCCCAGACCACCCAGCTTCTTTGGGCGTGTGACCATGCTCCATTTTACTAGGCAGTGGTCGGATGCTTTGGTTTCCAAGTCATCGCCTTTCCAAATAAAGTTTCGACAAAGTCTTTCTAGTCTCTTGATGACCCACTTTGGTAGTTGCAGAACCAGTGCGTGGTGCGTGACAATCGAAGTTAATACCGACTTGACTAGCTTTACTCTGCCCGCTCTTGCATTCTGCTTACCTTTCCAGGTTGGTAGCTTTCCTGCCACTTTATCTATGAGTGGGAGGTAGTCAATCCTCCTCAATTTGGTGTCCCGGAGTGGTAGGCCTAGGTATCTGCAAGGGAAGTTTTTCTGCTGCGCTGGGAAGTTTTGTAGAAGCTGGTCCACTTGCTCTTGTTCACAGTTTAACGGGTATATTTCTGTTTTTTGTATATTTAACTTTAGTCCTGTGGCTTCACCAAACGCATGCATAATCTGAGCGAAGCATTGTACATCTTGTGCTGTTGGTGTTAGGAAGACAGCCGCATCGTCTGCATACATTGAGCAAGCAACCTGTGCTGATTTTTGCGAAATCGCCGTTAGCAGTCCGTTCTGTATAGCCTTGCCCAGAATTCTTTGAAGTGGGTCAAAGGCCAGGATGAACATCATTGGCGATAAGGGGTCCCCCTGCCTCAATCCTCTTCTATGTTTAATCGGTTGTCCCGGTGAGCCATTAAGTAGGAATCTGGACGTTGCAGTGGATAGTATCATTGAAACCCATTCTCTCCATCGGTGTCCAAAGCCCAGTTTTTGCATCAGCTCGATTAGGTAGGCCTTGGAAGATTCTTTGATTGCGCTCTTTCCATACATTCCACCATGTGTAGAGTATCACTCCGCATAGTTTCCTTCTTGATGTACTCAGCATCCCTGTTGCTGCCCTCTTGAACCAGTCTACGATCGTCATCAGATTTTGGCTTCTATCTGGAAGTCCTGCAATGTTGTACCAGCTACATATATGTGTTAGCACGTTATGGGCGAAGTCACATCCAATCAGCAGATGATAATTTGTTTTAAAGTTGCTTAGGCATAGTGGGCATGCATATCCCATCCTTTTGATTCTAGATTGTCTGCCGTCATGGCCTTTTCGTGCATGGCAATCCAAGCAAACAGGATGACCTTTGGCTCAGCTTTCGATTTCCAAAGCTTGGTTGTTTCAAAAGGACTTCGTACTCCAGTAAATTGTGCATTGTAAGCAGACTTTGTGCATAGGTGCCATTTGCTGTGATTTTCCATCTGACTTCGTCCCTTCTAGATACGTGAAGTGGTTACTGGCTGAAGTAGGTTCCGTAGCTGAACTTCCTCGCAAAAAAAAGAAGGTTCCATAGCTGAACATATTCGGTTATTTGCTGAGAGGTTTTCAGGTCCAAAATAATGGCCATTATTTTTCTTCAACTAATGGTCATTAGTTCAAGGGTAGTTTAGTAATTGCACTAAAAATTAATATTTTTATCATACAAACTTGTGTTAAATACACCAAAACTTGACTACAATAATAATGATGATGATTAATCAAATTTAAAATAAATATTTTATAACAAATTCATGTAAAATTTGACTAACTTATTAGTTATGATGAATTTTTGTATGATAATCATATTATTTTGACAATATTACCCTTACTAATGGTCATTAGTTATTAACTTCTAAAATTTAATCTACACCATTAGATCCAACTAATGGCCATTAGTTGAAGAAAAATAATGGCCATTATTTTGGACCTGAAAAGTTGCTGGGCCGTGGTGATGTTTTTAACCGACTTTATCCACCTGTGATCTGTCATGTCCTTGTAGACAGTTCTATTTTTGCGTTTGACCAAGGTATACAGCGTAGGGGCTAACTCTTTGAGAGGTTTATCTCCAATCCGTTTATGTTGCCATAATAAGGCTGTTTTGCCATTGTGGACCTGAATCTCGGTGCAGTCCATGAATAATTTTCGGTCCCTTGAGGTACAGGGCGTTTGCATTCCTTGCCATGGTTTATCTTCTTGCGTCCAGGCTTGCCATAGCCATCGTTGGTGCAGCGCAGTTCCAAATTTATTCAGGTCCAATACTCCCAGTCCCCCTAGTTTCTTTGGCCTTTGTACTGTCTTCCAATTCACTAAGCAGTGCCCTCCCGTGTTTGTGTCTTTATCTTCACCTATCCAAATGAAGTTCCAATAGTACTTGTCTATCTTCTTGATTGCCCACTTTGGTAGAACTGACGGCCATCGCATGATGTGTTACCTTGGCTGCCAGCACTGTTTTTACCAGTTGTACTCTTTCTGCCCTGTTCATCAATTTTCCTTTCCAGGTCGGTAGACTGCTTCCAACCTTGTCTATTAGTGCTTGGATATCCACTTTCCTCAATCCTTTTTTGAGTTCCTAGGTACCTACATGGGAAGTCTCTCAATGTTGCCGGGAACACCTAGAGGAGCCGATTCTGGTTAACCGCATTACAACATATCAGATAGATATCTGTTTTCTCTAAATTAACTTGGAGTCCTGTTGCTTGCCCGAAGGTATGCAGAAGCTTCTTGACTTAAATACATGTGACTTTTGTTGTGGCGGGTTTAGAGTATATATAGACCAATTCTAACGGCACTATGTGCATGCCAAATGACCAGATCGTATCTGATCTGAAGTGTTGGTATAATCAAGTACGGCTAGCGAAGGGTTGTAATTTTTTTTAGATAATGGAGCGGAGGGTTGTCATGGTTACCAATCAACATGCAGCGAAGCTTCCATGCAAAGTCAAAATATAGATATGAAGATTGATCTTCCACGAAAGTACAACCCGACGGAGATGATGAGAGAAGATTGCAGTGTGTATAAATGTGCACTATCTTCCAACATTTTTCAAGGAAGCAAACTATATTTAGGACTTAGTTGATTTTTTACTATCATATTTGTATTTGTTTCTAATTAATATCTTAAAAATTTTATATGAAATAGGCTTAGTATTCAAATATAGGTTAAAACCGAAAACTGAAATAATCAAACCGAAATATTTTAGTAAATTAGGTTTAGTTTTGAATTTTCTATAAAGAATTTCGGTTTTCAATATTGCTAAAACCGAATTTCATGAGACCGAAATAACCGAACCGTAATAACCGCATAAACTGAATGCCCTGGCCTAAGATTGCTTTGGTCTTGTGCATGGCATTTTATAGGATTTGTAAAGGGTTCTATGAAGGCCAACATATGCGAGCAACATCTCTCAGAGCAATGTCAGCTAAAGTTAACCCACTCAACAAATGTGTCAAGTCTTGGATTTGGTTTGTGAAAAATCATGTTAAAAAAGCTAATGACTATCAGTTAGTATTAAGAAGCATTAGACTCCCAAATAGACCTGAATCACTCCTGATAGTACCTTTCAATTTGTAGGTGTAGGTCAAGAGAAGCCTTATATCCTTAATACTAATTAGTAATATGTTGTGCATAAAGGTACTATTAGGAGATCAACGCTAATCATGAGATCAACGCTTCATTAAGGATATAATATGTTGCGCATAAAGCTACTATTAGGAGATCAACGCTGCATAAAGGTACTATCCATAAACACTATTAGGAGGTAATATGTTGTGCATAAAGTATCCTTAATACTAATCACGAGATCAACGCTGGCCACTAATGCCCCATCAACTTCGTGGAGTAATGTGGGGCTGGTTGTCATTTGGATGGAAATTAATCCATTGAAAACTTATGACAGACAAGTACGATTGTGCGGTGATGTGAACCAGGGTGATCGATCTTTCAAAAGGTTCTGGTAGATGACGATTCGATGGAGACTTGACACAAATTGATCTGGCTTCCGAACAATACGATCCAAAACTCCGCAATCATAGCACCACGTATCCTATGGTTATCAACCATGTAATGACAATTGACATCGCCCGAAAGGCTAATCCTCATCTGTGAATCAAAGAACACAAGCAAGAACGAAAGAGAATGCAACACAGTTTGCACAGATGAATAATTAAGCTTACAAGTTGGGGTCTCACAAACCGATGTACGTTAAAACTGTTAAAGCAGAATAATCTAAGCAAAACCCAACCCTAACCTGGACGGCGGCTGCTGCTAATAAAGACTTGGGGACGTGCAAGACCCCGTGGATGCAACCCTAATGGGATCACACGAAATACACGGTCCAAAGGCCAAAAACGGTGGCACAACACCGGGACGGTCTCTGGACGTCACAGTGTTTCGATGATTTCCGCTAACTCAGGTCGAATTTTGACATGGGACCAAACCATTGGATAGGTCTTCTTAGCTTTTAATGCATATGTAGAACGTCCCAAATGGAGTCTGTATGCGACCTGGTGTCCGTTTTACTGCGGCCTGCTCCTGGACTTCGAGTCAGACTTGACGCTCGGGCCTTCAATTAGATCCGGATACCTTTTCTGGTCTCCTCCGCCTCTAAATCTCTCTCCATCTCCTTCCTGGTCCTCTCCTTTGTTCCTAAGCAAAATATAATCATTAGGTAGCATACTATTCTCAAGGTTTACATATAATGATTTACTTAGGAACGAGCTCACCTCGAAATTCAATTGTCGGGCGCGAGCTCTAGTGAAATGTCCAGCGGAGGAGTATCATTTGTACCCAAAGGAGTGATGTCCTCATCATGCGGGTCATACTTATTATTTAGTTAAGAGAATAGAACCTGATGAACATAAATGACATTTAACGATGCAATTAATCAGTAGTCCTGTGTTATGTTAACTTAGCCAACGCTGAATGCACAAGGTTCTTCCTATGTACTACTAACTACTTCACTAATCGTAGGACAAATGACCAACCTATCAGTGTTAGCTGCCAACAAAGGCAACAAGTCAGGTTCTTTCCTAGCAGACGCTTTATCTTTCCATACACTCTCCTTAATCCTGCCTATATAGAAAAAGTTGTTCACAATAAATTAGTGTCAAGTTGTTTGTTATTAATTAGGATGTGTAACGAGGTGCCAACTCCATCTATAAGTATAGAGTATTAGTGCTAACCTTATCTCCATAGTCAGGCAATTAGCTTCTTCCTTCTCTGGCAGCTTCAATTGAATCTCTAGCTAAGACAAGAAGAACTACATAGTTAGAGATGAAGCAGCGCCACCATCCCAGCAACAGCAGGGTGTACCCTCCTGGTCAATATCCAACTTTTGATGACCCCTCTCATGTCGTATTCGGTGACCACCGGTCGGTGATGAAGGAGATCGCCAAGGAGCAGTCTCTGGTGACGCAGCTGCGAGCCATCGTCCTTCCTGCACTGCAGGCTGACGAACGCTCCGAGCTTGTGGCCCAAATGTTTCAGAGCATATTGGATTGCTCCAGCAAGGCCATGGCTGAGTTGCAGCTTCTTCATCAGTCTGATGATGCTCCAGCTGATGATACCTCGGTGGATGATAAGAAGAGATTAAGGAGGATTCCTGATGACTTCAACAAGGAAGATGTTAAGCCCCATCACAGGCACAAGCGAAGGTATGCATGCATGTGAGTTGGCAAATTAGTACTACGTTCCAGTGAAATACATGCTTTTTTCATATATAAAGCATATGTGATTCAGTTTTTTATTGATTGTTTTATTGCAAACCATTTTAAAGCAGGAGATTAGCTGACTCGGTGTCACTTAAAACGCCTGTTCCGCACTATGATGGCCGCCAATGGAGGAAATATGGGCAAAAAAATATCAACAGAGAAAAACATCCAAGGTAAGTTTCTTCTTCTTCTTCTTCTTCTTCTTCTTCTTCTTCTTTCTTCTTCTTCTTCTTCATGATGTTCCAATAAATTGTCGTGTCTATGATACGACATTAAGTTTCACAAGCTTGTAATCATATTATAATTTAATTATACAGGAGCTACTATAGATGCACCTACAAACAAGAACAAGGCTGCAGTGCTACAAAAACGGTACAACAAGATGAGAGCATTGGCGCTGATCATCCACTGATGTACACGGTCGTCTATCATGGTCAACATACTTGCAAGGGTAACAATTGTAGCGATTCATGTACAGATGACTCGGAAACAACGACAACGATGCAAAGAAGCAGCGATAGCCAATCCAGCATCTCAGGGAATTGTTCGGATCCCTGTGACCATGAGAGGTCCCTAGATGGTAATAAGCTGACTAACAAATGTGTAGATTTGATGGAAGAAAACATGTATGAAGCATTAGACATGACTACATTTTCTTCCTTGGAGTTGGACAGTTGGGAGTTGGATTTATTCCGAAGATTGGCGCCTGATAATTAAAATATAGGTGAACAAGCTAGTGGTCAAGCAGCACAGTCTGAAAAAATCAGACGATAAATCTCTATATCGTATTAAGCTTCAGATATTGTTATCTAGGCAACAAATATTTCTTTGGCCAACATTTGTAATTTGTTGTATTATTCAACAAATAATCAGTGGGAGATGGAAAAAGGATTTATATTTACAATCTTCAAAAATGTTTGAGAGCAATATTGAACTTATATTGCAGCTGTAAGGTTATAGAACAAAAACAAATTCCATGACCCCTTCAGTTATCCACACTCTAGAACGATTTCACAATTGCATGTGACACAATCCTAATTACCAGGATAAAAAATTATGTTTGATCCTAAGAATTGGGTTTTGAGTTTCAGAATAATGGTTTTGTGTCATATGTCATGCTCTGATAGTGGATCTATCTGCATAAAGTGGATCCTCCTTAAATTAACGTGGCTTTCAATATGCATCAGAGATATATCAAACAGTCTAACTAATAATCTTCTATAAAAATTACAAACATCTGTCATGCTTTAGATGCTCACGGCTGATAGTTATTTGTTGCCATAACCAAGAGCATCATATGTCACAAGATTGTCCTACGTGCTTGTAATTATTCATCTCTACATACCATCCATTTTTTAATCAGAAAACTGCAATTAGAAATCAGCTGGGGGTAGACCCATAAATCAATTTATTGGGTAGCATAAAAGTATATATATCGGCAGGGATGAGATATAAGTGCACTGATGATGTCAATGAATAGATGCGAGGAACCACACTTTCTTATCAGTATACCAATCCTTTCCATTTCACCAACATTTGACCAGATCCATGCAATACACTGATGGCATCACTACTTACATCAACTGGTTCATGTATACCATGCCCATCAATATAATTCATGCAATGAGGAACCTTTCTTTTCTTTTTCTTTTTTGCTTTGAGTGACTATTTTTGTTCATATACTGGTCATCTAAGAAGATACCTCTTCAGGATCAAACAGCTCACAACTATTATCATCATTGGTGTGAAAATCTAGGTTAGGGTGACACTAAGATGGGAATGGAAGAAAAGATAAAAATCATGTAATGGAAAAGGCAGCCTGACAAGCAGACTGTGGTAAACCAGCTGTGCATAAAAGAGCAGATGGAGCTCAACGTGAACATGTCTCATCCCTTGGAAGCATCTCCTGGACCAAAAGCATTGGATTCCTTATGTGATTGATTCGTTCTATATTAAGGGATACTCTAGTACAACCTTAAAAGGGTAATCATATCAGAGTTGTTCATAGGCATGCTTGCATCAGGGACCAACTACGCATAACTAATTAGTCTATGACGACATATAAGGTGGCTAATTGAATAGTTAATGGTGGGGTACATTTGACCGGCAGCCGCCACAAGTTTGTCGTATATGCTCTCGTTCCACGTGCAACTATATATGGCCATTTATTCAGAAAATTGATGTTGCAACCAGAAATTTTATATATTTGTAGATCAGAAGTTTAGTCCACACAAGTTGATATTTCTCTATATTCTCAAAAAAGTAGAATATGTTGGATGTAAACTAACATCATCTCAGAAAAGTGGAACCAACTGATTAATTGACACTCGATAGTAAATAATATTAAACTGTCTGTCATTTTACCAAACACCTGATGAAATCCAAACAAGAAAGTGATCGCACTAATAAAATCAATCTTGCCAATAAATATAGCTGTGTACTCTGTCAGAAACGGTTGGATACTTGGATGTTATTGTTCTTCGTACATCTTCAAGTATATATTTCTTTGGGAGTTGAAGTAAGTGCCTGCCAGGTGCGAGTGCATTTACAGTGATATTCTACATTGTTTAGTGAGGTGATGGGGACATCTTCATAAAGTTGGACGGGCAAAATGAAATTTATTTATTTATTAACGGATCAGGAATACAAAAAGGTGAGAGGTAGCTCAGAGGTCGTCCTCCGCAATTGTCACTAGAAGTTTTCCTTGCATATCAAAACGGCCAGTTGAAGGGAACCGCGGCGATCCATTGAAGTAACATATCTGAATCGTTCATTAAAGAAATCGATCGACAGGAAAATTGAATCACGAGTATATGAAATAATGGAGGGTGGAGTGACTGACCACCGGTGATTAGAGAAGAGATCCTCTCTAGATTTTTCCTCCACCAGAGCTGGAGCCCTCCTCTCGTCGTCGTCGGGCTTGGGTTTGGGTATTTGCTTCATCTCATCTCGCTGCTGGACAATGGTATTCTTAATGAATGGGCCTCTAGTCCATATTTATCACGTATCTAAGAAAAATTCAGGCCTGTATGGTCTAACAACAGATTGTCCAGGTTTTAGGTCCAAGGATTAGTAACTTTTTTGTCATGAGGCCCAAACGGCTACCGCACCCTGTCACTTATAGGCCGAGCAACATGTTTGCCCTCCAGCTCCAGCTAGCCCAAACAAAGGGGCCCAAGGCCATGCTTCTCTCTCTCTCTCTCTCTCTCTCTTTCTCTCACACACACACACACTCTGAACGTTTCTGTTTTTCACTAGTACTGATCAATTGATGCATCACGCAACAGCAATCCTCATCAACCTCTGAAACTTCACGGTTTGTTTTATTCAAAAAAAAAAAAAACTTCACGGTTTGTGCATGCCACGCCAACACCGCTGTCCTTTTTCAGGCAGCGATTGAACTTCTTTTGATGCATAAAAGTCCACCCGCTATCACTCTCACCGACGTTGTTGCGGATTCCTAATAAGTTATTTTCAGTGTCACGTTGCCACCACAAGTCTGAAGATATAATATTGTTGGCCAGCAGCCTCAAAGATAGCTTAGAATAATACTGGTAGCAGTTCATTATTTCCGATGACTGCCGTGTCGTCCCAGGCTGCTTCGCCTTGCTTTCTCCATGACAATGCTGTTTTATTTTTGAATAAGCTATAATTAACTAGGAATTCCAACCCAATTATATCAACATCTTTGAATGAAGAACAAGAACTATAAAGTGGCCCATAACACAACTTGATTCCTAGTTCCCTACACATGGGTGTTGGTATTATCAAACTGGCATCATTATTTAGGCGCTGCATTTGTATTTTTTTCTCAAAAATATACAAGAGTGGCACTTCATATATTAAGAAGGAAGCACGATAACAACCTGAATACAATGCACGCCAGGGCGCTGCATTTGTCATATTTGAGAACAATTCTTTTCTGAAGGAGAGTAATATTCTTTTCTTAACCAGAGTAGCAATTCGTGAAGAAAGCAAAGGTTAAAAATGTTCACGAGATTCAAATGGCAAAGTTACATTCGCATTGCAATTTTTTTAAGGTAGTAAAGTGCAACAATCTCTTAGTATTTGTCATCCAAACTTCTACATAAAGGTAAGCAATTGTCAAAAGTTAGCATTTACTATTTTCTATC
Organism: Chloris gayana; assembly: GCA_031894775.1. Taxonomy (NCBI): domain Eukaryota; kingdom Viridiplantae; phylum Streptophyta; class Magnoliopsida; order Poales; family Poaceae; genus Chloris; species Chloris gayana. The sequence continues at coordinate 230,845 of JAUNZO010003997.1, read as the reverse complement.
TTCATATATATACTCATCATAAAGTTCTAAGCTTCCAGGAACCATCGCACCGCCTCGGATCTATCATAAGTGTACCACAAAAATTGTTTAGCAGATAATTAGCTAGATGCATCCCGGAGTTTTCTAATAATATCAAACAATTGCACGCATCAGCACAATAGCACATGGTAGCACTTTGTAGTACCAGTGCCACATTGAAGATATTGGATCAATTAGATCGTCTTATTTTTCTCTCTTCTGTCAGTCTCTCAGTATTCAATCACGGGTTTGCAAGCAGGTTTCTGTGCATCCGTTCCATTGTTTATGACCCATCCTCATGGTGTGCTCAAAGGAGAATAAAATCAAAGCCTTAAAGCTCAACATGATCTCTAGTATCAAGTTGCATTTCCTGAGACGAAGTTGCTTTTGAAGGTTTGAATGTGCAAAGCGCATCATGGTCGGTAACTACACGCCTGCCTTCCATTTCCAAAATGGCTGTGCAGTTCATGCAGTGCTGTTATTATCTAATTAAAGAAGTGCCAACTATTTTGAAAAAAGTACCACGGCTCTCCTCAAACTTAACCGATGTAATTAAGGAGCTTCAGAATTTACCCATTAATAAGTGGGGTTTTCGGTTCAACATACTCGTCAGTATTTTGGACCGAAAAATTCCTCCACTGATACCGTGGGCCTTTGTAATAAGTCCCTTTAATTGTGTCAGACTAATACCTTGATTTCTTTTACCAGAATTTTTTACTTCAAATATTGCATGAAAAGTGGAAAGAATACTAGTGGGATGAGCTGTTTGCCCAAATGTTGTGTTAGAATAAAATTAATAAAGCTACTGTATATGCTTCACTATTTGAACCGGTGACCAGAAAGGTCGCTCTACCAGTCTCCCTGTTCCTTCAATAAAATAATGCATGAGATGATGCGGCTTCTTCTGTAGCCACAATCTCAATGGTTAAAATATTGCCATGCAAAGTAATTAAAATCCGTATGGTTTCTATGGCACGTCGAGGTTAGTCAGGTAGATGATCAGTGTCACGTTTAAACAGAAGATATCAGGTGGATGCCAGCAAACAAAATATATAAGTAAATATGGATTCAGACCTAAAACAACGACTTAGGAATCCTCTCGAATTTCACATCAATCTTATAGGAATTTCACAGGAAATAATTCAATTTCACAGAAAAAATACATGACTAAAGGAAAGTTTCTCCAATTCAAAGGAGGCCCCGAAAATGTCAATCTCACTACCGTTGTTTTTTAGAAGAGCATAGAATCAGCACTCAAGTAGCGAAGTGCTGATGTAGCCATCATTCTGCAGAGTAGAAAGAATGGTTAATTGCAAAAATCATCACATATGTCACTTTGAGTTTGATATTACTGTCCATAAGTCTTTTTGTTGTAAATTTCCACCCACCCACAATACTTTATTGCAAAAACTACCCCGGTCTGTACATGCTTATTCAATTTCATGTGTTTTTGCACATATAAATTCAATAGAAAAATCTAAGTTAACTAAGTTTAAGATTAGTTGAGTTTTTGAATGAGTCTTTATTTTGAAAAGTTCTTGAATGAGTTCTATTCATCTTATTTTCATAAAAAAACACTTCCAGATTTCATGTCTAAGAAACATCATCTAAATTTGTACTTCTCCTTTTTTGTTTATTTCCTAAAATATATGAAGATTATACTTTCGAATTTTTTTGTAAGATTGATATAAAAACCATTATCTAATTCGAATGACTTAAAACGAGTTGAATCAATTAAACATGTGTAAACATGGGTGACTTTTGCAACTAAATCATGTAGATTGGTGGTTATTTGCAACAAAATGACTTATAGGTGAGAATCTCGAACTTCAAGCAACATATGGGGGTGGTTTATACAATGATTCCTGGAAAAAAGGAATATTTATTACTTCATTATCATGGCAACTAATGGTAATGCTTAACTAGAAGCCAGGCAAGGTTTTTGTGCATGTGTGCGGGCCGCTCCCTCTCATGGAACTGAATTGAGAAAGACTACTTGGTGGAAGTTTGTTTAATAAATCGATGAGGTATATATATTGTAAGCTATGGATTCCAATGCTAGCCTGTGCCGGTGGGATTGATATCCACCAAACCCAAGATTTTGTACTAAAGCTATGCCTCCTTTTTGATTTAACAAGTAATATAAGACCAAGCTGTGAGTTTTCAGAAAATGCACAGCCAGGGCATGAGCTGTTGTCTTGCACATGGATTTATACTGACGTTTGCATTATGTTATTCACATGTTGCCAGCTCTCTGATGCCAACCTCACTCCGTCATCTCCTCTCCGTTACAGATCACCGCCCCTATGGCGAGAAATCCGGAGTGAACGTTTCTCCTGTCGGCTGTATTTTATCTTTCTGTTATTTTTATATAATTTTTAACTACTAATTAAAGTATTGGCTGGTGGTTTTGAAAAACTACTGACAAGTAGTTTAAGAATATGTTTATAAATTTACTAATTATCAAGAGATTTGACTTTTATGAAATACAATTTTAGGATATGAGTCATACCCTATTGTAAGAATAATAATGAATACATTATTAACATAAAAATAATTAGGTTAATTATTTTTTGTTTATATTATGATAACAATAAAATTATTTATTATAAATATATTTTTTTGACAATATTACTGTTAAAATCGTAAAATATTGATTTGTAGTTGTTTATTTTCGATATTAGATTTCTATACCGTTGAATCAAACTATTGACAAAAGGTACTGTCTAGTATTCTAGAACGAAACTCCTCGAAAAAGTAATACTCGTATGGAGAGGAAAAAGAGTGAAAAGCATCAAGAGGAATATGGAGGCGCCGTTAGGGGAGTTGCAGAGGTGGCGACGCGTGTTACTAACGTCGAAGACTGCTCCTGCGCCTGCACCGTCGTTGTTTAAGTTTAACTAGCGAAATTAGCGCACTTCGTTGCGCTCATTAGGTAAAAAAATTATAATGAGAAAAACTTTTTTATGTGAGAATAGTCACAAATATTGTGAAGATTTTTTAGAATTAGACACAAAATCAATAGCACCTAGTATGACCCAATAGCCTCACCATGCCATCAAGATCCTCCTCTTCATTGCAGACTTAACAGTGACCACAATGCTGACCAGACCCATGCAATTTTATTTGGTTGATGTCTTGGCGTTCTGTCATCATATCACACCACCGAATCCATTTATCATTCTACGTGTGGCCTCCTTCTTCGACCGTGCTGCATTTTTTAACTCTGGTTAAGGAAGAGGCAAAATGACGGCCGCGCACGGACCGAACTTGTCGTCGTTTCGAGAGGAGGCGCTGTGTTTGGGGTCACCAGTGTGGCGCAGGCGCGAGCGGCGTGGGGAATCAAGGAGGCACTGGCGACCAAGGAGATCCGATAGACCGCAACGCCGGTGACCAGGTTTTGCAGGGCATCTGACGGGATGACCACATGGGCGTAAAAAGTTCCCAGCAGTTGGGTCGTGGAATAGAGAATTTGTGGCTATGAAGCTGCCACGTCATGCACTTGAGGACGGCCACGCTTCCAAGAAATGACGTGTCGGATAGGTAAAGTGGCCACATAGTCCAAAATACTCTCCAAGCTGCTAGTCATTGCTGAATCAGCTTTAGACTATGCTATAAATAAAGATGGTCAGAGGCTCTGAGAGCAGGCCGCCGAGCGAGTTCTCCGAATAAACGTCTTCTCTTCAGTTCAACCTCCCTCTCCAGTTCTCCATTTCTGTCCGTCATCCTTGCCATGGCTCTGGACTCTGTTCCTCTTTACCCCGGCGACCTTGGATCCAGCAGGGCCACCAGAACCCATCAAAGAATCAGGTACATACCATGCGTGGATGAGTAGTGTGTCCTGGTGCGAATCCACTTCTAAATTTCATATAGAGACCTTGTTGATTTTATTTTGCTACAATATACTCAGCAGGAAGGACGAGCACAGCTGGACGACGAACACATACGCGCCGTACGACGATGGCCACCAGTGGAGGAAGTACGGCGAGAAGAAGCTCTCCAACTCCAACTTCCCAAGGTTCGTCCTTCTTGGCATCTCTATCTGTGCATGAACTCCTATGTTTACTGTTTTAAAGAAAATGGTTAATTTTTAGTACTAGGAGATTTACTAATTTTTTAGGTACTTCTAGGCGAGTGGTGACCTGAAACATTCAAACCTGTAGAGAAATTTTACCTTTTTTAATACATCAAAAACTCAGACTTATTGGATTTTGATTGATGCTACTTGGGTGACTGCGTCTCCTGAAGTTCAAAAAAAGATGTACTTTATATCTTAAGTATTTCTGGCGTTCTTCCGGAATGAGCTGTGTTAGAGTGGTTCCATGTGCCAAATCTTGACTAGTGTAGTTCAGGTTCTGCTCATTGTCTATTTCTTTATTTCCCGGCCAAAATCATCAAGGCCCTTGTATATATCTTGGTAAATTCTGCCATAGAGCACAGTTGGCCAACCCAGTGGCGTCAAGTTTCACATGTCTTAGCAGACCCAAAAACAGAAACAAGTGTTTCCTTCGGCCAATTTGTATGTCCAAGAATCGGATCACCGCCTAGTGCGCCTAACGTTTGTATTTCAGAGGACGGTTTGGTCAATGCATATGGATTTTTTCAAGAAAAGCTGTTATAGGGCATATTAAATTGTTTGCTTTGTTCTCAATTAGCTAGTAGTCACTACCTGGTAGAATTGTCAGGTGGACAGGTGTCGGCAATACCCTAGTTGGGCGAAAGAAAAACAAATGTACACCGATTAAAAGATGTTTACGCATTGACCATAGGGGAAGGAACCTTCATGGCGGCAGTCTCTTTTCTAATTGACAACTCAAAAAGACAAATACATTCTTCAAAGTGTGGGTGTCTATGAATAGAGAATTAACAAGTTGCCCACCTTTATTACCTGTCATTTGCAACTAGTTTGAAATCTAACCAGCAAACTAAAAAATTAATCACCATCATCTCTGCTTCCCACAATTTGTTTCCAAAAGTTGCCAAATATTAGTGTCTGCACCGACAGTCTGTTTTTTTCTTTTTTACCAATCCTGGGACGTGATTGGCACGCTTGCAGACCCCATCTTTCTTGTTAAACTGTCAAGAGCTCGTTAATAGGTTGGCATCTAAAGTTTCCTTTTCTTAAAGGCAGTGATTGCAGTAGATGAAGCGGTGTTAAAAGTGATTATTTATGCTCTTCCACCTAATTTAGGTAGGCTAAAATGCGGACGGAGGTGGGTTAGACAAAAGATTTTCAAATACATTTTGTCCATTGCTGAGTTGAACGGACTTGGACCCTTATTAAGATGTTTCATTTTCGTGCAAAAGTCCAGTTCGACAAAAAAAAAAAACAATTGTCTTTGAGGGAAAGTTCGACAATTGCTAAGAAGAATAAGACAAGTTGATACACTGAACGTGCAAAGAAGCCTTTTAAAAAGACGTTGTTCAACCGTCCAAAAGGAGCTTCATTAGTTTATGACAGCGCCCTTTTTGCTTGTACCAATCAAAGAGTACGGTTGGTTAGTTTGTAGATTTTAACACATATCAGTTGAAAGTTAATGAAAATCTCAAATTCAGGATCTTCCGCTTCACGAATTTCATGGGGCATGTAGGTTCAGAGCTAGGCCAACTTACAAGTGATGTCCCCTCGGTAGTCAACTTCCTACATCCTCCTCTTCTAACGTATGAGTGGCAGACATGCTGACGAATAAGTATTCTTTTTCCTTTTGAAATCAATCTTTATTTTCTGGTTTCAATATTTATTTGCATGTAGCACCTTATTGAATAATTTTTCCTTTGTCCCTTCAAAAATGAAATTATGGATTCATTTCGTTCCATTTTCAGGTTCTATTACAGATGCACCTACAAGAACGAAATGAAGTGTGCCGCTACAAAGCAAGTCCAGCAGAAGGACACCAGTGACCCGCCGTTGTTCTCGGTAACTTACTTCAACCAACACACCTGCACCAGCAGCTCAAATCCCATAGGAAGCAGTAATGCTTCTGCGCAATCATCTTCGAAGAAGGCGGTATCAATCTGCTTCAGCTCGCATAGCAGCAGCAGCGAGCCGCCCACGTTCCTGACATCCGCAACTACAATGCCATCACCGAGCATTCAACCTTACAGAGCTAACCAAGAGCTTGATCCAAGCGCCTGCACAGGCCAATTCCAGTGGACAGGCACATCATGTCCTATTACCAACAGTTCAGTGAAGATGGAGGCTGACAATTTTTCAGAATCAAGCTCTTTGTCCAGCAGCACCAGTGCTCCATCGAGGACATTGCTACCGATCGGTCAGTCCAGATGCATCGAGTACTTCCAGTTCTTGTGATCATATTATGTTCAGGAACGGAAGTAATATATCATAAGAAGCCGCTAGGTGCATGATTCTAGTGCCAAGTGGAGTTTGTATCTTGAGTTGGAGGCGATATTGCCGCCCCGGGCCTGAAGCACAGGGAACCAACAATAATCAACTGATCCCCGAGTAGACATCACCATACTTGCTCTTTTGCTTTCTGATTCAAGTGACATTTTTGTGCTTGACTGATGAAAAGAATAGCATTCAGTGTTTTTTTAATCTGATACATGATACAAAAAGAAAAACGTTTCTATAGCGGAAGTTAAAGCCATTTGTTTGTTTGGACATTATATACTAGTATATGTCCGAAGTCCTGATAACAAATTATATTGGTTATTCTGATAGTAAATCATGAATATTGCTGGATTATTGTCTATATTTAGTTTTTTCAGTCTGTATTTTACAAGGAACAAATTGATTTGTCTATCATAATGAAACCACAGGTCATTTTGTAGTTAGCAATCACTTGTAAGAAATGTGCAATCAGATCTTGAAGAGATTCTTAAATCTGAGAACAAAGGATCTTGGGTCTTTCAGTCCAATATTTTTATTTCGACGAACACAACATATCCTGCACTCCAAAGTTGTAGCGGAGAACAGACATCAAAACTGTTTTCTTTTAGAACGGAGATCAAAACTGTTGAGTTGGCTTAAGAGCATCTCCAAGATCTGTATATGCCCTTCTATTTTAAAGTTTATAAATTTTTATTGAAAAAAGCAATCCAATATATGCTTTATATACATTCATATTTTTCTAATAAGTAAATACTTATCTGATTAGTTATATTGAGCCAGCCATGTTGACTTGCTACCCGTCCTAGATAAGCGCTTGTGTGAGAGAAGAAAAGGATAAATAGTGATGTCATCGCATGTAAATATGATTTCAAACATAAGAAATGTGATAACTCATAAATTAAATATCTAAATTGAAAACAGATTTCACCATTTTATTCGTAACGATGAAACCTTTAAAACTAGATCTCACTTGCCTATATTTCAATAATTTTAAAGATAGAGATAAAAAAATTAGAGTCTGTCAGATCACTAATATCTTTTAGAGGATGTTTTATTTTAGAAAACAGCTAAAATCAGAACTGAGCTAATCCTTTTTACCTACGCTCTTGGAGATGCTCTTAGCGTTACAGCACGGATATTTCACACGAACGACGTCCACATAGTGCTGGCCAAATGGGCCACCCGGAACGGCATGGCATAGAAAGGCCCGGCTCGTGGAATTTCAGGCCGGCATATTTCCGCCGAGGCGTCGACCCACGACCCGGTAGGCATGGTAGCCCATTAGCACATTTCAGCCCGCATTCGTGATGAAAAATGGAGGTGAAAAAATATATTTGCAGCAGGATTTAATCCAACATCTAACCACCGGGCTATTCCAACTTACATGTTTACATACAAACTATATATATATATATATATATTTATTTATTTATTTATTCGTACTTTTCAGGTCATGCCTAGCTGGGCCCATTTCGTGCTTTGTCGGGCCCATGATTAAACGGTCCGTGCCCATGCCGTCCAACAGGGCTGCACCTTCGGCTCGAGCACGAAACTAAATGAATCATGCCTTGTTTGGCCAGCTGTATGTCCACGGCAGCTTCCAACTTCCATAGTGTGCTTTAAATTTTGTTTGACAGCAGCCCAACGAAGCCAGACGGTCCATGAAGAGCACGGGTGGGCTACAGAATAAGTGGGCCTCCTGAAAGTAGAAAGTGCAGACAAACGGTTCAAATTGATTTTTTCTCAGACCCCAACTCCGTTTATTATTTTATTTAAACTATTGTGTTATTTATAATTAACGCAACAAGCTGAGACCCTGCATGCATATATTTGTTAAAAGTTTTAAAATTTTAATTTGAATTTTACGCATTGTTCCAGTAGTAAAAAATTAATTTATTCTGTAGTTAATATTGATTATTCTAATAGTGAAAATTACTTGTTCTAGTGTGTTACAAAAATATTTTTAAATTAATTTATAAATATTTAATTATTGCAGCAGTAAAAATAAATTCTTCTAGAAGTAGATTTCGTTTGTTTGAACAATAAAATCCAGACGTGACAATCAAATGTTTCATTGTTATTACAATTTCAATTTCAAATTGTTGAATTTATTTCAATGAGAATCAAATTGATCATTAATAGAGTGCTTTGATGTAGGATGACAATGCGGGTCCCGGATGTAAGGCCCCGATGGGTTTGGCACCGACGGGTGCGGTTTTTTTCCCACTCGCGGGTGATCCGTGGGGCCCCGAATCTATCCATATATTGAACTATGCATATATTGACACCCAAATCTATACATTTTATATAATTTATATACTTGTTAAACCTTTTTTTATGTTAGATAAAAATATATATTGTAGTTATGTGTTGATTTTAATAACACATATATATATATATTTATTGTGTTTATTTTCTATTTTAATATGTACTCCGTTCGTAAATACAAGCATTTGTTGACTTTCAGATCTTCCATTTGACCACTCGGCTTATTCAATATATTTATAGTATTTTGTGATAATTTAATTTATGCTTAGATATATTTTAAGTATGACTTCTTTATTTTTGTATTTGTACACATTTATTAAATAAGACGAGTGGTCAAACGTGATCTCCGAAAGTCAACGAATGCTTATATTTCTAGATATAGTACATGGAAGACCCACGGGAGACCCGCACCCACTCAAAACCCGACGGATGTGGACGCTGGTGTGAATTTCCACCCGTGGGTGCGGATGCGGGATGAATTTCCACTCGTTGCATATCTCATCACGGATGGGCTTTTGCTATACCCGCACCGAACATGTCCCGTTGCTATGCCTACTTTGACGTGAGTTATTCAAGTGGATTGTGAGAAAAATAAAAAGAACAGCTAATGGCCGAATTGTGCTTGGAGCTGATGGGCCGTGGCCCATGATACCTATAGGAGCACTCCTGGACGGTAAGTACGAGCTGAGTGGAAACAGTCAATTGCCATCATCATGACTCACTCTGCTCTGCTCTCTAGCTGTAGTGGCGACTGTGCTTGGTTCATGCGAAGAATCCCATGATACCCAAAGAAGAAAAAATAACTTTTCCGTTATAACACTATTTGTTGCGGACAGTTATGTGTGCCAATGGATACGTCCAAATATCATTGTGTCAGAGACTACGAAGGCCATACATAATGCAGGTGAATTTCCTGGTTTTCCAAAAAAGGGATGCTTCGGGTTTAAGGTAGTGGACTGGTACGTTGTGCGTTCCTTTTCGTTGCTGACTGGTCGTTGGATGACCTCTTATTGAGAGGAATGTTCATGGGTCCCTGGATCTTGTCTTTCTCGGACGACTGGTCTCTGCTGCAAGTTTCATTCGTTCCTGGGCTGCCATGCCATCGCTGTCTCTCGTGTGAGCGCACGCGCTGCAGAGAAAACAAAAGAGGACGCGTGAAATTCTAGCTAGATGTGTGCATCGCGTGGTGAAATCAAGTACGAACTGATACTGACGGTAGCAGTGAAAATTTATATATATATGGAAAGAGTCGATTTGCAAAGTAAAAAAGAAGATCTAAGGCAAGGATCCGCGTTGAATTATGTCCTTGTTGGACTTGAGCGTAAGCATGACAGGCGTCCTCTGATGTCAACATTACCCCACCTGTATAGCAATTAGCAGTGCACTAACTGATCATTTTGACACCATGAAGTGCTGCCATTACATTGATGCCCTGTCTCTAGAATTTCTTGGATACGACTAGGTGTTTTCTCTTTGTTATTAGTAATAGAGGCCGTGCTGCCGAGCATCAACGCTCGTCCAAGGTTCAAATTCAGATTTCTATCGCTTACTTTAGTGAATGCCAGAGAACTGGCATTGAGAGAGAAAAAAGAAGCAAAAGATAATAAGGTGGTAAAGCATTGGACAACATAATTGATCACCAGAAGAGAGGACATGGCTTAGAATGAATCAGATCACTGGGTGTATGTTCCTGCATGCTATAGAGCAGTTGCAGTTATAATATGAAAAGTAATGGAAAGTGCCAAGGGTGGAGGGTGGGCTGCTGATAATTGCAACTTATGTTGTACTAGTATAGTATAAAGCAAGTTGCTATTTATCAATCCCTCTCCAGACATCTTGATTATTCCAACCTGGTAAAACAACATTTCTTCAGCTCCTTGCATGCAACACGTGTTTGTGGTATTCATTAATCGGACTACAGGTTCTATCTTATAATTTGCAATATAACATTAATCTAGGGAGTGCCGATGGTTATAGGTTTTACATCAATGATAATATATATTCGTTTTAATAAATTGTTAGCGCTCTAACAAAATATATTTTTTGCAGTGAGTGAAATTGTTAACACTGTCTTGTGTGGGTTCATTTAGAAGGGGAAAAACTTGTATATATGCTAGCAAATTGTTTTTGCCTCCAGTCACGTTTCTGAGATTGGAATACGCAGAACAGTAATTTGGCTGATTCCGTGATCGTGTGGACAGAGCATCAGCTCTGACTTCGACTACGCTTAATTCTGACCACAGTCGTGGTACGGCACTTCTGTTCATCGGGAAACTAATTAAACGGATAGTTAGCTGCAATCATTTGTCCGGCTGATAACATTAAAACTTGTTGTGTAGGATCTAGGAGCTGGCTCCGGTCCACGAGCACATGTTACACTAGATCGTACTCTGCTGACGTGCTAACTCTCCGCGTCGTCAACACTAATGAAGAAGGGAAAACATAAGATAATGACTGAGCTTTCTATGTACTACTACTTAGCAACGGCAGACGAGCACAGATCAGCTTCTATGAATCTTCATACCTCGTCCTCCCTTTAGTATTTAGTGAGCACACCTGCCCCTCCACTGATCCATATAATACTATCGCTACTACTAGTTGCTAGCTTTACTTCCCTTTATGTCCATCTATATAAATCCACTCATCCGTCAATGGATTAGCTTACTCCTTAATTACCTCGCGCTCTAAGCACATACCGATCGACTGGAATTGATGCCATGGCTTGCCTACCGAATGATCGTGAGGGCGCTGTGAGGGAGGTTACCCGTGTTTACGAGCTCATCAAGACCAACCAGCCATTTCTCCTCCTCCAAGACCAGCTGGGGCTGCAAGAAGAGCCGCAGGCGACGGCTCAGCTCCTTCTCAGCGAGGCGCTGCGAGCCCTTAACATCGCCCTCTCCGTCTTGAAGCAACAAGAGGGTAGTGGCCCAATAATTGCATCGTCGCCACTGGGCATCAAGGTCGAGCCTCAACTGTCACCGTCCAGCCCTGCAAATTCAGTAGCCGATTCCAGTGGAGAAACCGGCATATCGGCAAGAAGAGGCAAAAGAAGAAGGTGCATATCTATCTATCCATTTCAATCCAAAAATTTATCGATCGATGTGCCTGAGTCTTTCAATATTCCTTTGGATTTTGGACTGCCCGGTGTCTCTTATACTGATTTGTTCATGTACTCTGACTGTATTGCAGACCAGTAACTGAAGGGAAGAGCTTATCATGGGTCATTATGACCAATGTTCCTTATGGGGATGGCTACGAGTGGAGGAAATATGGCGAGAAGAGTATCAATGGCACCCAGTTCACAAGGTTACCCTTTGCTTCCATCTAGTTCTTCTGCCTCTATCAAGTCTCAAGGATGCATACATAGCCTATAGCTAGTTCGTTCAAAAGAGGTCGATCGACATGCTGAAACTGAAACCTTGCTCTTCATGGTATATTCTGCAGGAGTTACTTCAGATGCACCCACAAGGACGGCAAAGGTTGCCTCGCGACAAAGTACATCCAGCAAAAGGACAACAGTGACCCGCCTATGTTCGAAGTCACATACAACAACGAGCACACTTGCAACTGCACTACTGCCCCACCACCTGCCAAGAAAAATAATCTTCCAATCGGAGGAGGTGCCAATAATCCTCCTAGTGGCCACTATGATTTCATGATCAAGCAAGAGGCAACTGTTGTGCCGCCTCCTCTTACAGACGTTCCTTTGGACGATCTGATGCCGTGCGAGGAACCGTTTCCGATGGCTGAGCACTACGTTGCTATGGGTTCTGGCGGTACGGGACTGATCATGACGGAAGAACTACTCATGGGAGATGCCTATGAATTTCAAGATCTCGATCTTCAAGCACTACTATCTGGTTTTATACAAGGGCCGGCACAGTTTTCAGCAGACATAAATCTTTTTTTGAATAATCATTTTCAATAGAAGTAGATTAACATGACTCTTCTTTAACGTTGGCTTTTTAGACACGTACTGAAATATTAGCAAGTAAGAAATAAATCTGCATGGTGAGATTTGTATATTAGTCCTAGGAATTCTCCCTTGCTGCAAAAAAAAAAAGAATTATGGCAAAGGAAAAGGAGAGTTTACAGGGACTGTTGTATCGGGCAAATCTAGCATGAAAACATCAGGAAGATAAAATAGGGAATAATCTTGAGTGTCTGGTGCTTATATATAGCAATTATTAAGAGATGGTAAAAATAATTGTACCCAACTGCCTAGTTCATAGGATTGTGAGCAAAAAGACCATCCACCTCGTGCATTATTTTGAAATAACATGATAAAATTATATCTTGATATTTGGCCTAGAAAAGAAGGTATCATATAGTGAATTAAAAATTAGCATACTCCTGATAATGAAAAACGAGAAAAACTATGTCCATTATGGAAAATTAAGAGTGGGCCAAAAGATGCAAGGTAGCCCAATACTCAGTCCAAACAACTTGGTAGTTGGTACTCACCAACTAAGGAGCGGTGACACATGCAATTGAGATTTTTGGTATTTTGCTCACAAAATCAGTGGGATTCGTTAAAATGCCCACAACTCGTTGGGCTTCACTAAAATGCCCAAAAGCAGCACACACTCTGAATTCACGTTGCCGGCTTACCGGCTTCAAGAATGCAAAACAGAAGAGCAGTTTACTGAGTATGTACTAGTTTCGTGTGTATTTTATCAAAGACCAAGGAGATGTGGGTGTTTTTTTAAGCCCACTGGTTTCATTGGGGAAAATAGCAAAAATCTCCATGCAGCTTGAGTAGACCCTACACCAGACATGTACAATGCCTTTATGGTTGTTGTCGCCACAATGGCTCTCTATGTCTCAACTATATTGTTCTAATGACACTGGTCAATGTAGGCAAGTCGCAGTTCCCATCTCTATCCCTCTTCCTCCTGACCTCGCTCTCTTCTTCCCAGTACTTCATGGCTCCACCACCAGCCTACCATTGTCGAGGCTCTCATGGATGGATCCAATCATCCTAGGCCTTAATCTACTTGGCCTCTTGAATCTAGATCCCTTCACGGTGCACCAACACAAGACTCGAACATCTTTGACTCAGATCATGGGATGAGGCCAATTGGATCTCTACGTAGGTGGTTGTCCGAGTGACTCTATTAGGGGAGTTCTCATCTCATCATCAATGATGCACAATTCAGCGACTATGAGGGGTCACCACTCCTGATTGCGGTGGACTCGGTGCTTCTTGCCCACTCATGGAGGTTTGGCTTGCACTTGTGAGCCGACAATGTGTCTGCTTGTTGGATCAGACTAGGCGGATGGCCATGGCTTTCTTTTTCTTTGGTTAAGTCTGTATGGTGAGCTGGTCATGGGGCTTGTTGCTCAATGTTATGGCTAGCCATCATCATGATGAATAAATATGTTCATGACAACCCTTCGTGTGACGTGTGGTCGCCCGAGAGCATGGTGATTTTTGTCGAGATAGACGATGTCACACGGATGGTACATCGTACCTATATGGATATATGGATTGATGACACACTTTGGATGGCCTCGTGGATGAAATGGTGGGTGAGCTTTCTTGTGCTGGAATCTACGATGGTTTCTGGTTCTACAGTGAATGAACAGGTAGACAAGTGGCTACGAAGATGATCAACTATATGATCTTGGAATATTTTCAAGCACTAGGATTTGGTGACGACTGAGAAGAGATTTCATTGTCCTAGTTTGCCTTTTTTATTTCCTTATTGACCAATGAAATAATTGATATCTACGTGTATCAATTGATACAAAGACTGAAATAGTAATATATTCCTTTTAATAAATAATATTTGAGATTCAGGCTATGAAAAATGTTAATTGGCAGCATGCTCCTTGAATCCTCCATCATCTTATTCCTCCTAGCCTAGCGACCAAAACCGTCATCATCGGCCATTGACAAGCAACCAAATTAAGCCCTCCACACAATACTATCCTCCGAGAAAAGAATGATTGTTGGCCCTGGACCTCCTCCTCCACTCGCTAGTCTATCTCTATTGGTCATGCATCCTCACTCTAGAAGGTGTTGTTCATCCGAGCATGCTCAAATTAAAAAGTTTCTTTGATGATGGTCACAACCTATAATTAATTGACCCACACCATTATAGAATGTGTATATCTAGAAGTGGTGAATACTTGACTAACCTCATGAGTTAAGGAACTATAACATACAATACTGATGAAGGATTCTTGTATATTACTTATAGTAGTATCATCTTGTGGACTAGGCAGAACCGAAGAACGAGTAACCATGACAAGGGTAACAAATAGCATTTGTAGCGGTTCACTATTGTGGTAACGTACCTTTACCGCGACCGCATCATTGTGCTGGACCATGGATAGCAGTTTGGAACTTGCAGATATTCCACTACACAGATATCAATCCGCGACAAACCCACTATCCACTATTTATTACCTTGCCCATGAACCACACCAAGAGAGCACATTCCCCTAAAAATCCTATGAGCCGGATTGCAAGACGCAGACCAAAGAGATGAACAGTATTTATGTAACCAATTTAAAAGGCAAGCAAACGTTAATTTTGTTGCAAGTACACAGCAGTAGGAATCCGAACAGAGGACATAGAGGAAAGTAACTAGGAATGCAAATTAATTCGGATTCAGACAACCAATATCTTAGTATTTGTTTCCAAAGTATTGGCTTGCAGAAAGAGAACTGAAGAACCTCCTAATGGTAGCAGGTATATGCAGCTGAATCTTGCCTTTTGTTTCAAAAAGGAATGCATCTGAGCGTCAGGTAGGTAGTGGAACGGTATGCAATGCATTAGTACATCGAATTTTCTCCACACCAAATGACACAAAAGTACGCTAAAGGTTTCTGTGTTTGGGGGCACTTGGGGGGAAGCATTTGTTGCTAGGAAACATAGAAATAAAGGTGTCAGGGGTGGCAGGTTGGCCTGACGTAGAACGCGGGATAGACGGACCCATCGGTGGACAGAGCAAGGGCGACGAGGGAGCTCGATGCAGACCCGGTGGGAGATAGAGAAAAAATTTCAGTCAGCTGAAAATCAACAACTCCCATTTCTTTGCTGACTAGTTCTTTGATTGACACATGCTTTGCAGTTGACGACCAAAGGCCCTGTTTTCAAAAGGAGGAATGATGAAGGTGATATACTAGTACATGACTCCTAGTTCCTAGTACACGCTTGTTCCTCCGGCCACTGATCTTTTGCTGCAATTTCATTCATTCGTGACATCACTAACTCTCAAGCGAAAGCGAGATGAAAAACGAAACAAAAGATAGAGCGTGTTTGGAAAGGAAAGAAACAAACACGGCTAAGTAAGAGGGGAGAATGTACCAAGACAGGGTCTAGGCAAGGATCCGGGTTGCAATGCAAGCTTTGAGCATAAAGCATGCATGACGACCATCCTTGCATTGTGATGCCAATAATTACCTCTCTTTGTATAGTTGTGTACTAACTAAATAATTTTGATGTCACATAACTACTAGCTCGGTTCTGCGCTGTCATCTCAAAAAAATTATTCTAGGATGATAAGTGCTCTCTCGGTTCGTAGACGGTATTATTACCGAGCATCAACACCCGTCAGAGATTCAAATCCAGATTCCCGTCTCCTACTTAGTAAGTGAACGCCAGAGCACCTGGCAAAAAAATAGAACAAATTATATTGATCGACAGAGGATATGGCTTAGATTCAGACTGATCACTGGGTTATCATATCCTGAAAATTGTAACAATGAAACGTGATGGAGAATAGGCTGATTATTGCGACCACTAATTAGTATACAGCATAGTATTACTTAATGGGCCCTCTACCAATCTCTCTCTAAAAAAATTTACTCTTCATCCAGACACCATCCAGCCTAGTCATGAGACACCATTTATTAATATGAGCTCATTGCAACCAGTGACAGTGAACTGCTGATTAATTTATATCTAATGAACTGTTTAATACGAATCTCATTTTTTCGCCGATGTAATATCAATTTTCAGGAGTGTACCTGCAACCGCAATACAAATTGGAAATAGTTTATCATTCTTGCAAATTATTTTTTTGTTTGCCTCCAGCTTCATGCATATATGTTCATGTTTGAAATCAGAATATATAAGGGTAGTTTGGCTGATTTCTACCTCGGGGCATAATGATATGGCTAGGTATCAGCGCGCTCTGATTATTCTCTTCTCTTTTTATCAAACGAGCTCTGACTACTCTTGACTACTGTATATGTGTATATGCTTTTCTGACCCTACTTGGGAGTATGCTAGTTCATTCGGCAGTTTATTGTTGTTCCGGCACCGGAAAACTAGTTAAAGTGTGATCTTAGTTGAAGTCATTTGTCCTGGCTCCAGCTGATGATAATACTAAATCTGGTTGTTGGAAGGTCCAGCTAGGTGACGGAAGCGGTCCACTAGCACATGTTACACTAGATCGTACGTACTCCAGTTACGTGCCAACTCTACGCGTCGTCAGCACTATAACGAAAAAGGGAGTAGCGCAACTAACAACATAGGCAACGACTGAATTTCTGTATGCACGACGTTGCAATTGCGGAGGATCAAGTACAGAGCTTCTAAGAATCTTCATATCATTAACTCGTCTTCGCGCACCGTACCATCATCGATTATATATAGTACTAGTGAGCCTGCTGCCTCCACAAACTGCTTATGCTTTACCCTTTCTCGAGATAAATCCATCTGCTCATCATCCTAGCCTAGCCTTAGGCACCTGTAAACGGTACCATGGCTTGCCTAGTGCCAGACGATCGTGAGGGCGCGGTGAGCGAGGTTGCCCGGGTCTACGAGCTCATCAAGACTCACCATCCGTTTCTTCTCCACCACCAGGGGATGCAGGCGACGACTCAGCTCCTTCTCGAAGAGGCGCTGCGAGCCCTCAACATCGCCCTCTCCGTCATGAAGCAGCAACAGAAGACTAGTAGCACAGCTGCTTCGCCGCTAACCATCAAACCCGAGCTCTCATCGTCTAGCGCTGCAACTTCCGCTTCCGACGGCAGCACATCGGCGAGGAGTGGCAAAAGAAGGAGGTATATATCATATCTATCGGTCAATCTTCATTCTTGAGTTTATCATTTAGTACACCATGCATGTGCCTGTTCCTAATTCCTAGTAATTAAACTGGCATGTCCATATGTGTAATGTGTTGTGACTGTATATCACTGCAGATCGGCAATTGAAGGAGGGAAATCATTGGTCAAGTTAACCCACTCTCCTTATGGCGATGACCGCTATGAGTGGAGGAAGTATGGCGAGAAGAGGATCAACGGCACCAAGTTCACAAGGTGTCTTCTTCTGTCCGTCTTAAAATCGTTCACAAGAGGTCGATCCACATGCTGAAACAAAGCTTGTTATATTTGATGTTTTGCATGCAGGAGCTATTTCAGGTGCTACTACAGTCAGGGCAAAGGCTGCCCGGCTACGAAGTATGTCCAGCAGAAGGATAATAGTGATCCACCTGAGTTTCAAGTCACCTACAACAACGACCACACTTGCAACTGCAATAACAGTCTTCCGACCGGAGGAGCTACTATCAATAATCCTCCTATTGGCCCTGTCAAGCAGGTGGACCCACCTCAGTTTAAAATCACCTACAACAACGATCACATTCGCAACTACAATAACAATCTTCCAACCGGATCAGGAGCTGCTACTATTAATCCTCCTGCTGATATCATGATCGTCAACCAAGAAGCTACTTTTATGATGCCTCCTCTTGCAGATGTTTCTGCCGTTCCTTTGGACGATCGAATGCCATGCCATGAGCCGTTTACAATGACCGGCCAATACGTTACTATAGGTGCACCTTGTGATAGTTCATGCATTCCCAGTCTATCCTGCGATGAATTATTAGATATGGGACCAATCATGACGGAACCAGTGATAGGAGGTGACCCTCAACTCCTATGTGACATCATCTCCAGCTACTACTGTTAGCCATAAGATTTTTATATAAAACGGTGGAAGTAAGTTTCAGTAGAGACCGACTTCTTGAACAATAATTTTCAGAACAGGTTCATTCAGACGAAGTACGAAAACTTATTAGAATCACTAAATATTACTATTAGCATGTAATAACTGATGAGCCTGGACCTCCCTTGGGAAAGGGTAAAGAAGAGTCTACATGTATTATTGTTTTCTGTCATAGTTTACATGGATTGTTGTTAGCACTATATATCTCTACTATTGTTAAAGTTGTGCAGTCTCTACTTGTCTCTTCGTCTCTTTCTACCCGCACATGTTCAGTTATGTTTGCTGGTGGGGTTCTATTACCTCCTCACTTAACCCCTTCACGTTATTACGTGACACCACATATATTTGTTTCCAGCTCTAAGCTCTTGTTCCACAGTAGTCAAATTGAACTCCATGCCCTCTCGCATGTTGTTGTGAGACTACCCGTACCGGCGTCCGGTACCCCGCCCTTCAGGATGGGGATACCGTTTTTCGTTGCACCGGGCTACGGTACGCGGAACGCCATCGTTCCGGATGGCCTCGGACACGCCAAATCTGACGCTGTCCCGGACGTCCGGGACACGCCTACGTGGCGTGGGCCCGGGGCTTGGCCCGCTCTTCGCGCCGTGAGCCGGAAACCGTCGGGAGAGAGAGGGAAGGAGAGAGGAGGCTGCCGCCCCACCGTCACCGCCACGAGGCAGCCGCAGCCTAGAGGAGGGAGGCGGGCCCAGCGCGGATATGGGCGGCGCGTCGGCTGCGCGGGCGACGCGAGGCAGGCGGAGCCGCAGCAGGCATCGGATTCGGGCCCTGGTCGCTGCGGCGGCGGAGGCGCACAGGCGGGCGGAGTCGGAGAGAGAGAGGGGATGCGCAGGGGAGCGTGGGCCCGGCGGCGGCCTACCGGCGATGGAGGAGGCGGGCCTGGGCGGCGAGGCCGGGTGGTGTGCGCGGGGGAGGAGAAGCGCGTGGGGGAGGCGGGGAGAGAAGCGTGGGAAAAGGAGAGGGGGAGGGAGAAGAAGGGAAAAGGGGAAAGAAAAAGGAGAAAAGGAAGAATTTTTTATAAGTATTATTTAATTAAAAATTTAGTTGCTAAACTATTGTAAAATGAAAAGAAGTGAAAAAAGAAAATATGAAGAGAGATGAAAGGAGATGGTAGTTGGAGTTGGTTGAATAAAATATTGGGTAGTTGATATAGAGGATGAATATAGAGTATGAACGAGTGCAGCAAAACTGAATATAGAGGAGAGAATCTTGCCGACTAGGACAGAATATTCCTAGAGGATGAAAATAGAGTATGACGAGTGCGGATAGTCCGAGCTATGGTCTTGCCAGGTCATGAGTAGGGGGAGCCGTATGCTTTATACATGGCCAAGACGACATATACAAGTCATGAGTGATGGAGACAAGCCTACTTAAGGATATTTTTGTAATTTCACTAATAATTAGGGTATTTATATTTTGTCACCCCTATTGTAGGAACAATAATGAACACATTATTAACATCAAAGATTAATTGAATTACTAATTTCCATTTATATTGTGATGAAAATAAAAAATAATCATTATAAATCTGGTGATTTGACACTATTACCCTCAATGTGGTAAAATATTAGTTAGTAGCTGTGTATTTCTAATATCAGATCTATATATAACGTTCGATGAAACTACCAGGCCATAGTTTTGGAAAATTATCAGCTAGTATTTTTGATCGAAAAACTCCTCTAATAATATAGCACCCAACCTAGCTCACTGGAAAAGAAGTGAGCAATGAATCTTTTATTCTTACCATAAAAGACCACTAAAATAGATCATTGGAACCTTCTAGTTTCTTATTTGAACCTCATGCATAATACTATTGAAAATTCTATGTCTCTTTTGCATATCTCCCCTCTCAACAAAATAATTATCACCAAATAGCTCATTGCAACTTTCTATTTTCTTGAAAATTATGCATAAAGGACATACTGGCACCGCCATGTTTCCTTAGAATATGGTTCAACATCTTATTATGGTGCAAGATAATTCCAGAGTAGAGTAATTTTGTATGCTTCTAATAAAAGTGTTAGTAGTTTACTTGTTTTTTTGAACAATTATTTTCCTTGTTTTATTTTTAAAACGACACATACTTTGCAGTTGACCACAAATGAACTATTTCAAAATACATAAAAAAAAGGAATTCTTATAGCACTACCAAAATAAAAAAAATTATACACCCTTTTTTTTAGTTTGGTGATGGTACCACCAATTGTTGCTAAATATGCCACAAAATTCTAACAATAGATTTGTTGACGCTCGAAAAGAGATCAGCAGCTATTTAAGATCGGATCGAGGGGAACGCAAAGAGTGAGATCAATCTCACGTAGCACACTAGGGTTATACTAGTTTAGGCCTATCGAAGGATAAAAACTCTACATCCAGTTCGGTTGTGTATTGAGACGAGTTGCTCTCGGGGTGAATGGCGAGATTACAGGATGTCCTCCCTCAAGGGAGCAGCCACGTATTTATAGTCAGAGAACCGCCTCATAGGTTTAGCAAGGAATCCGACTCTATCTCTTGTTTCCTTTCCCCTACCCTAAGTTACATTCGAGTCAGAACCCTAATGGGCCTAAACTAACAACAGGCCACTCCCTAGACATCGGGCTTGACCCATGACCGGGCAAAAATTTAGGGGTCGACAAGATTAATCTGTTCGCGTGCGTTATTCTGGTGCTAGTACCATGTTAATATACTGATATATGATGGCCATGAAAAATCTAGTTTGCTATAGTACCTGGACCACATGATGCATATTTGATATTCAGACTATATGAGAAGTATTGAGCTGACACTGATGGTCCTACATCATCTTATTCCTCCTAGCAATCAAAATCTGCATCAGCAGCCGTTGGAGAATGGATGACTGATTCTTGCATCCATACGCGTTTTTTTGTTCATTTTGAAGAAAGGACACATACTTTGCCGTTGACCACGAAAGACCTGTTCCAAAATAAGTAAATAAGGAATTATGAAAGTGATGTGCTACATGGCTCCGATTTCCGGCCCCGTACTCCGTCGACTGGTCCTTTTTGCTGTGATTTCAATCATTCCACATTTGTACTGTCATGCTAAAGCGTCATGAACAACGCGATGAACAAAGAAACAAAAGATAGAGCGCGTTCCGAGAGGAAGTATGAAAAGTACTCACTGTGTGCAGCACGTTTGAAAATCAAGTACGGACTGATAGCTAGTATTAGTATTATTGGTAGCAGTACAGATTATATATAGGAAAGAAATTAACAAACACGGCAAAGTAGGAGGGATGAATGTACCAAGACAATACTATATAAAGAAAGACCCCTTCTGGGCGAGGATCCGCCACATTATTGCAAGTGGCTTTGAGGGTAAGCATGATATAACCACGTAGCATGTGACGATGCAAAAAAAAAAATAATACCGTGGCTTCTGATGTCAACGTTACCCCTTGTGACTTTTGTGAGCATACAGATTGATAAATTTTAGTTGCAATCATTTGTCGGATGTGTGGGTCGGATCCAGCCAGGAAACAAGGGAAAAACATACCCGCTTTTTGTGCCAGCTCTCAACACGTCGTCAACAACGCAAACGAAACAAAGGAAAAACACAGACTAGAATAGGTAATGACTGAACTTTTCTATGTACGAGATGTAGCAACAGTTGCAGAGGATCGACTACAGAGAGAGGTTCTATGAATCTTCATCATTACATCGTCTTTCCGCACCATCATCGATTATAGTATTGGTAAGCTCTTGATCTGCTGCTTTACCTATTCTGTCGACTGTCGATTGATATAAATCAGCTCATCATCCCATCTAAAATATTCATCTTAACCGCACTTGCTCGCTCACCATAACTGTGTGTGAAGTCACAGTCCAAACGCAATAGGCCTATTGGACATCAGTCGCAAGGCTAATAGCAAAAACATTCAGGTTTAGGTTATCTGGAAGCAAGCAAGATATTTTAAATATGCATCTAGTAGCAACTGCTCTCACTGTGATGATTCTCAATGAGGACCATTATCAAAGACTTGCCTCATACCTTTCAACCTGAAACACAGAACGAACAATGCCTTAGCAAATACACTAAAAATGTCAAGGAAACACAGATCGAAATAATATTTAACCTCGCTAGACTTACAAAAATATTAGTATTATTTTTGTTTTCGATTGATTTTTTTGGGGTTTACATATCAACTCCACATAAGTATATGACAGGAGTATCCAC
Source organism: Chloris gayana (assembly GCA_031894775.1). Classification (NCBI taxonomy): domain Eukaryota; kingdom Viridiplantae; phylum Streptophyta; class Magnoliopsida; order Poales; family Poaceae; genus Chloris; species Chloris gayana. The sequence continues at coordinate 208,028 of JAUNZO010003997.1, read as the reverse complement.
TATGCTAAATTGGACCAAAAGCTGAAAGGCAACCCAATACCCAGTCCAGACTCCAGACCATTCGGCAACACGTGCACTTCTGGACAAGGCATCTCTTCGCTTTGCACTCTTCCAAAACCTTCAGAAGCAAAAGAAATTCTGTTTCCTCAAGCGACAAGGAGTAGTCCTATTTAGTTGATCTCAGTTAGGCTATCCATGTGTTACTTCGCGATTATTTAGTTGCCTTTATTTAATTCTCAGTTAATTAGAGTAGTTCACTTAGATTTGACCAAATTAGCGATCTTTTTTGTTTAACCATGATGTTTAGTTCGGCAGGGGGAGGGAGGGAGTGGATCTTGGAGCTCCGATCCAAATCGCAGCTATGTGAGGACAGCGACCGGAGGCAAGTTCGTCGGTGGTGCGGCGCGGCGCGGCTAGGAGGAGGGGCGACCGGCCGGCAAGATTGGGGCGGTGGGAGGTGGCTTGCCCAGTGGCAGCCTGCACGGCTGGGGAGGTTGGCGGCGGCGTGGCTGGGGAGGTCGACGACGCTCGTCTAGTGGCGAGCGAGAAGCGGCGGCGGCCGACCAGATGGTGGGGGCACGAGCTCGGAGCGACGGCGTCGGTGGGAGGAGCTGGGGACCAGAGGCAGGGAGAGGCAAGGAAATCGGGGCCGTAGGCGACGACATGCGTAGTTGAAGGCGGGGAGGTCGCCGGTGGCGCGATCGGCCGGTGGGAGGCGGCGCCCGGGGCTAGCACCCAGAAATGTGACAGCGTGTGCCGTGCCTCTAGAGAAGGTTGCCTCGACACGGGGAGAGCAGAGAGAGAGAAAAATTCTGTAGAAAAAAATAAATAATAAAAAACAGTGGGACTCATGTTTTGGAGGGTGGTTTGGAAGACCTCTAGGATTGGAGGTTTCGAATTCAAATTTGAAGTGGTATGAAAAAAGCAGGCCCATTTAGATGGAGTTTTTGGGTCAAGACTTTAAATTTTAGCGTAGTAGACCATTTGGAGGGCTCATAATAGAGTTCTTCTTACGTATAGAATCACTTACATGAGTGACACTGAACTCGAATTCCTTTATGACAGTGCTTCTAGTAGATATAAGAGATGCAGCCAAGGGCCGAAAACAAATTTCCAGTAGAGAGGGGTTCAGATGAAATATGAGCTTAGATGATTATTTGAAATATGAGCAGCTAATCAATGAAACCTTACAGATAGTGTAATTTTTATTGGCTCAAGATAATTCCAGAAATTATTCTTTTTGTACACTCCTAATAAAAATATCAATATTTCTCTATTGAGGCTTTTTCTTTATATATCAGCTTTTTTTAGAACAATTAGAACCGAACCAGCTGGCGGTGGCCCACAGCAGTGTCGTCTGCTTCGTCCGACCTGCTACCGATCGATTTCGAGAGTTGGAGTCCGACCCAATTGCTCTGACGTTTTTTTTAGCCATAGGAGTACGTTTCTTTGTGGGATGACAAGGTTAACGCTTTCCTTGCCCCACGCGTACACATACAGGTGTATAAATAAACCACTACGGCTAGGGTCTAGAGCCCCACAGCGACGCCAGTCGGAGCGTTCTTTGCGCATCATCGTCTCTGCCCGTTTGGGATCGGACATGTTTGAAACCAAACTGAAGAAGGATGGCCAAGGAGGCGATGATGATATCACGGCTCTCCCGCAGGATCCACTCGGGGCTGGTCCTGAGGATGGAGACAACAACGTCGCAGCCTCCTTAGAGGATCCTCATGATGATGATGATGATCGTGGAGCGACGTCCAAGTGTAGCTGTGATGATTTCATATTTGGCCAACGTGGGGTGCAAGTGTTGGCAATTCGTGCGAACTTCCCCATCAGCACTATTAATGGTTACGACTGTCGACTAGGCCGCACAATCTACTTTTTTTCACGCTGGGGAAGTATAAGAGGTATATACTAGCATCTACTCCTTCCGTCCCAATTTACTTGTCATCTTGAGAATGTATTTTTATGTCAAATTCATGAAATGTTCAGTAAACCTAGACATACGAGGTTATTCAGGTTCGAGAGAATGTTCAATGAACCTGATAAAAGGCCGAACGACAAGTAATTTGGAACAGAGAGTATCTTGTATATTATATGCTTCATGTCTCATACATACTTATATATATACTAGCCTAATGCCCGTGCGTTGCTACGGGCGAGAAAAAATTTCACATAACATAAGCTGAAAAAAATACATAATTCTAAATAAGGCAAAATACCTAACAAATATATCTTGTGACTATCCAAAGGCTCATCATATCTAACCCTAGTTAAAGGTGTTATGAAAAAACTTATACAATTACTTCATACATGTAAACTTATGCAATTACTTCATACATGTACAATTGACATGTCACAGTGGTATCAATTCTATTTCTCCAAAATAAAATCACCCAAGTTAAATGACGCTCAAATGATACTCATCAGTAATAATTAAAATATATTGTTGTTGTACTCAACTTTAACTGCTACCATGTGTAAGCCACAAAATAATAGAAGGCAGATGAGCTTAGTACTTGTTACAACAAAAGTGCTTTTACTTTGAATTTTTTTCTCACTAACTATCACAATTCTTAAGTGTCTTTCTCACAAGAGGTTTACTGACACCTTCCTGTCAGCACTAAGGGAAAAATGTTATCCACACCTAAACATTTGCACTTATACTAAGACAGATACCTCATATAGTATCCTGGTTCCCAAGATCCTTCAATAGAACTATTCTAGAATTAATATCTAGATTATCCATTTGCTTCAGACATCTGACCCAACTCTTACTTTTATTAAGCCAGGGATGTTAGATCTCCCAATTGCCATTTACCCCACAGGATGATGCTCCTGCAAATGGCCTGTAACAGCCCAGTTTGTAAGCAAGAATTTCATGTACTAAAATCTCCGAATTCGAAAGAGTTTGAATCAGTTTCAAATGAGAAACAGACCAAACAATTCGCAAGTCTTTTATTTGAAATTCAGCGTCGTGGGCCGATTCTCTCCTTCGCGGCCCAGCTCTTTCCCTTCTTCCCCTCGCGCCGGCCCAGCCGCGGCCCGGACCCGACCCGAGCTGAACAGCTCATCTTCCTCCTCCGCCCTTTCTAGCTCACCGTCACGCGCGCGCGCGGAGAGCACGCCACCACGGACGCTTGGCGTCTTGCGCCGCCGCAACGGCCCGGGACCCGCGCCACCAACCCCTTCCACTCTTTTCTCCCTTCAAAACCCCACCCGAGCCGCCGTTCCTCCCTCCTAGCCCCAACCCTAGCCGCCGCACCGCATCGCGGTATTCACCTCCGCCATGGACGAAGGTCCGAGTCACGGCTGCGCGTCCTACCTCCCGTGTTCGGCGTGAGACGCAGAGCCTGCCTGTGTGCTCGGTTCCGCGGGAGGGGCCTTGGTGAAGCAGGGCGTCGCGCAAGAAGTTCTCCACCGCCGTCGTCATCGTCGCCGTTCACCGTCCCCGGTGAGGCTTGTCTTCTCCCATGCTCGTTCTTGGTTCGATGTCGATCGTTCTCTCTTCCGAGCATCGAACGCGTGTCCGTTGCTCGCTCGTAGCCCTGGAACGCGGCGGCCGTGGTCACCGTCCGTCCGCCAAGACCCCGTCCGCCGTCCGCCATCAACGGATCTTCGTCGCACGCCGCCGTTGAAGCCTCACAGCCCAAGCCGCCACCCCCGAAGCTTCTCCGTGAGTTACCGCACCCTAGCCCCTTCCTTTTTCCCCCTAATCGTTGCGATTTAGTAGTAATCATCGGTTTCCGCCGCCGTCCTTTCATGGACGCCGGTGAGCTCGTCGCTAGAGGCGAGCTCAAGCTCTTTTGTCGGTCGAATAGCTTCCCCTTGTTCCTCCGTAGCTCTTGCGCGCGTCCTTTGTGGAGAAAGGAGGGTGCTTGTGGGTTTGCGATGGAGCCGCCATGGCCGCCGCCGCGCTCTCGTCGCCGGCAGGCCTCCGTCCACCTTTTTGGGGGCGATGGTTCGGTCGGGCTCCTTGCGGCATGCGCTACCTCCCGGTGTGCTTAAAAGAGGAAAAATCACACCTCCGGGGTTTTCCCCTTTGCTCGCGCCGCCGTTGAGATGGGGGCTGGTGCTCACGGAGGGCCCCGGCAGGTGCGCGACGCCGAGGGGAGTGCGTTGGTGCTCTTGGCGCCACCGCCGGCGAGCCGTAGCGCCGGGAAGTGAAGCTTCCGGCAAGCCTCGCGGCGGAGCAGCAGGCGGCGCCGCCCGTCTCCGGCAGCCCCGCAGCGCAGCCGACGTGGCAGAAAAATCAGGTCACGTGGCGTCCACGTGGTAGAATTGGTGCGCACGTGGCGTCTAGGTAGCAGCTAGCGTGGCAGGCTTTCTGCTGGCGTGGCGTCCGGGTGGCGCCGATGGGGTGTCCACTTGGCGAGAATGTTGTTCCACGTATTGCTGATCTGGTAGGGTTTTGATCTACGTGGCAACGACGTGGCGCTAACGTGGAGCCTGCGTGTCGCAGAATATGCCAGAGAATATTCCATTTCTTTTTATTGGATTTTCCAGAATTTTCATAATTCCTTTTATCTTTGGAAATTCATATCTTTTTCCCGGAGACTCGGAAAAATATGCGGTCGATTGTGTTGGACTCGTAGCGACGTTCTCTACGCGTTAGTGTAGCTTTTGGTCATGTTCTAGTATCGTAATTTCCGCCGTTAATTCCGTACTTTTTCCTTTTGTCTCGATAAGCGTGCCTAACCCCTGTTTCACGATCCGTCCGTCGGACGGTGTCGAGGAGTTTCCGTCCGAGCCGCAGTTTGAGGAGTTCCCGCCAGACACAGCAGATACGAGTACCCCGACCCGGCCCGGGAGCAGCCCTATCCGGGCAAGCCGCAATCCTTGACCACTCTTGCTCCTATTTAGTATTTGCATTAAATTGGACCATGCATGATTAATGGTTACTTGCACTTGTAGTTTACCTATGCCATACTATGCTATCCTTGCCACTGTTTGCCATAGGTTGTTCTACTCGTTACTCGCATGCTTAGTATGTTGCTTAGTTGCTTAATTGAACCCCATGATGACTATACATGTTTTTGTGTATAATAACTTGTAGGTGTTTCTTAGGTGTCGAGTTTCGTACTAGATACCCCGTAGGACCTTTTGCGGGGCGAGTGTGTAGGTGGTTAGGTGCTGGGAGACTTCGGGGAGTCTCTACTTAGAGAGTACCTGTTGCGGGTACAATTGTGTAGGGGTCTTGGGATATGGGACCCATGTTGTGGTGACACCGTTGTTGAGACTCGTTGTTTTTGAGGAGAGGGATGGTGACTCGCCCGGCAGCTTAAGGACCTGTTCTTGTGCGTATGCCTCTCTTGGTCTTACTAGCTTACCACGTGACTTGTATGGACGGGCTGGATCATGATACTTAGCGGAGGAATGGGTGGCCCGCCGTGGTGTAGAGATTAGTGGTAGCGGGTGTTGGAGCGTTTGTCTCGACCCACGAGTAGAGGATATCCCACCCGGCCCGTGGTACGCCTTGTCACACCCTTCAGGCCCTTCTTTTCCTATGTTGTGGTTAGAGGATCCCGGACCCGAGGGACGGGCGCCACCCATTCGATGCTTTGAGTAGTGATCTTGTGAGTGTTGCTTTGCTTGGGCCACGACGGTGGTCTTTTGTTTGAGTACCTCTTCACGTGGGTACAGCTTGCTTACTCTCTCGCAGAGATATATAAATCTATACGTATAGTCTAGCCCAAAGTATGGGCACTACCGAGAGAAATCCACTTGATTAGCATTTACTACTTCTCCTCTCCGATAGGTGTTTTACTTCCGGCTTCGAGCCGTGGTCCCGTGGAGGTGTGCGGGACATAAAACTTGACCCTTGCAGGATTGTGTTGTTTCCTGCAAGACCACTTATAAAATTTGACTAATAATAAAATATGATTCACATAGACTTGAGGAATAATGCTTTAGGTGCTAGCCCTTGCCTTTCCTTGAACTATCCCAACATGCATACATTGTTGCTAGGTAGTTTGCGGCTTGCCGAGTACGTTATGTACTCATGGCTTTATCACTTTGTTTTTCGGACGTCGTTGCCGAGGAGCCGGCCGAGCCGGTTGAGAGAGCCGACGAGGAGGAGTGACGGTCTCGCCTACACTCGAGTTGCTTGTGGGTATGGACTTCACTACGGTTCTTCACCGAGAGATGTTTCCGCTTTGCTTCCGCTTCGCTAGACTTCTACCATGATTTCGCGATGGCCTGCGTGCCACGCTCTTGTACTCTTGAGATTGAGATTTATGCATTTTAATAATGTACTTGGAGATTCTATTATCTTGCCTTGATTACTCTTTATATTTATGGTTTTTCCGTACTAACATGTGTTGGATGTACGTGCCACACTCCCGGGAGTGGCATAGAGGTACAAAGGGTCCGGGTTTCACGTTGGTGAAATTCGGGTCCTCACGATTGGTATCGAGCCATACTTGACTCGTAGGAACGAGATCCGTAGAAACTGGACGTAACCATAAGGACATGATCTAGATCTTTAATCTGCTAAGCTCCTTTCATCACACTTTGAAATCTGTCTTAACGTTTAAAGTTCTCAACGTAAGATGTGACTGAATGGATATGCCTTACCATGTTTGCTTGGATGAATGATCTGCATGCTATTCTTTTACTCATGAAGATTCTTTCAAGACTTGAAGAAAGTGTTGGATAACCCGTACTAACCGTTGGATGTGTGCCTTTGTTAACGGATGCCAAGAGGAAGGGGTCTACACGTGCAGTTTGACCAGGCAGCTATGGAGGTTGACGAGCGGTGCCCCCATAGGACGTGGCCGAGGCCGTGGCCGTGGCAGAGGTCGTGCAGCTCCCGCAGCAGCCTGCGCGAGGCCGCGGTGCGAGAGGCCGTGGTCGTGGAGGAGGAGCCGTGGGTGCTCGTGGCCGTGGGCGTGGCCGCGGTGGAGAGGCACCACCGGGTCTCGCAGCTGGAGAGCCGGAGGCACCAGGCACAGCAGAGAGGCACCAGCCCAGCGAGGAGGAGGCCGAGCAGCAGGAGATACCACCACCGCCTCCCCCTGCTCGGACTCTCGCCGACGTGATGGCGAACCGGACCCACATCCTTGGAGGTCCGATGCGGATGCTACAGCAGCAGCAGCAGCAGCAGCAGCAGCACCACGAGCAGATCTTGCAGCAGCAGCAGCAGCCACAGCACGCAGGCCGCAGCCGGTCCGACTTGAGGAAGGAGGCCTTCCGCAGGCTGCAGCCGGAGACGTTCTCTCACCGCACCGATCCCTTGGACGCCGACAGCTGGCTCGGGACGGTGTCCAAGCAGCTAGTGATGATGGAGTGCACCGACGCCGAGTGTGTGTCACTAGCTACTTACTTGCTCGGAGGTGCAGCTAGCGCGTGGTGGGACACTTACGTGGCCAACCACCAGGACCCGAACAGTATCTCTTGGGATGAGTTTGAGCAGGAGTTCGTAGCTCGAGCACATCCCCAAGGGAGTGATGGACAGGAAGGCGGATGAGTTCCGGAACCCGAAGATGGGATCGATGGGTGTGCCTAAGTACTACCACAGGTGGACCGAGCTGTCACGCTACTCACCTCGTGACGTTTCCACCGAGCAGGTCAAAAATCTCTCTTTCAGCTTTTTCGTCTCAAATAATCACTATCTACACTTCTCGATGTTTTGCTCAACACGTTCTATGTTGTTTTCTCTTCATCTCATTTCTCTTCGTGAATTTCTTTTTCCCATTGAACAGGACAAGATCTATTACTTCAAGCGGGGTCTCAAGGCTGAGATTGGACCCCACGTGGCAGGGTGCTCTACCCCGAAGGAGCTAGTGGATAAGTCCATTGAGGTTGAGGATAGCATTGAGAAGGTCAAGAGGATTGAGGCACACAAGAGGTCGGGAGTGCAGCTGGACCGATCCGGAGGACAGCAGAGGCAGAGGTTTGTTGGGCAGCGAGCAGCAGTTCACTCGCCCACCACAGGGGCGGTTTGGCGGTTCTGCGCAGTTTGGCAGCTCAGGGCGAGGCGGTTCGCACCACAGGGTCGGCAGTACCAGCCGTGCTCCAAAGACCACAGCGAGTCCGGGTGGAGGCCCCCGAGCAGTGGGATGCCCTTCGCCAACGAGTGCTTCCAGTGCGGTCGGGCGGGGCACAAGTACTACTTGTGTCCCAACGTGGGTCGAGAGCTCCTACCACCTTCACCACACCCGAGGCCAGCAGCGCAGCCACCTCAGCAGCAGCAGTTCCGCAGTGCTCCCCGTCCCGTGCGGTCGGCAGCTAGACAGCGAGCCGCAGCAGAGTGCCTCTCGTGCTAGACTTCACCACCTCACCGTTGAGGATGCACAGCAGGCGCCGGACGTCGTCCTTGGTGAGTTTCTCGGTTAACTCCTGTTTAGCTTCGTTCTTTTCGATACCGGTGCGACTAGATCGTTCGTGTCTTCTGCGTTCGTTGCGAAGCTTAAGATTCCTGTCGTCTTGCTCGATTTTCCCGTGCTCGCTATTTCTCCACTTGGTGCTTCAAAGTGTGTGACGGGTTGTCGTCGTGTTCAGATCTTGATTGAGGGTGTTCGGTTCTTGGCCGATTTGGCTCTCTTGCCGTCTTCCGGGATTGAGGTGATTCTTGGGATGGATTGGTTGACCAAGAACAAGGGGGTGATTCATTGTGATGAGCGGATTGTGACCTTGGTGAACCACCGAGGAGTGGTCGTGTGTTTCACACCGGTTGCTCCCAAGTTGCCAGCACAGCTTTGTCACTTGCGGGGTTTGTCACTTGAGCGGATACCCGTGGTTTGTGAGTATCCCGAGGTCTTTCCCGATGATTTGCCAGGGCACCCACCGGATAGGGATGTTGAGTCTGTGATTGATCTTCTTCTCGGCACGGCCCCTATTGCTAAGAGGCCGTATCGCATGTCTTCCGATGAGTTGGTATTGCTTAAGCAGGAGATTGATGATTTGTTGAGTAAGGGGTTCATTCGCCCAAGTGCCTCACCTTGGGGATCCCCTGTTCCGTTTGTGAAGAAGAAGGATGTTACCGACAGGATGTGTGTTGATTATCGTTCCTTGAACGAGGTCACCATCAAGAATAAGTACCCCTTGCCGCGGATTGATGATTTGTTTGATCAGCCGAAGGGTGCAAAGTATTTCTCCTCCATTGATTTGAGATCCGGCTATCATCAAATGAAAATCCGAGAGAGCGACATTCCTAAGACTCGCCTTCATGAGTAGGTATGGATCTTTGTTACCGCCTTGTCAATTCTATTGCTATCTATCATGCCATGATCGCCCCTCCTTGAATTTTACCTCTTATCTATTTCCGGACGTGTATGGGCGGTTTGAGTTCACTCGTTGCTTCCTTTGGCTTGACTAAATGCCCCTCCCTACTTCATGAACATGATGAACAAGGTCTTCATGGCGTAGTTGGATAAGTTTGTGGTGGTTTTCATTGATGACATTCTTGTGTACTCAAAGTCTACCGAAGAGCATGGACATCACTTGAGGGTTGTCTTGGAGAGGTCGAAGGAGCATCGCTTGTATGCCAAGTTCAGCAAGTGCAGGTTCCGGCTTGAGGAAGTGGCTTTCCTAGGGCATGTCATCAATGCCGAGGGAGTATGTGTGGATCCCGGAAAGGTGCGGACAGCTTGTGAGTTGGAAGTCACCGCAGTGTGTCAAGGATGTGAGGAGTTTCTTGGGGATGGCTGGATACTACCGTCGCTTCGTGGAGGATTTCTCTCGGATAGCTCGTCCCATGACGGAGCTCTTGCAGGATAATGTCACCTTTGAGTGGACCCCGGAGCGAGAGAGGAGCTTTCAGGAGCTCAAGACTAGATTGACCACCGCACCCGTGCTCACCTTGCCGGATCTTAGTCGGGACTTCCAGGTGTACTCGTGATGCTTCCACTCATGGGATTGGTTGTGTGCTCATGCGGAACGAGAAGGTTGTGGCTTATGCTTCGAGGCAGTTGAAGACACATGAGAAGCACTATCCCACTCATGATCTTGAGCTTGCAGCAGCTTGTTCATGCTTTGAAGATTTGGAGGCACTATCTCATTAGTGGCAGATGTGAGATTTTCACGGATCATAAGAGCCTCAAGTATATCTTCACGCAATCGAGCTGAACATGAGGCGGAGGAGATGGCTTGAGTTGATCAAGGATTATGATTTGAGCATCAACTACCATCCCGGCAAGGCCAATGTTGTTGCGGATGCGCTGAGTCGCAAGGCCTATTGCACTTCTCTCATGACGAGTCGGTCGGAGGTGTTTGAGGAGATGATGAGGGATGGAGTGGAGCTCATTCCCGAGGGCTATCTCTATGAGTTGAGGATCACGAGTCTTCTTGGAGATCGGATCAAGGAAAAGCAAAAGGTTGACAGCCTTGTGGAGTCGATCAAGGGAAAGATAAAGGAGGATAAGGCACCTGGGTTCGTAGTGGATGGCGATGGTGTACTTTGGTACAAGGATCGGATTGTGGTTCCCGGAGGTGCAGGGATTCGAGATGAGATCTTGTGAGAGGCTCACTCGTTCTCGCTACTCGATCCACCCAGGGAACACAAAGATGTATGAGGATCTCCGTACCGAGTTCTGGTGGGAAGGCTTGAAGAGGGACATTGCTCGGTTTGTGGGGATGTGTGACATTTGCAGGAGGGTCAAGGCGCAGCATCGAAGCCAGCCGGTTTGCTCAAGCCTCTTGAGATTCCTATGTGGAAATGGGAGAACATCAACATGGATTTCATTGTTGGGCTACCTCGCACGCCGAAGGGTCATGATTCCATCCGGGTGATTGTGGATCGGTTCTCCAAGGCCGCTCACTTCGTAGCCGTCGGGACGGACTACCGTGTGGAGAAGCTTGCCAAGTCTGTACATTGATAACATTCTCGAGACTACATGGGGCACCTCTCACTATCATATCGGATCGTGGTTCTCGCTTGTGGCTAAGTTCTGGAGGAGCTTGCACGCAGCTATGGGCACTCGCTTGGACTTTAGCACAGCCTTATCACCCTCGGACGGATGGTCGACGGAGCGGCTGAATCGGACCTTGGAGGATATGTTGAGGGCTTGTGTGCTCACCTACAGCAAGAATTGGGAGGAGAGCCCTGTCGTTTGCTCGAGTTCTCTTACAACAACAGCTACCGGGCAAGCATCTCGATGTCTTCCTCTCTTTGTCTTCTAACTTCCTTCACTCTCTTTTCCTTATGATTCCTTGTCTTCTACCGGGCGAGCATCAAGATGTCACCCAATGAGCTCTTGTATGGGAGGAAGTGCAGGACACCTCTCATGTGGGCAGAGGTTGGAGAGAGGTCTTTCTATGGACCGGATCTTGTGAGAGAGGCTGAAGAGAAGGTTGAGCAAGTGAGAGAGCATATCCGAGTTGCTCGGAGCAGGCAGTAAGAGCTATGCGGATAAGAGGAGGAGACCTTTGGAGTTCTTTGTTGAGGACTATGTCTATCTCAAGGTCTCTCCACTTCGTGGGACGCGCAGGTTCCACGTGCGTGGCAAGTTGGCACCAAGGTTTGTTGGACCTTTTCGAGTGGTGAGGAGGATTGGAGATCTCGCCTACCAGCTTGAGTTGCCGGGACACCTTGCCGGAGTGCATGATATGTTCCATGTTTCGCAGCTCAAGAAGTGTCTTCGTGTGCCGGAGGAGCAGGTTGCACCGGAGGTGTTGGATCTGCAGGACAGCCTTGAGTACTTGGAGTATCCTGTCAAGATCTTGGATGTGGCTTACAAGGAAACAAGGAGTCGCAAGATCAAGTTCTGCAAGGTGTTGTGGAGTAACCACACCGAGCGAGAGGCTACTTGGGAGATGGAGGATAACTTGAGGAAGGACTTCCCTCACTTGTTCGAGGATGAGGAGTGAAATCTCGAGGACGAGATTCTTGTAAGGGGGAGTCCGTAATAGCCCGGTTTGTAAGCAAGAATTTCATGTACTAAAATCTCCGAATTCGAAAGAGTTTGAATCGGTTTCAAATGAGAAACAGACCAAACAATTCGCAAGTCTTTTATTTGAAATTCAGCGTCGTGGGCCGATTCTCTCCTTCGCGGCCCGGCTCTTTCCCTTCTTCCCCTCGCGCCGGCCCGGCCGCGGCCCGGACCCGACCCGAGCTGAACAGCTCATCTTCCTCCTCCGCCCTTTCTAGCTCACCGTCACGCGCGCGCGGAGAGCACGCCACCACGGACGCTTGGCGTCTTGCGCCGCCGCAACGGCCCGGGACCCGCGCCACCAACCCCTTCCACTCTTTTCTCCCTTCAAAACCCCACCCGAGCCGCCGTTCCTCCCTCCTAGCCCCAACCCTAGCCGCCGCACCGCATCGCGGTATTCACCTCCGCCATGGACGAAGGTCCGAGTCACGGCTGCGCGTCCTACCTCCCGTGTTCAGCGTGAGACGCGAGCACTGCTCGTGTGCTCGGTTCCGCGGGAGGGGCCTTGGTGAAGCAGGGCGTCGCGCAAGAAGTTCTCCACCGCCGTCGTCATCGTCGCCGTTCACCGTCCCCGGTGAGGCTCGTCTTCTCCCATGCTCTGTTCTTGGTTCGTCGTCGATCGTTCTCTCTTCCAGATGCGAACGCGTGTCCGTTGCTCGCTCGTAGCCCTGGAACGCGACGGCCGTGGTCACCGTCCGTCCGCCGTCCGCCATCAACGGATCTTCGTCGCACGCCGCCGTTGAAGCCTCACAGCCCAAGCCGCCACCCCCGAAGCTTCTCCGTGAGTTACCGCACCCTAGCCCCTTCCTTTTCCCCCTAATCGTTGCGATTTAGTAGTAATCGTCGGTTTCCGCCGCCGTCCTTTCATGGACGCCGGTGAGCTCGTCGCTAGAGGCGAGCTCAAGCTCTTTTGTCGGTCGAATAGCTTCCCCTTGTTCCTCCGTAGCTCTTGCGCGCGTCCTTTGTGGAGAAAGGAGGGTGCTTGTGGGTTTGCGATGGAGCCGCCATGGCCGCCGCCGCGGCTCTCGTCGCCGGCAGGCCTCCGTCCACCTTTTTGGGGGCGATGGTTCGGTCGGGCTCCTTGCGGCATGCGCTACCTCCCGGTGTGCTTAAAAGAGGAAAAATCACACCTCCGGGGTTTTCCCCTTTGCTCGCGCCGCCGTTGAGATGGGGGCTGGTGCTCACGGAGGGCCCCGGCGGGTGCGCGACGCCGAGGGGAGTGCGTTGGTGCTCTTGGCGCCACCGCCGGCGAGCCGTAGCGCCGGGAAGTGAAGCTTCCGGCAAGCCTCGCGGCGGAGCGCAGGCGGCGCCGCCCGTCTCCGGTAGCCCCGCAGCGCAGCCGACGTGGCAGAAAAATCAGGTCACGTGGCGTCCACGTGGTAGAATTGGTGCGCACGTGGCGTCTAGGTAGCAGCTAGCGTGGCGGGCTTTCTGCCGGCGTGGCGTCCGGGTGGCGCCGATGTGGTGTCCACTTGGCGAGAATGTTGTTCCACGTATTGCTGATCTGGTAGGGTTTTGATCTACGTGGCAATGACGTGGCGCTAACGTGGAGCCTGCGTGTCGCAGAATATGCTAGAGAATATTCCATTTCTTTTTATTGGATTTTCCAGAATTTCCATAATTCCTTTTATCTTTGGAAATTCATATCTTTTTCCTGGAGACTCGGAAAAATATGCTTGTCGATTGCGTTGGACTCGTAGCGACGTTCTCTACGCGTTAGTGTAGCTTTTGGTCATGTTCTAGTATCGTAATTTCCACCGTTAATTCCGTACTTTTTCCTTTTGTCTCGATAAGCGTGCCTAACCCCTGTTTCACGATCCGTCCGTCGGACGGTGCCGAGGAGTTTCCGTCCGAGCCGCGGTTTGAGGAGTTCCCGCCAGACACAGCGATGACGAGTACCCGACCCGGCTCGGGAGCAGCCCTATCCGGGCAAGCCGCAATCCTTGACCACTCTTGCTCCTATTTAGTATTTGCATTAAATTGGACCATGCATGATTAATGGTTACTTGCACTTGTAGTTTACCTATGCCATACTATGCTATCCTTGCCACTTGTTTGCCATAGGTTGTTCTACTCGTTACTCGCATGCTTAGTATGTTGCTTAGTTGCTTAATTGAACCCCATGATGACTATACATGTTTTTGTGTATAATAACTTGTAGGTGTTTCTTAGGTGTCGAGTTTACGTACTAGATACCCTGTAGGACCTTTTGCGGGGGCGAGTGTGTAGGTGGTTAGGTGCTTGGAAGACTTCGGGGAGTCTCTACTTGGAGAGTACTGTTGCGGGTACGGTTGTGTAGGTGTCTTGGGATATGGGACCCCTGTTGTGGTGACACCTGTTGTTGAGACTGTTGTTTTTGAGGAGAGGGATGGTGACTCGCCCGAGCAGCTTAAGGACCGGTTCTTGTGCGTATGTCTCTCTTGGTCTTACTAGCTTACCACGTGACTTGTATGGACGGGCTGGATCATGATACTTAGCGGAGGAATGGGTGGCCCGCCGTGGTGTAGAGATTAGTGATAGCGAGTGTTGGAGCGTTTGTCTCGACCCGCGAGCAGAAGATATCCCACCTGGCCCGTGGTACGCCTTGTCACACCCTTCGAGGCCCTTCTTTTCCTATGTTGTGGTTAGAGGATCCCGGACCTAAGGGACGGGCGCCACCCATTCGATGTTTTGAGTAGTGATCTTGTGAGTGTTGCTTTGCTTGGGCCACGACGGTGGTCTTTTGTTTGAGTACCTCTTCACGTGGGTACGGTTGCTTACTCTCTGCAGAGATATATAAATCTATACGTATAGTCTAGCCCAAAGTATGGGCACTACCGAGAGAAATCCACTTGATTAGCATTTACTACTTCTCCCCTCGATAGGTGTTTTACTTTCGGCTTCGAGCTGTGGTCCCGTGGAGGTGTGCGGGACATAAAACTTGACCCTTACAGGATTGTGTTGTTTCCTGCAAGGCCACTTATAAAATTTGACTAATAATAAAATATGATTCACATAGACTTGAGGAATAATGCTTTAGGTGCTAGCCCTTGCCTTTCCTTGAACTATCCCAACATGCATACATTGTTGCTAGGTAGTTTGCGGCTTGCTGAGTACGTTATGTTCTCATGGCTTTATCACTTTGTTTTTCGAGACGTCGTTGTCGAGGAGCCGGCCGAGCCGGTTGAGAGAGCCGACGAGGAGGAGTGACGGTCTCGCCTACACTCGAGTTGCTTGTGGGTATGGACTTCACTACGGTTCTTCACCGAGAGATGTTTCCGCTTTGCTTCCACTTTGCTTCCGCTTCGCTAGACTTCTACCATGATTTCGCGATGGCCTGCGTGCCACGCTCTTGTACTCTTGAGATTGAGATTTATACATTTTAATAATGTACTTGGAGATTCTATTATCTTGCCTTGATTACTCTTTATATTTATGGTTTTTCTGTATTAACATGTGTTGGATATACGTGCCACACTCCTGGGAGTGGCATAGAGGTACAAAAGGTCCGGGTTTCACGTTGGTGAAATTCGGGTCCTCACATGGCCAATCCTATAAACCTCATCTCCCCACCTGAAATAACCAACAAAAAGAAGTCAACTGTCCAAACCTGCAGATTGTTGGATCAGCGTATCATAAATTGTCGCAGAGACATTTCAAGACGATACATTATCTCGGAGATGGCAGTGGAAAACTGACGCAAGATCATATTGGTGCAAGTCAATCAGATCAACATTCAGAAGAGTATAAAAAGAATCTTGGCACAAGAACAAAAATATAATAAGCTTCTTGCATTTAAGCAACAAACTAATAGGAAAGGTCGAACCCAATAATAAGCATAAGCAATATTACGTATACATACCGGAAGAGGGACGCCATCCACGTCAAGCCCGAGCTGCTGGCCCTTGGGCAGCACACACCATTTATCTCCCTCCTCTCCCTGCACAAGAAAAGAATGACCTCAACATATTATTCTTGTGTACTAATACTTAGAAATGAATTACTACAATGATTTAGAAATATCATCTGGTTGTATGATTCTATAACGAGTAAAGGCCATATGTATAGAATTCACATTTCTCTATTTAAAATGTTCAAACTATTACTGGATTATCCAATAATTTAGCTACAGTTTGATAAGCATATCCAGCAAATAATAGAGTATTTTCAAACAATACAACACACGGAACTTGCTAACAGAGTTGGGTTGAACCTCCAGTATGTAAAATCCATATGTATGTGAGTAGTGTCAAGATATCATAACATTCCATATTTCCAATCTATACAGAGGACAAGTAAAAATAATTAACTAAATTATTGGTTGTGAGATGAACAAATGTTTAATAAGAATTGGTCAAACCAAATGTAGCAACATTTCTTTCTCAGTTTAGTTCCTTTGCATGCAAGAGATGCTAATCATGTAGTTTCTTATGTGAAATGGATGCTGATTACAATCTAACTTGATCAATTTTTGCAGGGGCCTTTGTTATCTAGAACATTTATTATGCCATCTGTAGCTATAGTCTCAGTGTTATTTAACAGTTTAGTTCCTTTGCAAACCAAGAGATGCAAATCATGCAGTTTCTTATGCGAAATGGGTGCAGTTTTTAAAAATACCAGCATTTAACTTTTGTCCTGACGGACTATGACTAAATCAATTTAAGCATCATGAGCATCGCTTGAAGACACAAGAGATCACCTCATTATCTTTGTAGAGCTTGTGAAGGTCTTCAACATATTCTACTGCCGTAAGTGGACTCCTTGAGTCAGCACTGTCAATATCCATGACTGATTCATCATTGACACTGTCCTTGTCATCACCTACAGTATGGAATGTTGCATAACATTAAATCATAATCCCGCCATCATAGAGGTTCGTCCCCCTCCCCCCCCCCCCCAAAAAAAAAAAGACCCATAGAAACAGTAAATCATCACAGTGCAAATACCATGTCAATAGCAGCGACTGACTCGCACGGGTCCTCATCAATGACCATGATGCCATCATCGATTGGTTCCTTGGTGTGGTCAACTATAGGTAATGCATCGGTTGATGTCGCCTGATGTTCGGATTTCTTTTTGCTCGCCAAGGAAGAGGCCAGTTGCTTGAACCACCGAATCAATACCAGGTCAAATCAACCCTAGGGAAACAACTGAGCGCAAGAACAGGGTGCGAACTAACCTGGTCATCTGCGTACTAACCTAGTCATGGGCCGTCTGCTAGCCAATGTCGATGTATGCTTGCCCTTCACATCCTTCCTGTAGAGACGAAAAGGACGCGATGATTAATTAAACAAGACATTGATCCCAGTAACCATGAAAAGGCAAGATCTTTGCAAGGAGATTACTGCAGCACGTGTTTCTTAGCGATGGCGCAGGGGTACGGGGCACTGCTGATGAGGTTCTGGATCTCCCTGAGCGCCCGCCGATTCGCACCCATCTCTGCACAAACCCAATTGCAACAAATCATGTGAGGACGAGGGAGCGAGCCACCGGGAATCAGACACGGAGGCACTCATCGGGGAACAGATCACTCACCTTGGCTCCTGGGCACGGGCCTCCCCACCACGGTCCTCCGGTTCTTGTCCGTCACCCTCCCCGCCATCGTCCACGACGCCGGTGACCTGCACACAGGCACACGAACACACAGCCATACGGCTCAAGATTCGATCCAAGAAACACCCCCGAAGCGGATCGAACGGATGGTGTTGCGTGGAGGGCGCAACAGGCGGCACAGGGGAGGCGGACGGGAGAGCACGGGTTGGCAGACAGAGCCGCCGGAAACCCTAGCGGCGCGCTTGGTCACGCCCGCCTGCTGCCGTGCATGCGGGAGGCCGGATCGGTGATCTTTTTTTTTTTTTTTTGAGAATCCGGATCGGTGATCTGGATTGCGAAGGACGGCTCGGGCGGACGGACGCTGGTGCGCGGAGGGCTGAGGCGAACCGACGGGTTTTGGGGCGTAGACGACTCCACCGAATTTAATATATTGGTATAGATATATATTGTAATAATATAAATTAAAACTCTTCACACACTCATGTTGGCATGTGCAGGAAGGAATGGTCGATTTGGTGCCTATTGGACCTAATGGCATTTCAACGCTTACGGTCCTTTCGTCTTGAAAGTTTTCTACTACACTACTACTGTCGGGGATGAGAGGTCTACTAGCAAGGCACCTCCCATCCAAGAGGGGTGGGATGTCGCTGAAGACAATGAACCTGAGGAATACACACAAACCATTTACATACATTGACCATAGATTAGAGATCACCGTTGAGACTAATTTTGAGGTCAGGTTGAAGCTCAAAGACATTGGTTCTAGAAGTCACGCTGTGTATGGTATGATCAAGGCAAGCGCCATAGACTATGGGAATAAAAGTGTCTACATCTTCAATTGTGAACGAAGGAGGAGCCACTCCTTTCCTTCCGGCTGCACATCCATTCTTCCAATGAGTCCCTCCGTGATTGCCTTGCCATATCGTTGGCATCTTGAACTTCACGTAGAGGTGGATTTGACAATAATCACAACATGTAATAACCAAGAAGAGGGGGACAAAAATTTAAAATTCAATCTAATATTCACCTGTGGAATGAAGAGTCAAGAAAGACAGGTTGATGATGATCAAGTTGAAGTGAACATCACCTGGGATCTATTTCTTAACTAAGACACGAAAGGGTGCTGCATTAGTCGTAGCACCGGAGATGACTAGCACAATATAATATACACGAAAGGGGCATCGTACTAGTCGCAATGCCAAAATTGAAACATTGACTAACCTCAACCGACATTGTAATCTCTGTTTTTGCTCTCCTTAATATACTTAATATAATGATTTGGCAAATCATGTTATCTATTTCCTTTTCTATTTGATCTATGAATGTGGTTTTTACTATTTGAACTAAACTTTTTTTTACTCCAAAGAAGATTTATATTAATATATGTGTATATGAGTACATCAAGTTACAAGCTCTTTGAAATACAAAGAGATTATAATTAAATCACTCACTATATATATAGCTCCAATCCTCAACTCTAAACGTATACGCCGATTCGTATGGATGATCCTACGGACGGACACTCAGCAAATAGGTTGATATGCCCAAAACCGACGACCAACCTTCATGTAGGTAGAATTGAGAGTAATATTCTTTCTTGTATTCTTCTTCTTCATTCTTCTACCACCAAAGAAGACTAAAAATGAAATATGATCTCGGTAGTCCTTCATCGTGGTCAAATCTAACCACGACAAAAATGGAGAAGAAATCGGAGAAAATTATTCCATGATGATGACATCGTCCCAATCTTTATATCACCGTCAAGAAAACTAATTCTCCATGTCACCATGCGAAGAAGGTTGTTGGGGTCATCGTCGCCACCATCATCTTCATCGAAGCTGGCTATAGAAAGACCAAATCCACCCTACTTACATTTGGTCGAGAGTAGGAGGAATCAAATCTTTAATATTGAATACTTTGACATGGAGAAATATCATAATCTAAGAGTCAATCTACTGAAATTATTGGAGAGACGGATCTCCACTCCCTCGTGCCACCGGTGAGCTACCGGGGGCGAGGAGGGAGGGGGGGGGTGGAGGGAGTCAAACAATCGTGGAGATGGAGGTCCCCGGTGGCGGCGGCGGCTGCTAGGGTCGCATTGCATTATTTGAACTAAACTATTCATGTCGATGGGTATTATTATGCTGTGCAGTATGTACTGAAATTTACCACGTAGTAGTAGATTGTGTAAAAACTTTAAGATCCGCACTGACCTTGTGCCACTTGTCATAATCTAAGGAGGCTTTTCTCACCTAATATAAATGGTGGAAATTTGCTTGAGCCATTCTTCCCACCACACACAAGTGGTATTTTGCAAAAGGCCAAATCAACATATTAGAGTCGCAATAATTTCATAAGGTTGCATGCAACATGCATAGCTTGTATCAAAAAAATTCTGGACAAACCATACCAATTACCATACATCACGAATGATACGGTAACTACACAACATATCATTCTTACTTGCACAAAAGGGCTAGAAAATCTGATATGATGCTACATTGCAGACTTTTCATATATTCAACCTTCCTTCATATATCCACAATGAGGAGCAACCTCTTTGCTCCTCAATTTAATTGGGATAACTGTGATGCGAGATGATGGTCAAGGTTGCAATTATTGATCCCTGCTCAAAGTCTTTGCCAAAACCTCCCACCTTAGTGATATGCTTAAAAGCGAGATACCGAGCAGCAATTCAGACAGATTATATAGCATTTGCAGCTATTCACATGTACTATATATGACACGCAACACACTAGTATATATATCAGCTGCATATAACAAGGAGTATCCACTACGCGTAATTGGGCCGAAAGCTGAAAGGCAGCCCAATACCCATTCCAGACTATCCGGCAACACGTGCAGCACGTGCACTTGTGGACAAGGCGTCTCTTCCCCGTTCCGTTTGCACTCTCCCAAAACCTCGAGAAGCCGAAAAGAAAAGAAAAAAAAAGAAAACTCCAGATTCCAGAAGCAAAATAAATCCTGTTTGCTCAAGCGAGAAGAAGGAAAGCAAAAGAGAACCAGAAAAAATCTCTCCTAAATCCTAGTTGTTCATCCAAGTAGAACCACTTTCCCGGCTCCAACACTCTTCCTCATCCGTTAAAAATCCAATACTTCTGCTCTGTTCTACCGCTCCAGGATCAGTCTTTTCTTTTTCTTTGTTTCCCCGATCGAACCAGACATAGCAATCTAATTCAAACCAATCCCAAGCTTCAGGCTGCTGGGTTTCGCGATTTGCGACGCCTAGCCGTGGATCGGAGCATGGGGTTCCGATCCGCCGGCACGATGCTGCTGTTACTGGTGTGGGCGCTGTTCCTGCTGGGCTCCTGCCACGGGAGGTTCGTGGTGGAGAAGAACAGCCTCAAGGTGACGTCGCCGGAGGACCTCAAGGGCACCTACGAGTGCGCCATTGGCAACTTCGGCGTGCCCCAGTACGGCGGCACCATGGTCGGCTTCGTCGCCTACCCCAAGGCCAACAAGAAGGCCTGCAAGGACTTCGAAGATTTCGACATCTCTTACAAGTCCAAGCCGGGGGCTTTCCCCACTTTCTTGCTCGTCGACAGGGGAGGTGAGAAATCCACAGGATTTGCTGCTTCTCCTAGCTACTACTGTGCCAGTATTTAGTTGGTCTCGGCTAGGTTATCCATGTGTTACTTCGCGATTATTTAGTTGCCTTTATTTAACTCTCTGTTAATTAGAGTAGATCAATGCAGTTCACTTCAGATTTGACCAAAGTAAGCGATTTTTACTATTATAGGATTATAAAGGATTAACTTGCATGGCTAATGTAATTGAGTTGAATATCTGTTGACTCAATTTGGTACAAGATCCAAATCCTTAGCTTGACTTGTGCAGCTACCTAGGGAATTCAAACTGTCAACCTCAAACCCTCCTGCATTTTATAGTAGCAATGTCACTGTCTCATTTTATTTGACCTTTTCATGATTTCCACTGATTTTGCTTTCAACCAATTCTTTTAACATTCTTTCCTGTCTGATAGGTGAGCATTGCGTTCTACTTGATTAGTTGAATCACACATCATATATAACACAATATTATTTTCGTGGTTGCATTCAGATTGCTTCTTCACAAAGAAGGCTTGGAATGCACAGAACGCATGGAGCGGCAGCAATCCTCGTGGCTGATGATAAGGATGAGCCTCTAATTACAATGGACACCCCTGAGGAATCTGGGAGGGCAGATTATTTAGAGAACATCACGATTCCTTCAGCACTGATAACCAAAAGCTTTGGGGACAGACTCAAGAAAGCAATTGCCAACGGTGACATGGTTAATGTGAATTTGGATTGGAGGGAGGCCCTGCCCCACCCTGATGAGCGTGTAGAGTATGAATTTTGGACCAACAGTAATGACGAATGTGGCCCAAAATGTGATAGCCAGATTGAGTTTGTGAAGATCTTTAAGGGAGCAGCACAGGTACTTGAGAAGAAGGGCTACACGCAGTTCACTCCTCATTACATTACCTGGTACTGCCCAGAGGCCTTTATTCTGAGCAAGCAGTGCAAGTCCCAGTGTATCAATCACGGGAGATACTGTGCGCCTGACCCAGAACAGGATTTTAGTAAAGGATATGATGGGAAGGATGTGGTGGTCCAGAACTTGCGTCAAGTTTGTGTGTTTAAAGTTGCTAAAGAGCACAAGAAGCCTTGGTTGTGGTGGGACTATGTCACCGACTTTGCAATTCGGTGTCCTATGAAGGAGAAGAAGTATACAAAGGAATGTGCTGATGGAGTTATCAAGTCACTTGGTATGTTGTATTTGCATGCGCTTTTCTATGATCTGTAGTTAGGCGCAGACATATGTTAGTTGTTCTGAATTGGATTATGATTACAGGGCTTGATCATAAAGCAATAGATAAGTGTATTGGTAACCCAGATGCTGATGAAGAAAATCCTATTCTGAAAGCTGAACAGGACGCACAGGTTAGTTAGTACTTAAGTGTGAATGCGTGATCTTTTGTTTGAATTGTATTTATTGGTCTGATTATATCGTCACCCACCACATTGCATAGATTGGCAAGGGCTCCCGTGGTGACGTTACCATCCTACCAACCCTTGTAATCAACAATAGACAATACCGAGGTATGTGGGTCTGTGTGGTAAAAACACCATTTGAGGTTACCAATGAACTTATCTGACTGTTGGTTCTCAGGTAAGCTTGATAAAGGACCAGTTCTTAAAGCACTTTGTGCTGGTTTTCAAGAAACTACCGAGCCCCCTGTTTGCTTGAGTGAAGGTTGGTGCATTGATTTACCATAGTTTTTCCATGTTTGGTACATTTTGATCTTACTTCCTGTTGAAGTTGAGAAAGCTTAAACATCTTACTTCATTTTGTGTGACCTTATTAGATATACAAACAAATGAGTGTTTGGAAAATAACGGCGGCTGTTGGCAAGATAAGGCTGCTAACATCACTGCATGCAAGGTACTCCAGTGTTAATATTTTCTCTGAACTCTAGTATTTTATAAGAGATTTGTTCAAATCAACTTATGCAATATGTGTTTTATGTATATGTAGGATACTTTCCGTGGAAGAGTTTGCGAATGTCCAATTGTAAAAGGTGTAAAATTTGTTGGTGATGGCTACACTCACTGTGAAGGTACAGTACAAAAGAGGCTAATAAATTATGTTCTTCACATTTTCCTTATCTTTTGATATTTGTTAGTATAATATAATATAGGAAGACTGGAATCAACATTTGTTACTAGACACTTCTGATTTATACCACATGCTCTTGTTATTCTAGCTTCGGGATCTGGACGATGTGAAATTAACAATGGAGGATGTTGGAAAGAGACCAAGCATGGACGGACATATTCTGCCTGCACTGTAAGTATCAGTTGGAGTGGACCTTTTGCTGTCCTTAGAATTACCATATCTTTTGTAATTTCTGAAATTATATTTGTTGTGTCTTTAATTTACAGAATGAGGGATGCAAATGCCCGGATGGGTTCAAGGGTGATGGTACTCACAAATGTGAAGGTAAGATTATATCCATTGACTCCATTAAGCTATTAGAAATGCTTGCCTTTGTTTCAAAACTTCTCATTTAGAACACGGATGTGAATATGCAATTCAAAACTGACTGTTAATATAATATGTTACATTATTGGTTTCCTTTGTTGATGTGATGCTGATGTGAAATATTATTGACAGATATTGATGAATGCAAGGAGAGGACTGCATGTCAGTGTAAAGAATGCAAATGCAAGAACACTTGGGGAAGCTATGAGTGTGGCTGCACTGGAGGCTTGCTGTACATGAAGGAGCACGATACATGCATAAGTATGTAGTCACTTTCGGTTTATTGTTGACTTGTAGGTCATATTTTGACTATAATGTTTTTAGTTAGCCACCGAGGCTACATCTTCTCATCAATAATAATAGCTTTTCTTCAGTATTGAATTGACAGCACAAAGTGTAACACATGTTTCTAAAGTTATGCTAATTCAACTTTTCCTGTCAGGCAAAAATGCAGCAAAAGAAGTCGGTTGGAGCTTCTTATGGGTCATCTTCTTCGGCCTTGTAGCAGCAGGAATTGGAGGGTATGCAGTTTACAAGTACCGGATTCGGGTAAGATATATGAACTGCTTGAACAAGTTTATAATTTATTATCTGTTGATGATTGTAGTCATGTATCTAATTCTGTTTGCATGTCCTTACAGAGATATATGGATTCGGAGATCCGTGCCATCATGGCCCAATACATGCCTCTGGACAATCAAGGAGATGTTCCAAATCACTCTCATCATATCGAGATGTGAAGAGTGAAGCAGCTTATGAAGAGGATAGAAACTTAGGAGAGGATACCGACATGTGCTCTGCGTATACACTTTTGATAGATGTGTATAACCGTAACGATCTTATGTAGTTTGCAATGCAAAATCCTCTTGTAAAATCCTTATGTAGCATATGGTTTATATCTGCACGATTCTGGGTTAGGCTGCACCGTTGGTTGGATTTGTTAGGTAATAATTGTCATCTCTTATCTTTCAGTAGCAATAAGGAGACGGCAGACAACTCCAACTGTTTTAGTCATATTAGAGGAATTCGAGCGGAAGTTGAGTACCTAACATAACCGAAAAGTGCATAGAATCATGGTCATTCAAATTATGTATCGGTAGAGCAGGACTGGTTCTGGAACCATATTTGTCGTAATGGATAGCCTAGGTACTGTTGTGTTGCATATTTATTTTTAGTTTGTTTAGTTTTTGTCGGTTAACTCTTAGCTGAAGAATGAAGTACAATTTCTGCAGTTCTACGTTGTGGGATCTGATCTTTAGAAGTAACATGAAATTGATCGAGCTATTATATCTTTCACTTGAATTTTATTTTGATATTTGTGTTGATCCTATGGGCGTCTAAAGCTTGTCGTCTTGTAGCTCCATTTTAAAACAGATCGTTGAGGGTTCAGTTACAAAGGTTGTGGAAATGGAAAGGGACCTGTTCTGATGTGTTTGATTAGGAATGCGTACAGAACCTTTACCCCCTTACCCGGTCATCAAGAATTGGATATAAGAGTCAAAAAAATTTCCTGAAAATTTCCCTGAATGATATCAATGATCAACATACAACGACCAGATGTAACTTTTCACGGTGCAAAAGATGCATATCATTCAAGCAAGTATCCAAAAACGTGCAAACAAATTCATGTCTATCATCCTCTTGAATCCTCTATGCCCTGCTCATGTACTGTCCAGTTCTCGAATCAACCAGAATATCATCGCCTACGTTCACAAAGGCGGGCACAGTGACCACAGCTCCAGTTTCCAGGGTCGCCGGTTTTGTTCCACCTACAAAAATACAGCAAGAGTAATGATTTCTGTTCAAGATTCAAGAATAGGAGGAATATCATGCAGACTGTTATGCGCTTGCTTTTGTTAGTAACAAGGATGATTGCAGACTGTTCTGCATCTGCTTTTGTTATTAACACGAATGATCACACAACAGCAGTGATATTTTGCACAAGCACCCGTAAACAATTTCCTACCTTGTGCACTGTCACCTTGCCCTGGGTCAGTGTCTGTTACTGTCAAGCGAACAGTGATGGGGAGCTCAAAATCAATGATCTACAAAAAATAACATCTTTTTTTCAGTGACCAATATTTTGGCTGTGTAAGAATAAATCACACGAATCAGCTAGCATGATAGAAAATTATGAGAAGGTACTTCAATAATTAATTGATAAATGACAGCAGACGATGTGAAAACATATTGAATATACCCGTCCATTCCAGTACAGCAAAATGCAATCCATTCCCTCTTTCAACCATTTTTGCTTGTCACCAACATCTGATTCATTCAACCGACTTTCCTCGAAGCTTGTCTGCAATCGAAAATGATGAGAATAATTTTCACTAGGGAAGTAATGAGGTTATTTGTTTGTGCTAGTAATTAGTTGCTTGACGTCAGAAATTGGAGGTTTTCACAGAAGTGAAGACATGAGTTAATGTTAATGATGATGAATATTCATTACCATTTTACCTTTGCTTCCATAATCTGTATATGACCCAGGCTGAAATTACCAGTTAGACTAAATACCATATTCTATAGAAGTTTCTCAAGGGAAAAAAAAACTCTGAATAGATCCCATTTTGACAACAGATGAACTGATACAAATGTTCTATGATTAATGGTAGCTAACTAGTACTTTCACTGGTGATATATTTAAGCAAAAATTATACCAGATCCATAAACACGAACTGGGAGCCATCCTTGTATGTGAATTGCTTGATCTCCTTGGAAAGGGACGCTTCCTCTAGCTGAAAATTGTAGAATGGAAGTGGCTATTAGCTGTTGCATAGCTAAAACACAGCGCGGGAGAGGAAATAAACATTACACTCGAGTTGGTGAAGCACAAAAGCAATCCATAGCAGTAGAAAGTTATGGACTACGTAGTATTTTCCAAGAGGACAAAAGGGGGAAATCTGCTGAACAGTGGTTTAGATTCTGGGTTTGAGGTGAGATTACCGTACTTCCAGCTCGAAAGGTTTTGTCAACCGTGTTGCCGGTGACATAATTTCGCATTTTTGTCCTGACGAAAGCGGCACCTTTTCCAGGCTTGACATGGAGGAACTCTGTTGTTGGATGGAGAGGATAAATCAGCTTATTTATTTGTCACGGAACACATAGAAAACTTGTTCAGAATCTAAGTTTGTGCAGATGTTTCTTTGCCCTCTTAAAAATTAAAAAAGGAAGGTATAGAATTATCGGGAGCATGAAATAATTGTTAAGAGGAGAGGTACATTGGCCTAATTTTCTAGTACTATAATGATGCTCTAACTTGATATGCCTCACAATCACCAGAAATGTGTTCGCCATCAGTTACCTAAAACTTTCCATGGCGCGCCGTCGACCACGACGTTGGTGCCAACCCTGATGTCATTGCTGGAGAGAGCGTAAACCCCTGCAAAAAACAACCACAGAAATGAGGAGCAAGTGGTGAAGAAGAGAAGATATGGTGGCGCGCGGTATGAGAATGAGAGGAGAGCAGTTACGGGTGAAGCGGGAGCGGAGGGGAGCGAGGCGGAGAGGGCGGAGGCAGCAAGAGGTGGTGCGGTGGAGCTGGATGTGACCGTGCTGGATGTAGGTTGGCCCGCCGAGGTGGCGGAGAGCGGCCATGGCTTCCTCCTCCGTGTTGTGCCGCCCCGCCGCTGGTGGTGGTTCTTGTGGCCTTCTTTCTGGTGGGGATAAGCAGAGGGCGGCACATGAGAGGTGACCCACCTGTCATTGGCGTCTATGCAGGTAGCTCGTAGCCCACTGGGTTTTGAGCCCATCAAACGGCAGGACTGGGCTGTGGTGTGTGGACTGGACCAAATGGTGATAGGAATGGATCAGCCCATCGCTTCAGCAGACACATCCATCTCTCCTAAACATGTCCAAACGGGCGGCCCGGCACGGCCCGGCCCAAGCACGGCAAGGCACGGCCCGTTTAGTTTCGGGCTGGCACAGCACGAAATTCATTTCGGGCCGTGCCGTGCCGGCCCACGTGCTCGGCCGTCGGCCCACGGCACGGCACGGCAGCCCGTCAGGCACTCGGCTCAGTATACAGTAGCGGCCCATTTAGCGTAAACAGTTGCAAAATGAAGGTGAAAAATAGGTGGAGGTGGGATTTGAACCTTGAACCTGTTGGTTGAGAGTAAGATGCTTCACCACTAGACTACAATTATCTTTGTTTCACTTACGGAATCCTATTTTATTTGTACATTAATGAACAACTAACAGGCCATACCATAAACGGGCCGTGCCGTGCCGCCCTTCGGGCCGAGGCCTCGGCCCAAGCACGGCACGAAGCCTCGTGCCGGGCCGGCCCGGCACGAAATTATTTCGGGCCGTGCCATGCTTGGGCCGTGCTTTTTTCCGTGCTTCGGGCCGGCCCACTTGGCACGGCCTATTTGGACATGTTTAATCTCTACTGAGCAACCTCACACGGAGTCTGTCTAAAGACAAACACTGCATGTGTTTTTGCAAGTAAGGAGGACGATTTTTCTTAAAACTAAAAGAGCAAAGGGGACCATCGCAAAAAAAAAAGCAAAGAGGACGATGACGTCCTAACAACAATCACTAAATTCTTGAGCAATCCTCGATCCTCAACCAAATCCTTGCTACCAACAAGAACAAGATCGCCCTCTTTGCATTTTTCAACAGCACCAGTAAGAGGCGTCGACTCACTGGCAAGAAACACGCACTGGAATCATTCAGTCATGCAAGGAGTGGCCGATCAGAATTTTTCAGATTTCAATCTGTTTCAGTTTTCCTTCCTTTTAGAAGAACTGAAGCGGAGGTTCACCAGTTGCTGGCCACAGCATGCACCTACCCTTCACCTGGCTTCCTTGGACCAGCTGAACACAGTGGTAGGTTGGTGTCATTGACATCAATCCGATTAGCTGCACACCTGCCTCCCTTCCTGCCCTCTCCTTCTACCTAACTCAGTTCGGACCAACATTGCAAGTTGTATTTGCAATGCACCTATACAACAATTGACATCAGAAATATATGTCGTCTTCCTCCTCGCATAAACTCTTCTAGTCGCTCTTCAGGTTTCTTGGATTCTGTGCACAAGCACACAAAGGGCCTCGCTCACCTCTACCAAAGAAAAGTAAGTTCATATTTCGTTAATAATCTTGCCTCGTTTCCAATTTGTTCAGGCGCTTTACGAGTTAGTACAAATTTGTTCCCTTTTAGAAGAGGAGCTGTATATGAAAAAGATTACTATTTTGTATCAACATTTTGCTGCCTGATAAAGAATGTTCCATGCGCAGTGGGTTCGGAGGCTGAGAAGAACATCGTGGAGCTGGAAGGCATCAAGTTCCCGACGGAGATTGCCGTTGCCAAGCCTCTCTTCCTCCTTGCTAACGGTAATGTATTGTGCTGCTGTTCATCCTCTGTTTTTTGTCCCCAACGTGCTCTGTTTTCTGCTTAGTGAAAAACAGAGCACACCTGCCTCTGTTTCTCGTCTCCCAAGTCCCAACTGAACTGAACTGAACTGAACTGAAGTGATGACATCACGCAGGCCTGACGGACATTGAGATCCACTTCCTCCAGATCAAGTACAACGCCATCGGCGTCTACCTGGAGAAGAGCGGCGCGCTGCTGGAGTGCCTGGAGCAATGGAAGGGCAAGAAGGCGGAGGAGCTGGCGGAAGACGACGGCTTCTTCGAGGCCGTGGTCTCTGCTCCGGTGGAGAAGCTGATCAGGGTGGTGGTGATCAAGGAGATCAAGGGGTCGCAGTACGGCGTGCAGCTGGAGAGCTCGGTGCGCGACCGGCTCGTGGCCGCGGAGCAGTACGAGGACGAGGAGGAAGAGGCGCTCGAGAAGGTCACCGACTTCTTCCAGTCCAAGTACTTCAAGCCCAGCTCCGTCATCACCTTCCACTTCCCAACCACCCCTGGACCCGCGCAGGCACGTAGATTATTTCAGTTCAAACTGAGATTTTTATCCATTTTGCAACGACCGAACTCACAAATTCTGTTCTTTTCCGTACAATTTATTTCAGATATCATTTGCGACGGAGGGCAAGGATGATGCCAAGATCACGGTGGAGAACGGGAACGTGGCGGGGATGATCCAGAAATGGTACCTCGGCGGCTCAACGGCTGTTTCTCCGACCACCGTGCGGAGCCTGGCCGACCACTTCGCGGCACTGCTCTCCACATGATCGCAGCGCTGCAAGTGCTGATTTGTTTGCCGCAAGCTTAATCGAACTCGTGAATCCTGTCCGCTCGTTCCGCTCATGTGTTGCAGCGAATTGAATTGCAAATAAGACTGGTTTAAATCTCAACTATCTGAATCCATGCTCTGTTTCCTCTGTGCCACGGTTGCTTATTCTCTTTCATTTCCAAGAGGTGCTGCTCGTATATTGGTTCATGAACTTTGGATTGGAGCAATAAAATTTCTGCGCTAGCTTGCTTGACACCTTCAAACTGTAACGAGTCTTCATCAGGCATTAAGTTAGTTTGGTTAGGACATGTACTAATGCAATGTATGGTGAGCAAAGATTACAAATGGGGTTCCTGCAATGAAGATGGAAAATGACACATGAATTCCTTTGATAGCAACACATAGAACACAAAAGCGAGTACATTGCATTTAGGTGGACCAAATTGAAGAGCATATATGCAAGGCATTTAATTAAAAAACCGGTCAATTCATCGTCCATGAACCGTGAAAAGAAAAACTCTTCTAAGATCTAGCCAGTAAGTTCCAAAATTATGTCTCATATGTTTATTTTAAATGTTTTTTGTACTTATTATTTCCCTAAGAACTATTAGGATTCTAAACTCCGTAAGAGACCAGAGTTTAATTATAAAAACAATGTGTGTGCTCACATATGCCTTTTCCATAATTATTAGAATATACATACACATTATCGAAAAATCCTCATATTATCTTCGCAGAAATATTAACCGGAGCAACTCAAACGTGCTGTTTCATGATGGAAATTTTTCTGATTTTACTACATCTATAGTTCCTAATTCTCGTATATTATTCCAAATAATTCAGATGAAGTTGTATTTTAGGAACAAAGTACTAGAAGGCTTGATAAAGTCCAAACCCAGTAACAACTTGAAACAAACAAGATGGAATCTAAAAAATCTCAGATGTCCCCGACTCAGGGGAAAAAATCATGCATGAATACAAATAACAAATCGAAGTGACAAGGACGCTGGAAAATTGACCCAACCTTTATTGTACGTTCGTCACATATTGTCCATCCCACTGTACATGCTTGTATGGCAACCGGAAAACTAAAAAAAATGACTAATACTATCAACGAATTTTTATCAAAAGGTATCTAGCTAGATTTTTTACATCCTTGACCGTTTTTTCCCCATGTTTAACTACAAGTAAAGGAAAAACTGCAAGCGGCAATTAACAACCTGTGGAGTATGTTCTTGGGCGTTACGTGGCCTCTCCTGAGACCACCGTTCCCTCGCCGGCGCCATGATCGTCCTCCTCGCGAAGGAGCAGCGAGTTACGGCATATCGGGCACGACGAGTGCGCGGCGAGCCACGTGTCGATGCAGCTCACATGGAAGCCGTGTTGGCAGCTGGGCAGCAGGCGCACCTTCTCGCCGCCGACGAACTCGCCGAGGCAGATGGCGCACTCGGTCGTGTCAGGGTCAGGGAGACCATCGTTGGCCTTGCCGGATTCGTACTCCACCACCGGTATCTTCCTCAGCTTCCTCTTGTCGAGCCCGCCAACGGAGGCCGGTGCTGCTGCGACCACCACCACTCTGGTGACGATGGTGCTGGCCGGTGCGGCGGCGGCGCCCATGGCGAGGCTGCGGCCGCAGTGGCGCGCGCAGCGCAGGAGGGAGTTGAGGCCGAGCGCGCAGATGAGGACGCAGAGCAGCGCGGCGAGGACGATCACCATGTTGGAGTCCGGGTAGATGCTGGCGCTGTCCCCTCCCCCTCGGGCCTGCCTATCAACGCCGCCGCTGCCGGCGTCACCAGCAGCGGCGCCGTCGACGACGAATCGTCGGCGGTAGAATTGCCTCTGAGCATGCGCATGGCTAATTAAGGAGCCGTGTGAGCTCTGCAGCTGATGAGGTTAGTTGTTTGCATGGACGGTGGATGTGAGGAAGAACGGAACGAAAGAGAGTTTCACATTTGACATATATACCAGCACATGAGTTTCAATTCAGACAAGCGTCTTTTCTGAGTCCACGTACGCACATCGTCCGTTCCTCCTTTTAATTTCCTGGCAAGCGACTGAAAGTGAGACTAGTGTGCGTGAAAGCGCTTCCTGCTGCGTCTCTTTATTTGTGCCTTTCGTGCAAGTGTAACGGAAGCTACCTAATCTGGTCGGCACACTAGTAAACTTTTTGATACACGCAACTAACAACGCTAATTGGGTGACTAGGTCCAACTGCGGAAAGAGGAAGAGCTTCTTGCCTCAAACATCCAAGAAACCTGGAAACAGTTGGGGCCACTTTCCTGCTCATAATAATAATACCCTCTGTCTTCATCAGTTACTTGGTTCAGTTTGCCTTTTTTTTTTCTGGAGAATCACGGTGAATCATCAATGGATTGTGGACATTCATGGGGCTCCATCGTCAGTCAGAACCCTGTGAAATACCTTGACACATTCGATGTTGTTTTAGAGGTTGTGCAACTGCCGGGTATCTACCATCTCAAAAGTTCAGTTTAGTATTTAACGAAGTTGGCTTAGGCTATAGTCCCAAAGAGGGACTTTTATATAAAGCAATGGCAGAGGATATGAATCCTGCCAAAACCATGTTCGAAGTTAAAATGGCAAGTAATTTGAGACGAAGGGACTAGTACTTAACCTTTGGTACATGCAACTTAATTACAATATCAACTGGATGAGCGGAACAGCAGAAAGAAGGGAATCCTTTATATCCTCCAACGTCCAAAAAAATTGGAAGCAGTTGGGGCTACTTTCCCGCTTATACTATGCTTCGATCATTGTCTTCATCACTATACATTGATGCACAAGTTGCAAGTTGCAACAACATAGGAGGAACAAGTCAATAATCTTTTTGTGCTCATTGCCGTCCTATGAGCATTTGGTCATGACTCTAACATATGGCAAGGAATCGATCACAATGAGGCCATCAGGGCATTATTGAACCTAGAAAAGAAGATTCAATGCAGTTCAAATATCTATGGTGAAGTTTTGATGACCAAAGGTGATAGTGTGCGGGAAAGGTGGACAACAAGAGCAAGAAGAAGAAGAAGAAAGGAAAAGCAGCATATGAGAAGAGAATGTCCAAAAAGACGAGAGATAGTACTAATCATGTACCAATAATTCAGGTGGGGAGCTCCCCACCGGAGATTTCCTCAAAAAAAAATCATGTACCAATAATCAAGGAATTTCATGAATTGCAGCTTCTTGTCAAGGCGGCGAGACTAAGGAGATTAGATTCATAGGGTGGCTGGAGGTGTTTTTTGGTCCAAAATAGTTCTGAAAAATATTGGCCAATAGTTTGAGGGTATCTTCATAGTTATAGTATTATTAAGGAATTTGGTTTGCTTGCGGTGACCAAGTGACAATATGAGATGAACCCTAATCCTACCATAGAAATAATAATGATAAATTATTTACTAGATTAATTAACATCAGAGATTAATTAAATCATTAATTTAGATTTATACTGTTAGATGACTACTAGCCAGTATTTTGGACTGAGAAACTCTTCTCTCTTTGAAGCATTGAAAGTTAATGAGCCAGGCCGCACTCTAACACAGAGTAACCGGAGGCTAGAAGTTTCAAAGCTGTGTCATATTCACCGAGATATAGTTCACAAAAGTATGTGACGGCATGACTGTTATGCACATTAATAATGTCATAAAAGTATGTGACAGCATGACTGTTATGCGCATGAATAATATGTCGAAGCTTAAATTGTTATAAACCATCAAAGTTGGTGGATTATATAGCATTCAACCTGTTTGAGGTCAGGTCCACATACTGATGAGGGCCGTACGATAAGTTCAGTAACTTCGAAGGTTCTTTGTTGTGCACAGAGAAAATACCGTAAGACGTACTATTAGTATATATCCGTGAATATAAGTGGAAAACCACTGGACACAATAGTAGAGAAAGAAGTCATACACCGCGCATACATATATGCGCGCACGTGAGGAAAGTACACAGGCTGATACAGAGATGGAGGAGTACTACTGTAGATATATAGAGACGACGGTGTTTCTGCAGCTTTATTTCAGTTTTCTGTTGCTAGGTACGTAGCTCCATCAGGTAGACCGTATTCTGTCGGATGGATGGATTGATCTAGCGGATCCTGCAAACAGAAGCCAAATTAAGAACCGATCGAGCAGACGTATGCATTCAGTAAATATAAAGCACTTGTTATGTGATGCAAAAATATATTTACTTGCTGCAGTCGGTGGACATGCTGATGGGGAATGGCACGGAGACGCCGCACTTTCCGGGGATGCCGGAGACGATGCCCATGTTGACGCTCTTGACGGTGTTGGCCAGGCTCTTGAGGCACCTGCACGCCTGCTGCCTGTCGGCGGTCGTGCGCGCCGCGCTGTTGAGGCTGCGCACGCCGCTGCAGCACGACGACGGCAGCGCCTTCGCCCTGCCCGTCGCGTACGGGATGCACGGGGCAAGGCTCGAACCCACCTGACCGCAGGTGATCGCCGCCTCCGACGCAACCACCACCGCAGCCACCACGGCCAAGGCCACCAGCACCGCCACCTGCTGCTTCTTCAGAGCCATCGTTCACGTTAACTACTAGCTAGCTAGAGAAGCTTTGTTCAGACTTCAGAGCAAGTGATGGTCTGCTAGTGACTAGTGTAGTGTAGTGTTGTGTGTGGGAGGACGAGGTACCTATGTCTGAGGGGTTTAAATAGCAGATCAATGCGTGTCAACTGGGACATGATCATCGATGGCCGTCGCCGTCTGGTTGTTGGCAGTTGAGAAGTGGTATATACCACTGTGTACTGAACTTACTGATGATTTATGATCACAGTGCATTCCAGATGTATCAACTGCGTACAGTGTGCGTAACTTGTTGATCTCATTTGTACTAATTGATGCAAAGTACATTCTGCTTAACTACTTGATGCAGCATTTCAGAGATTTTTACCATCAAAATTAGGCCAACATCACAAAGAGGAGCCCATTTCGCCACGCCAACTGAACTGTCCTACACTCCTGCCTGCAATGCAAAATGATCTGGCATTTTCTGCAGTTCCTTCAGGGAGCGGTAACACAACAGTTTAGTTACCAGAGACAGAATCAAGGATACCACTTGCTGATGTGACTGTTTCGCTCAACTTTGATCGACCTTCACACACGTTCCATCTTTCATGTACCAGCTAACATAATACGGCATGTCTCTTTCGCTCCATGAATCGTTAATAATGCAAGCTTTAAATTGTTTGTTCTCACGTCTCTATACATCGATATGGTTGCCTAGCTCATCAACGTTCTCCATTCTCTAGCTAATTGACCGGGGTATTGGCTCATCACTGGTCATCGATCTGTGACCTTTGCGTGGACGCTTGTCAGCCAAGCCTTCGTTTTCTCGAGAAACATCCGGCGCGGCAAAGGCTTATATTCACATGCCTAAATTAAAACTAACACATGGACTCCAACCGCACACACTATGCATCCCTGCCTTTGGTGCCGTCTCTAGGAATTTGGGGCCCCGGGGCAAAATGTACAACGGGGCCCTAGAATTTGAAAATTCGTAAAACTAAATCAAACTTTTAGCTGGCAGGATAAGTTTAATACGGACCACAATACTTAAAATTTTATCAAATATTAAAAGAGTAGTGAGTTTTTTAAAGGCAAATTTTGGAGATATAAATGTCTTCATGTGTTTGAGATAAACCTGTGTCCAATAAATTGCTAAAATCCTATTGGCTTGGACTAGGTTTTAGTGTGTAAAGCAACTTATAAGAAAGAAAAGAAAAGAAGATGAAATGTCTTGATTAGAGAGCGTTCAGAATGAGTAGTAAGCGTGTTTAGTACTGCCGATTCCTAGCAGGTCCCAAAATGTGAGCCAAATTGATGGCAGATAGCCCACGAAGAGAAACAACCCATGGCCCAGAAGGGCAGAAGACGTTCAGACTTCTTCTTCTACCTCTGTCTATCTGTATCAAGGTCTCGCCAGATTTATCTATGGTGGGTGGTGGCAAGGTAGAGCTCTGCACTGCATACTGATAAACTGAAGAAGGAAAAGGGATCCTGACGAAGGGGAAGAGCCACCACCAGATAGAACCTTGCTTGCCTACGATCGGATAGTTTTCTCTATCTATAAATTAACCAAGGTAATTAGAATTAGAGGCCCCCGAAAATTTGGGGGCCCTGTGCCGTCGCCCACCTTGCCCCTGCTAAACGACGGCCCTGGTGCCGTACATGTTGTTGGATCATTAAGTTCTCAGAGGAGGAATGTGAAAAATTTATTATTGGCTTCAAGGCTTATGTTCACATGCCTAAATTAAAAACTAATACATCGATTCCAACCGCACAGTGTGTTTGGCGCCGTACATGTTGTTGCATCATAAGTTCTCAACCGAGGAATGTGAAGTAATGTATTGTTGGCTTTTAATAATAATGCAGAAATTGTACAAAATTACCGTCATTTGTGATACTGTATCATAAAAACATGACTTTAATGTTAATTATAGAAAATTATTATTTATACATATTTTTTCTCAAAGGAGAATTGTGCATCGTTATATTATATTAAGAAGATAAACATGAGTACAATGCCATGATCTAATCGAGATTAGTATAATATTTTACATTTGTGCCCTTGCCTTCCTAAATAACCAACTAGTAACCAGGTGCCCCAGTTTGTTGGCGCCCGCCATCCTCCACATGTTGGCCTCGTGTGTTATCTTCCATATTACCTCTTGCGTCCATGACCATATTCTATGGAAGATTTCAGTGTTTTCAAAGCTCCCAGGCTACAACAATGATTAGGCTCATAAAAGTTATTATTTATATGTTTGATTCCACCAGCCAACATCATAGTAGTCATTTGGTTTCATGCTCTATAATTTCCTTATAAATTTTATCGTTTGGGTTATCAAAGTCAAGCATCTCATTGTAACTACATAGAGAGATATCATGCATATTTGTGAGGATAATATTAAGAACATAATAATAATTGTACCATAGTATTAATCATGCTATACGTTATTATAATTTTCTATTTCATTCCAACACTTTTGTTTCTTGATACCGCATAATTGATTTTTATATTTTGAGTAAATTTTGATTCACATTGATTGTACCCTCATTTAACTTAGCTACTCAATTCAATAACACAGTTGATGGCCAATGGACCGGGGAGGGGGGCATGTACCCTAAACTTTGGCGCATACTAGACAACTAAAGAACTATAACCTACTACGTCATCTTGCTGATCTACGGTGTCTCGTCAGCGGGACAATGTGACACTTTAAGGAGGTGTTGTGGCACTTCAAGGCACCCTACCCCTCCTTGTATTACCACATTGTCCCGCTAATGAGACACCGCAGATCAGCAGGATGACATGATAGGGGGTATGTTTGATTTCTACATGTTTGCTAGTTAGTCAATGCAAGTCGTGGCATTTCGTTTTCGCTGAAAGTTTTTTCTTCTAACATCCTTTTTTCTTGGAAACTAAGTTGTATTTTCAGTAACTTTCCTGAACAACCACCTATAATGTATTTCTCAAATATTTTAGATCATACTTTCTTTGTATGTTTTGCACTTTTGCAAAACAAATTTTTTCCCAAAAAGTTAGACACACCAAATCTGTCTCTAAAAGTATCAACACATGAACAAAGCAGTGTCATAATCACAACTGCTTTGTATTTAAACAACTAAGACAGAATGGTCCTCCAACATATGTGCATATGATTTAGTAAGTAATTGTGTAGCGCAGTGAGGATGGAGTAAGCTTATTTAACTGAATTAAAGGCTTAGAAGTATTTCTCTTCATCCTTTCTATCTCGTGCACATAGCCAGTTCCTTTCATCTTAGCCTCGCTGCTCCCTTTGAAGCCATATATCAGCCTGTACATCTTCCGCGTGCAGAACAGCAGGGCTAAAGGGAAGCGCTGGACCACCGGGCAGTTTGTTATTAGTGTCTTCGAGTATGCTGATACGACCGGATTTCCATTGAAGTTGATACATTATGGAAGCGAAGATATTACATCTGGAAGAGAAATTACATAATAAAAGGATCGGATGTGAACTAACAGGATACTAGTCAGTCCTTCCTTTTTTTATTAGTCACTCTGCTGACTAGTGAACTGCTAAATGTTAGTAACAGAGTGAAGTCATATGGGGAGCCACATTTTCTAGATCTTGGTTGCTACAATCACTTTGTGTGCAGCTCCGTTCAAATGAAATCATGCATTATTCTTTTCATGAAAACAAAATAACGAAACAGGATATAATAATAAGCACCAGTCATGCAGGAAGAAAAATAGGACGAATAGCATTTTAAGTGGGACACAAAAGAGAAGCAACCTAGAGCGATGACACATGACCGTGGCGTATCTGTGTACTACACAGAGAATACATATAAGAATGATGACGATATACTGCTGTCATACTTGATTTTATTTCTCATTTCAAGATAGCTTGCTCCAGTAATTACTCCTCCGTCCACCAGATCCCGGGTAATGGATAATCTAGTGGATCCTACATACCAAAATACAACGAGACATACACACGATCAGTGGGTTAGTCAATTAATATAAGTTGATGATGGTGTATAGCTGGGATGACGACAAATGCAGGATGACTAGTGTACTTGTTGCAGTCGGTGGAGAGGCTGAGTGGGAATGGCACGGCGACGCCGCACTTAGCGGGGATGCCGGCGACGGCGCCCATGTTGAGCGGCTTGATGCTTCCGACGAGGCTCTTGAGGCACCGGCACGCCGCCTGACGGTCGGCGGTCGTTCTCCCTGCGTTCTTGAGGCTTCGCACGCCGGCGCAGCAGCCCTGGGTGAGCTGGCCGTTCCCCGTCGCGTACGAGAGGCACGGCGCCATGGCAAAACCCACCTGACCGCAGTTGATAGCTGCCGATGCCTGGGACACCAGCACTGCCACCACGACGGCGAAGGCGACCAGATCGTTCCTCCTGTTGTTCATCAGAGCCATATCAATCTATCAGTTGAATTGCTACTGTTGATTGAGTATGTCTGGAGGAATGAGCCGGATATGGGAGGGTTTAAATAAAGACTAGCTACGTGCTCAATCTGCATGAATGATTGATTGGGTGATGAACAGAACAGATGCCCGTCGCTGCCAAGTGGTTGGTAGTTGGACAAGCACAATTGTTGCCCAGCTGCATGCATGAAACAAGTACTTCTGAAAACGTTAACATTGCTGAAATAATTTGCCAAAAACTGATTCAGGAACAGCAAATAATTACTACTGAGGCCCTGTTCGTTTCCTGCCCTCTAAAATTTAGCACTGTCACATCAAAGAGAATCTTACTATTTATGAATATTTCGATCAATTTATTGATAAAACCCTTTTGACAGATTGATGCTAATTTTTGAGATGAATCTAATGAGTTTAATTAATTTATGTTTTGCTAAAGTGATGCTAGAGTAACCGTCTTCTAATCACGACTTAATTAACATCATTAGATTCGTCTCAGTAAATTAGTCTAGGGGCCTGTAATTTATTTTATAATTAAATTTTATTTAGTACTCCTACATAGTAAGATTCTTTTTGATATGACAGCTATAAAGTTTAGACCCTAGTAAACGAAAAAACCCTGAGGCGCGTGAGCTTTCTTGGTCGTGACTTGGCGACTCAGAAAAGTAAGCACGTATATTGGCACTTCTTGTAGTTCCCTGAGGGCACGGTTGCTGAGCAGTCTCTAAAGATGGAAGGATATGGATCTGATGTGATGCGTGAGACCATCCTATGCGCATTCCATTAGAGAGCAGATTACTTGTACTACTGCTAATCGAGACATTCCTTGCAGGCCAAGCTCTCCACATCATCTCGACTGATGACTCGATCATGACCATGAGCAGCATTACGTACTCCCTAGCTCTGATAGGTATAGAAATCTCCCACACGCTACAATCGAATGGTGGATGCTTTTCAGCCAATACTTTGTGTGCCAATGAATTCAAGATTCAGCTGACATCAATTCCATCCTCACATCGTGCATGTGCTAGCGTGTCCAGTGCCGAACAATTAATTCGTTGGCTAGCTCCTTAATTAATTGTTTAATTTGGGCATGTCACAAAAAACTAGCTACCCCACATCCTCTCCCTCCGAAATCCTCACCGGCGGCGGGCGGGAGGGGGAAGCTCACCTCCCTTAGTTTCGGTTCTCCCCTTTAGCTTCCGTTTCGTAGTTTCCTGTGTCTCGCAGCTTGGGCCATGGCCCATGGGCCGCCTTTGTCTCCTCTGCCTCTTAGTCGCCATGATTGTCCTTGCCGAGCTTCGGCTCATTGTCGGCGTGGGCCATGGTGTTAGGCAACCGGAGCCTCACTAAAGTAGTTGTAGGTTCTCTTGTTCCTTCCCCCGCCTCCTCTCCGCTCACTGGTGTCTTCGTCGGGCAGGGTTCGGTGCCGGATCTATGGTCTTCTAGCCTAGATCCGGCGTCACTTGCCCCGGTTATGACTCGGCAAGCTCTCACTCCCGCCTCCTCCCCGGACTTGAGGCCTAGATCCGCCGCCCCCACCACTGGATCTCGGCCACCCACACTCATCGCTCCAACAAGTCGGCTTCGTCCTCGGCATCCTCCGCCGCTTCACCACAAGCCGACGTCGTCGGTTCCTATCACCATGCCACGATATCTCGCGGGTCACGAGGCACCTTGCTGTGCCACCGGCCCTTGGAGCTTGTGCCATTGGTGTCACTGCGGAAGGCCCCCTTGAGTGCCCGGTCGTTATTGGCCCTAGGGGGTGCTCCGCCGCCGTGCTGCCGGCCCTCCACGCCGACACACTTGACGTCGCCGTGGAAGCCCCCCCACCGCATGGATGGTGCCTGTTGCTCCTACGGGCATGAGGCCCATAGACCTCGGTTGGCCTAGATCCTACCCCATCGCCCGGGCTTTGCCTATGATAGTAGGGCAATGGCTCTAGCCCATCCGATCGGGGCCCACTTGAGGCATCTTACGCTCCAGTCACTAGAGAGTCAATCTCGACATTGTACATCAGCATCCACGCCTCATCGTCAAGAACTATCTGCCACAGAGAAAGGAGACTCAGCTCTAATTACCTTGGGAGTCAACGATGCCGCTCATCTGCGTCCCGACGATAGTTAAACCACATGTCATTCGTTGGTGATGAATTTCAACGATGGATTCATGCTCCTACCCTTACCTCCACAAATGCAATGGAGGCACCTTCGTTTGGCCGTCTCTCGACCGCTGATGCCGCTAGAGCTGTGTCGACGATCTCTCTGTCAAGCTGTTACATCTTATTTTTCCCGAGTGCAGTGCTTCCATGAAGATCGTTTCTTAAGTGGTCGAGGTTTAGGTGTGCAGGCCAAACTAAGGCATGTGTTTTGCTGCTATGCAGCGCTGTCTAACACCTTGTTTATAGGTGTCTATGTACTCTCCATTTCCATAATTTAATATAAACCATCCTTTATAAAAAAAAGAACTAGCAACGGTTAATCTATAAAGTTCACAAGGAACATTAATTATTTCCTCCGTTCCTCT
This sequence comes from Chloris gayana, assembly GCA_031894775.1. Classification (NCBI taxonomy): domain Eukaryota; kingdom Viridiplantae; phylum Streptophyta; class Magnoliopsida; order Poales; family Poaceae; genus Chloris; species Chloris gayana. The sequence goes on along the minus strand of JAUNZO010003997.1, from coordinate 166,966 downwards.
TAAAGTGATGTAACATGATAGCCACGAATTAGAACCGTTTAAGGCGATTTAAAAACCAGAGTAAAAATCAAATTTTTTTTGCCTTATTTGGGTTGTTCTAGCAATATGACTCTGTTTTTGTTTGCCTTATTTGGGTTGTTCTACCACATTGATGACCAAATTTATCAAAACTTGACACATTCGAGTGTACTTTTTTTACATTCCAAACCATTTGTTTTAGGTCTCATGAAGACTTAGTGTTTGGGAAATTCTGATTGGATGATAGTAATGGTTACGGTATGAAATCTCTTGAGCTCACTTAAAAATCTATTTTTTTAGAACAGCCCAGCAATGGATCCTTAGTTTATTGGTTCCATAGCCACCAGCCCATTTCAAAAGAATCGAAGACTATCACGAGGCCTCATGCTTTTTGGTCCATGCGCAGAAGCCCACACCTACGAGGCCACGACAACAAAAACTAGGCGCTTAAGCTAATAGTATTTACTTCATACTCGTTTTCTCCTTTTCATCAGTAATTTGCCTCTAGTTTGGTTTAATGCTGTGCTTAAAATTATTTGCCATGCACATTTCGTATATTTAATATGGATTGATTATTTGATTATGCACATCACATGCCCAACAAGTCAGCAAATATACAGAAATAGTGGGGAGTGTAGTTTATCTACCATCGCAAAGACCATGGAGTTGCAAAATAACATTGCATTTTTCATTAACATATGGACCCAGCCCTCGCATGTCATTCTCACACGGGATGCTATTTTGCAACTTCAGGATATTTGCAATGGTAATTATAAAAAAAACATAGTATATACTAGAAAGAAAAATGAAATGAGAGTTACACTGGACATGAACAGAAAACATGGTACAAACAAGTTCAGTCCTCTGACAAGTGAACTAACATTTTTTTCCAAATCTGATTCAATATTACTTTTTTTATAAAAAAACTCATATTCTCGACAAGTTTTTGGCTAAATAGAATTGAAATGTTTAAACGATATATTGTATTTGATGCATTTTACAAAAAAACAAACATGCACAACAACAGAACAAAGCTTATAATATCAAGGAAGCTGGGGGTAGGATAGAGATAAACCCCCAAAGAGGCAAAGAATAAGGTCAACCAAACAAAAGGAAGGCGGAAAAATATATGTGTCATATATTTGTTGACAAAAAACACGATTTAAATGGACTTTTACTAGATTCCATAGCATTAATTCTAAATAATAGAATGGTTTAAATGGACTTCCGGTAAAATGTGTCCAAGATTTTACCTCCTACCCACTTGAACCATATGCGATATGTCGCACCGCCTCATTTGCTCTATTTCCCTCAGCACGAAATTCAAAGTGATGGTATCTAACTTTGTAAATATATGGAACATCGTACATACGAAGGAAAAATGCATTGCTGTAGTAGCTATGATGTAAAAAATCTTTAGCTTAACTTTGTTAGCGGTTGCAGTAGTAGATCCTTAGCTTCCTGTCTTGTTGGAATCAAAAGGCCCATTTGGATAGAAGACCTTTGTGATGGCCTCTTGTTGTTTGGTCCATGCAGATGCCCAAACCTAATTTAATTTTTCTTCCATTTTTGTATCCTTCTTAGTATTGCCTAAAATTTAATATTTCTTAAAAATATATGGTTGGGGGACTACATTATATTATTACTGTCACCAGATGACACATATGAATTTGAGAAATTCACTAGAAAATATGACTAGTGCACGTAGAAAGTTTAAGGTCATAAAGAGAATACTATCAGCAGACAGTTTGGTTGCCCTTCATCGAAAGAGAGAAGTTTTTCGGTCCACAATACTTACAAGTAGTTTTGAAAAAATACTTGCAAGTTGTTTAAGGATTTTTTGTAATTTTACTAATAATTAACAATTTATATTTTTTCATAAAATATAATTTAGATATATGAACCATAACGTTATTGTAAGAAAAATATTGAACACATTATTAACATTAAAGATTAATTACATTATTGATTTTCATTTATATTAGCACAAAAATAATAATTAATCATGATAAATCTATCGCTTTGACGATAATAACCTCAACATGGTAAAATACTTGCTAGTAGTTGTCTATTTTCAATCTCAAATCAATAATGACGATAATAACCTCAACATGGTGAATTTGAGAAGTTTTGAAAACTACTGGCAAGTATTGTGGACCGAACAACTCAAGAGATGTGGGGAAAACAGGTGGTAGTGGGCCTTCATGAACTCCAGAACTCTTAACTCTTTGGAACAGTACCAGAAGTTTTGTAAAATGATTTGATTTGTCTTGTACGCATCAGTTGAGGACAAGATAGTCATATGCATGTGCTGCTTTTCTTGTTCATGACCACAGTTTTAATTTGTTTCGCCACTTCTACCTGTGTTCTTATATATTAAATATGAGACGTTTATAATATTGTTCAAAGTGAGTCTAAACCTCTTCTTTGAATTAAATATCCTAATTAAGAATCCAGGGAGTAGTATAACCGTGTTTCCCGGGCTATATATAGAGCTGTAATAATAGACTCTAATACCTGTACGCCCTAGACGAACTGCAATCATGGTAGGCTAGTTTGCTTGACAAAGAATTAATTTGACCAAGATAAGTAAACCGAATGGACATGTGAAATGGAAAAGTGAGAGAACATACATAGGATATCCTTTAAATTCATCATCAGATGTCCGCGGGACTGGCATCTCTAAGAACCATAAGCACCTTAAACAATCCATCAGGTCTCCAGTGAGATAGCTCGTCGAAATATGTAGAAAATATTAGAAGTGGACATGACAGTCCACTTCTAACATTTTCTACATGTTTTCGACGCAACCTCATTTTCTGTTGTAAATACGATTGCAAAGGTAACTAGGGTCTGCTTGTTCAGGGTCATCGGTCATGTTAAGCTACTAGCACTATGATCCTGGATGTGTAAGGTGATGAGTTGGTGTGTTTGGAGAGAACTAGGAAAGGTTTAAATAGCCATTCAATAGGTGTTGATTGAAACATCCATAATCATCATCCATAGTTGTTGCGGTCAGGTTGTTGGCAGTTCAACTAGTATCACTGTGTACTGATTATTGTGGTAGTGCAGCAACACTAGTTCTTGAGATAATTTAATTCATTGATGAAATATTTTTTTTCTAAACTTGCTATATGAGCTCAGTCACTAAATTTATGTTTTAAAAAAGATTCTTTAGTTTTTTTAATGTAATGATAAATAACTTCCCTTTTCTCTGTAATAGCTCTCATATGTGATCTAGAAATAAAACAATTCGCAAAGTGTTGGAGAAAATAAAAAAATAGGGTCATCTGAAATTATTGTATTTTATTCTCTTGCTGCTTCTAACCGTATAGTACTGAGAGATGCTTTGCAAGTGACAGCTGAACCAAACTATTGTTGAGGCCTTTTTTTTTCAAAACATGAACAGGAGCACCGGTCTTTCATTTAAGTAGATAAAAGAAGTTTAATTTTGAGTCTTAGTTTAATTTTCAAAACAACCATCGCTGCAACACATCTGTAGCATCGGAAAGCTAACATTCTCAGTCTTAGCCTGTCGTGCTGATCAAGTGCCACCTCTATAAACCCCATTTTCTGTTGCTGAGGCTTTGAACTCACATATGTTGTTTCACTCTGTCCGTTTCTTTCCTTTGTAGAAGCTAGTAAGTTCTATCTTGAAAAAAGGGGGTAAATTCATTTGTTATACAATCTGATTGTAATAGTATTGAACATCTCCTTTTACTCAGCAAAACATAAGACGCTTTGTCATGCCGCAGCGCAGCACTGCAGCAGGGCGACACAGGAACGCCAACATCTATTCTGCCTGGCATGCGAGTTCATATGAGATGACGCCGCACAGCTGGTCTTGCAATAAAAAGAGAGTAGTTTTCTGGTCCAAAATAATGACTATTATTTTTCCTTAATTAATGGCCATTAATTCAAGGGTAGTTTAGTAATTGCACTAAAAATTAATATTTTTTATTTATACAAATTTGTGTTAAATACACTAAAATTGACTACAATAATAATGATGATGATGATTCAAATTTAAAATAAATATTTTATAACAAATTCATGTAAAAATTGACTAACTTATTAGTTATGATAATTTTTGTATTGTAAACATATTATTTTGACAATATTACCCGTACTAATGGTCATTAGCTGTTAACTTCTAAAATTCAATCTATACCGTTAGATCCAACTAATGACCATTAGTTGTAAAAAAATAATGATCATTATTTTGGACCAGAAAACTTCTAAAAAAAAAGAACATCAGCCATGGCCCTTGCACTTCAGCTCAACGCCTCCATGGCCACCGAGCTCAACTTGGTAACGGCCTGCAGCATGGAGAGGAAGGAATAGAGGTGTGGATCCTCGTGTGATCCTCTATTTGAAAGGTTACCAAGCAACAACAAACATAGAATATGATTTCTTTGCGTTGACCGGCCAGATTTGAGCTAACGTAGAATATGATTTCTTTGCGTTGACCAAAGCAATACAAAGGATATGAATCCTGCCAACACCGGCATCATTGATGCATCATCGGCGGCAGGGCTATCGCTGAGCAGGCACATGGCACTTTAGCTAGCTGTAACAAACTTCTTGCATCAATAAATTTTGTGGATTGATAATGGAGAGGATCGGCGTACTCCCTTCATCCTATATTACTGGTCATCCTATACTCATATAGTTTTTGTAATTTACTTATCCCTATACTTCTGTCTCTCTTTTCAATGCTTTTTTTATATCCATCTCTCTTCTCCATCGATCTTTTTCATTTCTTCTTAATCCTCATGTTTGAAGCTAAAATGACAAATAGTTTCAGACAGGTACTTAACCTTTAGTACAAAGCATCTTAATTACAATGTCAATTGGATGAGCCGAACTACAGAAAGAAGCCTTTATTGCCTCAAACACTCAAGAAAATATGGCAGCAGTTCGGGTCACTTTATTATGCTTCGTTGTCTTCATCGCTATACATTGATACACAATTGCAAGTTGAAACAACATAGGAGGAACAAGGTAATACTCCTTTTGTGCTCATTGCCACGGTTCTACAAGCATTTTGTCACTACACCAACATATGGCAAGGAATCGATCACAATTGGGGATATTATTGTTGCTCTATTGAACCTAGAAAAGAGGAGCAAGATCAATGGAATTCAAATATCTCATGGTAAATTTTTTATGACCAGAGAGGTCGTGTGCGGAAAAGGTGGGAGAACAAGAGCAAGACGAAGAAAAAAAGAAGGAGGGGGGGGGCGTGCAGCTACGATGCTGCTAGCGATTATATATATATATCTTCATACGGGACCTTTGTTATTGATTACTTACTCTACACCGTCTCTCTCTCTCTCTCTCCAAATATCTTACTTTATGCAAGCATTGGATGGAGTTTTGAAGTTGGATGCTACAATTAAGTTAAAAAAAGCTTACCTATTGCCTTGTTTGCAAGTAATTATAGGTAGCAACCTCTATGGACACCTTAAGAGGGAGTGTGTCCAAAAAGAGGAGAGACAAGTACTAATCATGCACTAATAATCGAGGAATTTCACGAATTGCAGCAGCTTGTCAAGGCGGTGAGCCTAAGGAGGTTAGATTCTGTAACATGCCGATTTTCGGTCAAATAAAATCTACCTAATAAATCATTTTGTTTTATTCAGGAATAATCTTTTCAGAATAGATAGGAAATTAAAAAGTCCAAATTAGAGAAATAGCAAGAACCAAGTTTTAAAAATAATAATGTGAAATTTGAAAACATGGTTGATTTTCTCTTCTTTCTTGCTTGGATTCATTTGCCTTTATTTATTTTGAATTATTTGGTTTTTATTGGAATTTATTTGGATTTTAAATGGAGAATAGAGAGGAAAAACAAAATAATAGAAAATAGAAAAGGTTAAAACCCTTACCGGGCCGCCCCATCCCCTTTTCCATCTCTTGGCCCAACCCCTCGCCCTTCCCCGGCCCGGCTTCCCCCACCCCGCTACCTCGCGCCGCCACGCAGCCCGCACGCGCGCCGCCAACCGCACCCGCGCCCCAACGCCGCCCCCTTCTTGGCTTCACCCACCAGCCTTACGGCTAGCACGCTGCGCCCGGACGCCGCCTCGCCGGCCCCCACCCCCGCCGCCCGCGGCAGCCACTCGTCGGCTAGCACGAGCGCCGTCGTGGCCATTCTCCCCTCCACCCACTCACCCTCGCCCTCAAACCAGCCCCCCCCCCCCTTCTCCACGCGCTTCGCGGCCTCGCCGTCATGGCCACCACCGCCGCCATAGACGTGCCACCGCCCTCTCCTATAAAAGCCACCCCCTCCTCCCGCTAGCCGCACCGCCCCCTCCGCGGACTAGCGGGCAAGTGTCGCGCCACCTCTCACCCCCTCCTTCCCCCTCCCTCTCGCTACGTCGTCGGCCGCCACCCAAGTTCCCCCTTCTCCTTCGTCGCCCGGCCCGCCGCAGCCCCTCCATGTCCAAGCCGAGGCGTCGCTCGAGCCCACCGGCCGTGCACGCCTCCTCCCCGACCCTTTCCCCCTTAGTTCCGTGCTTACACAGCCACTAGGTACCGCTCGTCGCCGCCGCCGCACGCACTTCCGACCGAGAAGCCCATCCTTGCCACTCGCCGCCGACCCCTCCACCAGCCTGTGCCACCATCCACCGACCGCCGATGTGCCCTCCGCACCCCCTCCGGCCAGCCCCGGATGCCGGAATCGGCGATCTCGGCGAGCCCTCGCCGGCCCCGTCGACCGCGTCCACGGTGGACCCATGGATCGCTCGCCGTCCGGTCCACGGGGTCCATAGGCCCGGTCCACGCCATTTTTCAATAGGAAAATAATTCTTAAATATCTTTAAACCTAGGATTCGCATTTAGCCCCCTAACCTTTCTAGATTTTGACATATAGCCCTAGAATTTACATAAAACCCCTTGTCCCCAGCCAAAATGCCCATTTTACATTTTAGTCCTTCCACTTTCTAGAAATTCAAAAGGCCCATTTGGATCGAAAACCTTTGTGAAGGCCTCTTGTTGTGTGGTCCATGCAGATGCCCAACAACGCACCACATGGAAAATTAGACCCAATCCAATTTAATATAATTTTTTTCTTCTAGTTATTTTTATCCTGCATATTGCCCAAAACTTAATCTTTTTTAACAAATATATATTAGGCCTCTTGTTGTGCTGTCAGATGACACGGATGAATTTGAGAAAATTCACTAGAAAATATGAGTATTAGTGCACATAAAAAGTTTCAGGTCGTGAATGGAGAATACTATCAGCAAACAGTTTGATTGGCGTTCATCGAAAGAGATGGGGGAAAACAGGTGGCAGTGGGCCTTCATGAACTGCAGAACTCTTTGGGGGTTCCGTAAAATGATTTGATGTGTCTTCTGCGCATCAGTTGACGACAGGCAAGTCATATGCATGTGCTACTTTTAAGTAGCATCATATTCGCAACTAAAGATATCCTCTCACACCTCTTATGTTTTTCTTGTTCGCGACCACCGTTTTTAATTTGTTTCGCCAGTTCTACCTATGTTCTTATTAAACATGCGATGTTTAGAATCTTGTTCAAAGTGAGTGGACACCTCTTCTTTGAACTAAATTTTGTTGTCTTAATTATGCTTATTAAAAATCGAGGGAGTATAACCATGTTTCCCGGGCTATAGCTGTATTTAAATTTCGATGCATACTATGCTTCACTTCTTACGTGTTCTCAGATTGGATTTTGCATAAATTTGGAGTCTCGCTCATACGTTACGCAAGTCACGTTTCAACAAATAAAAATATACATATGTGGACTGCAAAACCAAAAAAAGAAGAGCTGTGTGTACTGAATATATGAACATAAACGTGGTACAAACAACCTCAGTCCTCCCTCAACAAGTGAAGGAGAGCATGCTGGAAATACCGTACCGATGGATACAATACATCAACACATAGAACTAGAAGAGTATATATGGGGACATGGATCCACTCTCGCATACAAAGTACTCATCGGAGTACACGGACACGAGGGGGATATTTTATTCAACAGTGGAGTGGAAGTGGACTCTCATCGTGTCGTAGATGATAGTAGAATGATATCTCTGATCCATCATATCAAAAGGAAGAGGATATGGTGGGGGTAAAAAAGAAGGTCATCTGATGGGATCAGTTGATCTTGGTGCAGTCGACGGAGGTGCTGATGGTGTACGGGATGCTGACGCCGCACTTGCTCGGGATGCTGGAGGCCTTGCCGGCGTTGAGGCCGCTGACCCTGGACGCGGCGGACTTGAGGCAGTTGCAGGCGGCGCGCTTGTCGGCGGTGGACCTGGCGGCGGCGTTGAGGCTCCTGACGCCGCTGCAGCACGCGGCCGAGGGGGAGGCGCCGGAGCCGCGGGCGTAGGAGAGGCACGGCCCGATGGCGGAGCTGACCTGGCCGCAGGTGACGGCGGCGTTGGCGTCGGCGATGAGCAGCGCGGCCACCACAAGGGCGAGCACCGCCACCATCTGACCGCGAGCCATCTTCTGGACTGTAGTAGACTAGTAGCAGCTAGAGATGGAGATGAAGAGCAAGTGCTTTGTTGTCAGATGGAGAGCAAGCGCTGGTGGTGAGGAGAATGCTCTGGGAATGTTGGTCTTTAAATAGAACATGGTCCATCGCTGTGTGAACTGCTAGCACTGATGAGATTATTGATGCATGCACCGCTCCCTCTCTCAGTCGTCGGTGGCCATGTATGCATCGCACCGAGTTAATAGCCGGGCAGGAAGTAGTTGGCTGTTGGCCGGAGATCATTAGATCAGTTGGTTGAGAGAGTCATTTGATTAATTAGCGTCGCCACATGACATAGTAGTATATAGCAGCCTAACACGACTAAGTTTGCAGCATGTAGTAGGCGAAAACCAGACCGGTTTTTTTCTAAAGAAAATTTAATTTTTGAAAATTTTAAAATGTAGAAAATCAACCTGTAAATCGCATATTCTGCTCGGTAAACTGAGAAAATAATCATTTTTAAAGAGGAATATTGGTGGTAAACGGATGAAACTGAGTGATAAACCGGTAAAATCGAGGAAACCCATCCATTTGCTTCCAAATCTCGTCCAAAATCAATTTTTAATATTTGAGCATTTTATTGATCCATTTTTTTAGTTTTTGTGAAAACCATAAAACCGGTAGGAAGCAGTTTTTGCGGTTCAATTGGTTTTGTGAACTTTGGTCACTAGTGCGTGTTTGGCGTTGGATGTGGGTGCTTATCAGGCAATTAAACATGCGTGTGGATCCGTCCATGGATCCTTCCAGCGGTGTCTCCCCTCGCCCACAACCACAAACGTATACACACGTAAGCAAGGGGGCGGTTAGGCAGCATATTACAAACAATAAGTAATCAATTGTCCAGCAACTGTATAGTATATAGTACCGCAGTATATGTCTCTTAATTTCTTCTATTTGATGTAACTTGGAGAGGATATGAGCAGAATAAAGGACCGTGTAAATTACAGATGAAAAACAATCTCAGATCTCATCGCGTGTTTAGCTGCTTGTTTACCACACGTTAGAAATGGATCGTCACACAAGAGCGAAACTTGCATAACATGGTGGTGTGGTTATATACAGTTTGTTCGACGCAAAAAAAAAAAGTTTGTAATGCATGTTCCATCTCAGTATCAGAAAGCAGGTTGGTTTGGAATTATGCAGTATAAACTGGGATGGGTGGGCTCTTCTTTGGATGTTTGGAATGCAGCCGTAGCTGACGAACGAACCCAACCCTGCATAATCCACAGTTATCTTCAGCGCTCTAACTACATGTGTAGTGCATTCATGCGTACAAGTACAAGCCGCTCAGCTGCTGGAGAACGCAATAATCTACCTAGTGTGTAATTGTGTTCTCGACGAACTCTGCTCTCCTTGATGGCTTCATAAAAAAAGACGTATGGCTTCACAAGGAAGAAGGCTTGGCTAATACTATTGCTGGTGGCATATGTATTCTTGTCCTTGACCCTGTAGGATCTAGTATAGCTGATGTCTCCTCGTACCCACGTCTAACTAATCCTGGGTACCAACAACAAGACACAGGCAGGTGGTTCGATGGAATTGAAGTCCGTGTTGCGTGTTACACTTGGCTCACGGCACGGCACAAGCTCCTCTCTTCAACATCATGTGCCCATCCGTCCTCGTCGGTGGCTGCCATCCAAAGCATCTACTATTGGTGCCCACTGTCATCGGCCGGTCGTCTCATCTGCCTGCCAACGGCACCAGTTAATGCTGCTGCGCCCACGTATACAATGTTTCTACAATAGACTTTCTTCACCCTTTGACAGTTGCAAGGAAATTTTTCTATGACAAATCATTTAAACATACCTCTCAAGGCTCTTACTAAAATCTAAGGACATGCTACTCTAGCCTTATTTATTTTCATGGATTTTCGCAATTTCGTGGAGTTTATATTTTACACTGAATTCACTTGTAACATCTGGATCTAGTTACCCCGACATTCTTCTATGACGTTCGCATACAGTTTGCTTCATATCATCTCATAGGACAACAGTAAGACCTCTCTCTACCAAGCATGAAGAACCGCCACTACGACAATATACACTTCTCGTGTGTTGCGCACATTTCAGTGTTCGTGTCAAAAAAAATAACATGTGAGGTGAATGTGTTGCTATCCATGATTATACTAATTTTGGATGCAATGAAGATATGTCCATTGTATAATAAAAAAACTAAGATAGTTAATGGATTGTGGGTCTTAGACGAGTGTAGTTACCAGCTACAACCTTCTACAATTCTGTTGGCCCTTGCACAATTCATTCATATTTCTATTACAACTTTTTGTATAATACTGTACATACTTTATGGAACATTATTCTTAAGTGAGAGCACTGGAACAAGTGAAGTGTGTGGAGAAGCTGACATGTTTCTGCTTCACCGCCTCTCATTAGTTTCCAACAGGTGAACAAGGCTGACTCGGCTATAGTTGTACACAATATTTTCTTTTTAATCACAAATTTCTTTAGTGCGATTATATAGTTTCATAGTCATATTTGCTTGAGAAGCTCAAAGTCTCATACCCCAACTCACCTCAATAGGGGAAACAGACCGTTTGCCAAGTGCAAAATATCGGGCAGTTGGCAAAAGGTATGTTTGCCCAGTGCCCAAGCAGCGACACTCGGTAAATATGAAACATACAGTAGAAGGCTGGCTTGCCGTGTGACAGAGGCACCGACACTCAGCCTGCTTGGTGGCATGAGTATTTTTAGTTTCTTCACTATCTTTCATTTAAGTGAAAAAAAACTTTTACTAGATTGGTGAGAGAAAAACGAGAAATTTGTGGAACAGTAATGAGGTCAGTTTAGGTTATTGAGCTATAGGTACGGAGTAATTGAAATCACATTTTCCCTAAAAAGGTACAATTCACATTTATTAGGTCCATATTAATTTCAGCCCAATGCAAACACTAGAATTGTGAAACTTTTTTTTTTTTTGGCAGAAAAGGCGCTGACATAGAAATGGAAGGAGACTGTACCACCTACACCAAACCGTAGTTGGTAGCTAATATTATGAGTCCACTAGCAAAATGCCCGCGCGTTACTATAGGCAACATTATATAATATATATTGTTGATGGTCTACCATGAACATTTATAATACATTTAGGAAGCACTTTTTCTACTCCCGGATGTAATTACTCCCATATATGTCTCTCACAATGTAGATGGTATCTTTTCATACTTGTGGTTTCTAAATAAAGTATGTACACATAATTGAATTTCAAAAGTGGTATGTATACATACTTTTTTTTATTAGAGGTTAAATCAAGTATATGTACATACACCTTTATATATGTAGGAAATGCAATATATAACAAGGTGCAGAAATATAATATTTTCACAAATTTTTTCATGGTTATCATTTTTAAAATTCTTATTTTAGGTATGTGTAAATACTCAAAATGATAAATGGGTATGTACACATATCCAAGGTGGTGTTTTGAATGTGGGAGTAACTACACCCGGAGTAGAATGTAATTACCCATACATATATGTATATAGATGAATGGTAGGATACATTTTCTATAATGCAATAGACTATAACCTATTGCCATAATACTAACAACCATAAATGAAAATAAATGATTATTATTATATATATTTAACTAAGGAAAGAAGCCACCACGTTTGCTCTTAAGGCCTAGAAATTCTCACATTAATCTGAGAAAATAAGAAGAGAAATTTACCCACCACTCCCATTATTGAAAAAATTGGTCACAAAACCCCCTATTAATATAAAATATCTAAATTTGGAATTATAAAAAATAGAGAAAGAGAAAATAAAGAGAAAATTACCCACCACTGCTATTATGAAAAAAATTAGTCACAAAATCAGGAATTATAAAAAGTAGACAAAATACCTCTAGCACCGATTTCTAATTTACCTACCATACCATTATGAGTCTAAAATAACTAAATTTTGGAATAATAAAAATATCTGAAATGTAATTAATTCCTACTTCTAAATACACCGTTGTAAAAATGCATCACTATATGTCTAGTTAGAGTGGCACAATCTCTGAATTTTTGCATGATAAGTTTTCTTGAAAAGATTTACTTGTAGCACAAAACATTGTTTTTCTTACCATGATATATATGGTTGTTTAGCACGGCACATTGGAACCGATCACTCTTCTTTAACAAAATCACGTCCATTTGCGCTCTAAATGGATCTCTTTGAAAAAATTCAAAATAGAAAACAATAATAACAAATAATTATGGGTACATTCATGCATTGCCATTAAGATCTTGAAGTATACCCCAAATGTATTCTACAGTGACAAAAAGTAATATTTATAACTTAAGTACGATGAGTTCATATCACACTTATTATTTTATATTGTACTCGTGATTCATCTCGTTATTCTAACACACTTACACCATACTTACGTACTAATTATTTTGATGTTTTTTTGTAACCATTACTTTGATGTTAAATGCCTGCTAGCTAATTGTTACAATATTGGTTTTTACATGCTAATTATAACCTAGAAGTTGTATAGATGAACACGACATGCTATACTTCAATTAGATTGGATAGATCCTGTAATCTGGATCAACCTTCAATTAGATTCGAAATCAAATATAATACGTTAGCTAAGATACGATCCAAGATAAATGATGAGTCATCTCACACTCAAGTTGAGGGATGTTGAGAAATTCTCCAATCTATTTCTACCATTTTGTAAATATTATAGAGTACAAAATAATTAATAATAAACTATGTTAAATTTATATAATGATAAAAAATATTTAAAATAATATAGTGAATCTAGCCGCACAAATGCATGAGTGGCCATACTAGTTTCTTTTAAACAAACTCATAGTAGTTTGTATCTGAACATTTTTACATTGAAATTTGCTTGTTGCTAGTTATTTGAGTAAGATATTCTTGGATCTCTTCAGGCAGAAAATTTCTTGCAACATACATGTTGGAGGCAAACACTTGTACTAAGAATTCTCTTTCGAATCGCGTCGCAACCTTGCACGCCAACAAAACAAAAACAAGAATAAGAATTATAAGAAATAATTTTTTATAATCAAACAAATTAGTTTCTAAAGGAACATATTCTAGGGACAATATGAACCGTTAAACAGGCAAGCTCGCGATCTGATGGCACTTAGGATGGGGTGATTAAGGATCTAACGATGTTTAAGAGAGGAGGATTAAGCTTTGGTGAAGTGGACGACTACACCACGATTTGCATTCTCCCTGCTATGTGTCACACACCCTGTTTGGTTTTTAATTGATGATATCGGATAACTTTTTCATTTTGATGGTGTTAGGATAACATCTTAGTTTATTTTAAACTAAATAGTAGGATGAATAAAAAATTTACATTAGATGCTGGAACAAGAATGATTGAAAGGAGTTGTATTATTTTTATTCCTCATATATATAAAGCAACACAAGCAGCCCACGGAAACAACAAGGCACACGAAAACACCACTACAGATGAATGGTAAACTAACTTAGGAGGCATGTGTGCATCATCCATCGGCTTAGCTGCAACGAGGTGGTAGCGGTACGAGATAGACTAATCTGCAACGAGGTGGTAGTGGTCTACATAGATTGATCGTGGCCACCAATATAACTAACTAGCTAGAAGCTTCTTTAGGCCTTGCTCGTTTGGACCTGGAAGGCCATGGAATGAAGTCCAAACCACATGGAACGCCACATGTGGAGCCAGTCCATGTCCGGATAAAAAGCTTCGGTTGGGCCTCGTTTGTATTGTAACCAGCTCTATCCCATCACGTTCCATGCCTCTCGAGGCCCAACATCATTCCATTACCCTAACCTCATGGAACCGAACCACACTCTCACTCGGTGAATTCAAGGTTGCGGTGGTTACAGGTAGCACATGTGTGTTGGCACTTCCTAGGTGCCCACTTTGTATATGAATATTACCCTAATAAGAGCATGATTGACACTAATATAGGCCATTTTCCTATGATATTAGATATATATTTGTATATGCATTGCTCCGGAGCTTTATTGTAATAATAGGTTAAATTGGCATAAATGAAGGCATTATCGTGGACACGGGCCGAAGACAGAAGAAATGCGAGGAGGAAGCCCAATGTGTCGATTAGCACAACCATGTGCCGATTGGCACATTGACACATCAGCCCAACAGAGGCAGACCATGGTCTATTCCACAATTATAGAAGGTTATTTGCATGAGATATTTGAAGATATTTATCTGGAGAAGATTAAGGAAACTTCAAGACTCAAATGTGCAATTCAGGACATTATCTCAAAGATCATGGCAGAGAAGGCCCACATGAAAGTTATGGAAGGAAAGAGAACCGACTCGGAGAGGAGATCGATGAAGACACGCATTGTGTCGATCGGCACATTCCATGCATTGCTAGAATCTGACTCTTCTACGAGCCTTGCCCATATAAATACTTGTAAAAACCCTAGAATAGACACAGGTCGGCAGAGGGACACTAGATTCATGAGTTAAGAGTCACCAGGGCTTTGTCCCGTCATAATAGATCTCTAGTTAAGTTTCAAGAACCATTGGTGTTAGAGTTGATCCATCAAGGTAGGCATTCTAGATGGTGATGTATCTTACACTATGTATGTCAAGGATGATTGAATATGTTGGTGATGGTTTTAGTCATTTGTTGTTCTTGATTCTATAGTCATGCATATGCTTGGTCCAATTGCTTAGTTCTAGGCTAAGTATTCGGATATTATATTAATAGTGGTGATTAGGCTAGTACTCAAATCTTGTATTGATTATAGTTACTTGAAGATGTTAATCGTGTGGTTTACTCGTGATAGAACTAAGCAAGTGCAACACTTTTAGATAGTCAAGTAGGGTAAGATACTCGTGCTATTAAGGGATTGCTCTCAGCAGTGACAAATCAGGGGCTTCTCAGAAAATAGGGTGGTCTTATTAATTAAAGGTTTTTATTGATCTATGTAATTGTCCATTATTATGCTATCCAATTAGACTTTCTAGTTACGATCTAAAATAGTAGATATCTGGTTACTCACATAGCTTATTAGGCTAATCAAGTCTCTTGGCACCAGTGGATCTCAACCCACCCATGTGCCGATCAGCACAACAAGCCTTCGCGTCGATCGACACCAACGTCACCAACACCTTCAACCTGCAATAACAATAGCTTAGTAAGATATTTTTATTGTTAATAATATTTAATTCCCATTAGTCTCGTGTGGATTCGATTACTCTTTGGAATACTCTAAGGAAAAAGTGCTACAATGTACACTTTTCACTTGTGGTATATAAGTGGGTGTGTAGATACGACCAACAAGCCCTTTTTCTAGCTCCGTTGCCGGGGACTAATGTAGGATTGAATATTGTTTGATGTATTAGTATCTAGTCATTGTACTTTCTTTTTCTCGTTTCTTTTGTGTATATATCCTGTTGAGTGCAACTGAACAGGTATGGACGGTCCTAAGTCAAATAAACCCTCTGATTACATCGATGATCCAGAAAGGCATTTCCGCAAGAAGAGGAGCATTGAGAAGAGAAGCAAGTAACTTGGAGATCTAGTTGGAGAAGGAGCTCGCCTTGATCCGCGAGCATTGTTCAGTAATCGAGGATCCAGAAGAAGTGAAAGCAGTAGCTAACGTGATGGTAGGCCAACAGCCACTGCTATTGCCAATGCTTGATCGCTTTAGGCCCTTGCTAGCCAATGTTGTCAAGACAAATTATAATGAGGGTCAAGATCATCAACAATATCAATTGGAGAGATATGTTGGAACAGTAGCGCAGCAGCCGTTCACCGGTTCTGAAAAATTCTAATCAACATTTACAGCACTTCTTACAAGTTTGCAGCACATTCGAAATCATAGGATTGAATGTCAATTACGTGCAAGTGCGATTGTTCCTTTTTTCTCTAGTTGGGCGTCCTAAACAGTGGTAAGCTGAGACCTTCTCATCCGATGAAACTAGTAATGTGGCCCGTGCTAATAGCGCAACTAGATAAAGTATTTAATCTTTTAATCAATATGCTATGATTAGTTAAAATAAGTTTCTTTACATATATTTTTAATTATATTTTGACTTAACGACTAATGAAAGCCACTTATTTTCGTTGCTAAAATTTTAAAACATTTAAAAATGTTTGATGCATATGATTTGGGAATTTGTAACACATTTCTTCAAAATTGCATTCTGCATATAGGTGATAACCTATCTCTTGCTAGACCCACTCGTACATGGTGTTGAAGTTGCAACTAAACTGATCTTAGTATTCACCACGTCCATCAAATTGTATGATTTGTTGTGCTCAATTATTATTTATGAATTTGTATAAGTTATTTTACACTAAATGAAACAATATCTAAGTGAATTAACATTCACTGTTTTTTGTAATTGCAATGACAGTCATGACTCATGAGTCATTTATAATCTCCTAAGCCACCTTTTAGCATCATGAACCTTGGTGATTATGGTACTTTGATTTATGGTAGCTAAACCAGACTGCACGGTGGAAGCCAACAACTTTTGTAACTTAGTGATTTTTTTACTCACAACACATGCAGACTAAATCTATGTGCATGCAGGTAATGTATATCTTCACTCATGGATCAGTTCTTGGTTGCACCTATGGATCTTACCACGTCGAACTTCACATAGGATTTGAAGGCTCAATAAATTCCTTCTTTTTATTTTCTTCACAAAATATTGAGAAAGCACCATGAAATAAGAATTATAGTCGGGTGGGAGATGAATTTGAGAAACATCGGGACCTTTATCTTTTAGTACCACAACCTGTGAGTATATTGGGATTCTTAACTTCAAAAATTAATATTCTTGGTTTGGTATCACATGTAACGGTAATGTGTTCATCGAGACTATGATCGAAGAGTAGGATTTGCGGTTACCATGGAAATCTAATGAGTTTATTCTCTTCAACCTTCTTCTTGTTGTGCAACTAGCAACAGTTGAACGTACCTGCCAAATGGTGCTTCATTGATTCCACATTGGTTGTTGTCATTTCCAAGCAGTATGGTTACCATCAATTATAGAAAAATTGTAATTCTCACATGGGGCTAACAAAGACATGGTAGAATCTATTTTTACAAAGCCCTAGCCGATGTTAGTAGATCAGGTGGTCACTATCCAAACCCTCCAAGAAAATTTGGTAGCGAATCAAAACATTTTGATACCATTTGAGTGGTGTTTGATATGACACAACATTACCTCCTACCATGCCTCCTCTTCTCCTCGCCATGTATGTTGAACATGAAAACAAACTTGAGCTTTTCTTTAGTCGACTGCACTGCACGTAGAATCTTCTTGAGCTTAGTTCTCAGTGTGTATGACCTATAAGGCCACTCTCAATGAGAGTTTCATAAGCATTAAATGAGGCATCACATCAGCTAAAATGATGACATGGCAAGGTAATTAATATGAAAGAGATGAAATGAGTTTCATGAGGATGAAACTTATTTGGCATTGTTTCATAGGTATGAAACTCCCACTGAAAACATAAAGTTTCATCAAAATATATTGTGACCAATCCCGACACAACAACTACATGTTAATTTAATGCTACAACTTGTCTATGAAATCGTGAGATGAAATTGTGCATTGAGAGTGACTGTTTCATCCACCAAATCATATCTCTAAATCTGATGTGTCACTCTTGGTAAGTGTGAGATGAAACTATGCACTGAGACTGGCCTAATGATTTGTTGTCAATGAAGAGGCTCATAGCCATAAAGTCGAGTTATCGCATGACACATTCCTAGGCCTTGGGCCTCATTGGCGCGATTGACTGCTGAGGGTGTTGGGTCCATGGACATCATGTTGAGGTTGTAAACTGACCACACCCTGTTTTTCATGCACAGAATCTTGCTTCTCTAAGCTTCCACAACACCTATGTCTTCATTGCACCTCTGGCATACCAAAATTTTGACACCGTTTGAGTCATGTTTGCAATACCATAACATTGCCTCCTTCCATACCACCTCTGGTCCAACATTGCCTCCTTCCATACCACCTCTGCTCCTTGCTATATCTACTGAACATGAAAACAAACCTCAGCTTGTTATTTACTTGAGTGTAGGCATAATCTTCTTGAGCCTTGAAAGTCCTCCGTCGTTAAGGAACTGGCTCATAGTTGTGAAGTCCCAGTAGCGCATGACACATTATTCTTCCTAGGCCTTGGCCCTCACTATGGCGCACGGGTGCTGAGGGTGTTGGGACATGGACATCATTTTGAATGAGAAAATTGGTCACACCCTGCTGGTGGCCACGCACCGAATTTTGCTTCTCTAAATTGTTGAATACCTATATGTTCATGGCACCAAGCATATCAAATATTATTTTCCAATATTTGGTCTGTTGTTATACTATCCACCCTTCTTAAATTGAGATGCATGAAAAATTGGATGGTCACTTTGATCTCACCAACTTCATCAGCAAGGCTATCGTAATCTGGTGTGGTCATGCTTAGAAACACTGGTGACCTTTCTTATATTGTCATGAGAGAGTTCTATTTGGAGGTTGATATCATATCAGAACACCCACAGAACACTCGTGCACATGCACCTTGTCATCCTTGAATGTTAAGGTAGTAATCGAGTACTACAGCATAAGAAAAAGTGCTGATAGAGAGGAGTACTACAGCGTAAGCAAAGTGCTGATAAAGAGGAGGCACCACATGAACCTTAAGTGTCAATCACGGATGACCTCGACGGCAAATACACGATACACTGGCATCGAGAGCTCCTCCTCCCGGGATGACATATCAATTATTTAATTATCAAAATTTACTACATGGGACTATGCATCACGATGGAAGTTTTTTACACTCCTTTTTCCTTCCTATTTTACTCACGACTACTTTTTTCTCCTTTTTTTTTTTCCTTTCCTACCTTGTTGACGGTTGGTTTGTTGTCATCTTCTTTTCCTCAAGTTGGATTCTTCTAAAATAGAGTTTGAGTCTCATTCGAACAACAGAAGATATTACATATGGATAATATGAGTTTTATTATTTTTTCAAATATTTATTCTATTTAGGACTTAAATTAGAGATAGAATATTTGGATTTATCTACACCGTTAGATCTTTATAAAATCCTATGGTCTATATTTTTTATTTTTAAATTAATGTGGCAGTTTTGAAATCCTACGGTCTACATTTTATATTATTTTAAAAAAATAACTATATTTTCTATTTTTAAATTAATGTGGCAGTTTTGAAATCCTACGGTCTATATTTTATATTATTTTTAAAAAATAATCTGGCAATTTCGTAGTGTTGAGAGCGAAAGTGGTGGCTTCTTTTAACCTTCTAATATAAAGATAATAGAATCAATATTGAATAATCAGTACTTACTATACAGGACGAGGCATCATGATGAAAAAAAAATCTCCTTTTATTTCCTATTTTATTCACCATTGCTTTTTTCTCCTTTTTTTCCTTTCCTACCTGGTTCACGGTTGGTTTCCTTGTTATCTCCTTTTCTCACGTTGGATTCTTTAAAATAGAGTTTGAGTCCTATTCAGACAACAAAAGAGATTTCATATGGATAGTATGAATTATATTATTCTTATTAAGAATTTTTGTTTTCTAGGAATTAAATTAATTAGATATATAATATTTGGATTTATCTACACCGTTAGATCGTCATAAAATCCTACGGTCTATATTTTCTCCTTTTGATTTTCTAATATAAAGATAATAGAGAGATGAATGCATGTGAGCATTGAGAGGTACTCTCTCCTTCTCATTATATAGTTCATAGCAGAGATCAACAACCAATGAAATATTTTAAGACTATTTTCAAATGAACTTTTAAGTGGTCTGTGTGCTTGTTCTTAGTCTTTGGGTCAGAAGCAAATATGCACTATATAATGAAAAGGAGGGAGTACCTCTCAAGGTTCTTGCTAAAATATGAGGAAACACTACGAGTCTTATTTATCGTTTCCATGGATGTTCATAATTTCGTGGAGTTTAGATTTTACACTGAATTCTCTTGCAACGTCCGCCCCCATGTGTGGCGACTGGAGCTACAAGCTACAATTATGTTGGTCCTTTCACAGTTCATTAATATTTATGTTACAACTTTGTGTATTATACATACTTTATGGAACATTCTGAAGTGGGAGCACAGGAGCAAGTGAAGTGCGTGAAGAGAAACCAATACATTTCTTCCTCATATTGGTAACAAGTGAACAAGATTGACTCTGCTATAATTGCATTCAGGATGAAAGCGTGGTTCTTTCTAGTATCAATGGCAAAGTCAGTTGCATTTCATATAGTTTGAATCATCTTTCCTTGACCAGCTAAAAGTCTCACATACCGCCCCACCTCATCTGATTGGTGCCTAGAGTATTTTTAATTTCTTGATGAAATTAATTTTTCATTTAACTGAAAAAAATTCTGAACTGAAATAACTTATCTAGGTAGCTTTGAAACAAATAAGACTTATCTGATTGATAAGAGAAAAATGAGAAATTTGTGGAACAGTAACGTCTAGTTTAGGTTGTTTGGCTATATGTCCAGAGTTATAGAATTTATATTTAGGTCCATATATATAATATAAGTGCCTATAGTAGTATAGTTGATGATTTTCAGGACTGATTCGGGTTTCAAAATTGAAACTACTGGACACACAAGGTAGTCTACGGTTTGTAAGAGTTTCCCAAGGGAGAAACAATTCACACTACATCAGGATTAAAGCAAGGAAACACTGAAGTGGAAGTTGATGTGTGAACGGATTATATTTGAGAAAGTATAAAGAGGAGTTTGAGCGGGCGACAACCAATAGAGAAGAGAGAGAAAGGAGGAGAGAGAGGGGGGATCAGGCGACTCAGCAATCCCCAACGTGAGCTGGTGAAATCGCCTCTCCAACACTCAACTGCATCCACGTCCTCCTTAAGCACCTTAAATGACCATGGGCCCCACCACCATAGCTCGGGTCCAGAGCCACAAGTCGCCAGTCGCTGGCGAAACCATAAGCCATGCTCTTAGTAGAGATATCAACATTTTTCCTGCTATGTGTCACATCCCGTCTGGTTTTTAATTGATGATGTTGGACAACTTTTTCGTTTCATTGATGAAGTTACCGCAACATCTTAGTTTATATTAAACTAAAAAGCAGGATGGACAAAAAATTATGGTATATTTACATTAGATGCGGGAACAAGAACGATTCAGAAGGGTTGTATTATTTTTATTCCTCATATATATAAAGCAACACGAGCAACAAACAACAGGCACATGAAAACACCCCTACGGATGAATGTTAAACAAGCTTAGGAGGCACGTGCGCATCATCCATCAGCTCAGCTGCAACGAGGTGGTAGTGGTACTACATAGACTGACCATGGCCATCAACATAACTAGCTAGAAGCTTCTTAGTTAATCCTGTAACATGGTTAACATACAATGCATTAAAAAATAGATCCACAACTAAAGATCAATACTATGTGGTATAAGTGGAGATGCAACAAACAATTTCAAAGAGGTATTTGAACACTATTGTAAGAACTTACTTGGAGCAGTCAACATTGGGGTCGATTGGCGTGCCAATGTTGACGCCACATTTGCTAGGGATGCCGGCGACGTTGCCCGTGCTCACCCCCGCAACCTGGTCGGCTATGTTCTTGAGGCAGTTGCATGCCGTCCGACGGTCATCCTTGGATGAAGCTTTGCTGTTGAGGGACTTGACACCGTCACAACACTGCGCCGATGGGGAAGGTGAGCTGCCTATGGCATACGGTAGACACGACGCAATGGACGAGGTCACATCGTCACAGGTGATCGCAGCAGAGGTGGTCTCGGAAGCCACCACCAGTGCCACCAGGACGCATAGAGCAACAATAGCCAAGCGAGCCATTTGCTCTTACTCAAACTAACAATGAACTAATGGTGAGACTGCTAATAGCGATGAGGGAGTGAAGTGCTACTAGCTCGTGATGCTTGTTGGGATGGGAGCAAGGAGGTCCGAGTGGCTAGGTATAAATAGAGGAAGGTGTTCAGTACTCCCTCCGACCCAAAACATAAGCATTCAAGGCTATGATGAGTGTCTAGATTCATAGCATCTTTAATTAGTGAATCTAGACAATGTATCCGAACAACAATGTGTCCAAATTCATGGAAGATGCTATATCAAAACTAGATATGCTTATATTTTGGTGGAGGGAGTATTAATTGGATGGTGGCTATTTAATTCTGCTGAGTTAGTCAGTAGAATTATATAGCTGGCTATTTAATTCTGTTGAGTAACTCAGCAGAATTAAATGGCCAGCTATCTATTAGAATTAGATAGCCGGCTATTTAATTCCGATGAGTAATAGGATTCTACAGAGTTACTCAGTAGAATTAGATAGCCACCATAAAAATTCTATTGCGTGCATCCATATAGGCCCGGCCATGGGCATGTGTGAATGTTGAGGCTGCACCGGACACACAAAAACTAGTGGGCCCCTTCTGGATACACATATACATATAGTGCATATGTTAGCCTACCTGTAGTCTAGCCTATTGCACATCAAGTGGAGGCCAAATTACGTACAACTACAGCTATCTAGGCTAGGGCCCATCTACGGAAACTAGCAGCCCATTCCATTGGATCAAAGCAACAAACTGCAATCGATTTTGCTAAAAACAAAAACTACAATCGATGGATATATGTGTTATTTTCTAGATCCACTAAAAGATGGAAAGTATTGCTTGACCACATTCGAAATTTAAGAGTGAAATCATTGTGCAACACTCGTTAGGAGAGTCGAATCAAAAGCGTTAAAGCAATCAGATTTCAAGCTCGACAATTGAGGTCAGTTTTGTCTCAATTACGTGAAGCTCGATTCTGAACCTAGTACAAAGAGTGATGCCAAAAATTTATATGATATCTTGGGTAGTTTTGAGTTTATTCTTGGTATGGTTATTTGGCGCATGACATATTATATGTTGTAGATTATGTGAGCAAGAAGTTACAATCATCGTCCATGTGCATCGACTCTACCTTGCAACAAATTGAAGGAATAATGGAATATTTTGAATATGGGTTTCAATCTAGCTTAAAAATTGCAAAAGGACATGCAACTGAAATGTGTGAGCATCCTTTCTGGTGAAGCACCAAGGTACTAGAAAAAAAATTGATGAATCTGATTGTAGTGAAGAAATATTGCAGGCTTAGAAGGAAATTAAAGTTAATTATCTTTTGGTGCTAGTTGATATGGCAAGAACTTTATTAACAAACAGATTTGAAGAACTCCAAGTGTTTAAAAATATTTTTGGATTTTTACTAAGCTCAACAACCTTGAAGTCATTGGATGATACTGGGCTAACAGATTGTTGCATTAAATTTGATAGAACTTTATCTTTTGATGATTCATCTGATGTGGACTTACATGATCTAATATCTGAGTTGAAAGTTTTGCAACTGACTTTACCCGATAGACAAATCCGATAGACGAATGTTTGCTATGGAGATTTTTTAGTTTATTAAAGAAGTGGACAGCTATCCTAATATTTCCATTGCTTATCATATATTGTTTACCATGCCAGTGGTTATCGCGTCAGCTGAAAGAAGCTTTTCAAAGTTGAAGCTGTCTACATATATATAAAAGACGCAACCCACTACATGTCATTGATTGGTATTTCTCTGCAACCACATTGAGTCACATCACCTCAATTATCCAATCCATCGAATCATCGGCATGAGATAATCTTAACCATCCACTTCAAGAGGTATTCTCTGTCTTAACTTCACCTCTATACACACAATAGCCAAAACTAACGAGGCAGCTCCCACCTTGCGTCTCTTTGCTTCCAATTATCATAAATGGTTAATCAATCAGTTGCCGTCTCTTCAATACTTATTTGTTACTTCCATTATATCATTATTATGTTTCAACAGTATAGTAGATTATTTCTCTGATGAGTTGCAAATATTTTCCTTTCTCCATGATATAAATATTTTAAAGCTTATGCATTTTTATGTAAAGTCATAAAAGACCGTACCATTCTTTTTTTTACATTACGTGGAGGGTAGAAAGTTAATATAAGCATATTAGCGAGATGAGATCTTTATTTGTGTTTCCTTTTTTTCCATGTATTTATCTGAATGAATAAAATAGTATACGACTTCCAAATGATCCAATATTCTTTTACTCACACACATCTGATTCAGGAAGACCTAATAACTGTCATAGTTTTTCACATTACGATATATGTATGTACATTGTTCAACTGCTCAAAGTATATAGTCATCTTTAGAATCCGCAACAACGTTGTGGGGTATCACCTAGTTAAAGAAGTATTTGATGTCAGTGATGTCTCAAGAAAGGTTAAATGGTTTGGCAACTTTGTGCATTGACAAGAAGCTATTGGATGAGATTGATATTGATTCTATCATCAATGATGCATCAAGGAGTGTCGGAAGAAATTGCTTCAAGTGAAGTGATCTATATACAGTTGTTTCTCGGTAGTTTTTATACTATATTTTGCACTTATTAATGAATTTTATTAATGAAGTAAAATAATATATATTTAATTGATATATCATCTTATTATTTGTTGCTGATGGGCCCCCCATTTTTTGTCCCACCTAGGGCCACCAATTTCCATGGGCCGGCCCCGCATGCATGGCACAGATTGGTGATTGAACATGCATCAAGCCTCCAAGTCGAGACCTTCTGATTAAAAGAAAAACGAGACCTTCTCATCTGATGAAATGCATGCATGTGAGCCTTGAGAAGTATTCTCTCCTTCTCATTATATAGTTCATAGAAGAGATCAACAACCAATGAAGTATTTTAAGACTGTTTCCAATATTAATTAAATGAACTTTTTAAGTTGTACATTTTGCTTGTTCTTAGTCTTTGGGTCTACGGCAAATATGCACTGTATAACGAGAGGACGGAGTATCTCTCTAGGTGCTTGCTAAAATCTGAGGAAACAATAATGAATTCTTAATTATTATTTTGATGGATGTTCATAATTTCATGGAGTTTTAGATTTTACGCTGAATTCTCTTGCAACATCCGCCCTGTTACCCCGACATCCTCTTAGATCCAGTTTCTTTCGGTCATCTCTGAATCCTCTCATAGGACAACATTAGCATCACTCTCTACCAAGCTTGAAAAATCTCCACCTCGACAACACATTTAGTACTCATAGGGTGTTGCGCACACTTCAGTGTTCCAGTCCCTTTTACGGTACATTTTACCACCTCAAGTTGCGCGGTGGTAACAAAATAATCTGGACCGTTGGATTAGGGACTGTCATTACTAAATCTGTTACCACTTGTTACCACCTTGAATTACCACTTGTTATCACGGTGGGAGTTAAGGTGGTAACAATCAATTTGGACCGTTGGATCAGAAGGAATGAATGGCCTATATTAAAAGTAGTGTACCGTAAAAACACTTGGAAAAAAACATGTGTGACGATTGTAGCTACCAGTTACAACAAGCTACAATTAATTATGTTGGTCCTTGAACAATTTATTCATATTTCTGTTACGACTTTTCGTATTATACATACTTTATGGAACCTTCTGAAGTGGGAGCACAGGACCAAGTGAAGTGCGTGGAGAGAACTGATACATTTTTTCCTCACCGCCTCTCTCATTGGTAATGGTGAACAAGATTGACTCTGCTATAATTGCATTCAAGATGAAAGCGTGGTTCTTTCTAGATGAAATTAATTTTTCATTTAACTGAAAAATCTTATCTAGGCAGCTTTGAAAAAATAAGAAGACTTACCTGATTGATGAGAGAAATGAGAAATTTGTTGAATAGTAAGCAGGTCTAGTTTAGGTTGTTGTTGGGCTATAAGTCTAGAGTTATAGAATTCATATTTAGGTTCATATATATAACATTTCAGCCCAATTCAAATGCTCAAATTGTGTGCATAATGTTTTTTTACTAGAGACCAAAAAAGAATCTGGCATAGAAATGCAACACTAACTTTAACAAAGACTGTCCCAGACATATACAAGACGTGGTAGGTAGCTACTATTACGAGTTCATATCAGCCTTCTCCCTGCTATGCGCCGTATCGATTATGTTAGGATAACTTTTTGGTTCCATCACATTGATGATGTTAGACAACATCTTAGTTTATTTGAAACTAAAAAGTAGGACATATAAAAAAATATGGAGCATGTTCATAATTAGAGATGTAGGCACAAGAATTATTGAAAAGGGTTGTATTATTTTTCATTGCTCATATAAAGCAACACAAGCAACCCATGGAAACAACAGGGCACACAAAAACACCACTAAAGATGAATGGTAGACTAGCTTAGGAGGCACGAGCGCAGCTTCCATCATCTCAGCTGCAACGATCGAGGTGGTAGTGGTACACAGACTGATCGATGGCTAACAACACTGCTGGAACCTTATTAGTTCACCCTGTAGCATGGTTAACATACAATGCATTAAAAATAGATCCACAGCTAGAGATCAAAATAAACAGATTTTAGAGAAAGGGATTTGAACATACTACCGTAGGGACGGAGGAGTACTTACTTGGAGCAGTCGACATTGGGGTTGATTGGCATGCTGACACTGACGCCGCACTTGCTGGGGATGCTGGCGGCGTTGCCCATGCTCACGCCCCTGAGCCGGCCGGCCATGTTCTTGAGGCAGCTGCACGCCGTCTGACGGTCAGCCTTGGAGGATGCCTTGCTGTTGAGGGACTTGACACCGCTGCAGCACTGCGCCGACGGGGAAGACGAGCTGCCCATGGCGTAGCTGAGGCACGGCGCGATGGAGGAGGTCACATCGCCGCAGCTGATGGCAGCAGAGGCAGTCTCAGCTGCCACCACCACCGCCACCAGGACGCACAGGGCAACAACAGCCAGGCGAGCCATTTGCACTTTGTTTGCTGAGCGAGTGTGAGTGCTAATAGCTTGTGAATTGTGATGCTTGGGATGGAGCAAGGAAGTGTGAGTGGCAGGGTATAAATAGAAGGCGATGCTCAGTAGTAATTTTGGATGGTGGCTATGTACTAAGTGCATGTGAGCCGATGGGGTCAGCTGTGCACGGACTGGTGGTTGAGCACCGGCCAGAGACCCGGGACCCTGTGTAATTAACCTCAGACGAAATGCGTGCATGTGATCCTGCTTCGTTTGCATTCGGACTTTTTCATCCAAAACCCTGCTGCCACCTATTTCGTGGACGATCCATCTCTAGAATGCGATCGAGCAATTATTATTACCATATATACACGAATGCAGCAAGGCACAGTATTCACTCGACAGCTACTGTCCTCTGCACCGCCCTGATAATGGAGATATGAAATGATCTAGGCTTACATTGTCACGGTAGTACGTGCTACAACGGCAACTGTAGCTACATTAAGCAAAAGTGCCCAATCAAGACTGTTGCCTTTAGATCTGCACTAAATGTGAAGCATGATCGGGTCTACGAGATGCCAGCAAAATTTGGTGTGGTGGTTGCCCAACTTTAACCGATCCCGTACAATCCAACAGGCAGCAAGTCCTTTGAAATTTCAATGCAATGGCGTGGAGGTGAAGGCTCTCTAAAGAAGAAAGGGGTTCCTAGACTAGAAGTTTTCCTTGATTGGCCGAAACTGATGCTGTATAAATGATGGTCTATATGTATGGTACAAGGAGTTTCAAAAGAATTTTTTACGCATCCACAAGAGCGGCCGATTACACTGAGAGTTGAAACATAGGGAATGACTCAACACCACCATCACCACACTGCTAGTTTTTCAAATTGAAGTTTGAGGAACGAATGGTTGCTACATCATATGATAGAAGGTTGTTTGCACCTTTAATGATAAGAAATTCTATCTTATGCAAATTACATCTCGTTGTCGATGAAAGTGTCATTTCTCACTGAAAGCATAAACAACGGTAAATACAACACTCCTGCTGAGTCTAGAACAAACTCGAATCCAGGAGGGTTAGCTCTACGTACTATAAATCAATATTGGCCAGTCCATTCCTTCAGATACGTTATGGACAGTGGAATTAATGGTGAATAATAATCCGTAAAGTTGAGATTTTGAACATCTGAAACAGCCCCAAGAATTTTAGATGTGGGCTGAAGGTAACAAGAAAAATAGAACGCCTTTGTGTTGTGCTATGTCGGCCTTTTCTGAGAAAAATATAGGCCCAATGCAAGCTTCTGGATTCCTTGGTGTGAATGTTATATGCCTATGACCTCCTTACTTTCAACATTCCATCAGGCCCATGGCACTGGCTTCTCTTTGCTGAATGTTTCATCCTTTTTCTTCAAAGATCAGCTACTGCCAGTTAGATACAAATGTAAAAGAAAAAGGACTCACCAAAAGAGCAGTCAAAGTGACATAAATATGACTAGATTTGTACAGCTTTCAAAGGTGTAGAAGCTGCGCTTCCATCCATTATCTAAAAACTAACAGATACGAGTATCATCGTAAATATTATTAAAGACTTGTACTTTATTGATAGATTAGCAGCAGTGTACATGGATTGCAGTAGCAGCAGTACAAGTGCTCTGGACTCAGGAGAGCCGATAGCATGTAAATAAAGATGATATAGCTAATAAGGGCATGCAAAACGAGTCGCATGGCTGGCCGATGATACAGGGACAACGACACTATATATCGGTTGGACGTTGATCTCCATTATTCTCTCTCGCATACTCCTTGCAATCTTAGCGCACCCTGCACAAATAAAAGAAGAGTTAAATCAAATCCCTTGCGACTACTACCGTCGGTGTATAAAAGAAGAGTAGTTGCTCATTGGCTATTTACTTGGAGCAGTCGGTGGATGGGCTGATGGCGTAGGGGATGTTGACGCCGCACTTGGAGGGGATGCCGGCGACGAGGTTGGGCTTGAGACCGCCCATGCTGCTGGTCCGCTGCTTCAGGCAGTTGCAGGTGGCCTGCCGGTCCGCGGTGGAGCGGGCGGCGCTGTTGAGGTTCTTGACGCCGTTGCAGCAGGCTGCAGGAATGGCTTGAGTCTTGCCCGTGGCGTACACGATGCACGGAGCCAGCGAGCTCGCCACCTGCCCACATGTCACGGCGGCGAACGCCGCCGGCGCAGCAACCAGGAGCGCAACCAGTACGACGGTCACTGCGAGGTGCTGGACACTGCGAGCCATGGCTTCCCTGGTTCGAGGATCAGCTAGCTAGCAAGTGCTTCGAACTTTCGATCGGTTCTTATTACTAGTTTTGCCTTTGGAGACGCTGATGCGAGTGAAGACTCTGGACTGGCCTAGGGTTTATATAGGGATGCCGGGGAGGGCTTAACATTTTTATTTCCTAGCAACTGTGTGTATGGACAAGAAAAGGAATTGTTTTACTTTAGAGAGTTGGTGGCCGTTGGAAAATTGAATCCCATGATCATCAAACTTACTGAAGAAACTGTAGGCATTCATGGCGCCTGCTCGTTTCAGGGGAGGGTTGGCATCCATTTTGGAAGAAGGAATCACCTACGACTTCATGTGGGTAAAGAAATACGGGTAGATGAGACGATCTGAGTGTGGCCCATTGTGGACGTGGAGGTGTTAGCCAAACTCTAGCATGCACCACACTAATTTTGAGCACAGTGGGATGGGCATGGACTCATGAATCACTATCATCAGCGGTGTGCAGGCATAGGCCAGTTCATTCATTGCATGATCTTATCTTTGGTCAGACATCCAGTCCTCAACTCCTTTCCTGATAGATCACATGCATATAGCACTGTGACCATTTCCAGATGTCAGGATCTTGATCGGTACCTCTGCAGCCCACACCTCATCACATGCTGAACTTGCTAGTACCATGTTCCCTTTAGCTACTAGTGTTTGTACACGTCTAACATTATATCGCAAGAGAAACGGAATAAAACGCATGGCTGGGGCAAAACTTTCTTACTTTCCATTGAAGATATTACAGCAGCGAAACTTGAAGAAAGGCAGCTTGCAACGTGCTTCCACCGTGAAAATAAAACCTATAATCACAGAACTATTAGCAAAAATTTGGTCCTCCCACACGAATGACACCATGGTTTACTAAAATGTCCATGTAATTGAAACACATGGGCTAGATAAAGAAAAAGCTGCCAAGTAAACTGTACATGACTTTGATACTTCCTCCACCTCTATATTGCGAGGCTCCTAGAACGTAACATATCACAGTTTTCACAAGGCATGTGAGCATCCAGGGCTAACATCACAGAACTCGTAGATGTTTGTCATGGTATATATGACGATAAATTGTGTTCAATAACTACAAATCCTAGTCTCATTTATGTTATTCTAAAATCCAAATGGATGTATTTCTGCCTCGACTACTTGCTAATTAAGCTCATCGAATCAGATAGGACCAAGTGGCAGGAACATAATTTTTTACCAGCTGATTAATTCAGAGACACGCTCGATTGTAAAACCAGGCCTCAGTGTCATGATGAAATAACAACAACGACAAAAAAAAAACATACTGCAACTAGTTGATGTTATGCCTACAAGTATAAAACATAAACTGAAAATATATCATGTTGCAATCCGGCATCAACTGTTTTTCTCACCTTTGGCCAGCAGCTTGGGCGTTTCTTAGTTGAGACGGTCTTCGGTACCAACCTGTGATTTGCATCTGGGTAGCTCTAATTGTGATCCTTCTGTTTCCGAAGCAAACTACAACCTGTGATCCTTCCATTTACCTGTTTATCTTTATTCCTTTCGTTGTTCCTGCTAAATGAAAAGGCAGAGAGTTGCTACCAGCTGCCATAAAAAAGAGAATAAAGTAAAGGAAGAAATCCATGCGTTCCTAAGTCTGGGCATTGCTGAATAAACCAAGAAAAATACGATATACAAACATAAAATGTTGTTGAAGATTTGTAGCCAAACTGGTCAAAAGTTACATGGTTTGTATGGGTGACAGACTTTTCAGTGATTGAAATAGAGCATTTCAGTTTTTCCTATTCCTCATACTTCTAATTTCGATATGAGCAGACTTTATATATCGATTAAAAGAGAGAACTAAATTTGGACAATCTGTTGCAGCCAACTTAATGATCCAAAAATATAAAATGAAACCTGAATTACCTTAGGACTTTAGATAATCCTTGGATAATGTGTGATCCTTTAGATCAATGCCATGGGACTAAGCCAGTTTTGGACTATAGAGAATCCTTTGAAAATAGCAACTTCTATCCCCAACAGACAGAGTTGTCAGTGATTTTCCAGGAATATCACAAATAAATATGCACTTCTGAGGCAGGAAGCAGAAATGGCCTACAAAAGTACCAAACAAGAGCATGTATCCCTTAGAACATATAATACTTATCAGGACTATCTGGATCTGCAGCCAGTTGAATAAGAAATAACGAATTACCATCAATGAGGCCAAAGTAGCTACAATGATACAATCTTCCAGCAATGTAACCCAAAAGGGTCCCTAGATCCTCAAAATGAATCCCACAATTTTGCTGTGCAGTTTGCGACACTCCTATCTTACATGAACTTGACTATGTGCGGCATGCTTTGAACTGCTGTGTCCTATCACATTCGTTCTCAGATTCTCAACATCATCCCATCGCTCTGCTTCAGCATAGATATTCGATACTGTGATAACATCCCCATCATCCATCAACTTCAACTGATGCAGTTCATGAAAAGCTTTATTAGCAAGATCAAAGTGCCCGTGCACTCTGCATGCTGACATAACCATCTTCCATAGCACAGAACTCGCCTTGACAGGCATGTCCTTGATCATTTGATACGCTTCATGGACCTTCCCGCAGCGGCACAACATATCTATGATACAGCCATAGTGTTTCACATCGGGAACAATCTTGTAGTCTTCAACCATGCTCCTGAAATACGCTCTACCCTTGTCCACTAGGCCACTATGGCTGCAAGCAGTCAAAACACCAACAAATGTGACACGATCAGGCTCAACATTCATCGAATTAAAGAGCTCAAGGGCATCACATGAGTAGCCATGAACTGACAACCCAACAATCATCGCATTCCAGCATGTAACATCCCTGACGGACATGCTGTCGAAAACCTGCCGGGCAAGCTGTAAGTTCCCACATTTCGCATACATATCGACCAATGCATTTCCAACATACCCATCAGCTGCAATTCCCTTGCTTGCAAAGTACTTGTGGATTCCTCTGCCGAGCTCTAAGTCACCTATCTCTGCACAAGCCCCAAGAGTTGATACAACTGTCAACTCTGTTGGCTGAATGCCATTCTCCTGCATCTCCTCGAAAATATCTAATGCTTGACTATACATCCTGAGCTTTGCATAGCCACCAATCAAGGTGTTCCAAGATACAGCATCCTTCTCGGGCATTTCCCTGAAAATCTTTGAAGCCATAGCCATACTGCCAAGCCTCACATTTCGCATGACCTCAGCATTCCACCACGATATGTTCCTTTCCGGCATCGCCTGTGAGACCCGATGGGCGCCCTGCAAGTCTCCAGTGGCACTATGAGCTCCCACCAGCGCATTCCAAGAGATAGCATTCTTTGCAGGCATTTCATCGAACACTCTCCTTGTGTCCTCGAGGAGACCGAACTTGCCATACATAGAGACGATAGCATTTTGCACATACGGATCGTGCACGGACCCCAGCTTGAAGACCCGGCAATGCAGCTCGGCGCCCTTGGATGTAAATGCCGCAGCGTCGCTGGCGCGCGAGCTGAGCTTGAAAGCGCGCGCACAGGATTTGAGGAGGGCCGGGAATGAGGGGAGCGGCGTGGGGAAGGAGAGGGAGGTGACGTGGTTGAAGAGGACGAGCGAGCAGGACGGGGTGGGAGATACGGAGAACGCGGCGATGACGGGGCAGAAGAGTGATGGGGAGAGGACGCTGGGAGGGGCGGCAAGGAGGAGGGAGAGTGACGAGTTGCAGGCTGCCGGAAGGCGAGAGAGGAGAGCGGCAAAGAAGGATGGTTCGTGGAGGAGACCGAGCTTGGCGAGGAGCGCGTGGAGTTGGTTGCCGGCGGTGCTCCGACGAGGTTCGCGGCGAAGGACGCGGAGGACGGCGGCCGGAGTGTACGAGTCGTGAATGAAGGTCATGGGCTTGGTGGGCCGTCGGTCCACTACTGCCGCAGGCCATAAACGACCAAAGCCTGTATTTTCATTTTCTTTTTCCCTTTTCCTTCTGTGGATCGAGTGCCGTATTTTTGTTTCCTGAGCGTGAAAGTAGTATTTTGCTAGGCGTTTAGAAACCATACAATACAGTATAACAGCAACTACGTGAAAGTAGACGGTAATGTCATAGCCAGTGTTTCATCTTTTATTGGCATTCTTTTCTCTGCAATTCAATTTTCGTAGTATTAAGTATCGTTGGTCGACAAAAAACAACTCAAACATCCTGTTTATACGTACAGTGTGAAAAATGCAATCTTATAGTTACTTGAGAAAAAATATATAATCTTAACAAAGATCCCTAACATATTAAAGTACTTTTTTCTGTCTCTGTATCAGTGTTTTGTGAAGCAGCGTTGACTTTGGTTGCAATTTTCCCTACATAACGCGTATCCGAAACAATATCATAGTTTCACTCTTATAGATAAATATTGATCATGTCTTCCTAGTGTCCAACACTTCCATTAGCCACAAAATTCAAAGTTATCGCAAATGTTAAAATACAATAATCAACTTCCAAAAAAGTACAATAATCAAGAAAGACTATACTTCACACTTTACAGGAGCGATTTTTTATTAAAAAAAAACTGAATGTTGATAACACAAATTCGAACCGCAGGAAAATCGAAAAGGATGGGAGAGCTGTACATAATTCATATGTAGTGACATATATACATTCTTTAAATTCATAAAGTGACATGTATTGATGAGGATATAGAAAAGTTAACCTAACACTATATTTGCTTTTTTATGGCCACATCCAAGATAGATTCTACAAATTTGTACTCCCTTCCTTCTTTTATTCTTTGAGACAAAAGAGATGAACTAAAAACAAACTGTGGTGCCTTGTACGAACGTCAAGAATTGGAGAACGGAGGAGTACTATGTTCAAGAGCATGCCTGATGGGATAAGGACCGTCTCCATTTACGTGATTCAGTCTTCTTATCCGGTACCTTGAGATTCGTTTTCATGTGTGTATTGAGCTCTGACTGGCAAACTGGCTGAAGTCTTCTTCCTCCGTGGACGAGAGAGGGAAGGCCTCCGTGTGTCAGAAGCGACATCCCCAACTGTCCCGTGCCCATGGCAATCAAGGTTTTCCTTGTTCAATCGATGATGCAAGCCAGGTGACAACAGACCACATAAGAGACGAAACAAATGTGAGCAAATCCGGCATGATCTGCTGGATACGGTGCAAGTGATGAATTCATCAAGGAGAAATAATAAAAAGGGAAGGGGGAGCGGAAAGGAAATCGTGACTTGAAGCCTCCTCATCTTCGTCTTCCTCCCGCGCGCGCTCACGCAGATTGAGCGCTACAAACCAAATCCCCGAAACAGAAAGTCGCGTGCAGACATCTCACCGCGGTCGTCACCGAAGAGAGAGAGAGAGAGAGAAGAAACGGAGCAGAAAGAGAGGAAAAAACTGACCCTTTTCGCACATTAAAATTCTCCTTCCCGTGCTCCCTAATCCTGCACTCCGCCCGCCCCTATTCCGTCCTCTCGCCGGTGGCGCTCAGATCGCGACTCCGCAACCGGCCTCGTCCTCGCCGATCGCCTCCGCCCACCCTCCCTCTAGGGAGGCGCCGCCGCGCCGTACGCTCCTCGGGTTGTCGCCGTTTCCCTGTCGGTTCCTGTGTCGCCTCAAGTCGGCTTCTTCAGCGATTGCTTGACGCCTTGGGAGGGGCCGTTCTTGTTCTGGGCGTTGTGCTCGACGCCCATGGTGGACATCGTCGAGTGCTCGCCGGCGGTGCCTGAGCCTGCGCCGGCACACCCGGACCCGTCCTCAATCTCCCCGGACGTTTGGCGGCGCTTCGAGAGCGCCGCAATCGCTGTGGTGAACAAGATCCAGCCCACCTTCTCCTCCGAGCACCTCCGCGCCACC
Organism: Chloris gayana; assembly: GCA_031894775.1. Classification (NCBI taxonomy): domain Eukaryota; kingdom Viridiplantae; phylum Streptophyta; class Magnoliopsida; order Poales; family Poaceae; genus Chloris; species Chloris gayana. Next base: position 131,518 of record JAUNZO010003997.1, on the reverse strand, counting down.
GTCATTGACTACGTCCAGCGCCTCTTCAAGTTCCACGCTGGGTGTCAGGTTACCTTCCACGCTGCAATATTTTGATGCCTTACAGCCTTAGTGTTCTACAGCTTAGTGATGAGTTCTTTATGATCAATAACTTGACTGAAATGCCTTGATGTTTGGATGGGTGTCTGCTGCCATGAGCTTTCTTATACTTCAGATCATACGAATGGCCTTTTGGGATGTCTTAGGAGTAGCCCTGATGGTTTCAGATTTGTTGTTCATACTATAGGTCATGGGATTGAAGTAAGGGTTACATGCTGGGTGCGATCGCTACCGTGCTTGAAATTTCACCTAGCTGTGCTGTAATGGCTGAAATATGATTTCCTAACCCTAGTTATTGGCGCGAAACCGATATGCAAGTTCTTGTATTTGAATGGTTGCCTTTTTTGGCTTGGATTGAAGTGTCAAGCGTTTATTGGTGATGAGTTTAGTCATACTGATCCGCGTTGTCGGTTGCGCACTTGAATCTCCACGTCACCATGGTATGCAGAGAGAATCTTTTGTCGGCGCGTGAATTGGCTGTCGGCGTGTGTTTGGGTACTACATTAAATGAATGAAATTGCTGATCGTGGATTGGACCTTGTATCTCAGTGTCCGTTTCTGTGACATGGCTCTCCATGCGTTACTCGTGTTTTCCGAGAAGAAATGGCTGCATTTTTGTTGTGCGTCTGATAAGGCTTTCACATTCAGAATACCTTTTGAACAGGAAATGATGTGTTAGAATCTGACAGTTATGGTGTTACTTTTTTGCTTCTGCCAGTGGTATTTCACATGGAAATGTATCATACATTTCTTGAATTACATTTTAGTAATGACTAAGACGTGTGCCACTTGATTGCTTTACTTGTTTGGTTTCCAGTTACCAATCAAATCACTGATCAGGGATTTTGCTAGATGGTACCTCACATGTGACATGTACAACATTTAGCCATTTTAAACACTTTTTGTACCTGCACTTGAGTGAGTATTTGCTGTTCTGCCAAGGCGTAATTTTGACACGGTAGAAAACCCATTTCGGAAGAAAAAGGGAACTACTTCTGTATCACTGTTTCTTGTTCTTAGTTAAGGGAGATAATAATTTAGTTGGCTATGAATTTTGAGGTAAATATGAAATGGTTGCCCTTTTTAGCTCGGGATTGAAGTGTCATGTGTTTATTGGTGATCTGTGTTGTCTGTTGCGCAATTGAATCTACACGTCGCTATGTTTGTTTGTGAGAGCGTGAATTAGCTGTCGGTATGTGTTTGGGTACCATATTAAAAAAATGAAATTGTTCATCATGGATTGGAGGGCTGGGTATACTGTGTACTTCAGTGTCTGTTTCTGTGACATGGCTCTCCATGCGTTACTATGTATTCGGACAAGGAACAGCGGCATTTTTTATTGTACATCTGGCAAGGCTTTTATACCTGCACTTGACTGAATCATTTTGATGCTCTAGTGATGCATGTATATCTACAGTTAAGTTAGGAAATAGTTCTGAATATCATCCCAAATGTCAAGCATGTGAGGGATACTTATAGCCTGAGTAAGTTAGGCCACAGAATGAATTATCCTGGGGGAAAAAGTTCTAGCTCTTTATATTGTCTGTAATGATGGATAGGTAAATTAATTTGAACTTGTTAAGAATTTCTTAGAGGTTTATCACTTCAGAGCCCATTAATGATTTAGGAGCTTACAAAGCACTGGAAAATCACCATGGAAATGTCAGATACCATTTTTCTGGAATAGTGGAAATGAAGCAATGTTTGAGCTTCTTTTGCTCTGTTAATACTTTTTTTCCATTTTAATCGTTTGGACAACATGCTATGTAGAGCCACAAACTTAAAACTTCTTTTTTTCGGGAAAACTTAGGTCTTTCCATTTGGATCTGTTCCATTAAAAACATATCTTCCTGATGGAGATATTGACTTGACTGCGTTCGGACCTGAAAGTTCTGATGAGAATCTTGCACATGAAATACATGCTATCCTATTATCAGAAGAACAGAGGAAAGATGCTGAATTTGAAGTGAAGGATGTCCAGCTTATCAATGCTGAGGTACTTAGTTTACCATTTTGGTATTCGTTATTACTATTTTTGCAACATAAAGTTGACAACCTTTCACTGTATCAGTTCTGAAATTTCTCACTTCATTGGAGGTCTTTATTTTCTACGTTTCATTGTTTACCTAATTAGTGTAATTATAATTTCAGGCATTCTATCAGTAATGCTCTTTTGTGTATAATTATGCAAAAATACATTCTATATGATTATTTAATAATTTCTATTTGAAATAAACTTCTCTCAGTCTTACCTATGACACCGGTGGAACATATGAATATGTACCGATATTTCAGTGAGTAAGAAAATCTAGACAGGGCCACATGTAAACATGTTTGCTATTATTAGGATAATTTGTCTAGGAGACACTGTAAAAATGCAACTTTGTCTTGAGGACACTTACTGTTACTACCATTTTAGGAATTGTTGCGCTCTTGTTATGTGCACTAGTATGGCACATGTTATTGTGGGAGATCCATCGTTTTCTCTTCTATGTTAGATGGCCAGGGACATATTTCACCCTTGGGTGTGCATGTTATTACCTATATTATTATTTGATGATAAATCTTCGATGCAGGTTAAGTTGGTGAAATGCCTGGTGCAGAACATTGTTATGGACATCTCGTTTAATCAGATTGGTGGACTCTGTACGCTTTGTTTTCTTGAGAAGGTAATATTGAAAATATGGAGTTGCCTTAAACCTCAGATCTAAGACTCTGTATTAAGATTGGTTCTTTTCATTATCATTGAACCTCAGATCTTAATACTCTTAATATGACAAATAAATTGTTCCCTTATCTTTTTATGTGAGCTAGGACTTAAGAGGATGACTTCCTCTTTGGAATTCATTATGACAGACTGCACTGTTAAGCATTCTGTTTGCACTTTGCAGGTTGATCAAAATTTTGGAAAAGACCACCTTTTCAAGAGAAGCATAATACTGATCAAAGATTGGTGTTATTACGAAAGCCGCATTCTGGGTGCTCACCATGGTTTAATTTCAACATATGCCTTGGAGACATTAGTACTATACATTTTTCATGTCTTCCACAAGTCTCTGGATGGTCCATTAGCGGTAAGTTATCGTTCATTGCTATTGCATTTATAAGTTTCAGTGTCACATTATATTGTTCCTCAAAGATGCATGCTTTTCTTGGAGTGAGATGCTTTCTGGCCTTCCGCAGGTCCTCTATAGGTTTCTTGATTATTATAGCAAATTTGACTGGGATAACAAAGGCATCAGCTTGTTTGGTCCTGTTTCCTTGGCTTCATTACCTGAGCTAGTTAGTAAGTCGACACTCTTATTTCTGTTCTGTGTTATGGCTATTTTTGTTTGAACTTATTGGTGACAGGATTTTGTTGCACAGCTGACCCACCAGGTACGATTGATGATGATGGTTTTCTTCAACGGGAGGCGTTTCTCAAAGAATGTGTTGAGAGTTTTAGTGTCCCCCCTAAAAGCTCCGAGAAAAATGCCAGAGTGTTCTCTCGAAAATTTCTGAACATAGTTGATCCACTGAAGCGGAATAATAATCTTGGACGCAGTGTCAACAAAGGTTTGTCATCTGCCTCAAGATCATGAATTTGTGTACTCTATCCATCCACTGGTAGCAGTGACTGATTGAGTACTTTGAGTTTGAATCACACATTAAATGAATTACTAAAATCATTTGTGACTTCATTATTATAATCTTAAAACTTTTATGTAAACTTATCCACACCTCATATTGTAAGGACTTAAATTGCCAGGGGAGAATATATATTATTTCACTTGTTTTTTTGTCAAGTTTGTATACTTGTGCCAAAGATCACTCGCCAACTCTATGCGCCATGTGTCTTAACCACCAGTCTGCAGCATCTTACCATTGTGTGCCCATACTGCCAGATGCTGCTGCTGCCATCTCACTGACCAACACATAGATATTTATATCACTAAAATATTGAACTGTTGTTAATTTGTGACTCTTGTGCACTTGTGCTGATCTAGAGTAAATGAGTCATAGCTTTTCTTGTGATACACAGATCTTATGTGTAGTATTAATCTTTTGAAATACTGTTTATTTGTCATTTTCGAGCTTCTTTGAAGTGGTTTTGTTTTAATAAAAGTTATTATGGCTTAAGTAACTGTTCCATGCACAGGAAACTTTTACCGAATACGTAGTGCATTTGATTTTGGCGCTCGAAAGCTTGGGAAGATTCTTCAGTTGCCTAACAGTTCTGCTGTCAATGAAGTGGATCAGTTTTTCAGGAACACATTAAAGAGAAACTGCACTGGGTTCAGGCCAGATGTTTTGGTAAGCTCTTCAAGTGGTGGTGTAAGGACTGATCATTTTCCCAATGACTCTGTGTCTGGGAACCTAAATATGGAACGAGTCAGCCAGGGCAGTTCACCTTTATGCGACAATTCCAATGGTGATTTGTCTGATCAGTTTAGTAACATCAACATTTCAGATTCCAATAATCATGGCTTGATAAAGCAAAATGGACACAACTCTATGGCTGAGCATGGGGACCTAAAGGTTCCTAGACGGTTGCTTGATAGTAATGCCACAAGTTATGTTAGCACTTATTTACCAGGTATGAGGAATGGTGGTGGCTTCTGTGAAGCTTCAACAGCTAGTGAAACCTGTGCACTGCCATCTGAGAGACATAACTGTGCACCACATCTATTTTACCATCCAGGAAATAGTAAGAAGGTTGATGTTAATAGTGACACCAACTTTTCAAACCATGGGCTGTCATCAAACCGGGCTTCAGGCAGATCTCACCGCCCTTTTGAAGATGCCAAGTATAGCAATGGGTTTTCTGGAAGTTCCCCACAACTGTTTGGGCATCATGCTTACTCTTCTGCTGACTCAGATGGTCTGGCAACATATAGTTCAGCCTATACATCTGAGAATTCACAATCTGGTGGTAACACCAATGACATTATGTCAGATCTCAGTGGAGATTTTGATACAAATTTGGCTAATCTTTTTTGTGCGCAAGGGTGCCAACAGGATGATCCAACAAATCAATTTTTCTATCATATGATGCCACCACCACCACCACCACCCCCTGCACAATATTGGAATACACACCCATCACTTGGTCCTGGACCTCCTTATTCACCTCGCTATTTTGTGCTGAGGCCATTTCATCAAACGGATGATTATATGGCTATGAGGGCTCGCGGAACAGGCACATACTTTCCTGACCCAGTAGGTTCCCTCCTTGTGCATTCTTCTTTAATCAAAATTTTGAATGAGCTGCATCTGGCATCTATCCATATGTTTTTGTTTGTTTCACATGCTGCATTTGAATTCTTGAAGCAACAGCAAACTAATATTCTTATATATACTGTAATGTAGAATATATCTCCATTGTACATATGTTTTACAGAAGAATTGTATTACTTTTGTGTGGAGTTAATCATGTTGCATATTTCATTTCCTAGTATGTTAAATGAAGAACTTGCATAGGGCCCCAAATATTGTGCTAATTCATGGTGGGGCTGGAATTCATGGCTGTTTTGGCCATGAGTTCAAACTTGGGATGGCACGCGGTGAGTGAATCGTGGGGCTGTAGTTGGTTATGCACCTACATCTGTATCTTCCCATGCAACATATAAGCATCAGAAAACAGAAAATGTTGCTTGATGTTTACGTGGCTAAATAAAAAATATACTTTCTCGCCCTGCATGATCAAATTCCTCTGTTCTCGTATGTTTGTGTGTGTATGTCCTGGAGAGACAGTTTTTTTTGTGGAACTGATATTGTTTGGATGGCTGTCCTTGATAATTTTTATTTGTCTTGTTGGCCATTGTAGAATAGGCGCAGGGATAGGCCACCTGCTGGACGTGGGGGAAGAGGAAGGAATCAGTTTCCTACAAATAATTATCAAAAGTTTAACCACCATGTCAGAACAGATATGAAACCTTTGGAGGAATCGAGGCACGAGCCACCATTGCAGATACATGCTCCTGGTGCAAATGATCGTAGAGTACCATCTCCAATGAACATACCAGTGCCATCTCCATCTTCCAGGTCACCAAGAGATCCAAAGTTACCTACACTTTCTCCATCTTCCCAGGTTCAGGGGGATTTTCATGGCAACGGTTTCATGGTCCCACAAGACAGTAAACTTGAGTTTGGGACCTTGGGGGCACTGCCTTTGGAAGTTCCATCCAAGGAGTCTGCTAGCAAGTCAGATTCTGCCTCTAACAATCAAGCATCTGGACCTGTGAGCCCCATTTCTTCAGCAAAAAAGGCTGGTACAGGTTATAACCGAACGAGGTAAGTATGGGCCCAATTTCTGCAGCAAAAAGCACTTATACCAAGTCTATTTTCATTTTACAGTATTTGTTACAGCTGTTGTTTCTACTGGTAACTATTTCATACTAACAAAGAATACCCTTGGATCTGAATGAGTTTTTTTCAGATATGTTTGGACTTTTCTCCAGTTTAACATTAACATTGCTTAGTAATGTTTCTGCACTTAAACAAAGTTTGGGAATGTTAATATGCATTTCTTAAATCCATGGACCTAATAAGTAATTAAACTATGCTAGACTGCTAGTTGGAACGCAAACTTGTAAGTGGCAAAGCACGTCATTTACTGTTTGAACTTAAGTACACGATAGCATAACATGCTGCTGCTTAAAACTGTGCTTTTGAATCATTTCACCACATTCACCTTGTAAAGTTGTAACTTCTCCACTCAGTTACTGTGCCTGACCCAACACACTGTACAACTTACAGGAATCCTCAGCCATACCGTCTCAAGGACAGTGGTGACTTCCCACCGCTATCGAGTTGATGGTACCCAAGAAAAATTAGTGATGGGTGTGCACCGAGGGCCCAGTGCAACAATGGCACTGAGTTGCTGAAGTAACAATTTTGTACATCCCAACATTTCCTTGTCATTCTCCATTGTCAGACTCACCATGTTGCTGCACCGTCGCACCTGTTACTGAAACTTCAAACTTGATACCTGTGTTCCACTGAAGGAGTGAGAACCAGAAAGGGGAGGAAGAAAGGAGAGGATGCTGAGACTTTTGGCATGTGTACATACTTTTGGGGGCAGTCCCCTTGTTTCTTTTTTACAGATTGTATGGAGGTGGTCCCTTGAGGTGTCAAAAAAAAAAAAAAAGAATAGTTTAGTTGTGTTGTTCTGACCTCAGGATCGATGGAGAACTGGAGCTGCTCTCCATGTCCATGTGTTGTGAGAATAGCGCTTTAGGCTGTTTGTTTCTGGAGGGAGGTCTTGTGTTCAAAGGCCCCATGTCTGAAGTAACTTTAGTTTCTTGAATGAATGGTTAGGCATAGAGAATACCTGTTCGATTAGCAAATTAAAGATGCAGTTATTCGTCAGATTTACAGTAAGGGTAATTCTTTTTTTTTGTGGAGTTTTAGAAACTTAATATTTTTCTTTGACTTATTTTTTTTGCTTTATTCTTTATTTATTTCATTTTGATTTTAAAATAGTACAGATCTTAGAGCCTTATTTGGTTGGGACAACGAAAAACCTATTTAACAAACCATAAAATTCAATAGAACAGAAAAAAAAAAACAGGAATGGTGCCTTTATCTTAGTTTCTTGTATCAGTTTATACTGTACAAAAGGTTTTTCTGGTTGGGTGGGAAGGCAATCAGTACATCCGGATGTAATCGTATATATCTTTTTGATAAGGGGTTGTAAAGATCACGGTATTTGTAAGGTCACTTGGCTCACAAATCCAAATGAACAAGGTACCATCACATTTCACATCAGCTATTTGGACACACTTCAAATAGCAAGTGGGCATCTGTATTGCGAAGTTGACTTATGTAAATTCATCACAACACTCTGCTAGTGGATAGTACTTCTTCTGTCCTTGGATTGGATCTCTCTGCTGAATTATTGTGAGAGAAGCTAGTACGTTTTATTTGTTGTTGGGGCCCAAATCCATTTTGCGTGGGCCCCAATGTCAATCTGAAGTTGTGACTGCATCCAGCCAACCGAGGAAATAAATCTCTCAAGCTGGTGGCTCAAACTGTTCTCTGCGAAGATGATTACGTAGCAACCTTAGGGCAACCACAATGTTAGGGAAAAATGGTAATAGGCAATAAATGCTGGTGGGCCAGCTAGTAATAAACATTGTGGGATGAGGTAGTAGCAAATGCCGGGTAGTAGTGCTATTGCTGGTAGTAAACAAATAAAATACAATTTCTGTACAGTGTAGACAATAAACTACTCTAAACTCCAACGGCTCCCGCCCTGCCTGGCGTCTTGGACTTTGCTGGCCCCGCCTCCTATCCGTTGCCCAACAGGCATGTAGCCGTTGCTCCTCTTTGCTCATCTCCTACAAAAACAAGCACATGGCAAATGAATCAAAGTACAACTCCATATTTCCAAGTCACAGCCAAACAAAATGGAACCTTCACAGAGAGATTTCATGGGATTGTTTAGCCAATCTTCTCAAAACCAACACCCAGGTAGTTCTAGCCAAAGCTCCCCTCCTTCCCCATTCCCCACAGCATTCCCACAAGCTCAGTTTCCTCAATATGTAGCCCCGAATTTTCAAAATTTCCACCCTTTTGGTCCACCTATGAGTTCTCAATCATATGGTCATTCTCCACCGGGTTATCAACAAGGGAATTGGCCACATTCAACACCAATTAGATTTCAAGGTTTTGGAACTCAAGAAAGTTTGATGCACTCACCAAATCAAGTGTTTGGAGCTGCATGCAACACTTCTTCTCATGGATCAGAATCAGCTTCTCCATGGCCTGCAACACAACAAGAGAAGCAAACAGTGAATGCCGATGACTCAAGTAGTAGCAGTGAGGAGGTTGAGGAGGTTACAGGGAGGACACGAGTGAATTGGACAGAACTTGAGAACACCGGACTGCTCGGTTCTTGGCTTCATCACTCTATTGATGCTGTAAAAGGAACTGATCGGAAGGGTGAACACTACTGGAAGGCTGTAGCACGGGAGTTCAACAACAACACACCAGAAAAGAGCCGCAAAAGGACCCCCTGCAATGCAAGACACACTCGGGGTGGTTTGAAGAGGGATATTTCAAAGTTTTCTCGGAACTTATTCTAAAGTTAGAAATACCTATGTCAGTGGGCAATCCGAGGATATGGTTATGGAAAAAGCTCATCAGTGGTACAAAGGAGCAAACAAGGGGAAGCCTTTCACTTTAGAGTATTTGTGGAGAGATGTCAAAGATCTACCTAAATAGCGTAGACTGCTGGCACAAGAAGAAGAAAGCAAGAATAAGAGGACTAAACTTTCAGAATCAGGAGCCTACACTTCATCATCTAACCATGACACGGAGGAGGAGACTGTGAGCAAGCAGCTGAAACGCCCTGAAGGACAGAAGAAAGCAAAAGCAAAACTGAAAGCAAAAGGCAAAAATGTCTCACCGTCTCCTTTGGGGGAGCAACCAACTCAGAACATGGTTCTCTATCATCAGGCCAATTCACTCAGAGCAGAAGCTACAATCAAAGCTGCAGAAGCAACAACGAAAGCAGCAGAGGCCAAAAAAGAAGCAGCAAGAATAATTACGCATTGTGGAAGCTCTTGGTGATTGGTCCCCATACTTTCGTCTTAGACGAGATGCATTTGGCAAGGTGGGTCTATCACCATTGCAGAAATGCACAGCTGCCATTAGAATGTTAGCATATGGTACACCTGCTGATCTTATGGATGAAACTTTTGGTGTTGCGGAAAGCACAGCAATGGAAAGCATGATTAACTTTGTTCAAGGCATTAGACATATATTCGGTCAGCAATATCTTCGTAGGCCTAATGAGCAGGATATTCAACGTTTACTTCAATTTGGAGAGGCACATGGATTTCCTGGAATGTTAGGTAGTCTAGATTGCATGCATTGGGAGTGGGAAAATTGCCCGGTTGCTTGGAAGGGGCAATATGTGCGTGGTTGTTACGGAGTACCAACTATCATGCTAGAAGCCGTTGCCTCTAAGGACTTGTGGATTTGGCATGCCTTTTTTGGTGCTGCTGGTTCGAACAATGATATTAAAAGTGTTGGACCAGTCACCATTGTTCACAGATGTACTACAAGGGAGAGCACCACCTGTTTAGTTTACAGTTAATGGGAAAGTATATAACATGGGGTACTATCTAGCAGATGGAATTTATCCAGAATGGGCAACATTTGTGAAAACAATCAGTAGACCTCTAAGTGCTAAGCACAAGTTATATGCTAATTATCAAGAATCAGCAAGAAAAGATGTAGAACGAGCCTTTGGAGTTCTACAAAAACGTTGGGCTATCATACGCCATCCAGCACGCCTTTGGGAACAACATGAGCTAGAAGATATTATGTATGCATGTGTAATTTTGCACAATATGATAGTTGAGGATGAGATAGACTCATATGGAATACCAGATGGAAACATATATGAACAAGGCCAGGTTTCTCCTCAGATGGTAGGGCTTGCCGAAGGCCCCGTCTACGGATTTACTAACGTCCTAGACAAAAATGATCAAATTTGTGATCGTACAACTCACCGTCGTCTGAAGGAGGATTTAATACAACACTTGTGGGACAAGCACGGTGGTCAACAGCATCAAAATTAGAATAAGTCATCCATGTACTCAGATTTATTTGTATGCATTATTCTTAGTAGCTATTGCCTTGTAGTTTCTGAGTTTGTACCAAGCTGTCACAATGTTATTATCTCATATTCATGAATAATTTAGTACCATGTCATGCTATTTGTGTCTCTACTAGCAGTCACACATAGTTCGTCCATGCTTATCAATATCACAAATCATCATCTAGTAACTCGTCAATCAATTAGCTAGCTAGTTTCAGGAACATTCAGAAACTAAACTTGGTGAGAAAATCCAAACTTACCAACTACCGCCTGTGTTGGATGCCGGACTGCCGCACCGTCCGCTGGACCGATTGATCCCACTGGCCGCAACCTCCTCTCACCAGAGCACGACCTCCTCTCACCAGAGCACGAGCTCCACGTCGTCGGCGTCGAGGTCCACCATAGTCCACGGCATGTGGCCCGGAGATTGCAGATCTGGGGTACTTCAACCACATCGTGCCCCATGGCGTCGCCCACAACTGCGTCACGTCGCCGCGGCGGGAAGTAGCGGCCGGGATGGAGCTCCTGCTCGGTGGAAAGAATTGGGGCAGGAGGTGGCGGACGGGGTGGAGCAGCCGTTCGGTGGAGGAATTGGGGATCGATCTAGCGCGAAGGACCCGAAGCAGTTGCGGCAGATGATTTTTTTACTTCGAGTGGGACCCACTTTACCTCTTTTTTACGGTGAAACATTGTGAGATTGGTTTTAACTACTACCGCCTGACGGTGGACCCCATTGCTATTGCCGATTTCGTGATATACATTGACCTTGCTCTTACACGTACTCCAGTTCGAAATATGGTCGCTATCATAGGAGACGCGTGTTCAGGCCTGAGCCGCTGATGGTGGTGTAGTGTACCCCACAAGACCATCCTCGTCGGACATGAAAAGGACTCATGAGAAATCTTGAACCCTGAACCGATGGAAGAGAAAATGATCGTGTTCTTGAAGGCATGCCACCATTTCCAGTTTATAATTCGACAATAATAATACATTATGCGTAATCAGGAGTTGAATTTATTAGAAGTAAGGGAATTATTGGAAAAGGATAATCCATTTGACGCCATGCACGATAAGTTTTACTAATTTTTCTCGAACCAAAATAGAGTATACTAGTACTCATCCATCAGACGACTCAGAAACAAGCAAAGTCAACTATAAGCAGAACCATGTTGCACAATTTTTTTTGTTCGAGAATAGGCATTTTATACGTTTTGGTTGGTTAGCCTTCCCAAGCTCTGACCTGCTCCGACCCCCTCTACATATTTCCAACTGCGAAGCACCTGCATCCTCCCCTCTGGAAGCAGTAGAATTCACGCACGGAGCCATCAAAATCGCACAAGCTCTCTGCTAATATTTCAATTGCTGCAGAGGAATTAATCGACCACACCGACGATGACTTCAAGGCATAGATTTTTCAAGTTCAGGTGACAGCCGCAGGTGCCTCCCTTTGCATCTCCTTGTAGCTGTGATCTGCCACTGCCAATGAATGAGTGATCTGTGATCTGATCCGCCGCACAACCTGAGACTGAATGAAACAGAAATCTTCCTGCTGCAAGAAGCTAAGCCAGTCTCGTTTCTTCCACACATAGTCCAATATTTCCAGGAAGCCAGGTGACAAGCTAGTTTGACAAGAAGCGAGCCGACGTCTTCTTCAGCAAACGGTACATACATACATATTCGCTTCACCAATGATTCTGTCTGTGGTTTATTTCGATCCTCTGTGCATCTGTCAACCAGCCGTGTCGTGTTGTTGCAGATCGCAATCAAAAAGGACATACTGGTGCGTGCGGAATTAGGCCGGGTGATCAATCATCATCAAGGGATAAGAAGAATAGAATTCCACTTTGCACAGTTCTCTGGGCATCCTGTTCCATCACTCAATCGCCAAATCTGTCTCGTTTAACCTTGGTGGTTTGCGTGCCGCATATAATTACACAGTCGTCTCTCGCTTGTGTGCTATCTAGCTGTTAAGGTAAGGACTTGCGTGAGCGTCAGATGAGTGCACGGCCGTCCTGCCCCGGCGCCGCGCACCAGGGATTCAGGTTCGCTTCCTGGGCGTCCATGGCGTGGTCGCCCATCGACTACTCCTCCACCACCCTCATCACCTGGCTCCTCTTCCGCGCGGTCTTCACCCCTCACTCCTGCACCGAGCTCGGCCTCTAACACCGGCTTCCTCGGACTAGCTTCTTCCGATTCTTACTCGATCGCCAGCAAGTTGCTAGTCCAGTCTCTTCTCTTTCCTTTGCTGCAACCAGCAATTAATTAGCAAGCTCTCGGATACATACATATGTCTAGCACACGGCGGTCCGGCAGCCGGCGGCCGGCGAGGCCGGCTGTGGTGGGTGACAACGAGAATGGATACGTCGAGACTGACCCCACAGGTCGATATGGCCGGGTAAGTGTTACTACTCTGCACATCTTCATTTCTCTTACTTTCAATTTCTGATATGAGTATAGAGCATCGTTGTTCTTGCGCTTTAGATCTGAATAAATTAAACTTCACTAGATGTTTTGGTTGATTGAATGATTCATTGTTCCATATGAACAATATTATGTGTTGAAAAAAGCAAACCAATTGATAAATTGATCATCAGAAGTACTGAGTTTTTCTACCTTAATCATGCATGTTTGCTGATATAAATATAATCCCTGTGTCCTATCTAGCTTTGATATTGTAAGTGCTAGCTTGTAAGTCCACGATTCCGTCACATGCTAACAGACATTAATAAAGCTCACTGTAGGGTGCATAATCTTAACCATTTCATGTCGGATTCCTTTGTGATGTGCACATCGGAGCTACCTCTAAATTAGGACACAATTATTGTGCCTTTCCTTTTTATTTTTCGGTTGTGAATTTGGCTTTTCCTGGGGCTAGGGGCTGCGCACTGCACTCCACATCTTGTTTTCTTCTTTTATATGCGCACATCAGCACAAGTCCAACTTTTCTTTATCGTTGCTGAAAATAAATTATTTTATTTTCTCTTGTATGTGCTATGCAAGTTCCTTTTCTTTTTCATTACATAGTTGGAAAAAACAAATCTTGGCTACGCTGTTCAAAACCACTTTTTTTTTTTTGGCCAAGTTTTTCCAAATCACTTGTTTTTGTGGCCAATTTTTTCTAAAATACTCTTTTAAAGAAACGGAAATCACTAAGATTAGGCCAATATAATATCAGGAAACAAATTTAGATCAGGATTTGTGGCGACTACTTATTAGTAATCTGGTATTCGGGTGGTTTTATATATTCTTCATTAGACCAAGATGGTTTCAGAGATGGCATCATTTGAACAATAGTAAACGACTCTTGTACGAAAGAGCTTAGTCAACTGGTGGATTATTAATTAGTTCCAGAATGATGAGAGTGTGATTGTCATTCCCCTCCAATCAGAAAGATACAGTACTTATCGAGAAGTCAAAGCGAGGTGTTTGATTGGTAGTACTAGAGTTGCCCCAATTAATTTGGATTCTTGTGCTGTAACGTCAAGGGCTGTTGTTGCCATGTGTCAATAAGCCAGTATTAAGATGCTTTGAAAGATACAGATGCCATGTCATATCTGAAGATTAGGAGAGGTTCGTCTTTTTATTATAGTGGTGGTGGGGGACGATCAAGTTCAAGTCGTGGCACTTTTGCTCATCATGTCAGGAGATATATTCAATATGGCGCATAATTGAACCAAAGAAAACTTGTATTCAATTCGAAAAGAGACATTAATTATTTCGCATCAGAAAATAGCTTGCTCTGAAAAAGAATTTGTCAATTTCGTAGTAGCACAAGAACCTTACAGTTACAGTACATGATGCAGTTCGATGAGGTGCTGGGGAAGGGCGCGATGAAGACGGTGTACCGCGGATTCGACGAGGAGCTGGGCGTGGAGGTGGCGTGGAACCAGGCGAGCCTGTGCGACGTGCTGCGTACGCCGGACGCCGTGCAGCGCATGTACTCGGAGGTGCAGCTGCTGCGGGAGCTCCGTCACGAGTCGGTGATCGCGCTGCAGGCGTGGTGGGTCCACCCGCCCTCCCGCACCTTCAACTTCATCACGGAGCTCCTGTCGTCGGGCACGCTGCGGTCGTACCGGGTGCGGTACCCGCGCGTGCGGCTGGGCGCCGTGCGGTCGTGGGCCCGCCAGATCCTGCGCGGCCTGGCCTACCTCCACGCGCGCCGCGTCATCCACCGCGACCTCAAGTGCGACAACATCCTGGTCAACGGCCACCTGGGCCAGGTCAAGATCGCCGACCTGGGGCTGGCGGCGGTGCTGAAAGAGCTGGAGGCGGCGCGCAGCAGCGTGGTGGGGACGCCGGAGTTCATGGCGCCGGAGATGTACGAGGAGGAGTACGACGAGCGGGTGGACGTGTACTCGTTCGGGATGTGCATGCTGGAGATGCTCACCCTGGAGTTCCCCTACGCCGAGTGCTCCAACCCGGCGCAGATCTACAAGAAGGTCACCGGCGGCAGGCTGCCCGACGCCTTCCACCGCGTCAAGGACCCCCAAGCACAGCGCTTCGTCGGAAGGTGCCTTGCGCCTGCCTCCCACAGGCCCTCCGCGCACGACCTGCTGCAAGACCCCTTCCTCCTTGCTTCTGCCTCCGACAGGCCCTCCGCTGATGATGATGATGATGCGTCATCATCGTCCTCGTCATTGTTGGATCATCATCATCAGGAGGAGGAACCGGCACCAGCAGCAGCAAGGACCGACATGACCATCACCGGCAAGCTCCATTCACCAGCAGCAAGGACCGACATGACCATCACCGGCAAGCTCCATTCACCAGCAGCTGCAAGGACCGACATGACCATCACCGGCAAGCTCCATTCACCAGCAGCTGCAAGGACCGACATGACCATCACCGGCAAGCTCAACGCCGACGAGGACACCATCTTCCTCAAAGTGCAGATCGCAGATGCCCAGACAGGTCATGTTCGCAACATCTACTTCCCCTTCGACGTGGCGAGCGACACTGCCATTGAGGTGGCGAGGGAAATGGTCAAGGAGCTGGACATCACCGACCGCGACCCCTCGGAGATCGCCGCCATGATCGACCAGGAGATCCACAGGCTCCTTCCCGGCACAGGAGAGCAGCACGAGTACGAGTACTCATACCGAGCACATGATGACGAAAATGAGGAGCAGCCTCCTCCTCCCTTCTACTACCTCTCCTCTTCTCCCACCTCATCATGCTCCGGAGCCTTCTCTGGCCCGCATGGCGCCGGTGCCTGGTCCAAAGGTAAACTACAACTCTGCTAATTTCCTACAATTTGTTTTGGCTGATTTACCAAGCATGATGACAAGACTGCATAAATTAAAAATATAAATACCACCAAATGTAAACAACAAAGCTGCACACTGCCATTTGACCGTAGCAGCACGTCACAATGTATAATAGCACCAAAAAAGTCTACTACGTGTCATAAGGCATCTTCGCTCCCAACCACCTTTTGTATTCATGTGGCTGCTAACGTAGACCAAATAGATATGGCGATGCTGACGCGCGCGGCACACCACCGATACATTGCACCTCTGCATACGCTTGACCTATTCCACGGTTGTTGTCCATGCCACTGCAGTAGTCGTCGTGTAGGAACTATTTGGCACCCTACGTGACACCTAGTTTGCTTTTGTCTGTAGATCACGGCTACTGCTCTTTAAGCGACGACGATGATACAAGCTCAATGCACTCTGGTAAGTACTCTGCTCTGCATTACGTCTCAGGTCACAGCACTGAGGCCCAACAAGAAACGGATGGTCGGCCCGGGAGCTCGTCAAAGGCCACCAGATTCGGCCCAGGAGAGAGCAGCAGCAGCAGCAGAAGCCCACGTAGAGCAGATACGGCCCAAATAATGCAGGCAGACATATCAGCACTAGCGCACCAGCTGCAGCGGCAGGGCAGCATGTCACCGCAGCACGCCGGCCGGCCACGTCAGCGTGATGACGAGGATGAGCGCCGCCGAAGGAAGATGATGAGCCGGAACCGTTCCATGGTTGACATGCGCAGCCAGCTGCTGCACCGGACGCTGGTGGAGGAGCTCAACCGCCGCCTCTTCTTCAACACCGTCGGCGCCGTCGAGAACATCGGCTTCCGCACGCCGCAAGGCTACGGCTCCTCCTCCTCCTCCTCCTCCTCTTCCTCATCGTCAACGCGTGGCCACCGTGGAAGGAGAAGCAAAGAAGATGATAAGAACCAACGGTACTACATGCTCTGATGAGAGGAGCTAGCTATGTATTCCCTCTTGTGTACAGTACTAGTACAGATAGCTGAAAATGTGTGCAAACTTGAATTCGATCGCTGTGAGCAACATGTAACGTGAGCTGTCGCATTACTTGTGCATTTTTCATCAAGAATGTAAAGTACAAGTACCACTAGCACATTGCACTAGCTAAGAGTCATTTATAATAAAGATAGGTTTAGCTTCACCGACTATTTGTGCCATAGATATTAAAGATGGGCTTCAATTAACATGAGGATGATACCTTCTACCGGTGCATGGAGCCAGCTGCTCAAATCCGGTGATGAATGGACTGCAGCGGAGCACTTGCAGGACGATCCGCACGCAACAATCAATATTCGCGGTGCAAACTTGCGCCGGCGGCGGGCGGCGCAAGTTGCACAGGCACCTCCTCGACCGGTGATGAATGGACCGCGAGCACCGGAAAACGACGAAGAGTTGCCTCTCAGAAATCACAAGTTGGACAGGCACCTCCTCGACCGTCAGGGACGTGCTCGAGCTCTTGTTCAGGCCAATGACCACCCGCCCGCTGCATTGACCCTCCCGTTGTCTCGGTAATTCAGATTTCACCAACATCTCACCCTCAATATTCTTCTCAAACATACATGCATGCGTCGAAACTAGCTCAGAGTCAAGATGTGTCATATATATTTTGCTCCTGATGACTATGCCAGCCTTTTATTTTACGTGTGTGCATATATAGAACTGAAGTGAAATGACACTTCTTCCAACGATCCAAACATATATCATCATTTGGACGGCCCAAAAGCAGTAAGACGTGATGTGTCATGCAATTTCACACAAATCATAGAATAAGTATGGGCACACCAAAATTTACTGATCTACTGTATATATATAGTTAATATTGCAATAAATAAAAAATAAAAGGAAACCCCGCTCTTAAGAAATTGCCTTATTGTAAGAAATACTAAAGGTTAGCAGGAGTTGCATGTTAATTAGTAGTACACACTAAAAGTTCAATGTCTGCAGAGCAAAATTTAGATGTAACCTATGGATTTGTGATGTAAATTTAACTGAGAAGCGGGGTCATGCGTTGCAAGATCGTCACATTCATGGCATGCACGCTTCTCCTCATCGTTGTGATTGGTTTGTACTCCCTCCGTCTATAATGCAAGAATTTATTAACTTTCTGGTAACTTTCTGGGTACACCTTTGACCATTCGTCTTATTCAAATATTTGTAAAAATAAAAAAATAAAGAAATTATTTAAAATGTATTTAAGACTAATATAAACTATTATAAAATAAATAATATTTTAATAAAATTTTTAAATAAGACATGTGGTGAAACGTGATGCCTGAAAGTCAACAAATACTTACATTTTATACAAAGTTAATAGCATGATGTTGAAACAGGACATTCTGGTAGCGAATTTGTGCTGTACTCCTACGTGGGAACTCGTCGCAGTTATGCTAGGCACGCGGACGCGGTTGCCGTGTGGCCTCGCTGGAAAAAGGGTACTAGTTGGTTCATCGGTCCGTGTGGACCCAACACAACCCCACCGCCGCTGCAGATGCAGATCGCAAGTCAACGGTCAAAATGTTCTCTTCCGCTTGATCCGAGAAAATCAGATCCCCATGCATGGCGCATGCTTTGCCTAATCAAGTTTATTTCGTATGGTTAATTAACCTTGCAAATCCAAGGTCTTGTCCGTGTAAAAATAAATTTGGGCCACTGCCCCTTGTTAAGTGGGTCGTAGCCTCGTCGTAATAAAAAATGGACCAAAAAAGGAAACAACATATGTTAGAAT
Organism: Chloris gayana; assembly: GCA_031894775.1. NCBI lineage: Eukaryota > Viridiplantae > Streptophyta > Magnoliopsida > Poales > Poaceae > Chloris > Chloris gayana. The sequence continues at coordinate 112,855 of JAUNZO010003997.1, read as the reverse complement.
CCTTCTTTTTTTTTGTACAACAAACAGCATTACACACATCCCCGCTAAAACTAAAACAGAGCTGGCGGGATTATCAACCTAGTGAAGAACTAAGTGGCCGTGCCTTGTTCCTGCATATCTATATATGCCATAACTAGCTAGGGAGCTATATGTATATATATATATATATATATACATCTGGCAAAAATAAAGATGGAATGAAGAAAAGAAGAAATACAATGTGTGCCTTGTTAATGAAGCACAAGATATAAAGAATAAAAGAATAGTATACTAGCAGCTATGCGACCTGAGCAGAGCAGAAGAGAGCAGAGTAGCATAATTTAGGTGTTGATGGCGTTGGTGCGTTTGCTGGGAGCCGATGGTGGCGGCCTTCCTCGGGGCTTCATGTCCAGCAGCCACATCACCGACAATTTGCCCTGCTCCTCCTTCCCCATTGTTGTTTCGGTGGTCGGAAGCAGCGAAATGATGTTGCTGGGAGGCATTGGCCTGCAGCTGGAAGGCTGCATGAAGAAGACGGCGAGGAGGATGAGCAACAACAGCATGGAGTGATGCAGAGATCTTCTGGAGCAAGCCATTGATTGAGGAGAGCTGCACAGGAGTGAGTCCAATGGATCGTATCGTGTAGGATGGAAACGGGTCAAAGATGTGAGGAAGAAGGAGATATATAGGCAGGCAGTTCGTCTGGAGATGGAAGACTAGAGACTTGTGTATAGTTTAGGTACCTTGGGTGCCAAGTCAAAATGGCCGGAAAGTGCTTTCGTGAGAATTTCGAGACGCGTTGAGGAACATCTACTTCCTTGTCTCCATCTGCATATGCATGGTCTCCAGCTGCAATACAGTTGCTATTAGTGAACAAAGTTGACCGTAGACGTGTGAACCAATGCAAGCTGGAGGGAGGAGACTTTATTCTTCTTCTTCTTCTTCCTAGCACAAAAAAAAAAGTATAGTAGGAATCCGCGTGGGGAGGGAAGGTAAAGGAGGACGTGTGCTCCATGAACAAGTCACCGCCGTTGGATGTGATGTCACCGCCGCCAGCTAACCAAAACCGCGTTCCAAGCTCAAAAGAAGAAGGCAGCCGAACCGACACCGTCACACCACTGCCAGTCTGCCAGTTAGTGTGCCTTCGGATTCGGATGGGCCAATCTAATGCAAGTACAGAGTGGCCCAACCTAATCCGAGTGTTGCCCACCAATTTCCTTCATCTCGCTCTCGCTCCCGACCGAGTTGTTCCTATATCAACCCGGTTTTGTTTTAGTGCTTCATTGACTTCCTCCTTCCATCGTCAATTGAGAATAATTGTGATAGGCAGAAGAAGAAGAGGCCATGGCGAATCGTGGCGGCCAAGAGCGCACCAGGGATTTCCATCACCAGCAGGATTGTGACGATCACTTTGTTGCCGTCGAGTTCGCAGACTCCGACGACGATCCTGATGATCATCATCAGGCGCTACAACTACAAGGAGATGGTGACAGGAAAAACGTTCACGTTCACGACATTGACGCCTACTGGCTCAACAGGAAGATATGGCAGGCGTTCAGTAATTGCGGGAACGGCGGTGTTGATCCCACGCACATCAACTACCTCGCGGAGGAGGTCCTGAGCATACTTTGTGCTAATAGTGAGGTGGGTGATGACAGGGACGCAGAGACTCGTCTGGTCGCGCTCTTCGACTACGGCATGTTTGACCTCGTCAAGTTTCTTCTGCGCAACCGGCACCAGATCGTTTGGTGTACCCGTTTAGCCAGGGCGGCTGAAGAAGATGAGCAGCAGCAGCGGAACAAGATAGAGGAAGAGATGAGGAGTGACCCACGATTAGCTCCAATACTGGACCAGCTAGCTTCTACTTGAAAACAGAGCATCTCTGCCAAATAGGAGCGGCAGATAAGGCCAAATAAGAGCAGCACGCCCACTGTACTCGAAATTACTTGATTTTTTTACATAAGTTTTTTTTTCAAGTTTATTCAATAATAACGAATACACACTTACAATGGGTTTCGCAGGAATGACAAATAACATCATGAATAGTTGTCAAATGAAAAGCCAATGGTCCTCTAGCTGAGTTTGACTTCATGTGACAGTGAACTTGAAGCTCAGGTTAAAAAAAAATCTCTCCTCTATCCAAACGAGAACAAATTAATGGCACCAATAAATAATCATGTAATATGACAATTGAAACAATTACCCTAGTAAAGTCATAAAAATAGTTGTAGGTCTGTGAAATTTACTCTTAAACTTTTAAAATATAGGGAGGTCAATATAGTTGTTAATATACCACAGCAATGTTATGACATGTAACCACTAAACTCAAAGAAAGCATGATGACGCTCACGTGTTATGCTTTCTCGCTTCGGCACCCTTCTTTGAGCCAGATATATATGTTGAGCAACTCTGATTGTAGATACGTATAGCCAATGAAACAAGTAGCTAGAGAGGAATCAGCACATTTGTATCTTTCAGTTACAATACAGCTCTCCCTAAAATGTTGGTGGGAACTGAAATTAGACACCACCAAGACCAAGCCACAAATATCTGGTGGTGTGAAGCTGCAAATATTGGTTCGGCCCGAATTGCTTCATTTTAACCTCCAGCGCTGGCTACATCATAGGCATTTACACTGTTACGGAATGAGATGTGCTGCCATGGCATCGCGGATCTCATCAACGGCTCGGTGCCTCCATCCCGACTGCGTATGACGACTCTGGTTCTGCAGAAAGTGCTTCTAAGTTTGTATTCCCTTTGGTATAGTCCTATATGTGGGTGTTTTTCATGGCGGAGGGAGAGGTATGCAGGATTATGTTTGTGTTCTGCAGACAGTGCTTATTTTGGCCACTTGTATATGTGGTCGCTCCAGTTATCCACACGCTACCTTTGTACTAGTATGCTGATCCAAGTGTGGCAAAAAGAATTGGCTTCCAAAAATCGGAAATTTTTAGTTAAATTTTATTGTTGTAGTAGTATATTTTCATTGTTCTGAAAATTTAACTGAACTATATGCAAAATTTCAATTAACTGAAAACAAGCATATTTGTTATTTAAGAGGGTCATTGGTCTTTGATGGAGGTCAAAGACTCCAAGGGTTATGTCCATTACATTAGTATAGCATTGTTTTCGAAATTGTTTTTTGAAGCAAGAAGGCATGTGGTCCGCCAATTCATTGTAAGAGGAATAAAATGTCCAGAGGAAAATAAAAAAAATTAGTACAGTCATACAGTTTATGTTGCCCGAAAAAATAGCGGCAGCTTATGTTGCCCAAAAAATAGAGTAGTGAAAAAAAAAACAGAGCAAGCTCCCTAAAAGTAGCTCGGGGAGAAACAGAGGCTGGTGCTAATGCTGGAGGTCATTAAGATGGTGATTAGTCCAGCTGCGGCAGTAGGGTTCTGATAGCTCTGTTGTAGAAATCAGCCTCTTTTGCTAACATTGCAACCTGCACGCATATGGATTTTTCTGGTCATTTCCTTTGCGTTATATTTCGTTATTTTTCTCGTGACCTGCTAAAGCCACCGCGCGACATGTTGTGGTTAATATAATGAAAAAGGTCAGGCCCCATTGCTCAGGTAGCTACTAGGTTGAGAACTTCCTGCACGAAGGGGCAACTAATCAGTAAATTTTGGTTGGTTTCTGCATCATCTAGGCAGAGGGGGCAAACAACATTGTTATCTCATCGTTTTATTTCGGGGTTGTTTGCCATTAAAGCCTTTTCATGCATTGTTGTACGTCCACGCAAATATATGATGACCTTTGGCTCCAATTGTGCTGTCCAAATACTCCTCCTAGGGAAGGGTGCATCAATGAATTGGCCATTTGCAGATGCCGTCCATGTCACTGTATCATTTGAGTTCCCATCCAAGGTGACCTGCTGTAAAGAATTCCACAATGTAATATATTCTTTAATTTCTGGAGTGGATGCAATGTTTCTGGCTGATTTTATCCAATTTCGGCTATGTTCCTGGGGGGATTTTTTTTTGGAGGGGGCTTGCAAGGAGAATTAAAGTTCTTCTGGAAGTGCTGATGTGACCCAATCAAAAGTATTCTTTGTTCATTTTTTTTAGAGGTGACGATTAGAAAAGAGAAGAAAATTTTCGCTAACAAAAATATGTTTAAGGGGTCCATTTTTTGGAGACCTTTTCAGGCTAGGGTTATATCGGATTTAGGGTTTAGTCCCAATCAAAAGTATTCTTGATCAAAAGTAACTGTGAGTTGGTAGCATGAGATTCTTCTTACTTTTATTTGGGTTTATAGTTAGAGATAGAGAATCTTAAAGTGGCTAGTTCGGATTCCTTGGGTGAACGGATTCAAAAGAGAATCTTAAACTTGAGACTTCTTAGAATATGATTTTTTTTCCTACGGTCTTTTTTATGTACATATCTTTTACACAACTAATACAAAAATTAGGTAGGGGCCTCTCATGCTAACTTCGTTCAAAAAAAGTAAGGCCAATCTCGGTGAACTATTTCATTTTGCGGTTTCCAAGAGTGTCACCATCCTTTCATCCTAATGAAAGGCTTCCTCTTTTTTCATAATTAATATCATGTCATGTCATCCCACTGCAAATTGCCTCAATGTCCTATTTCATGACATAATTTCAAGGTTTGATAGAATATTAAAATATTACTAAGTGCTACTTACTTATTGGTTGAGGGTGCTAGGGATGAAAGAAAAGACTCTCACTCTAATTTCATTGGCTTTCATAGTGTTGGAAATAGTGTCCACATCCTTCCATATGAAAGCATCTCCTCACTTTCATAATAAATACCCTGTCATGTCATTATATTTACTGATGTAGCATGCAATTAAATGCAAATGAAAGACACATTGAGAATGGCTTAAGTATCTGGATACTCTGGATTCAAAATGGCACTATTGTGATAATAAATAGGTTTGGCAGGGATGACATAACATTAATAGTTGTCAAATGAGAAGTGAAGGGGCCTCTAGCTGAGATTGTTTGGTACCTTTAGTAGCGTTTCTCAGGGTCCTAAGTCCGACTCCATATGAGAGCGAATTTCAGACTAAGATCTATGAAATTTACTCTAACTTTTAATATTACCAGATCAATACTCTCTCCAGTTCTATAAAACAAGGTGTTCTTGAGCTTGTTCATATTTCACAAAGATAGTAGTTTTGCAAAGTTTTACATATTCTTGATGATTTTACCCTCAGTTCGCACCCTCCCGAGGCCTCTCTCACATGTTCCCGATGCCCAACGAAAGCCCCAAAAAAAAAATCTGAGGCCACTAGGAATCGAACTCGGTTGCTAAAGGCAGTCAGGCGGGAGGGAATTCTTATCCTACAGAGGGACCACACCTTATTTAATAAGAGCAAGGATGGAAACTTAGACCATAATTAACTGCTCCTTTGTATGCTAACTGATGTCCTAAACATCTTGTTTTATAGAACTGGAGGGCGTAATTGAGCGTCCCCAAAGATTAACTCTTAGCTAACTCTTAGAATTGTTTATTGTTGAAAAAGAAGAGAGAAGACAACTAACTCTTCCTCAAGAGACAACCTCTAAAAAATATGTGAGACTTAAACATGGACCCCACACCTCTTCAATTCTTTGTAAGAGCTAGCTGCTACCTCTTAGCTAGCTCTACCATTGGAGACGCTCTTAGTATATAACAGTAATGTCATGACATGTAAGCCATGAGGCTCAACGAAAGCATGACGGCGCTCATGTGTTATGCCTTCTCACTTCCGTACCATTTGTGAATCAAATATATGGTGCTCAGCTGATGCTTTGATTGGACTTGGACATATATATATATATAGAGAGAGAGAGAGAGTAAGTAGAAGTACCTGGAGAGAAATCATACTACTTACCTCTAATAACACATTTGTATCTTTCAGTTACAATAGAACTTTCGTAAGATGTTAGTGGGAACTGAAATTAGACACCACCAAGCTGCAAATATCTGGCGGTGTGGAGCTGCAAATATCGGTTCGCTCCGCACTTCTCCATTTTCAGTCTGAGTAGTAACCTCTAGCGCTGGCTAAGTCAGAGGTACAGCCACCATTGCTTAATCCGAGGTGCTGCCGTGGGATCGCGGATGTCTTCAACGGCTTCGTGGCTGCCGACCGCGAAGAGAAACAAAGTTCAAGCCAGGAAATGCCTTGAGATTCATCATGCTTCCTCCTCGCGTGCTCCGTGCCGGTACTAATAGCTACTAGAATCTTCAACACGTGCAGGGGTGAGTGCTAATCTGCTAATAATAGTTTTCTTTACTAAGGAAGCTTTTGTCACTTGGAACAAGAGTATGCAGCTGACTAACACTATATTATATACTACTCTACTCCACCAACATCCTACATTACATACTATAGATTTTATAAGAAGCACGTGTCACAGTTATTTTGAACAAGTCTATTGGCTCCTCGATCTCCTATGCAGTTATATTTTGCTTGCCAGTGTTGAAAAGGCGACTTCAGTATGAAGCAATAAGAACGTCGTCCATGAGAAACCTGTTAGTTTGATCTGATACACTTTGATTTAATTAATGGGCATGTGCACTGGCCGGCAGTAACGAAAGAGGATAGTCGCAAGACATTTTTCTTTTCAATCTCGTAAGAATAATACAGTTGACTGAAAAACAATGATACAATTAAACTGTACTGTTACTCTTCTTTGTGCTCTGGATGGCACAAGAACACCCTGCACGCGAGCACTGTTGTATCACCGACCTTCAATCCCGGCGTCACGGAGAACGCAACGCTCATTTTCTTCTCTTCTCTATGACCAAAAAATGCAGGTGCGTTCACGCTCTCCATGACCTCGCTCTCGTACTTGCTCCCTCTTCTCGCGTAGAACATCGTGATGCGCCAACCAGCGGAGCAGTACTTTGGCATGAGCACACGCAGCGCCCACGCCGACCTCGCCATGGTCGCGAACGCCCGGTAGAACCAGGTCCTCGCTCGGGTGCCCGCCGCGCGACACGAACGCCCTCTGCTCCAGGTTGTTGCCCAACATCGCGGCTTCCATCTCTGACGGCACGGCAGCCAGGTACTTTGCCTGACAAAACCTCGAGAAGCTCGGGTGCTGCATCGTCAGGGCGTCCAGAGGATCACAGGACCTCATGATCCCATCGAATTGAGCAGCACTGATCTGCTCTTCTTCTCCTTGTTTTTTGTTACGACATGTGCCACCACCACCAACGATCATTGTTCGTGCCAAGTGCGCTTCGAACGAGCACCGCCTCTTCCTCGATCGCTCTGCTACACGACCATCTGAAGATGAGGCCAGCGAGGTCGCAACCAACCCTGCAAACTCGTGCACTGATGCAGCTGCCGCCTTGAACATCTCCACTAATAATAGTTCACTTGACTTCGTTGTTGTGACCAACTCTTTCTTATTACATGCATAGAGACCCCTGTCATCAGAGTGCTTAGGATTATTCTGTCCATTGATCTGCTTGTTTAGCCTGGCATTCTCTCTCTGCAGGCCCTCCAGCTCTCTCTTCAGAAGAACAATGTCTGAATTTCTTCTCCTCATCTCGGCATCCAGGTCCTGCACCCGCGCCCACCGCTCGTTGATCAACAGCCCGATGCTACAACTCTTATTACTGCTGCACAAGCACTGCAGTGCTGCGACCGAATCGAGCTCGGACATGATGGTCTCGTCGGCCAAGGCCATCTTAGCAGGGTCATACGGGATGTGAGCCCTCTGCAACTTTATGTAGGCAGACTTGACAGTCCCCATTGCCTCGAACAGTCTTATGAGAATCAGCCTCGGATCGTATCCACCGAAATCTCCTGCTAATCCTGACTTTGTTGTGGTTGCCTCGTCGTCGTCCAGCGCCGGCGCTGCGCAGACCTTGGTGAGCTTGCAGAGCCTGGTGAGGCCTACTAGCACACTAGGAACATTGCAGGCAGGAGACCTTCTTGCTGCTTTTGGTGACTCCATTTGGCCTAGTGGTTGACTGTTCTTGCATCCAGGAAGAGAAATATCAAAATTTCAGTAAGCTAAAACAACGGAAATGGCAGGGGGAAAAACAGTAACGTTATCGTTGCAGGTACTAGATAACCTAAATCCAACATGTATTTTCTCTTACAATGTTCACATCTAGTCCTTTGGGAGGAGGATGAGTCGCAAGATCAGATCTAGTTCATGGGCTACGATAAACACTAAGATGCTGGCATGGAAAAGTTCCACGGTAACGGAACAGCATCCCCTTCAAATGGCCAAACAACGAAGCAGATCAAGCAAAAATGTTAAGTTTTTTTTAAAAGAAGAAGTTATGTGTGAGATTTATCTTCCGACAGGACCAACTAACAGCAGTAACAGCCAATTAAAAAAAAGGCATTTCTCAAGTTTAATCACGAAATATGGGAAGAGCAGAGAGTAGTACCTGAGACTGAGAGTGATGAATTGCCTTCCCTTCCCTTCCCGGTCTGAGAGAATCTGTACATTTTGAGGTCTGGCAGGCGGCAAAACAGAGCAACGGTGATGGCTGTTGTGTGGACAACAACGAACAGCGACAACTCGACATGGCATTGGGAACAGCAAAAGCGAAAGGTCGCTGGTCCTAGAAACAAAGTATGGCTTGTGGGCTTGCACTTTGTCTGCGGGATCAAGGTCCTAGGTAACTTTCGTGTATGACTTTTGTAAATAGTAATCAATATCAAAAAATAAAGAATATGTCTCCTTCACAGTTAACTGAGAATTTGGAAAATTCTCAATTACCATTTCTAGCCGTCAGATTTGGATCCAACGATCCCTAGCCGTCTTCCACCTCCACCCTTTCCCTCTATCGACGAGCTCCCCGCTGCCGGCCCCTCCCACTGCCCGTGGCTGAGGCAGTGCCCCCTGCTCGCCGCACCGCCTCCCCTCCCCCGAAACCTTTCAAATCCCGTCGGATAGAGCTCGCCGCCGACACCGCTGCCCCTAATAACCCCAAACCCTAACCCCGTCGCCGCGTCACACCGCCCGCTCCGCCGCCGCGCTACGCCACCGCTTCGCGCTCCCTTCACTCACCACCGGCACTAATCCACTCACCGGCGACGCAGCGGTGCCCTCAACGCCGTGTCGCACCGTTTGCCCCGTTCCCGAGAAAAGTCGCTCATAATCTTTCCCCACCATGCTTTTTTCAGTGCTCATGATTTCTTCATCATGAGAAAAGTCGCTCCTCCATCACCACCATGTGGCCTCAAATTGTTGATTAGATACATCACTGCACAATATATAGTATTAAAATAATATCATTGTGTCTAATAATCATTTGTTTACTTTTCATAATAATGTATGCAAATGTAGGCATAATTCCATCATGAAATCACGCACATGCTTGCCACAATAATGTATCAAAAGTTAGTTTCATTTTAAAATTTTAATCAATACATCATGCAACTCTAATCTCTTAAATGCGTTTTTATTTTGAAATTGTAGTGTCAAAGTGAAGTTACAGCATCAAAATCGGTAGCGGTGGAAGTGTAAACGGAGAAGCAGTCGACATTGCATCAGGAATAGCAAAAGCAAAAGGTCATAGGGAGAAAAATGTGTGATGCATTATCGGTCCAGCACCATTTACGCTGGAGCATTGGGAGGAAAAGAAAAAGAGGGAAAACTGGCAATGAATAATTGAAAACACTTACCGGTATTTTGTTCCCAAATACAAATTAGGTTACATATGACTGTACTTCTCATGCAAGAGCCAAGAATATATATTTACAGGTTTTCTAAGAATTCACCCTGTTATATATCGATCAGAGGTTAAAATTCTGTGAGAAGTAAAAAAAAAAACCAGCTAGGTAGCTAGACCATGTTCTCTGCTGCATTGAGCTTCTCTCGTTCTGGGAGAGCAGCTACGACGATGGCCCTGCAAAGCGGGCATGTGACGTGCTTTCGGAGCCAGGTGGCAATGCAGACCTTGTGGAACATGTGCTTGCAGTTGGGCAGCACGAAGCACCTCTCGCCGACCTCGTAAGCCGCCTGGCATATCACGCACGTTGTGTCCCGATCGTTAGCATCGGCAGCGGCAGAAGCAGGATCAGGTGGGATCTCCTCGTACGGCACGTCCGGTACGGTCGCCAGCAGCTGGTCGGTGGACAACAAGGGCGCCTTGCTGCGGCGCAGGCGGCGGCACAGGTGGCTGATGGCCTCGGCGATCCCCATGAATATGAGCATGAGGACCACCAGCAGCATGGCGACGAAGGCGAACGCGAGGACTCCCCATGTGATCCAGTCGAACAGGTCTTCCACGTCCATGGCAGATCGAGTCTTGTGTGACCTAGCTAGAACGGCATCCCCTACCCTACAGATCGAGTATGTATGTTTTCCTGAATTGAAGTTCGTTGGAAACACGTACTAGCTGTTTCGGACTCTCTCTGACGACGGCCCAAATCCTTGACACGTTCAGTTTCGATCTCGGTTTAATTTCCGTCTCGGCATATGGATGTAAAGGTCAACGAGATCGACACGGCACAATAACTAAATTAAAGTTGATAAGCCGGGAAATTAGTTAGTAGCTTGAGTTGGAATCTTAATTAGCGGACATATGTTTCCTACTAGTCTAGACCTGTTATGGTTGATCGTGTGTTTCTGTGTGGCAATTGTTGGAGCAGCTGTCTATGGCTTCTTGAGCAGGGAGGGCGCCCAGCTGGAGCCAGAACAAGTAGTAGTAACAAGACCCAACATTAATGCACCGACGGCGGAGGCGGCGCAGGTGGCGTCCATTGCCATGGCCTTGCTGGGCTACGTCACGTACCGTTGCCAGCAGAACGCATCTTCGTCGGAGGACTGCGCGATCTGCTTGGGCCAGTTTGAGGACGGCGATCTGTGCAGCGTGATGCCCGTCTGTCGCCACGAGTTCCACTGCGACTGCATTGCCGATTGGTTACGTGCGTACAACAACACGTGCCCCATGTGCAGGGCTCAACTGCAGTGGCTCGCTGTTGCTCAAGGCATGGTGTAGAGCTACAGCTCAATAATACAGCCACGAGTACACTGCCATGTTGGGTACAAATTTTGCAATGTATATGTATACATACTTTGCACATTTGCGGTACAGTGGATATTATATATGGTTATTAGCCAATGTAGTGCCAATATAACTGTGGGGGTGCTTTTTGTGTACAAAAATCAACTAAAACAAAATACTCAGCAGGGTGGGCATGCTATGTACAAACATATAAATAGGCTGCATTGTTAATTAATTTGGAGAGAAGTAAACAGAAAACACAAAATTAAAGCTACTACACCATGTTCTCTGCCGCCGGGTTCATAGCGTGGTGGTGGTGTTGTGCTGACAGTACCACGGTTGCTCTGCAGATGGGGCAAGTGTTGTTGCCTTGGCGCAGCCACGGGGCGATGCAGTTTCTGTGGAAGGTGTGGGCAGCACGAAGCACCCCTCGCCATGCTCGTACTCACCCAAGCAAATCACGCACGACGAACATCCATCATCGTCGCCGGCGGCGGCAGGAAGGCTGTGGTAGTAGTAAGGTACGTCGTCTACGGTGTCCAACAGCCGATCGACATTAATTGCGACGGCTACGGCAGCGTTGGATGCATGCCATAACCTCGGAAACTAGGATGAAAAGTGTGGAACCCATCAAGGCCCAGGACAAACAGGTCAAGGCCACGCTCACATGCTCGCCGTCCATTGTATTCTACTGTCGATGCAGACAGATGATGAACCTCCCTCGCTCGGTTTCCTTGATGAGCCGATTACCGTGCAGTGCAAGCACACGTATAATAATTGTTGAATCATCAGGCAAGTAGGTCTATACTCGATCCGATCGAGAACGTGCCGGAGTCGGTCGGACCAAAGGCAATATTGTACAATCCGTCCAAGTCGGATACGCGCATTACGTATATATTGATTTTTATTTTTATACATTGATTATATATATTTTCTACTATAGATTAGTGTGCTTGTATATTTTGTTAGAATATTATAGTAGTTGTTATCTATTAGAGTAATTAATTAAAATAGTATAGTAGTATATTATAATATATTACATTAGATTACAGTAAAATCGATCTAGTTTGTTACGGTAGATCTAGTATTGTAGTGTAATCGTTTTTATGGTCGATGTTCGTATAATTCAGAGGCTTACAGTTTAGTAGTTTATTTATTTTTAAAATATTTAAATATATGTAATTATTTTGTAGTAATAAAATAATTATGATGATGATAAAATATTATAGTAGTTGTTATCTGTTAGAGTAGTTAATTAAAAAAATCATGATAGTGCATTATAGTATGTTACGATAGATATAGTTTGTTAAAATAGATTCATTTTGTTATGGTAGATCTACTATTGTAATGTATTATAGCATAGTTGTCGGGGAAAAGATTAGCGATGCCACGTGGCGCCATCCGGACCCACCTAACAGAGGATTAGTCTCCGGAACGCTAAACCTTGTCAACGGTCAAAGCGGGACCCACTCCCGTACGATCCCCGTAAACCATGAATCAAACGAGGGACAAGCTCGACCTTCCCCACTCGAGGGAAGAAGGAACCGCGATCCGCACGACCTTGCCCCCGAGCTCGAGAGAGCCCCGGCTCGCACGACCTTGCCCACGGGACTCGGGAAGATACCGCCCCGCGCGACCTCCGGGCTCGCGCGCCTACTGCACTAACTCCACCTGCCCCGCGCGCACGTGGACGCTCCTCGGCAATCATTGTCGCTAACTCTCGCCCCATCCCTTCCGCTGCGGCCACCTGCTCCCATCGGAGCACGCCGATGGGACGCGTTGTCCCCGTAGCTCGACGAAGGAAGCGTGGACCGAAGACTTAGGGCTCAGCCATCATCACCGACGTACGACGGTATGGCACCCCGCTTTATCCGGTGACAGGTGGAGCTCGAGCTCGGACTCGAGCTACTCTCCGCCTCGCACGACCTTCGCCGGCGACCTTGAAGCTCGATGAGCTGCTACCCCGACCTCGACCTTCGGTCCCGCCATCAATGCGCCGACAAAGAAGGACCGGTATGCGCTGTCTTCTCCAACCACTCTACCATGACGCCGCCCATGGCTCCGCCGAATGCGGAACACTCCATCCCCGCTTCCCGACGCGACGAGGCTACGGGAGCGACGTAACGCCCGGTCAAAGCACTCAAGCACGCGCCGGAGGAAGGACCGACAGGACGGCACAAGCATCCGGATAAGCTCACGGTTACCCTCTCCCTCTCTCCCCCGTGTAACTCGAGCTCAACCCCTGCGGCTATAAAGGGGAAGAGTCTCTCTCTCTCAAGACATTATACGTTCGGGGACAACGGCTCGCATACTCTCACACTCAAACCCATTCTCACATTCGCCGCTAGGGACTTGAAGCACGCTCCTCTCCCGCCTTCTCTCGTACTCCATCGTCAATTTGACGCAAGGAACACGAGCGCCGCGACACCCCCAGCTGGACGTAGGGAGCTCTCCCGAACCAGCCTAAATCTCTCGTGTCTTCCCTTGTGTACCATCCGGCCCGAAACGCGCATCCCCGGAACAAAATTCTACTAGCCGGTGGTCCGAACACCGACGGTAGTCGTTTTTATGGTCGATGTTTGTATAATTCAACGGCTTACAATTTAGTAGTATATTTATTTAAAAAATATTTCATATATGTAATTATTTTGTACTATTAAAATAATTATGCACTCTGTTGCACACATAACCACTAAGATAGTACAAGACCACCTCCTCGTTCAAGTTTCCGTCAACATAAGAATATAATGATTTTTTTAAAAAAAATATGTTCTCTAAACAATAGTTCACTTGTTAATTTTGAAATTTATTACAGCTCGATAGAGCACTACTTGGCCACCTACAAAAGGCACATCGGACTCTTCACGCAGGCCACAAATGACACCGGGTAATATATGCATTTATATTTGTAATTACATGTATGATAGAAATGTATTTATATTTTTTTTGTCTAACTACAACTACGTTTTAGGATCTTCCATCGGTGACTTCGACGACAATGGGATCTTTACAAGCACTCGGATGGTTATGGTCGACGATCGCCTTCACCAGCATTCGATTTCAAGTTCGACTTCGGCGATCCTCTTCTTGCATCGCAATTAGCTCATACACCACTGCTGACGCAACTGCAATAGGACGTGCACATCATACCTAGGTACTCCACATGCTCGACCTGGTTGCCGGATAGTTTCTTCGTCCCCCTCACGTACTATGTTGACCATGTGAGAGCAAGACATAAGGTATCTCGCCTGGCACAATTAGAGGGATTGCCTCTAAGCGTGGTAGGCATTAGGACATCACTTTGTGTATCACTATTATGTAAACTATATGTATTGAGACATGTATTTATATCTTATGATTATATGTATTAAGATCGTATGTGTACCTTATATTAATCAACCGTTTTTATGTTTATATTTTTACCGTGATGTATTAAATTAGTAAGCATAGATTCTCGTATTTAAATAAAATTTCCGTACCAAATTTTTTAGAAAATATATAGTGGAGCTCTAATCGCCCTTCCACTGGATGATCTTTTAAAATCGCCTTTTTAAAGGGTTTTTAATATAAATCGTCCATCCAACGAACAATTTATATAAAAAATTGCCCGTTCTACGACGATTTTAAAAATCACCCAATGGAAGGGCGATTTATATGAAAATCGCCTTCTGAAAAGGCTATTAGGTCTAGTCACCCGTTGGATGGATGATTAGCATGTTAGTTTGCAAATATTTACATCTGGTTGTTAGTTATTAAATGATTTCTAAAATCGGTTATTAATTAAAAAAAGTCCTCTAATTGAGATAGCAGTTTTCTCTTTCGAGAGGTTTGAAGACTTTGGCCCATTGTTTGTACGGATAGCGGCCCACAACACCAGCCTAGCTATACGAGTAGTTATGTAGCACTGACAAAACCCTGTTATTCAGAATCGTATGGCTCTTCTGATTACAATATTGTTATGAAATACCAGTCCAACTAATGTCACGCATATGGATTCTTAAAAAAACTAGACCTGCCGCGTAAGACCGTTCCAACGGCATTGTGAGAAGGATATAGCTTCTCACGCAGGTCTAAAAAATTCTCGAACCCCCTTCCCGATATAGTAGTCCATTTTTTTAGCCTATGTGAGAGCTTTCATAATGCATCGACCTTTAAATCGGAAGCTTTCATAGTGCATATGAATTCTTCGAGCAAGGGAATCTACAACAAGAAAAAGAAAACATGTCCACAGCCCGGCCGTCTATGAACTCGGGTTGGCATTTTTAGCTGCTCCTCTCATTTTAAGTTGCTCAAACGATGCTTCTGCGAGCCAAGCAGCTAACATGTCGCTTTCCTACGTGGCTTAAAAACGTGTTTGGAACAGAATGCTTTCAGTTCATTAGGCACTAGATACCGACATTTGTATGATTAATCATCAACAACAATTTTGTCAGTGGAGACTTTTGTACGCTTATCACTGGTCTCATATATGGTGACATTTCCTTTGTCTCGCGAGTCGCGATATAATTGTACTAGCACCACTAAGCACTGTTCTGTAGTCTGTCGTTAAGTGTGTGCTTCTGTTGCATCTGGACTACACACCTACTTACTCTCATAATTAGGTGAGTAAATCACATAAAAGAGAATGATGTTTTTGTTTGTTCCGTGCTTCCTGGCCCCCACCTACACGTTCTGTCATTCTGTGAGAAAAGTCCTGCGATAGTAATAGTAGTTGTTGTCAATTTTTCTCTTTTGGAATATCTCCGATTACTCCATGGTGACGAGCATCCGAGTCATCATTCATCCTCAGGATTCCATCTCAAAGAATAAATCATTGCACCAGATCGAGTGGTACGTACCGCTTATCGATAGGAATTTTTGTTATAATAATATATATACCAACGTGGCAGTGATGACCTATGCGTCGAGAATGGCCACAAGCCATAACAAATCCTCGGTTGTCCAGCAGGATCGACATGGAGGGCACAACTTGCTGCAGACCGTTTTCTTGTTTTGGATTGTCACCGGTTTGTTCTTCACCTCTGTCACCCTGTGTCACTCTTTGAATAGCGTCCAATCATACAATGATCACAATATTCGGTTTGCTAGATTTGAAACGCTATAAAATTATTATTGGAGGAGAGATTGTTTCATTCATTTTGTGGTTTCAAAATGATCTTGATGGTTAGTACAGCGGAATAAAACTATGCATTAAAACAGGAGGAGTTTTCTTAGTTGAGAAAAGTTTCACCGAAATTTCATTGATATACCAAGGATGAAACCGGTGCCAGTTCTCAATTGTTGTGTAGGTGTGACACCACATATTACAGGAAAGCAGCACTGTTCTACAATTTGTAATGAAGAATATGATAGATAAAGAATTATTCATGTTACATTGCCAAAGGGGAAGACAATCATTGTCACAGAGTTTATTTCTTTGAACAAGATAAATAAAAATTTCACTAGGAGCTAGAGGTTTCTTTACATGGGGAGATGTTCCATAATCTCATGAAAAGACATTTATATTGTCACATTCGCCCATCTAATTACTGGCACCATCTCCCTTGGATTGCTCCATGATTAAGCCTCGCAAAAGTTGAGCCTGCTTGTAGAGATGAATGAAGCCACAAAGTTGGGCCACGTTAGGTGCTATTGTGCTCAAGAATATACCACATACACCAAGTGAATGAATAGAGCTATAATCCTGGCAAAGTTCATTTCTTCGCTCAATTCTAGTTAGGGAAATTAGAAATAAAGCTGTAGCTGCAACAGAGTGCCATTTAAAGCAGAAGTAAACGAATAGTATTAGCCTAATTTAATAGTATTTTCAGTTCACGATGGTCTCAAATTTCAAAAATATAAAATAAAACTTAATATAATACTCCTAGATAGAATCGTGTGATGTGTTTCAATCCAATTTTCCGTGCATGACAATTCTTCATGGAAACAGATAGATTGGGTAATGTTGTTGTGATCAAGAAATCACCTGTACACAGTTCTCAATCTTTTTCCCTATTGAAAGAAGAGAAGTGCTCCGGTGGTCCCCTTTTTAAAAATTGCACGAATCTTAAAGCAAGGAGATTAAGTAATTTTAGAATTAATCCTAGGGCCCGACCCTACCCGATCCGTATCCAAGCCCGGTTCTCCTCCGGTTGCTATCGTGAAAAGGGGATCGAGCGTTGCCAGCAAGCCGGCGAGGCCGAACACCACGCACGCCGCCGCCGGAGGCCGGAGACCACGCGCCGCCTCCTCCTCACCCCATCGCCGCCGCCGCCGCCGGAGGCCGAATACCACGCGCCGCCTCCTCCTCACCCCATCGCCGCCGCCGCCGCCGGAGGCCGAAGACCACGCGCCGCCTCCTCCTCACCCCATCGCCGCCGCCGCCGCCGGAGGCCGAAGACCACGTGCCGCCTCCTCCTCACCCCATCGCCCCCAATCCCGGTGGTCCCCGCGCGCCTCCTCCTCGACCGTCTCCCTGCAGGAAGCCGGTGACATCGACAAAAGACGGAGGCAAGCCGGCCACAACAACAAGATGCGGAGACCGGCTATCTTCTCTACCGTCGTCGCAGGTCGCAACTGCTGAAGGTCAGTCCCTCCCCTCCGTCCGCTCCTGCCAGCGATTCGCATCACCGAGCCCTCGCAATTACCTCCGCTGGATCAGAGGTAGAAGTAGGCTAATAGGCATGTACCCGCCTTTTGAAAATCATGTGCATGTGCTCTTGGTAGTGCCTGCAGATCCGCAAGCCCATGCGTGATCTTGTGCGATGTGTGCTTCAGTTGTACTGCACTACTGCAGTTTGGCACAGTTTCGTCTTGAAATGGAGGGTGCGAATTCAAACCGACTCTTCTGAAATCCGCTGCCAGAATCAGTTGTACTGACTACATCGTGAGTCCACGCATTAGACCCAACTGTAGAACCTGCCTCCCTCCCAAGGTGAATAGGATTTGCCTCTGTTTTCTCGTTTGATTTTGGGTAAGAAGAAAATAAAATACAGCTATGCTCGGAAAAAGGAAAGATTATAGGGAACTTGCCCGGTGACTGCATTTGCATTCGCATCGTGTTTAGGGCAGTTTGCAGTTGATGGAGACCATTGCAAATGAGGTTTTCAGTAGTATGCCATGCCAATTTATTATGACAATTCCCTTTCAACGTACCTTGAGGAGATGCGTTACGCTTGTTTCAGCTAAATTTTAATTAATGTGTTTCATACCCAAAGCATTAACGAGATTTCTTTGTAATTGTTTTCAGGAAATTTTCAATTGGCTTATTCTACAAAGTGCTGGTTACTTGAAGCATATGAAAAGTCCTTTTTGAATCTGGCTTTCCTCTTTGTTAATCCTGATTAGTGTTTTTCCTTGAGGCCGTGAGGATAAATAATCATGACTTCCGTGGTAAGTGCTGATTCATATGGATTATTTCCTTCATAAAGTCCCAACAATGTTAGAACATGTTCGAGTTGTTCCGTAGGATCAGGAATGTCTCAAGGTTTGCATGAGTCGGTGGTTAATAGGAGTACATAAATTTTGAGGAATGGTGTCCACACGGGATAGCATACAATTTGAGAGAAGAACTAAATCTATCTCATTTTATCACCTTTGTTATTCCAGTGAACAAAACTGAGATACTTTTGTGCACTCTATCATCTGCTCCTTTATTAGTTATTATGCTTTGTTATTATGTGGCTCAACCGATCGGTTTGCATGTTAGTTTCCATGGATCAATTTTGACAATCGTTTACATGTATATTAATTAGTCACCTACAATAAATTTGCAAACTACATGTGCAGGAGAACAACAATAATGATAAGGATGAAATGTTCAAGAATTTTGCAAAATCTTGGTCAACTCGAGAAAAGAATGGATGAGTACTTGGAATATTGTGAATAAAACCTTTACAAGTGAAGATGAGGCATTCTTATTCTACAATAACTATGCATTCAACAATGGATTTAGCATTAGGAGGCAGAAAGTGAGACGTACTAAATACTCAAGAGAATTGTTGTTCGGACGTTTTGTGTGTTTTAAACAAGGGGTGAGGGATCCTAAACATCTTGCTAGGATTGATACATGCAGCCGTAGACCAAGATCGGAAACTCGTTGCCATTGCCCTGCTCAGCTTGCAATTAGGAAGGATAGATCCCGTGGAGTATGGTTTGTTTCAAACTTTGTGGATACCCATATTCATCCCCTAGCTGGGCCTGATACAGTTCCCTTTTTGTGGTCTCACCGGAAGATGAAGGAATTTCAGAAAACAGAGATTAATGCTATGGAAGCTGTTGGCATCCGTAAGCACGTAATAATGGATGTTCTCCAATGCAGATATGGTGGATATGACAAGACTCCTATTCAAAGGAAAGATATATACAACTATTCTTCTAAGTACAAGCGGAAAAGGATTGAACGGGGTGATGCAAACACGGTATTAGGACTGGTGCTGGAAAGGCAAAAGAATGATCCTGATTTCTACTTCGATTACCAGCTTGATGAGAAAGGACAGTTGAAGAATATGTTCTGGTGTGATGCTCAATCTCGTTTGGACTACCAATCATTTGGTGATGTGGTCGTATTTGACAGCACATATCGAATGAACAGGTATAAGATGCCTTTTGTTCCTTTTGTTGGAATGAACCATCATCGGAAGACAACAGTTTTTGGATGTGGCATTATCTCTAATGAGCGAGTTGACTCATTTGTATGGCTACTTGGAGCATTTTTAAGAGCCATGTGTCAGCAAAAACCGCAGTCCATAATCACCGATGGCGACAAGTGCAATGATGAAAGCTATTGGACTGCTACTCCCAGGTGTAAATCATCGCATTTGTTCATGGCACTTGGAGAAGAATATACCCAAGCATCTGCACTACAAATCCTTAAATGCATTCCGAAAAATTATGTATACTTGGTAAATCAGCTAGGTCATTTGAGAAGAGGTGGAAGGCCTTTGTGGGAAAGTACCGGACTAATAGGAACAAGGGCTGGTTGAAAATGATGTACAATTGTAGGAAGTTATGGGTAGCTGCATTGCAATATGGGAAATATTTCCTTGGTATGAGAAGTAATCAACGGAGTGAAAGCCTAAATTCTAGTCTCCACGAGACACTTGGATATCTATATGTCACTACTTGACTTGGTTGAGCATTATGAGAACTGTGTGTGCCGCCTTCGAGAGTCCGAAGCGCATGATGATTCTGTGGCTACACAGTCGGTGCCGGTTCCATTAACAGACTACAAAGATATTGAAGTGGTCGCTGCCAATATTTTTACTTGCACTAACTTCTACAAAGTGCAAGAGGAGATAAGCAAGATTGATGAATTGCAACTATTTGAGACTCTAGTAGGTGATGATTTGCAAAAATTTGTTTTAACATGCAAGGCAAACACAAAACTATTTTATCTAGTGGACTGTAGGTTGGCATCTTCTAATTATGAAGTAACATTGAAGTGCAGCTGTCGGAAGCTAGAGCGTGAAGGACTTCCATGCACCCATATTTTTTATGTCATGCATGAAAAAAATATATCTGAAATTCCAAAGTGTTGTATCCTGCAACGACACTCGAAAAATGCCAAGAGTGGACTTCCTTCGACACGCAAGAGTAGTATATATGGTTGGTCAACAAAACGCTCAAGATACGAGTGAGATGACTATATTAGGAGCTGAAGCGTTTGACATTGCTGCAAATAACCATGAAGAGTTCTGTAATGTGAAGGATTTTTTGGGTGCTGTCATATCAAAAAAACACAAGCCCGAGAGTGGTTCTACTGTTAGACAAAGGTCAGCTGCTCAAAGCATTGATTCAGGTTATACAACTATTGGTGAGGTTGGTGATCCTGTTGTGGTAGCCACTAAAGGTGCGCCTAGGAAGAGTGACACAGGTAATGATTCAACAGTCGATAAAACTGATGTGCAGAAAAAAGGTATAGATCCTATGGCGAGCGAACCTACAAGTGTAGAATATGCAAGATGCCAGGTCATAATAGGCGTAAATGTAAGTAAATTATCTTAAGTGGTCCTTTTATTTAAATTTTCTAATGTGGTATTTCTTACTAAATATAAGTACTTTGTGTGTAGGCCCTAAAAGAAATGAGGAAAGCCCATGAATTTCAGATGTTCAAGTGAGGAGGGAATTAAAGAATTGAGGCTGAGGTTCTTTTCGATCTTGTATATACTAGTATGGACCATTTTGACACGTTGTCCCTCATGATATTAGGATGCTTTATGCATATGCAATATATCTTCATATTTTGCGGTCTGTGATAAGTCTGCCACTAGTTTGTGAAAACACTGATGTCTAGATTTTCTTGTCTGTTGTAGGAATTGGAGACTCATGAAGTTCTTGAGCTACTGAATCTCTTAAAGGTATGTTCATCTGATCCTGTAAATGGTTATGATCGGCACATTCTAAGGCTGAGGTTCGTTATGGTATTTTGAAACCAGTGTAATTGATTTTATTTTTGTAGGTGAAGGACCGGCTGGGTTATAAGAAGAAGAAACGCTGAAAGATGTATAATCATGAGAGAGAGAGAGAGACGAGAGACGAGAGAGGACCACCGACTGGTTTTTCTTTTTCTTTTCCCAAAATTTGCGAGAGTTAATCTGACTTTGACTCTACTCCGATCCAACAGCTTTAAACAGAGGATTATTATATCTGTAAAACATGTGTATTGCTGTTTTTATCTTCTATCTGGTTTTTCTTTTTCTTGGACTCTACTCCAACAGGTTTAAACGGAGGATTCTTATCTGTAAAACAAACAAGCGATATTTTTTGTGCTCCTTATATAATCTCGTTGGGTCATAGCCGATGTTGCAAAACCACCAGAACTCTTCGTAACAGATACGGCAGCGAATAAACTCGTCTCGTTAGCGGCGGTAGCGTACGGCAGCAGAACCATCATCCATACGGCGGCGGCGGCGGCACGGCAGAACCATCACGCATACGGTGGCGACGGACATGGAACGAGACGGTATATATGATCAGATCCTATTGTAGCATAGCATAAGCTCCTTTTGTAGCTTAGCATTAGTTCCTTTTGTACGTATGATTAGTTTCTTTTGTAGAATATGATTAGTTTCTTTTGTAGCATACGTGATATAATCGGTACAGATTTTTTTCTTGTGTTCATATGATATGTAATGATTCTTACTTTTCATTCGATTTAGATTTGAACATGCCATGCTCGGAGAACCCTTTTATAGCATACGTCTATACGCTGTAGAGCTTTTTTTTTGCATGTGTTCATATGATAGGCAATGATTATTTTCTTTTCATTGGATTTAGATTTGAACATACCATGCTCGGTAGAACGCTTTTTGAAGATGACAAAGCTTATGACATCGCAGCAGGAAGCTGCTATTTCTATGACTGGATTGGGCTCCTTGCTTAAGGCGAAGGTGGTTTACATGCGTGCATCGCTTCTAAAGTTTTTGATTGACAGATACAATCCAACAGACTATACTTTTGAAATCACTAAGGATACTCGATTTTCACTAAGGCATGTTGATGTTGATCGCATTATGGGACTAAGACATGTAGGAGTGATTATAGAGCCAGATGAGAATATCACTGTAGAGGCAGTTACACATAATATCTGTCAACATGTCAGCAACGACGGATTTCTAATCACTAGCCTTGAGGATGCAATATTATTCCAAGACACCGTCGACGATGATTATATAAGAAGAGTTGTATTATACACTCTTGGTACACTGTTAATTCCGAGTGTCGACGACCCATGTTCCGTTGTCCTACTACTCTATGGTTACGAGACTTATCCATGATAGATAAAATCGATTGGAATGAGTTAACATTGGGATTTCGAGATCCAATTTAACTTCACACAAGGAAGGTTCTCATCCAGAACATTGGCCATTTGGGAACTTGGCTTTACTGCAGGTATGCTCGTATTTTTTATTTTCAAATATCCTCTTAATATGGCTCTGGATACTTTTGTATTGAATAAAATCATCTTACTACGGTCTTGGATATTGTTTATATCCCAATTTCAGTACTATTACTTGGGAGAAGGTCCGGCCAGAATCAAATGGGTTCTTTTTCTGCCTACGGACATTGCCTTTAATAGTAGAGTGGGACGAGAAAACAGCATTCAAAAGAGATATATATGACATTAGATACGGAAGGGGCAATGGAGTGGTATGTACCAATTTAAATTTTCAGCAATGAAAAAAATAAAATTTATAATTTATTATTTTCCAAATTCAAATAACATTAAGTATTACGTGCAGATCGTCGATGATTTAACCACCATAGCAACTGACGATCGGTCAACATGGAGCAACTTGGTAATGTCCAATATCATGTATTTTATACATATATTTCTGCTATATTGACAAAAAAATATACTGACAATAATTTGTTTCCAATTGTTAGTACAATACTGGTTCTGCAGTCCATGATAAAACTTGTGAAACACCAGACTTAAATGTGAAAAAAACATGTGAGTCATGCCAACATAACTCCAAGACATTATCTGTTCTTGAAAAGTTGATGACATCTCTTGTCAAAAAAGGAAAAGGAGCAGGAATAGCAAAAAACCTACAGGCACGTAACAGTTATTTTTTGCTTTCAACAAATGTAACACTTATTTCTTGCAACAAATGTAACACCTATTTCTTTGTTTGCAGGAAGACTTCAAAGAAGTCGGTGTTGAAACCGACATCGATGATGGCCATGACGCTGATGACAAAAGTACCTCCCCATCTGCTGCTGTAGATCCTGAAAGTGGTGAAAGTGCTGAAGATTCAACATTGGCCGTTAGGGTTAAGAAACAAAAAAGAGAGGTGAAAAAGCCTGCCAAATTCAGATCTCCTGTCGCAGCAATACAAGAACGAAAGAGAGCCAATTATGTGTCACAACAAGAGAACCGTAAACGTAAAGCACCACAAGCATCGAAAAAGGATAAAGGTAAACTGGTCATCCAATATTTTATTCTATTATTATTTATATTAACATATTGGTCTAACTAACTTTAATTGTTCCATTCTATTGTGCGTAGTCAACCCAACCCAGAATGATAATTTCCATGGCTTGACTCCTCAAGAAATGGCGGCTATACAATATCTTACAGCAATGTGCAATGATGAACGTACTAGAGGGAAAGCTATTTTTCGAACAATGGAAGCTGCTGTCACAGCGAGAGGACATGCGAGTGCCTCATTGTTGACAAAACTTGTGATGCATCGGAACAATATATATGCAATGGAGTAAGTATCCTACTCCAGCCACAATCATATATGATGCAAGCATGAATCTAACTATTTTCCTGCAGCTCATTGATGGGTACGCTGAACACGTGAGAGACAACATGAAAGACAAGTGCAAACAACGTTTTGTTTGCCCTGTCGGATATGGGTTTCTGTTTTCAAATGATGAGAAAGTTAATGAGTGTCTGCATCCTAACATGTGTCGTACTTATCACAGCATTGTCACACATTTGTTTTCACATGAGTTGGTAAGAAAGCAATGTCTATTCCCATGTTTATAAATGCTAAAACAGTGTACCTAATATTATTACCATACTTGTAGGTCTTTTTCCCTATTCAGGTGAAGCAGGGCATTCTAAAACATTGGATAGTTGTCGTTATGAATACAGAAAAACAACTATTTCAAGTTCTAGATCCTTTGTGGAATCTTGATATGTACAAGCCTACGATCCATTCATTGGTATGTAACTACCTCTTAACTTGGTAAAGCAATAGCTTTTACAAAAAAATTTCCTATCTAAACTTTTATTTTCTACGTATTCTCGGCAGAGATTTGGGATTGCCCGTTTAACCATTGCAGCTAGGGCGGCTATGTCTCCTGACCTACCCAATGATGTTCATAGTTGGGATATTCAATTCATTGACAATCTTCCAAAGCAAACTGATGGGTAATTATCACAACTAGAACTCATATTTTCAGCATTGTGATGGTGTTCTTATTTACTTTGAACCATGCAGGGTTTCATGTGGATTATTTGCGATGAAATTAAACAAGCATTGGGATGGCACCGAGTATGCCAATAAACCTCACACAGGTACAAATAAAAAGCAAATATTATTTTCCAAAGAATTTCATTCCTTTTGTGTTAACAGTTTAATTATACTTTTTTTGCAGTCTGAAATAAACTTATTTAGAAAGAAACTGGTGGCAGAACTACTACTCTCAAAGACGAACCTGATTACGAGCCCAAAGATGAAGTGAAAAAACTTTTGCCCCGGAAGAAGCAAGCTCGCTAGGGCCATTGAATGTTTCAATTTTCTTACAGTTCTAGTGTCATGTGAATTTAATCATCTAGAGTTATTTTATCAAGTTCTTGAGTATTGAGAGTCTAGGGTAATTTTATCGAGTTCTTCGAGTATCGAGAAGAATGTTAAAAACTATGTCATTTTGATTTTAGTTATGGCATTTTGCAATAATTATTCCCTGGTTTCATACGAATTATCACTTTCTTTCATATAATGCAAGTATTTCATCTATTTCACCTATGTACAACACACATACCTGCCTGCAACAAATGACATCAGGCGTTGTTTCTCAACTTGGTATCTTTGAAGAAGAGCCATTTGCAGAGAAATCACTCAAACTTGGACTTAATGCATAACATGATCGCATACATTTTCTGCTGCTTGGACTTAAGTTAGATAAATAGCTCTCTTAAGATCTTTGTTGGGGCCAGTGGTACCAGCCATTCAATTAGGTAGGCTGCATAACCTAGCAAGGATAAATGGAACTTTATCAGTGCACATTGGAGAATAGGAATGCCCCACTGATTATGCATATAAACACAGATCAGAAACATAGAAAAGGTGATACAAACCAAAAGACACAACTGAGCAAGAACAATCTTAGGAGCTCTTTAGTCCTAAACTACCAAGAGTTACCTGTTAACCATAGTTTTGCTCAAGTAAGCATGACATCTCAGATTTTTTTTCTGAAATCGAATGCTACAAACTTACTGAAGGCTTAAAGCTGGCAGAAATGCAAATTTAGAGTTTTAGACACAAAACAGCAACATAATCAAATATATTATCAGGCGATCAGAAGCAGTGCCTACTGATGCAGCAAAATAATATCTGCACTCGGGCATGTACGACAGGACAAAGGTAAACTTGAGCTCCCAGTCCCAGTAAGATCACACGCACAAAGCCACAAAACTATCTCCTACAGGTCAGCCCATATCAGCATGCCCAGCAAGAACAACCACACTAACTTCTCCTTTAAGGTGCAGCAACGCCTCATGTTCAAATAGTGGGCAAAAAATATGACACACCAACAAATGATCTACTATTCGTATCCGAGAGTGCTTCGACGACTTCCAGTTCAACCCCTCAAACATTTCGCCATCGGCCAATTACAGACCAACCAAACAAGATGATCTGAAGACAACGTCAATTAACTAGTAGCTTTAGCTTCATTGTTCTTACCTGACACAGGACTTGGACGGATGCCGGAGCGAGGAGGAGGAGGAGCAGGGTCAGGCAGCACAGGTGCCTGTTCCCCGTTGCTGCCATCTGTGCTCTCTCCACACAAACACTCGGAGGAGCAGGGAGACAGTGAGGAGGCGCGTGGTGGTCGGCCACCGCCGACGCACGAGGGAGCAAGGATTGAGGGCGGCGGCGTGAGGAGGAGGCGCACCAGCGTTGTTGATCGGCCTCCGGCGGTGCGTGGGGGAACACCGGGATTGGGGGCGGCGGGGTGAGGAGGCGCACCGGCGCGTGGTGGTCGGCCTCCGGCTGCACGCAGGAGAGCACCGGGATGGGGGCGGCGAGGGACTACCTCTGATCCAGCGGCGGCAACGGCGAGAGCATCCGGCAGCGCGCATCGGGGACGGGATGGGGCGGTGTGTGGGCGCGTGTGCACGGTTGAGGCTGCGTTCGATGTATCTCTCGATCCCCTTTTCATGATAGCAACCGGAGGAGAACCGGGCTTGGATACGGATCGGGTAGGGTCGGGCCCTAGGATTAATTCTAAAATTACTTAATCTCCTTGCTTTAAGATTCGTGCAATTTTTAAAAAGGGGACCACCGGAGCACTTCTCTTGAAAGAAAGTGATAAATTTTAGAAAAGAAGAAAATGGAATTGGAGACGGCTCCGAGGGACCGAGAACGTGTATTGTATCCTGACGGCGACATTACGTGCTAGCTGTACTGTACCGGCTGTGTGTCAAGTTCAATATGGTTCCGCCTCAACATGGGGAGATGTAGTTGGGAGAGCATATCCTCTCCTGCGATGCGGTGCGTTGGAAACGCGGTGGAGACATCATCAGCGGCAGGGTCATATTCCGTCAATCTCATTAGGGCATCATTTTTTGGGAGAATCATTTTTGGGGGGAATCATTAGACGGCTGCAGCTCATAACCTCGGAAACACAAACAAGCTAGGAAGAACGGAGCCGTACATGAGCGCCCAGGCCAAATTAAATATGAGTCCGATTACCGTGCAGTGCAAGCACACAATTGTTCCGAGATGGAGTGCGTGCCGGAATCGGCCGGAACAAAGGCAACGTATCTTCTTCTTCTTCTGTTGTATATAAAGCCCGGAAAAGTTCTTCAGTACCCGATCGAATACAACATTAATTAGTTTGATAAAATTAGCTGTGCAAGTAAAGAGTTAATCCGGATCGATACAATGTACGCTGTTGTGGTTCAAGCTATGGTACGATCTATGGTGAGTCCACAGCTTGTGCTGTGGCTCGCGGCCGGGGCCGTTTTCCTGCTCATCGCCATGGCAAGAACGCTCGAATCCTGCTTATTTGGTGCCAAGGAGGAGGAGAAGAAAGGCTGCATCATCGTCCCCGACAGAAAGGAAGAAGAAAGGGAAGAAGCCACCGGCAGAAGCATCATCATCCCAATCCCTGGCGCTCGCCGCGGAGCTGCTGGGCTTTGTGTCGTCGTCGTACAGCCGGAAGAAGAAGACTAGTAGTACAGGAGGAGCAGGCGCCGAGGAGGATTATTGCGGCATCTGCGCGGGAAGGTTGGAGGACGGCGAGATCTCTGCAGCGTGCTGCCCATCTGCCACCACCACTTTCACAAGGCCTGCATTGCCGATTGGTTCGTCGCCCACCGCATCAGTTGCCCCCGGTGTGCCGCACCAACCTAACGTGGCCCACTGCCTCAACATGGCACCGTAGTGTGTTCGGGGTATAAAATTTATAGCTGTCACATAAAAAAAGAATCTTACTATTTAGAGTACTTAAATAAAGTTTAATTATAAAATAAATTGCAGGCTCCTAGACTAATTTATAAGACGGATCTAATAAGGTTAATTAAGTCATGATTAGGAGACGGTTACCGTAGCATCACTTTAACAAAACATAGATTGAGTAGAAGCGGGAACAGTTGTTCCATTATTAAAAAAACAAAACATAGATTAATTAAGCTCATTAAATTCATCTAAAAATTAGCATCAATCTGTCAATAGGGTTTTATCATTAAATTGATCGAAATATTCATAAATAATAAGATTCTCTTTGATGTAACAATGCTTAAATTTTAGAGAGTAGAAACGAACGGGCCCTAGAGTGAAAATTTTCCCTTCTCTTTCAACAGATTTCAGGGACTTTGACCCAATTTTTTTGTACATATACCAGCACACCGAGTAGCTAGTATATAGTTACTGCACGTGTAGTGGTCCAACAACAGGATCGGAGCTGCTTCCCTGAACCATCGAAGGTAGCAGAGTACCAGCACCAACAAATACCCGCTCTTTAATTTTAACACGTACGTTTACATGCATGTTTTTACTCGTGAATCCTGATGCTGACCAGGTAAAAACAAATGTTAAACATGTGTTTTTCATCTAAATCACTTGAGCTGAGTCACCGTGTCGATCATGATGTCTGAACGCTGGAGACGGCCTCCAATCAGCTCGATGCGTTCCACATGTACAGTATTATAGTACAGGTCTGCAGACTTCCTAAACCACCAGGGAATCTTCTTTCAAGTAAAAAAAAGAAACTAGGGAATCTCCCGAGAGAGAGAAATAAAACCATGTCCCAAGCCGCCCGGTGAACTCTGTTTTGCTGGTCCTTGAGCTCTGCTGAAAAAATGGGCCTCCTCATTATGCCCAACGATGATGCCTCTGCGAGCCAGCGGATAGCATGTCGTTTTCCCTTGGGAGAAGCATTTTCTGGACAAATCGTTTTCACCCAACATTTTGTCCCTTGATACTTGTAGGCTGATCACTGGACCGGTTTATTATATGGTATATGGTGACATTTCCTTTGTTTGTCTAGAACATGATAATAATTGTACTAGTAAGCCTACACTTGACACTTTCGTGAGCGCTGTGTCGTGTTGCCGCTTCTTTGGTTATATCAGGATAGGACAGTTCTCCCCATAACAATTAGGTGAGTAAACTAATTGAAAATTTGAGATTTTTTTCGCCACAGTCCATAGAGAATGATGTTTTTGTTCGTTCCTCTCCCTCCTACACTTTGTGTCGTCCCTGACCACCGGAGCTAGATGTCATTTTCTCTTTTGGAATATCTATGATAATTTATTGCCTACCTATTCCTTGGTGATGAGCATCCGAGTCATCACTGATCGATCCACAGGATGCCAAGAAGAAATCATTGGGCCTGAATATTTGGTACAGCCCATGCCGCTTATCGGTAGGAAATTGGTGATAATAACATATATTCTAATATTCCGACGTGGCAGAGTGACACATCCTTTGAGAGTGGCCACACAACAAATCAGTTGTCCACGGCCAGATCCAGATGGTAGATGTATGTACAACTTGCCAGAGCTTAAACGAGGCTTCTTCACTTGGTCCCTCAGTCTATTAACTTTCCAGATATCTCCTATCAGAATAAATACTACTGCCGGTGATAAATATCTACTGCCGTATAAAAAAGAGCCTGACGATTTCAAAATCTGCCATTCCGATCCAGGAAACAATATTTTTCCAGCTTCTGAGATAATAATTTTGACTATCATGTTTTGTGACAATAATGTGTTCAGCTTGTTCTGGCATGATGTGAATTCAAGGATGTGTTTGGTTGGCCGACTGAGGGTGGATAGGAGAGGGCGGCCAATGTTTTGGAGGTGTTTGCTTGCACGACGAGACTGAAGATGGCCATGTTGCTTTGGAGGCCTTTGGATTTGTGCCCTTGTGAAACTTGGGTTTTTGACTTTGTTCTGCTCCATTCTTAACGCAAAATATGATGGGTTAACGAATTTCCAATGTCACAAAGCTGTAACCAGCCCATGCAACCGTTATCTAAAAAAATGCAATGCGAAGCTTCTTCCAACCAGAAACTTCACCTGAATAAGAAATGAGAGCATGTCATTTCAGAACAATAATTCTTGAGAATTTTTCAATCAAAAATATCGGTCCACTAATTTTCTAAACTATTAATTAAAGATTTTTAAATTTTTTATAAGATGCAGTTTTTTCGAGATGAATTCTAAGTCTATTGTAAGAATAGTAATGCACACATTAACTCACGCTAGGGACCAATTAGGTTATTATTTTTATATTATAAAAAGTAAGTATTAAACTGAGCTCAGTTTACTAGGTTTGTGGTAGAGCCAAGCTACCCAGGTTCAAATAATAGATTTCATAGAATGTTATATTTATGACTAATTATTCTTCATGTGAGAGGCATGTCCTTGTTGATAGTGATGGCCTATGGTGACTTTGTGAATCTCAAAACTATAGTCCATCTAGTTTTTCGGAGACGCTTATATGTGCATCCGTATGTTTATAGGGTTGGGTAGGTATGCTTGTATGTGAATACTTTGTTTGTTCAAAAACAATTATAAGCTCATTGGTGATATTACTCTGTAGCAAGTAGTTGCGGATTTCTAATATCAGACTATACCGTTGAATCAAACTAATGGTCAGTAATTTTGAAAAATACATATGTATTTTCAATGAAAAACTAACATATTTCTTGAAGTGGTAAATATTTTTGCATTTGTCGATCTAAGTGGTCCCCTGGATTGCTCAATGATTAAGGCTTGCATAAGTTGAGTGTTAGTTCCAGAAATGAATGAAGCCACAAAGTTGGTCATGTTAGGTGCTACATGCTCAGAAAATATGCCACATGCACCGAGTGAATGAATGGAGCTAGAATTCCGAACAAAATGCATTGCTCTACTCAAATCTAGTCATGGGACCAAAAAAACAGGCGTAAATTCCAGAAGAGCGTCATCTCAATCAGATGTTATTAACCAACTTTAATGTTGTCAATTCCACATTATTCTTAAATTTTAGATAAATTCTAGAAATCGATAATATGTATATTACACAACAGGGGATAGTGTTTTCTAACTCCAATTACTATACATGACAGTTCTCTTTAAGTCAAGCAGTTTGGTTACCCTTTTACACTGTAAATTTTATTTATCATGTTGTACATTTTTTGTTTGCCATAGTGATTAGAAATGACGAAACCTGCAGGTACATTCTATACTATTTATACTATTTAACGTCAAGAAGGCTTGATAGGGTAGTAGACGGTTCTCGTGTTTTCTCATTAATATCAGTTAGATGGATAGAGATCTTCTTGTCGCGACACGACTCAATTTGAGAGTTATTGATGTCTCTATTATTGATTTTTAAAATAAAGTTTCTTTGCTCTATTCACTCTTGCAATATCAAAACATGCTGTTAAAAAATGCACCTTTACAAAAAAATATATTAATCTCTCCGATTTGCATAAAAGATCAAGGTAGTGTAAGGCGTCGCACTCAAATGCAGGGATAGACACGTCAAGATTGACTCGGTGGGCTTGAATTCTAAACAAATTTGGATACTTGTTGCATGCCTGACAAATGTTACTCATGGTCGGAGACGATCTTTCTCGTTTGCTGTACAGACAGCATGGTAATTAGTTGCAAACAAGGTTATTAACGTGACCTTGTGCAGAAAATGTGAGTCTAACAAGGGGATAGTCTACGAGACAAACTAGGCTACTGAGCCGTATCATATACAAGATCCAGCACACGTAGGCATGAGTCATTCCAGCGATCCAAGGTCCGTGGAACAGGCTGTTTTTGACTCAGCACAAAGGATGAGATCAGCCATTCCGGGTTAATCTGAACGAAAAAATCACGTCACATCACAAAGGAAGGCAGCATTATACTTTTTTTTATAAAATTCCACAGCATAATACTGGAGCTGGAGACGGCTACAACTAGAAAATAACGTGTGCTGTATCCGGATGGCGACATTATGTGCTAGCTGTACCAGCACAGCATATGTCATGTCGAGTTCAATTTGGTTCCGGAGAGGAGATGTGGTTGAGAAAGAGCATATCCAGTCTTGCGATGCGGTGCGTCGGAAACGGCAGCCGCAGCAGGGTCATTATCGTCAATCTCATTAGGGCATTATTAGGCCGACTAATTGCCTCTTGTCGCCTCTCAACTCCCTCCCTTCTTCGCCTCACCTTCTTCTCGATCTCGAGTATATAAGGAGCCCGCCGCACAAGAAGAAATCATCAAAGCAAGCCAAAGGTGTACGCACACGAGCTCTGAGTTTGCTTCCTCTTCAATCTTCTCTTCCTCTTTGTGGAACCCCCGAAGGTATGCAATCTACTTCTCTTTGCCATTTTTTTTTTCGTTCTTTCAGTTTAGTTCAGTTCAGGCTAATAAGAATCGCTAGGATGGCCGCACTACGCTTACGGAGTCTGTTCCTGTGCATCGATTTGTCGCCCTTAAGGACTAAGGGTAGATACATCGATTATTCGGGGGACCTAAGATTCAGAAAAAAAGGCGACTTTTCATGATTTGCATAGCGTTCACAGTTACTTATAGGCCAAATGGTGCCTTCAATCGGACCCTGCTAGGCGTACAGCCTAGCAATCTAAAGAACGTTAGGTTCGGAAAGGTGCAGGTTTTTTTTTTCAGTTTTCCCCCTTTTGATGGCCATATAATTTGTTCCCTTGTTACCTGCTTCAGATTTCCTTCAACAAAATTAATTACATGTTGAATTATCGGGGGTAGAAAAGTTGGTAGTACCGTCTTCTGATGGTTGCCATAGGTGTCCTCACGCTGCCATGTACCTTGCACCTTATCCTAATATGCCTACCAATTATTGCTCAATTTTGCGTTTTGTTTACCTGAATAGAATAACATCCTCTAGTAGGTGCCAGAGATCCGGCAATGAGATGATAGCAAGTGTGCATGCTGTAATCGTCTTTATAGTTTACTGCCAGTCCCATCAGTGTTCCTAAATAGTGATGATGCTACTCTTCAAACTGATTTCAGAACAGAAGAAATATACTGTATTACCGATGTGCTTTTAACTTGGTTGATTATTATGCCCTTTTCAATTCCTGAAGGAAATAACATAAAGTTGATAACTTGTGCACATATTTTGGAGTCTTCAACTTCTGAACTATTTTTCCTCTTTTCTTTTGAACAGAGAACACCATCCAAAACAAGTTAGAACATCAAGGAATGCTGAAAGATGTGCTTTCATAGAAGAGATTTCAGCTGCCAGATAAAGGAGATTGCTACTCTTCGAGGGCTCTTGGTCCATTCAACCCTTGATGTGAGCAACCACCTTAGCTGCATCAATTCTACGCCATTCAGACTCCGACACGACCAAGCCATAAGGATGCTGTTCACAGCCATGGATCATGACATGGGGGAGGAGGGTTAAATCACTGCAGTCAATCTGATTAACGGCCAGAAGATAACCCTGCCGTTTATGCTGTTTGAAGGCATGGAGAGTAGAGGAAAGATTTTGATGGAGCGGTATGAGTTGGGGAGACTCTTGGGGAAGGGCACATTTGGCAAGGTTCACTATGCTAGGAACCTTCAGTCAAACCGGGGTGTCGCCATAAAGATAATGGATAAAGACAAAGCACTGAAGGTTGGCCTTTCGGAGCAGATAAAGCGTGAGATCACAACAATGAGGATGGTGGCACATAAGAACATTGTTGAGCTTGATGAGGTCATGGCGACACGGAACAAGATCTATTTCGTCATGGAGTATGTGAAAGGTGGAGAGCTCTTTAACAAGATTGAGAAAAGTGGCCGGCTCACGGAGGAAACAGCACATAAGTATTTCCAACAGCTTATTAGTGCAGTGGATTACTGCCACAGTCGAGGTGTGTTTCACCGAGACTTGAAGCCTGAGAACCTCCTGCTGGATGAGAATGAAAACCTGAAGGTATCAGATTTTGGACTGAGTGCACTTTCAGAATCAAGGAGACAAGATGGCCTGCTCCATACAACCTGTGGAACCCCGGCGTATGTAGCTCCAGAGGTGATCAGCAAGACAGGCTATGATGGTGCGAAGTCAGATATCTGGTCTTGTGGTGTTGTCCTATTTGTTCTTGCTGCTGGTTATCTCCCTTTTCAAGGACCAAACTTGATGGAGATGTATAGGAAGATACAGCATGGTGATTTCAGGTGCCCCAGTTGGTTTTCACACAAACTCAAGAAGCTGTTGTACAAGATCCTGGACCCCAACCCAAACACAAGAATTTCAATCCAGAAGATAAAAGAGTCTACATGGTTCCGAAAAGGTCCTAGTGAGACCCGTGCAGTAAAGGAGAGAACTCCTAGTGTAAGTGCTATCGCTAATGCTACTTCAACACATGGTACTGCAAGGCGCCAGAAGAATGCTCCTGAAGATGTGAAGCCCCTGACCGTGGCAAACTTAAATGCCTTTGAAATTATCTCTCTCTCGGCAGGGTTTGATCTCTCTGGCCTGTTTGTTGAAAAGGACTGCAGAAAGGAGACAAGATTTACATCAGATAAGTCTGCCTCAGCCATCATCTTAAAGCTTGAAGATGTCGCAAAGATGCTGAATCTCAGGGTTAGGAAGAAGGATAATGGTATAGTCAAGATTCAAGGGAGGAAGGAAGGAAGGAATGGTGTCGTGCAGTTTGATGCAGAGATTTTTGAAATCACACCATCCCATCATCTTGTTGAGATGAAGCAAACAAGTGGTGATTCCCTTGAGTATTGGAAACTATTGGAGGAAGGCATCCGGCCAGCGCTGAAAGAAATAGTCTGGGCCTGGCATGGGGATGATCAGCAGCAGAAGCAAGAGTAGATTTTGATGTATCAATTACTTCATTTTTTTGTGTTCCAGAAATTCGTTGGTCTCAGGGTTGTTTTTCTATATTCAAGTTTTCTGTTTAGAGCATATTTCTGATATGTATCTATGTTTGTAATGTCTGTCACTACTAAAAATGGAACACTAGCGTTCTGAGAAGTGTTTATATACATTCAATAAAACTTCTTGTTTACTCTTCTTATAGCTTCTCTCGGAGTACATTATAAGGACAGAAAGCTCATATGACCTATGTACCTGCATATGAAATCTGCACTAAAAATTGCTGAAGTCTAAAATTGCTAAATGTGATTTGTCCTTGCTTCAAGAATACTTGCATATGCTCAAAGTGCTTAAATGATTTCGTCGACTAAATTATAATCCTTTGTAATACTTTTCATGCATTTCAATATCAAAAGTCACATCTTCACAGTGAAAGACTGCCATTCGGAATGAAAAGTATCAGCTAAGGCTTGGTCAATCTGCATATATTAAGCAAAAATCACAGGGGAGTGGGTAGTCATAAATGAAGTGATCAGGTACATGCACCTTCGTAAAGAAACCTATAATTCACACGAGAATACAAAATGATGAAAAGTGCATCACATGATGATAAGTCTTAACATTCTGGCAATATTTAAATTCCATTTGTGAACAAAACAAAGTGTCCCTATAAACCGAGATTAGGATAGATTCAACAGTTTTGTTTACACAATCCTATTGAACCCTTAAAAATATTCTTCCACCTAGCAAAAAAATTAAAAATATTCTTCCAGTGATAACATAAGTAATTGGATATGTCAAATGTAGATCCAATCCGATTAGCTTCATCAAACCAATTGCTGTTATGCCAAGTTGTAACTTTAGATTCCTACTAGTCCCCAACACAGATACTTTTGTCCTTGATGAGGTGTCATGATAGATGACTGATGTGATGTATCTCCAACAAACAAGAGACAAAGATGGTGCTGCAGATAAAAAAATTTCATGCCTTCCACTTGTAAATTTTTGTTAATTTTTTGACATGGTTCATCTGTACAATCGTTGGATCTGCCTCGGATATGCTAAACAAAACAAAGTCAGTCGGCTATATGCGACAGTATATTTTTCTGTAGGCAATTGATGCTATAGATAACTTTTTCCTGTTTTCAGCTTGCATATTTGCTCGATTGTTTTTAGTGATTTTGCTCATCTTCACAGCAGTCCAACTTGGTCACAATAAGCTAAAGAGGGCAAATTAATTGACAATATTGTGCTGGGTATTCAAGGGCGACCCTACTGTAGCGGTAGAGCCTTACAGCCTGTGACCAGAAGATTTAGGCTTCGAACTCGAGCCCCTGCACATTGCACAATGCGCAGGCAAGGTTGTTTGCTGACCCCCTTCTCCAGACCCCGTGTGGTGCGGGAGCCTACGACATTGGGTACGCTCTTTCTTATTGTGCTGAGTATTGCTAAAACAAAGTCGAACATGCATATATAATCACTGAATTATGATCTGCCATCCCTTGAAATCACCAGAAGAACTAGCATAATTGATTGTCTAAAATCCCTTTGAATTATGATCTGGCATCATTTCGAACAGATTGTCAGCTATTTTCTAATGTTTGAGATTCAAATTGATTGAGATGACACATATCTAAAGCATTGAACCTTTACACTTGTTTTGGTCTCAATTTCTTTCAACCTTTATCAAATTTGAAAGAAAGCAAGATCCTGCAACCTTCTATGAAAAAACAATAACTGTTTTTAAGCTGCATACAGTAGGTGAGACAGTAACATATTATAATAAGACTAGAAAGTACCTGTACATAGAAAATATAAGGGGAAAAGGGAACCAAAACTGTATACATGAGCCAAGAGGAAAATCAAAGAACTAGACAGAGGTACAAAAAAGAATACGTAGAAGTAGACAAGTCTAATCTTCAGGGGATATAGTTCAATCTTTACTCTACTTGTAATGAAAACGAATTAGTTCCCATCAACCGGATTTGGACCAGATACAACAGATCATTTCTCACATGGTTAATTAACCACCAGAAAACAACTGTCAAAAAGGTGAAATTTGAATTTTCATGTGTCAGTTATGAATCCAACGTAATTAGTTTCTGCAAACCAATTTGTGCCAACAGTTCTATCCTTGACAGATGAGGTGTTCAGTTATGCTTGGCTTTGATTAGGTGCCATGCTGTATGCCCAATAAGATCTTACCTCCTAAAGAAACACACACAGTTTTCATTAGCATATACTCCCTCTATCCCTTAATATAGGGCGTTTTTGACTGGGAGACATCAACTTTGACCATTCGTCTTATTCAAAATATTAGTAAAAATATAAAAGCAAATAAGTCATACATAAATTAAACACGGTGATAAAATAAATTATAATAAAAAAGTAATATTTTTACAAATATTTTGAATAAGACTGAATAGTCAAAGTAGATGGCTGAAAGTCAAAAACGTCCTATATTAAGGGACGGAGGGAGTAATAATTTTTAAATACTCTCTAACTTCTTTATGCCCTACTTAAATACTTAATGCAGTGATACCTACGTTCAAGAAAAATGAATTGGAATTGATTGCTTGGCTTTCATGTAAATTGCACGTGCACAGTTTTTTTTCCCAGGGACCACATGCACAGATTTTAGAATGATGCGTGTGGAGTTCCAGAGATTGCTACTACTTGCACAAATGCAAAGTCTATAATGACAAACTTTTCTGTTTTGTTTTGAGAATTTGTACGGAAAATCTAGCAAAATCCTAATTGGAGTTTCAGATTCTATGTATTGTCAGACATGATAGTGAAGGAGACCCAAAACAAAGAAGCAGAGAAAATGTTGAATAAATTAAATAACCGAGAATGGTTGAGTTGAGATTGAGACCAAATCCCATGAGATATTGCACTAGAAGTGAATTTTGAATGTCTATAAATCATTGAGCAAACGACTCTTACTAGAACAAAGTATGTAGAAAGGAATAGGATATAGAAGGGAACGTAATATCTATTAATAAAATCAAAATTGAAAACATCAATATGGATGGACAGATTAAAGTGATTCAAGGCTACTTCAACCATGATTCTCAAATGAGGACCTTCTCAAGCACACATGTAGTATATGTCATATACATATGGTCTGGGGAGGGTACAGGGCAGTATGCTGCTCGATTCTTGATGTTTGTCTAACTAAAATCTTACCAGTCAGATCTACTAGCAGATAAATGTTTTAGATTTCGCTCTACTTTCCATGTCATGATGAGGCTACTGTATTCAGATCTTGGCCAGAATCTTAGGAAAGAAACAGGTTGGTGTCATGGGCAATCAAGCAAATACATTTTACTATGGTACAGTAACAGGAATGGCGTTAATCAGAATATACATTCATCCATGTTCCATGATTAATCATTCATTAAGAATTAAGCATCACTAGTCAGCAATATTGCATTTGCATGTGGCATCACAGAGAAGAAACCCAAGAAAGCTATTTCAGACACCAAAAATTCAAGAATCCAAAACAATTCTTGGAAAGGAAAATAAAATTAACATAACATATCACTTTATCTTTTTTTTCTCGAATACGCATGAGAGATTTGTATCTTTGTATTATAGGGAAGATAACATATCACTTTTATCAGAATAAAGGTACAGTCTCAGAATCCAAAATTCTTCAAGAAATTCTAGGCTCCAGCTACTGATATTTTGCATATGCTCTCTGCAAATTTCAGACCAAATCTCCACAAAATAGAGGGAAACATTACACTATATAGACTACAGTATAGCCATATCAATAACAATGCATACATTAGTTCAAAAAATACATACATTTGTACAACATCTATGCACATCACAGAAAGACAAAATAACAAAACACCATCAACAAATCAAACATGCAAACAAGACTGATCCTATGCAAGTAGCATCAAATATTCCAGCAATCCTATGAGAGAACATACAAGCAGGTTAGCAAATCAGAAACAAACACAATTCTTCAAATGGGAGGAACTGAAAACAGAACATCGTTTCAACAGAATTAGACTAGCAATTGAACTGTCTTTTTTCAGAAATGTTCAGATTCCAGCTATTAACATTGAGCATAGGTTCACAGTGGAGACAAAACAGTGCAAAGCTGAACCAGAATCTCATGTCCTAATTCCATACTCCCAATATTGAACCAACTCTTTTTTTTTTTTTACGTGTACAGCAGGGGAAACCCCTGCTGCAGTAGGTAACCAACTCAATCTTATACAACACAAGGCTCAAAACATGAACAATTTTGCACATTTACTTCAGAATATAATCCACACGTTACAATTGCCACCGTATTACAAACCAACACCAACGTGTAACCACAACAAGATTGTGCCAATTCCACCTCTGTGGCCATCAGTCAGCAAGATGTGCATAAGTTACAGACCTTCGTCACCGTGCCTTATCAGATTCAGATTTGGCTGGTGGCGCAACAAGGGTCCGCCAAAGGTACCGCCCACTTGCCATGTCCACCATAGTCCAGAATCCTGATTTCACAGCTGATCCAACCTAGATTTGCGTAAAAAATTTATCCTGTCAGGTTCTGAATTGGTGCTTATTAAAGAAATGATACGAGCAGCTTTCCGATTGCACACAAGGGAAACCATGGCATGATTATTTAATATAATATTAAAAAAACGAAGTAGTACCAAGTGATGCATTCTGCAGCGTGCTCCATTGCATGTTAATTAATTTTTGGTTACATGAACGATGCAACTGTTGGATACTTGGTCCACTTGGCTCATGTTTCTATGAAGCTAATTTTTCAACAAATTCATACACTATATCCCAAAAGGTTACGCAGTCACAGTTAAATGAGTGTCTGTCAGAATTGAGGTGGGTGGGTGTTATGATCGAGATTCCAAGAGCTCCAATCTTCACACCAACAATTGCTACCTTTTGTTTTTCTCCTCAGTGTGTAGTTTCTCTAGTAAGTTTAAGATATTTGTGACAGTCCCAAACTAATATTGCTGTCAGAGAGAGGAGGGTGGACTTGCTGATCAAGATTCCTCCAGTGCTCCAAGTTCCGATGGAGCGTAATGCTACCTAGATTTATTGTTGAAGCAAGTTCTTTTTATTTTATTTTCTGAACATGCAAATTGTTCTAGTCTGGTGGAAGCTATTCATAATGTTCCTGATAGAACTTTTGGCTAATCTGAGTAATGTAACCGTGACATGAAGAAGTGTTATGCAAAAGCAAGAGCGGGACTAGGTTATCCGTGGGAGGTTTGTATGCATAACAATTGAAATGTTGCAATCAAGGCAGTTTGGGTGGTGATATATCATTGGGCAGTTGATATATCACCACCCAAGGATTGATATATCATTAGTCCTTCCATTTTATTTTCTGAACGTGCCAAATTGTTATAGTCGGTGGAAGATAATCTGAGTAATGTAACCGTGACATGAGGAATTGTTATGCAAAAGCAGGAGCAGGACTATGCTAACAATTGAAATGTTGCAATCAAGGCGATTTGGATTGTGATATATCAATAGGCAGTTAAGCGTGGTGACTTGCTATGCTCGTGGTTACTAGAAATTTCAATTGTAAATACAACTGCAAGCAGGACCTTTCTGTGCAAGCAAGAATCTAAGCTAACAAAGTGGGGGAAGGAGGAAGGGGGAAAGGCGGTACCTTGGAATGGAGGGGCACTGGAGCCCTGGGGGATCCCGAGTCGGCGTCGTCCTGGAATTGGTCAGGCTCGGCGTTGATGCCCCTGATGAGGAAGAAGCCGGCAATGGTTGCGGAGAGAAAGATGAGGATTACCCGCAGCGGGCACATCTCCTCGTCTGAAAATTTCCTGCTTGCGGATCTCCGAAGCAGGGAGGCGGATGAATCAATCAAACGGAGGCCGCCTCGCAGCTTGGAGGACAATGCGGCGAGGAAGAGGGACGAAGGGAGGGGACTCCAATCCAATTCGGCACCGAACCCAACAACTCCCACCCTTTCTTCCCCCTAATCCCGGCCACCTAACGCCCCGGACCCTTTATAGTATTTTAATAGTGGAATAGAAAGGAAAGAGCTTTTGGATTCCGAGGGTCGCAGCAACCGGAGGAGGAAGAAGATGAAGCTGCAATTTTTCTCTGCTCTGCGCGGTGAGAGAAGAAAGGAAAAAATGGTGTCTTTATTGTGGGCGCCCGGTCCCGACCAGATCAGAGCGAGGGCCATGTCAAAACGCTTTCCCGGGCCCTCCTGTCAGCTACCTGCACGATAGTTCCCGCTTAGCTTCGCCTCTTTGACCTGGTAGTTATCGTCCGACCGGGTCGATCGGACAAACGTGTTTTTTTTGTAAAATAATGTTCAGAATCGTATTTTTCGCTTCACAACACGGTGGCACTATGCAAAATTCTCTGCAGGTCCTGCACTTGCATTCTCGTATAAATGCATCATCCATTTTGCTATCTTTTACTTTTCCTAGCCTTGAAGCGTGCTCCGCTTGATTTGATCGTATCCACACTCGGCTTCTAGAAGATATGACCAGGAAACGGCTCACGCGAGCAAACGAAACGAACAAGGATGTGCAAGTTCACCCTTCCCAATCATTTATTGATACTCCTATATGTTAGTAGCTTTAATTTTGGAAAGTCAATATTATGCTGCGAGTTAGTGGTTCTCAACGACTAGGAAACATGGAGACCATTCATTGTCTGTCCACTACTACAAAACAAAGGTGAAGATGGAGCTGCAACCATTATTAGCTCCCTGCTAGCTACTTCCTCTTCCTCTCCTTAACAGCCATGATGTGCCGACAGACGGCCCAGTCAATGGGTTGCAGCGAACCGATCGAGCGTAAGCATGTGCTAGCCCAACCGAACTCAACTGCCTCTCATCAGCCTTTCTCTCTCAAACACACACACACACACACACACACACACACACACACTTCATCCCAGTCAAGATGGCCAAGGCCAACTGTACTGTAGGCACGAACCACTCAATCCTGTAAAAACGTCCATCGCTTTGTTATTTATTTCCAATTCTTTGGACTATATGCTGTTGTTGATGACGACTCCACTCCCTACATATATCAGTGAGGACATGTGATTGAATCCCTCTACTTGTAATCTAAATTTCATTGGAGAAGGACAGCGGGCGGCTGCACAACACAAGTGGGAGGTTAGGATCAGAATGGATTGTAGCGGGATCCTGCTCGTCCTGCACAGCACGCATGCCGGCCACGTGATGAATTCTATTTCATAATAATACTACCACAAGCATATAAATAAAGACGGTAAGATATTATCAGGATGAGTTCTAGTAACACCATTTTTACGTTATCAATCTTCATGAAATTGAAGCCATTGGTAGTCTCAAAGTTAAAAGAGGACATACCTGTAACTTCTGACATGCATCTCTAGACAGAGTTACTCCGTTCTATTT
Organism: Chloris gayana; assembly: GCA_031894775.1. Classification (NCBI taxonomy): domain Eukaryota; kingdom Viridiplantae; phylum Streptophyta; class Magnoliopsida; order Poales; family Poaceae; genus Chloris; species Chloris gayana. Next base: position 70,547 of record JAUNZO010003997.1, on the reverse strand, counting down.
TTGATTTCATTCCCGATTTTCTGCTCTCGTGTAGATAATTGAAACGCCACAGCAAGGATATTTGCGTATCCATCAGGTCAAAGAAAATTCTTTCGCAATAAGCAGGCGGAAAATTATTCGTCACACCGCAACGGTACTTCTTAAATGCATACGGATGACGACAAATTCCAAGTTCCACAACAAAGAAATCGACGGTGCTAGTGATGATGGTCATTGGCTACTGACAAACCAACCACTTGCAATCCGTGGCTCCACTAAGCTCTCCTATGTCAAGATAACTGGCAACACAGACAAGTTAGGCAGCCTGCGCGTGGAACCTGGTGACCGGCTTTGGCAGTTTGGCTACCTTTTTGTCCACTATATTATAAGCTGAGGCATGGTTATCAAGCAGGCAGCTTGACAATCCTGTGAGTCTATTCACCGCACCCATAGATGGATGACACTTAAAACAATACAACATGGTCTCCTGGATAAGAAGCACTAAACCAGTAAATGCGCTGCCACCACTCAACCAAATTCCACCACCACTACTCTACATAAGGTACCGCTTGCACATCCATAAACGACAACGAAAACATATCATACTAGTCAACACAGGCACATTTCTGGGTGCACACCAAGCATAAAGCGAACAAAACAGACCTGATAATCTCACAATGTCGCTCGCTAATTCAATGATCACGAATGAGGTTGTATCTCCGGAGGGATTTCTTTTAGGCCCCTTCCATCCCATTTTTCATTTCACTGAATCTAAAAGGTTAAGATGACGAAATGCGCCAAAACATGGAGAGGCCTCCTAACGAATGAAATGCAAGACGCATACAGGTGAGTCAGTGCTACTAAACAAAAATGAAGATCATATCATTTTCGCATCAAGGAACACAGTTCAGCCTACCTCCTAAACCCCTTTAACAGCAGGAGGCAAGGAAATCTTGGCTCGATATTTATAATTCTATAATGAAGTTCTATGTTGTCTCTTTTTCATTGACTGACCACACTGGCTGTACATCAGGATTAGCTGAAGAAAAGCCTCCACCAACATGTGCCCCTTTGGGAGAGCAAAACTGATCACTTTCCTTAGGTTCATACCCGTTTGGCATAGGATCTTCCCTGCAAAAATCATGACCCAACAAAGTTATGAGTTGAACCATTCCAATTATCGGTCTAGAATGGTAAATATTGGTAATGTGTTATTATTGTAACAACTCAGCATGAAATCTCATTCAGGAAATGACTTAAACCAAAAGAAAAATCAAAGGAAGCACATTTGTGCGACTAAGGACTGTTCATTCATGGATGGATAAACCGGAAGAGGAACTGGCAGCATTCAGCACACCTACAGATGAACAGAAACCTCTATAGAACAGTACCATGCAGATCCACCACCCTACGAGGTTCCGCTGCTGGTTTCATTAAACTGGGGAGCGAACACCTCTATGTGTGACTACTTATGTATTGCTTATAAGATTTTCAACGGCCATAAACCTTCTTGCAGAATACCAGTAAGGCTCAGCTAATTTAGTCACAGAATTGTCCTGTTAAACACTTAGTGAAATCACAGTAAAGCCAACCATAACAGATTGAAAGTGTAGGCACTTGTAGGGCCACGTGGGTGAATCCGTCAGTTTCAAGGCAACGGATTTGAAAGTGTAAACCATAAATTTATAAACAACCAATGTACAGATTCAGGATTGAGGCTAAACAGAAATAATCAAAAGGCCTATCTTGAGACAACTCATACAGGTCAACTACAACGCATGAATTTCCTTGTAATTTTGCAGTAAGCCGCTAAATTGACACAAGCAGGGTAATGATGAATCCAAATGAAAAATAAAAACTATCGTGTATCTTGAGCAACTCATATTTGAGAACTAAGCTCACATTCGTCAATTGAAACACACGAATTTCATGGGAATTTCGAAGGATGAAATATGGTTCATACATGGACCTCACTAAATTTTTGCATAAAAAAACAGGACCTAAAACATTAACCGCCAATAAAAGACCTAATGGCAATAACCTGTGAAAGAAATAATGTTTTGGCATTTCGTCAGGATTAAGTGCTAGCAAATGTTATAAGTTGGTGAATGCTATAAAGGGCGTACCCAGTGCCGTAGGCTCCCGCACGGCACGGGGTCTGGGCCTCTGGGGAAGGGTGTCAGCAAACAGCCTTACCCGCACACTGTGCAATGTGCAGAGGCTTGGGCTCAAACCCTGGACCGTCTGGTCACAGGCGGTATGCTTTACCGCTGCACCAGGGCCGCCCTTCAAGTTGGTGAATGCTATCTGATAAAGAAAATATGATGCATGCCAAAACTGCCAGAGGATTTGGAAGGTGCTAACTTATATAGTACCATATAATTATTTAGTGTACACTCAGCAGCTATATACACATCTACTCATTTTACATATTAACAGTCAGCAGGATGTTGCATATCTTTCTTACTGCAATCTGTTTCAATCCTCTAACAGAACCCTAGTCGTATTCGCAAGCTAAGTTCTGCTAAAGTTCCAGCAGCTTATGGGTCAAATTACCGTCAATTGTTTCACTCCATCACAAAACCTGATCTATTTGACAAAATGCTCCCAGCATGCTACCTAAGTATTCTAACCTGACCCGAAGGAACTGGCCTGCTACGAAGACGGTTTTCCCCGGTCATTGATAGAACCAAATTAAGAATTAGGCCAAGTCCTGAGTTTTGCATGAATTCTAGAATTGTATCCTAACTGAACTCAAACCTTCACATCACATAAACTATTGTGACTTCCGGTGCTAAGATTATTGTTGTAAAATAAAGGTCAAATGATGCACATATGTAAGAGACTAAGGGAGCATTTGGTTTCCTTGCTGCATCTTGGTTTGACTAGATGAGCAAGAGACTGGACGCTTGGTGGCTTTGCTGCTGACCTTGATGCCTGTGCTGTCAAGAAAATTGCTTGCCAGACAAAGGTAGTCAAATTGGCTCGCCGTCGCTGGCAAGGCAATCCTTGCAGAGCAAGGCGACGCCAGATGGGCCAGCAAAGAAACCAAAGGCACCCTAAGAGTACATTAGTTATAGTCTACAACAGATTTTTCTTTCACAAGACATGTTGCAGAATGTAGTAATTCTCAGTGTGATGCAGGAAACCTGCTGCAAACCATAACAAGTGTGGTAAAAGGTGAAGATTTTGGAGGCTCAGGTTATGCATGTGTCACACATCTTAGTTTGAAACTATAAGATTTCAAAGTGTAAGCCATAAACTTGAAACAAACAAGGTACAAGTGAATCTAAACTTTTTTAAAAAAAAATCTTACAAATTGTTCAACTCAATTTCAGGGTGCTATGGGGATTTGGCTGGAAGCAATACATTTCGCACAAGAATCACAAAGGTTCTACGCTAAAAATCAAACTAAGAATTTCTTTAAGAACATACAGGACAGAATAAAGAGTAAGCACATTAACAAATTAGCAACAGTAGACAACATAACCCCCATTACTAATATTTTTCCATTTTATTCTTTTGTGTTTCTTTCATCCTTTTTTTCCCAGTTCCATCTCTAGTTAACCTACCTAACTTGCTTGGACTAAAAGGCTGTGTTATTTTTGTTGCAGACAGTAACTCCCCATTAAGCCATCAAGGGTTCAGCCTACACGCAGATAGTTAATGATTCATTATGGAATTCAAGTCATCAGTCTTTCATTGAAACTGTAATTACTTATCACCGTCACAATTTATTGGCTCCTATATCATTTCAATCTCACTAGTGATAACAGGAAACCTAAATCCAAGCTGCCAATAAATTGCTTGGAACACAACAACCTAAAGTGAGCTCTAATATTGTGCCATCAAGCTCTACCATATTATGTCCTAAACAAAGTATCCCACAATTTTAAAATTGATATAACTCAAGCAACCTATAGCGGGTATGACACATGGAACACCATGAGATTACTAATGATCTTGTGCTGTTAATCTACTATAAACTAGCCCATGTGAACTTACCACCTAGCAATTTAAGTAGAAATGGCACTGGTGCTTCCACTAGTTCAAAAACAAAGGAATCATCCATATACTCCCGCATTAGTTTACATTGAATTCATAATATAAAATGAGACTCTGCATATGCACCGGCCACTGAGTATCGAAGAAATCGCCAAAATATATGTGACAGGTGCTGGTATGTATTGATACATTGAACTCTATGAAACAGCAAATCGAATAACATGAGTGACACATTTACATGAAAGAATCATTACCAGCATCAATATAAAGGATAAAAAACTATTCTCTTAGGAACAATAATAACTAATCCACAAGCTCAAGTTACCAGTATAAAATAATTGGCATAGAAACAATTACATTCAACATCTAGGGAGGAGGATGACAATTATTCTCTTATGAGTTTTATACAAGTTACCAGCTCAAGTTAACAGTATCAAATCATTGTTGCTAAACTGCTATTGAAAAACTTCAATGTAGCAGAAGAGTTTTTAAAAGAGTAAAAAACGATATCCGAAAGGATTTACTTGGACCGTGAAAGACCAGGCGGCCCAAAGGGATGTGCACACTTGAGTTAACAGTATCAAATTATTGTTGCTAAACTGCTAATGAAAAACTTCAATGTAGCAGAAGATTATTTTAAAAGAGTACAAACGACATCCGAAAGGACTTACTTGGACCATGAAAGACCAGGCGGCCCAAAGGGATGTGCACGGACTGATTTGTTTGGTGACCTGCTGAAGTTATTCCGGAGAGCATTTCCTGTTATATCATGTGGAAGGAAAAAACTAGGTATGTCAGGTGGCAATTGCTGGATGGGTGTTTTCTGCTGCCATGGATCACTGTCATTCAAACTAGTATGTAGGGCATTTCTTGTTCCACCATTCAAAAAATTGGTACCATGGCTAATTTGATTTGTGCTTGGTACAAGCCACTCATTCTGAGGAACTTGCAGACCTAAAGTTTCCTGAACTAATGGTGTGCCCCACATTTGCCATGTGCCTTGTTCATTGTTAGCCTGAGGCAAAATGGAACCATCAGGCCCTTTTGCGACTGAAGATTGTCGGGGCTTCATGGGATTCTCTTCAATTGCACGGGATCTCGAGAGAGGAGACTCAATTGGTGATGGCCTCGGATGTGATTCCTTGGTGACATCACTCGAGACGAACCCACAATCTATGTCCTGAGGGAAGTTATCAAGAGACTCTGAAACCGGCCCAAGCAATGCAATAGCGTCATCATAGTCCTCAAATTGTTCCGGTTCTTCAAGGGGTTCTGGCCCATAGAAAAGCGTATGTCCAGTTGAAAAACGATGTTCTGCTGTGTTGGAAGGTGCTGCCTTCACTGGTGAAAGAACAGGAAATTGCATGGACTGGCTTAAATTTGGCTTGCTGTCCAGAGGAGGATACTGAGATAGAAAATTATGAGCATTGCTTATTTGTGCTCCATTTGGCTCTGGCTTCCTATTAATCTCATGAGCTGAAGCAGTAACATCAGGACAGGGAGAAACTGATGATGAGCGACTGAACAGCTGATGCCATGACTTTTTAGGATGTTGTTGCACATTTGGACTAACCTGCACGGAGCACAATACAAATAAATGGAATGTCAGATAGCAATTGGGGTGAGAACAACTAAATTCATTTGTTCAAACAATAGCAGTTTGCACTAATATAGTGATGCCCTTGTTACTCACAGGTCGATTAAAATTAGTCCATGAATTTCTGGTCTCTCCGGGTGTAGCAGATTTTGGCGCAACTTGTGTGGCTGCAGGTTGACAATCTCGCTTGACTGCATTATTTGGGTCAGTTGCAGGAGCAGGACCGACAGGTCTACTAACCTTGTTACCTTGAGAGGCTGGAGCCTGAGCGCTTCTGCCAAAAAAGAACCACCACCAAACCCTCTTGAAGAAGATAAAAACCCACCAGCCATTCGTCCGAAATACTTTGCCTTGTTGTCCACTACCTTACTACTTTGATTGTTAGCTTCAAAATGATGAGGCTTATATCCATCACGCTTCTCCGGGTCACTCTTTCTGTCCAAGTCTCGCTTCCTATCACCTTCGCGCGCCAATCTTCTATCCATGTCCTCGCAATCTGAATTACTCTTGCTTGAACCCTTGTCCTCTTTCTTCCTCCTGTCCAGTCGGCGCTTATCTGCTTCCCTCCTAACATCCTTCTCCCCAACAGGGGTAGCACCTTTGGATCGTTCTTCAGCCTCTGCTTTCTCATCCCTTAGCTTCCTGCGTTCCTCCACAAGCTTTGCCATCTCCTCGCGTTGCTTCCTTTCCTCCTCCTCCAGCATTTCCCTCTCCAGTCTGGCCAATCGCTTCTCTTCTGCTTTCCTCTTTGCCTTCTCCACCCTACTCTCCTCAGCTTTTCCACCATTATCCCCTCTCTTGGTCAATCTTTGACCATCTGCCTCACTGTCCCCCGATGATGCAAATCTAAAAACTTTACCCATGAACAAGCTCATTGTAAATGAAAAAGACGAGAATAAACGGCGCGAGAACCCCAAGAACGAGTTATCGCCCGGGCAGCGCAGTTCAGACCAGTAGGGCGAGTCACAATCCTGACCACAAGGCCATCCCCTGGGGACCTTGCCGGCCGAATTGAGGTCAAGCACAGGGCGCTTGGAGACATGGCCGCAGTAGGAGCACATGAACTTGCCGCCGCCAGGATTCTGGTCCCGGTAGGGATTGTTGCAGTTGCGGCAGCGGCGGGTTGCGGTCTTGCGGAGCTTCTGGAGCTCGAGGGCGTGGGCGTGGCGCTCCTGGCGGATGCGGGCGGAGCGGCGGGTGCGCCAGCGGGTGAGGCGCGGGATGAGGATCTCATACCAGAAGAGGGTGAGGAGGAGGACGGAGACACAGGCGAGGCGCGGGGAGGTGACCTCGAAGCGGTAGGCCGCCGGGAGGAGGATCTGGGAGGCGCCCCACAGCAAGAGGAGCGGTACCACCAGCCACGGCAGCATGGTCGCCACACGACGCGACCACCGCTGCACGGCGCACAGGATACACATTATCCCTTTCCCGCCCGCCTCCTTCGCCGCTTGATCGCCAGCGCCGTCAACCCCTTCCGCGGACCCTAGAGATAGAAGAGGGCCGGTTGCTTGCTCCGCCGGTAATGTTGCGATTCGATTTGGGGAAGGAGAGAAGGTAACCCTCGAATGGAGGAGGGAATCAATTAATCCTCAAAAGCGGATGCGAGATGCGGCGGCGGCGGCGGCTAGGAGAGCTCGGCGACAAGGGATTCGAGCTCGAGGTGGGCGACGGTCATGGCGAAAACCCTAATTTGCGACCTCAAAAAATTGGCAATCCCTTCCCTTCCTTTCCTTTCTTCTTCTTTTTTTTCTCTCTTTCTTTGGTTGAATTGAATGGATTGGGTCCTGTCTACTTGTGACTGGTCGGTGAGGTAAGGGAAGGGAGAAGAAACTCGGCAGCAGACGTGAAAGAGTGAGTGAAAAACAGATAAAAGGCGCACTGGTGTGAAACAACGAGAATCAGCTCGTGGATTACTCTACTGATGCGCACACAAAATAGCGCAATATGGATGAACACAGTAGATAGGGGCAGTATTAGGAGCTCTATTATTTCTCTTTGGTTATGGCAGTGTACAACAGGAGACTTCACTTTCTCTTTTTTGGATGATTACAACCGGAGTTTTCTCTCTTGCTCTTTCCGTCACCATCGGTGACTTCTATTTATAGCAGGAGCCAAAGGGGTAGCACCAGCGGATGAGGACGCCCCCTCCTCAACTCTCAACCACCCCAATTAATTCGCTCACACGAGTAACTCATTGATGACGGTTTCATAACACTTCCCCTTGGGCGAATTACGACGCTATGTCTATGCCTCGTTAAAAACTCCTCCAAAAACCCGAGTGGGAAAAATGGTAGGAGAAAAGAGTACATGACATGCGTAAGGCTGTGTTGCACCTGTTGCCTCGTTAAAAACCTTGCGTGAGAAAACCCGGTGGGAAAAACTCACCAAGGGAAAAAGAGTACAACGGTTGGTTGTTGAGATCCGGTAGTCTTCGGGACTACGCAAGCGATCTGCAGGATCACTCCCATGATCTTTAGGATCACGGGTATGGGCTAATCCTTTTGGTGATCTTCGGGATTACCACATGATCTTCGGGATCATGATTTCATTCTCCCCACGATCCTTGCAACTCTCTAAGTCGTCTCATGCCAATTCCCCGAACGCATCTATAGAAGCTAGATCTTTGGCGGAGATTTGGTGAATAAATCTGCAAGATTTTCACATGACTTAGTGTGCGGGATATTAATTTCACCGCTCTTACGGAGCTCATGGGGGTAGAAGAACTTTGGAGCAATATGCTTCGTGTAATTGCTCTTCACATAGCCCATATGCATCTGTGCAACACAAGCGGCGTTATCCTCATAGATAACGGTGGGGGCAGCGACGGTGTCCAAGCCACATGACTTACGGATGTGGCCAACCATCCGTCTCGGCCGGGCACACTCTCGTGTGGCCTCATAGAGTGCAATGATCTACGAGTGGTTGGTTGACGTGGCAACCGAGTGCGCTTCACGAGACCGCCAAGCAATGGCTGCACCACCACGAGAGAAACACGAAACCGATGCGGGATGCGGCATTATGTGGATCGGACATATAGCCGGCATCCACATACCCCACCATGGTTGGATCTTGGTTCTTCGGGAACCACAACCCAAGGTCTGCGTACCTTGCGAGTGCAGGAGAATGGTCTTGACGCCAACCCAATGCCTTCGGTTGGGGCGAGCATCGTGCACGGCCAACAGATTGACCGCGAATGCAATATCGGGTCTCGTGCAATTCGCAAGGTACATCGGTGCTCCAATGGCGCTCAAGTAGGGAACTTCGGGTCCCGGTATTTCCTCATTCTCCCCTTTGGGTACGAACGGGTCCTTTTTCACGTCAAGTGAACGGACCACCATGGGGGTTCTCGAGAGGGTGGCACTTGCCCATATTAAACTTTTCAAGTACCCTCTTTGTGTAAGTAGGCTGGTGCACAAACACTCCCCCGAGGGAGGTGCTCGAGCTGCGAGCCCAAGCGAGAACTTGGTTTTACCCAAGTCCTTCATCTCAAACTCCGTCTTGAGGTAAGCCATAGCTTCCTCAATGTCCCCTGTGGTGCCAATGATATTCAAATCATCGACATAGACGGAGATGATGCAAAATCCACTACGGGATTTCTTTATGAACACACGGGGGCAATCATCATTGTTTGTGTAACCTCTCTTCGGGAGATAGTTACTCAAACGGTTGAACCACATCCTTCCGGATTGTTTCAACCCGTATAGTGCACTGCTGCGGCGTACACTATACATGTTGCGATTCGGATTCGGACCGGGGATCTTGAGTCCTTCGAGGGACTCGCATATAAATCTCCGAATCCGGTGACCCATACAAGTATGCGGTCACGACATCCATCAAGCTGCATTTTGAGATTCAGATTAGCTGCCATAGATATCAAATATCGGAACGTGATCCCACTCATGACGGGAGAGTATGTTTCATCATAATCGATGCCGGGTCTCTGCGTGAACCCTTGTGCCACCGGCCTCGCTTTATATCTTACCACCTCATTATTTTCGTTCCTCTTCGGAGGAGCTACCCATTTGCATCCCACGGGGATGACCTTTGGGGAGTGTTGGGACTGCAGGCCCAAACACTCTTCTTTTATAAAGCGAGCGTAACTGCTGCCTCGATTGCTGCTTTCCATTTATCCCAATGCGAGCGCCTTCGGCACTACGCCATGGACTTTGGTTACGGATCCGGATCCATTGAGCAAGCAATCTTTGAGGCAAAGTTCACATTCACAATGGTGGTCTTTCTGTTGAATAACTCTCCCGTGTGCACATAATTAGTGGAGATCTCATCCATATCCTCTAGCTCGTCGTGATTTCCCGAACGACGGAGCTAGGGTGTTCCGATTTCCCGGTGCGCTTAAGCGCGCGCGATGCTACTAGGATTTCCATCTTCGGGATGGGGTCCTTCGGGGACCATCCCAACTTCGAGGTTGGGTCGCCTCTTCGGGGGCTCCGTCTTCGGGACGGTGTCCTTCGAGGGACATTCTCAACTTCGGGTTGAGCTTCTTCAAGCGAATCCTGGAGTGGGACAAGTGGCTCGCGGTCGTGCCTCCGCGGACGTCTCCGTGGGGCTTTGTCCCGAGCACCGGAGGTCTCCCCCTCTTCCTAGGATGGGGGGTGACACCGAAGTCGGTAGCCTTCGGGGCTATCTGCACTCTCTCCGGCGCATTCTACTGCGGGTATATGCGACCTTGTCACTCCCTTATGATCGGTGAAGGCATACGGCAGCTTATTTGCAAGATTTTGCAAATTTATAATCCGCTGAACTTCCGGTTCAGCCTCGCTAGTGCGTGGGTCTAAGGACTGCATCCCGGTTGCATTCCATTCAATTTCCCGGCATTCTTCGGGATGCCGGTCTCCCTAATCTTTGGGAAATTGTCCTCATCAAATATGCAATCAGCGTACCGAGCCGTATGAAGATCCCCGAGTCATAGGCTCTAGGAATTTGATTATGGACGAAGTCTCATAACCAACATATATCCCCAACTTCCGGTGGGGTCCCATTGAAGTACTGCTGAGGAGGTGGTATCGGCACATATACTTGCACGACCGAATTTTCGCGAGATGGGAAATACTTGGCACTTTCCCACGCACTAGCTGCAAGGGGGATGTCTCATTATATGCGGTTGGCTCTGAGTTGGATCGGTGCTTGCTGCATGCAGCTCTTGCATGGCCCCAACAAGCTGGTTGGGAGCCGACAATTCTGCAACGAGTGGACGAGCAATCCACTTTATCCTTTTAATCAAGGATTCAGCTAGGCCATTTTGAGTGTGGACATGTGAGTGCTTGAATGCTCTACCTTAATGCCCATAGCCATGCAATAATCATCAAAGGCTTTCGACCTGAACTCACCGGCATTATCCATACGAATGGGTTGTATGTGGTTATCGGGGAAACTTGCCTTTAATCGATGATTTGAGCAATGAGCTTAGAGAAGGCATGATTTCTTGTGGACGAGAAGATCCACATGACTCCATACGGTAGAAGCATCAATCGGTACCATGAAATACACGAACGGCCCAGAGAGAGGCTGAATAGGTCCACATATGTCCCCCTGTATCCTTTGCGGGAAAACGGGTGACTCATCCCTAATCTTCGGGAGGGATGGCCTAGTGATCAACTTCCCCTTTGCACAAGCCGTGCAAATGAATTCTTCGGGATTCGGGAAGTTCTTTGGCTCAATTTCATGGCCAGCGAGAATTGTTGATGATTCTTCTCATCATCCCCAACCCGGGGTGACCCAGCCTTTCATGCCATGACTTGAAGGCATCGGGGTCACGAAAGATTGTCTTCATCGCAACATATTCCACGGCGGGTTTAATGTACGTACGGTACAAACCCGATGGCGATGAAGGGAGTTTTTCAACCACATGCTTTTGATATCCATCAAATTTTGTGATGAGTAGGTATTCAACACCATGCTCGGTCTCGGTTTCCGAGTGGAAACCGTTTGCCGGATATCTTTAAAGCTCACGAGGGTACGCTTGGATTACGGATAGAGGATAGCATTCTTCACGAGTATCCGCGTACCCATAGGGAAAACTAGTGTGGCACTTTCGGTGCCAACAATATGAGCATTGCTTCAGGCAATGGTCATAATATTTCCGGACTTCTTGGTTAAAGTGTGGAAATATCTAGTTTCCCTTAATATGGTATTGGTGGTTGCGTTTGTCTACGAGACAACACTCCTCATCCGCCATGGGACCCAGTCGAACACTGTATCAAATATCCTGGACATGATAAATAGAGATGCGGGAAATATAAACACATAAAATGATAATAACTACGGGAAGACTATTTGTAAAGACTTCGGGCTTTACAATAGCTGCTCTTCGAGAGCATACTCATGACCCAGTGCTTGCTTCGGGAGCACTATTTACATCTACGGTTCTTCGGGGAACCGTTGTGCTCTTCGGGAGCACGACCCATAACCGTGGTTCTTCGGGAACCACGAGCTCTTTAGGAGCTTTATTACGGTACTTACGGACTGTAACCGACGACATGCGGAACATTGCACTTGACATGGAGGGGATTACTCGAGGTCCCCGAATATGTCAAAGTCATCATCAAGAAGGTCGTCCCCGCTGTCGTCCTTTCGGACGTCTCCACTATTCGCAATGACCATGTCATTGGCATGAGCTTCGAGGCTCGGTGGTGAAGTGGGACTTAGGCCCATCCTCGTTCTTACTTACGGAAGAACGATGACGAGCGTCAATCGGGTGTGCGGGGACGCGACGGTTGCGAGACCAATGGCCCGAACGTCCGCATCTATAGCATGCATTCTTGCTCCCCCGGATGATTCACTGTGACCTTCTTGTCACCTTTACCTCGGGGCTTACCCTTTCCTCTGCCCTTGAACATACCACCCTTCCTACCCTTCCATTTCTTTCGGCCATATTTCTAGCCATCGGAACTCCCGACAACATTGGCGTGTGCTTCGAGACACACCCATCGACCCGGTGGGTCGGGCGAGTGGTTACGCATGAGAACCTCATTCTGCTGTTGCGCAACTAACGGAGTGCGAGCGAGTCGTGAATATCTCGTATATTTCGACACTCGTATTGCTTGTTGCGAGAACAATGTTGCCGGGTGGAAGGTGTTCGGGGTTTTCTCGATCATCTCGGCGTACGTGATCTGCGGCCACGTAGACGCAACATCGAGACGATTCGATGAATGACGAGTTATACGCTGCCACGGACTTATAGTCTTGGAAGCGTAGGGTAATCCGAGTCATTACGAGCTCGTGGGAGTGCAATGGCCTGTTGTTGGTCAAAGTGATCCTTCGGGGATTCCCATAGAACTCGCGGATCCTCCTCGGTCATATATTCCATTTTCAAGTGCGGGTGTATGTGATGACGCGAGAAAATGCAAAGCCTTTGCACTATCGGCGTCATCAACCACGGCCTTGTCCTTGCCGGCTTCGGGCTTAGCAATGGTATGACCGAGGCGCATGGATCTTAGGTTAATGACAATATCTTGAGCCCGGGTGAGGTAGTTGCTGCCATCCAAGGCAAGGCTGGGTGAATTCCCTTTTTGCAATATCCGACATGCTGCAATATCATGCAATTTACTTCGGGTAAATTATGCATGTCAATATTGCAAATATGCGAGTCATGAATGTTCCCAGAAAAATTTCCTACATGTCGGTGAGCATAAATAATAATGCATAAAATTAACATGGTTAGATGTAGAAAGACTGCAATTAAACTCTTCGGGGTTTATGCAATTTTCCCATGTCCGGGAAATACGATTCTGCGAATTAACCAAACTTCGAGGGTTAAATCGCAAAATAATAGGGACCGTAATTTTGGCCCGGCCCAATTCCTACTTTTATTTCGTGCGCATGGGCCAAGGCAAGTCCGGCTCGAGGTCGGGTTGGTCTGTCTGGGCCATACATCCGGCCCATACGTGCGACGGCGGCTAGGGTTAAACCCTTAACCCTAGGCTGCTTGGGTCCTGCACGGTGTCGGCCGCAATCGGGCGGCGCCCCCGATTTTCTTTCTGCCTCTCCCGTGGGAGGCGGCGCGCGGCGTCGCGCGAGGCTTAGCGGGAAACGGCGGGCGGGCGTGGGCTTGAGGCGGAAGCCCTCGGCGGTGAGCATGCGGGGCCTTCGGCCGGGCGGAGCGGCGCCCGGGCTCGCGGCCGGGGTAGCGCGGTTCGGTCCCTTGGTGCCCCGTCCGAGCCGGCTCCGGATCCGGCGGGATAGGCGGCCGGCGGGGCGGAGGCCCATGGCGGTGCCCTTTGACGCGCGCGGTCCGGCGGCCATGTGGCCCACGGGCCCGCGGCGGCGGTTCCCGACTCGTGGCGGCGCGGCGGGAAGTCAAGGGCCGGCGTCCCTCGTTCTTGGCGAGGCTCTCGGCCGGACCCGGAGGATCCGCGGCCATGTCGTGCGGGCGGCTAGGTGCGGTGTCCCGCGGGCCCGCGGCCCGTGACTATGGTTGCGCGGGTGTGGGCCGGATCTAGCGAGCCGGAGCGGGTGCGGAGCTCTCGGTGGAGCGTCGCATGCTCGCGGCCGGGCGGCGCGCGAGGGTCCGGCGGAGCGAGCCCGTGGCCGGGTGGCGCGGCTCTCGCGGCACGGGGCCACGGTGCGGTCTGCTGGTCGAAGGCCCACGACGGCGGGTCCGGTGCCCGTGCTTGGCGGTCGGGTGGCAAGGTGGCGCGCGGGAGGCCCGCGGTGGCGGCACGGGGCACTCCGGGCCCCGGCCGGGGGAGGCGGCGGCGCTTCGGGCTACACGCACTCCGATGTTCACCGTGGCATGGTGACGGTGGCGGCACTTCGGGCCGCGTCCCACTTGGTGGGGGTCCCCTACCGGTTACGCCCGGGTGGTAGCCGGAGACTCGCCACGTTGCTCGCGTGGGGGTGCGACCACCACTCCACGACGGCAATGGGCGGCGGAATCGGGGTACAACGACGGCACACGCGTGGAGCTTCTTCATCCCCACGGCGGCGCGGAACTCCCGTGACGGCCCACGGGCTCCCACTGCGACTACACGCGTGGTGCGAGGCGGTCCGTCGACGGCGACGACACGTCAAGTGCGTCAACCCGCAACACTTGGGGGTTGCGGGCGCTGCGAGCTCATTGGCATCGCGAGGAACCTACTTCGGAGGTCCTGGTCATGGCACTTCGGGGCCATGACTGCTCGGTGCATGGTCTTCGGGACCGGCACTCGAGTAAGCACCAAGTGCTAGCTGCTGGTAGCACATGGATAAATGTATGAAAAATAGGGAAAGAAACAATCGATTCGTGCTATCTTCGGTAGCACCATCCGCGATATTAGTCATAAGACATCATGCTTATTTCTTGCTTGCTTGCCATTGTTTAACAGACAAGCGTTATCCATACTCTTTTATTTTATATGCTTACCGGTTGATAGGCTGAGCATCGGTAGGTAGTAATAACCAAGGCCGATCCTTACCGGTAGCTCGGTAGAGGCTCGTGCTGATAACGTGTTGTGAAACAACGGAATCAGCTCGTGGATTACTCTACTGATGCACACACAAAATAGCGCAATATGGATGAACACGGTAGATAGGGGCGATATTAGGAGCTCTATTATTTCTCTTTGGTTATGGCGAGTGTACAACGGGAGACTTCACTTTCTCTTTTTTGGATGATTACAACCGGAGTTTTCTCTCTTGCTCTTTCCGTCACCATCGGTGACTTCTATTTATAGCGAGGAGCCAAAGGGGCAGCACCAACGGATGAGGACGCCCCTCCTCAACTCTCAACCACCCCAATTAATTCGTCCACACGGTAACTCATTGATGACGGTTTCATAACACGCACCACCCTTTTTCATTTTTTTCTTTCCTAAACACGTCTCAATATAATCCTCTAACTTTTGTTTACCCTTTTTTTTTAATTAACATTTACACACCTAAACTTATACACACACTAACACTCATCCCTATAAATACACACGCCTACACACTACCCGATAGAAAATGATCTCATTGTCGATGGAGTGTCACATTCTACTAAAAGAATTATTAGTTGTAAAAATGCAACATATACATCAAATCTATAATTTGAACAACAAAGAATCTAACCATATGAACAACCTTTAGTTTAATAGGTTATACTTATTGTCTTGTAGGCTAAGAGATAACCCTACACGTTGCAGCGGGACTAAAATATATTATTAACTTTAAAATTATAATCTTGGACTAATTATATTAATCTCTAACATTTATTCTTTATCTAATGGTTAAAATTAATTATGATGACGCGGCGCAACGTGGATTGAAAGAAATAGCCATTAAGACGTGCTAGTGGTTTGCATCTTTTATATATAAGTAGATTTGGTGTATTCTTTTTTTGAAAAAAGACATACTCAATGTATTCACATTGGGCGAAAGACAAATGTATGTTATAAAAATATAAAATTTTATTTTTATTTAGTATAAAAACATAAAGAGGACATGTTAAACTTAGGATCAAAGATAATACAAATAGCACACGAGCGTTGATGAAACATGACACAATTGTCACAATATATACTACATCGAGGGGGGGGGTCTTCTTAGAGGATACTAGTAAAATGCCCCGCGTGATGCTTGTGGAATATATGAATACTTGTTTAATTAACAATTATCTAATTCAAAAAAATACCTATAGACATTGAAACTAAAGGAAAATCGAGAGACTATACAGTGCATGTTATGACACAACTCAAAATATACAGATCATGTTCACATACAAAATAAGGTATAAATATTATGCAATTAGGATGATATCTCACGGTACAATGTGGCCAAGTTAAATCATGTTACATAATTGATATTGAAAAAATATATGCTTTAATGGGTGAAAACATTAAAGAATCATTTTGTGAGATAAACCACTGTAATAACTACTTGAGGTGGTGGTATTTGTAACCCGTGCTCCATGATAAGTCTTTTATGCATGGTGAGGATTAGACCATTTGTAAAATCTGATAGTCGGTAGTTTTATGATGACGTGGCTTAACGTGAGAAGAGAGAAATAGAAATAAATAATACTTAGTGGGTTGCGCTTATAATATATAAGTAGATATGATAGAGTATTATTGCACAACTTTCTTTAGCACAATCATCTTCATTTATTGGGATACCGAGTTTTGGGTGATACATAAGCCATTTGGTTGCTCTAGAAACCATACATATATCTACTTAAAGTAGAATCAATAACAGTTTTAGCTACAACTATGAGTATGTACATCGAAAAGGTTTCTTTTTTTTAATCTAAGTTTTTTTATACAACGTACCTTCATTAATATGTAAAGGAAGACGTACACAGCCGAGTACAGGCACAAGGCCGAGCCCAAATAAGCAGTACATAAGCAGGTAGAAGGCCCGATTCAAGGCCATCCTGCTACTTCATGGGCCTTCAGTGGAGCGAGGACCAGCAACAACTTGACTTGTTTTTCTTTTTCCCTCTCAAAAAAAAAAAAAACTTGACTTGTTTTTTTTTAAGGAAACAACTTGATTTCTTGACCTGTCCATTTGTGCGGTGGCCCGATTTTTTTCACTCTCACATTTATGCTCTCAATTTTATCCATCTCACACAACAGACTGGAAAGTTCTGCAGCTCGAAAGATCTCACTACATTCAGCTTGCAACGACATTTCACTCGATCAAAGATGCATATAGATAGGCGGGTGCACCAGAACTCTAATATCTTAAGAGGAAGAAATCGTGCATTGAAACGTAGCTATATCATTCTTCTACACAATCAACCAATAATCTAATAAATGACCATCTAAACACTGTTTATAATATTTTTATAGGGCACCAGATTGCTTGATTTTTGCAACTGAAACTCATGCAAGAGTAGAAGATTGTGATCATCATCTCCGCTTGTCTGAAACACTGGAAATTACTAGGAGAAAACACTGAAAGAGATCGACATTGCTCATGAGACGAACAAAGAAATCCTCAAAAATGGACATAGATTTCGCAACCCTGCATTCAATCATTGTAGATACTTGCGCCAAAAGTAGTATCTTTGTCAATATTGCAGTTCCTCCAGTCACGTGTATTTGGATATAAGGTGTTTAAATTTATGATTTTTTTTCAATGACATTTGAATACGTACACTGAATATTGCTGCATCTCATGCCAAGGTGTCTTGATCTGCCTTGTTCGTTGAAGGACTGAGGAGCAGAGTCAACCCAAAGCTGGCGGGGGAATGACGGCTCACCTCCGCGCTCGCGCCGAGGCGGCGGTGGCATCGATCGTGGCGGTCCGACCCCACGAGATGCGACCGCTGATGAGCGCCGCCGCGACCTTCTTCTTCGTAAGTCTTCCTGCGTCTTGCGCTATCCCAAGGCAACCAGAGAAGTGAAACAGAGAAGGTTTTGTGGGTGCGCAGATCCTGAGCGCCTACTTCGTGGTGCTGCCGCTGCGGGATGAGGGCGCCATCTCCCTGGGCCTCGACACCCTCCCGGGCCTCTTCGCCGGCTCCCTCGTCCTCACCGTACTCGCCGCCCCTGTCGCCTCCCTCGCCTTCTCTCTCCCCTCCATCCCCAAGCCCAGGGTCCGAATCACATTCCCTTTTTCTCAGCTGATGTGTTTCCATTTCTTTTTTACTTAATGATAGTTTTCGATTTGGGAGGCAACTAAATTGCTAAAATTTTATTTACCTTTATTTGATAAACAGCTTTGCACCCACTGTATTTGAATATTGAAAAACAGTGTTAAGTCTAACAAAATATACAGATTACTACGCTCTAGAAATAACGCAAGCCTGCTACTTAGAGTCCAATGCCCACAAAGTGCGGCCATCTCATGACCAATTTATGGAATGTGTTCTAAAGATCTGAGATTAATTTTTTTTAGTTTATTATAGTTTGATCTGCTACCAGCTTTTTAATTAATTAATGTATCCTGCTGTTAAGAATTCTGTTGAGCATGAGTTCTGAAATAAGGATTTTTTTATCCAAGAAGAATTATATTAATATGTATCAGAGTGCATCATGTTACAAGCTCTTTGAAATACAAAGAGATTACAACCAAATCCACCCAGCATATAGCTCCAAATCTCAACTCTAAACCTATATGACAATTCATATGGATGACCACTGAGGTAGAGTATTCTGCTTGTATCTATGACACTGCCAATTTTATGAGTGGAATAATAGTTATGTTGACTGAATGATTTGGCCTGTTGCTTGAAGGTCATTATTTTTCACGAAAATGGTGTTGTTCTGTTTGTTTCCTTAATTTAACTGAGTTCTTTATCTTAACAAGTTTGATAATTTCCTGAATATTTGTGAACCAGAAATTCCCTGGCAATTTTTTCTCCTTCGTCGCCACTAATATCTTCATGTATGTTTGGTATTTTCAGGCTCTAGTTTTTATACATAGGTTCTTCAGCTTATCCCTTCTTGTATTTCTTGTACTTTGGTTTGCCTCTACCCCGAGGCAGTCCCAGCCAATTGCGCTGGTAATGCTTTCTGACTAAATCCATCATATTGTCATGTTTGCATTTGTCCCTCTCATTCTTCTTTGTTGGAATCTTGAATAACAGTTCTTTATTTTCTTTATTTCCTGTCTAATTGTGAAGTCAAGTGAAGAAGATGATTCAAACCATCCTGCTGGATGGAGAAATCACAGCTGGTTCTACATAGTTGTGAGAATAAGCCTGTTCCTTTGGGTATGCTATTTTCATTATAAATTGTTGCTCACATTTACGATGCTAAAGCTGACAATTAATTTGAATAAGCTCTTCATCTAAAGGTTTCTTTGCTTAATCTCATTGCAATATCGTCAACATGGGCGAGGGTAATTGATGTCATGGACAGTGAGGTACCATTTACAATGTAAAAAGAATTATTGGTAAATATGAATTCTTGCCTTTTTTAATCCTTGCTCCTCTTTTAATTCAGTCAGGTTCAAGATTATTTGGTTTTATTGGGGCTGGTGCAACTCTAGGGCAACTTTTCGGTTCATTGTTTGCTGCTAGTATGGCATGGCTCGGCCCATGTATGTATGCTCTGTATATAAAATAATGACTAGATGCCTAATATTCCAAAGAATCAATTTCACATCTCCTGATGTTACTCAGTTTTGCTCCTATTCTCGTCCCTCTTGATGGAACTTGCTGCATTGTCGTCAAAAGGAATTTGTATTGATGTTAATCATGGTTTGACTGAATTATCTCGAACAGGGTATGAAGTTCTTCTCGATAGTACTTAGAAGTTCTTTATTCATCTTCATCATTTTAATTCGACATGACAGCATCTACTTTTGTAAAAGGATTCTTGAGTTAATTTCTATTGTTGAACATTGATGCTCAACTGCAATTTATGTATCCCTCTTGTTATGTCAACTACAGACTTGCAGCAATTTCATTAAACTTGGTTCTTTAAAAATAAAATAAAAGGTGGCTTTTGCACTAAATTATTAGGTATTAATAATGATTTAAGTTCACCTGTTGATTCTTCTTGTAATGGTTAGAATTTAAGACTCTTCTGAATCTATTTCTCTGCAGTGTAGGCCAAGTTCAAAATACCGAGACTGATGATGAAATGTCTTCTCTAGTCACGTCACCTACATCACCTTTCCAATCTCAAAAATCCAAACCTCAGTTTTTCGTAATGTTTGAAGGTTTCTGGCTGATCCTACGCTCCTCCTACCTGATATACATAGCTCTATTTATTTGGCTAAGTGCAGTTGTATCATCCGTATTTTACTTTCAGGTATGGTTATTCTACATTCTTTTTACATGTGCCACGAGCGTGTTGCTTAATTACATGTAGTAATACAAAGAAGGAGCCCTCGTTTACTCCTACCCTTCTCCCTAATTTCAGAAAGTTACGATCATTGCCACTACAATATCAAGCCCAACAGCCAGGAGGAGGACATTCGCACTGATAAACAGCTTCATAGCAGTTTTCATCCTTGTGGGACAGCTCACCTTAACAGTACACATCCTATCCTTACTCCATTGTCGTTGTCCTGATACGCTCTAAATGAGTATGCATTAACAAAAAGTGAAATGGTTGGGCCTTAGTCATTTTCTGGTGGTAATTTTTTTTACTAATTCTTTTTTTTTTCAAAAAACTTTCAGGGTCATATCCTTACAGTAGCTGGTGTCACTGTTGCCATCAGTGCATCTCCTTTTGTCGCAGCCTTAAATTTGGTTGCCCTTGCTGCATGGCCAACTTGGGTAGCTGTGGCTGTCACTGAAACAATTAGAAAGGTACTAATGAACAGAGAATGATATCATCTAGTGTTGAATATGCATATTTGGATGCACTGATTTTCATAATAGAATAACTGCACTATTATAGTGGGAGGAACCTGTTGGGTACCTAGCATTTTCGTACTAATTTCATGTTATCATTTCTATATTTAGGTACACTCAAGATGTATATTGTAGAAAATTATTTAGTTTGTTTTACAAACCTCTGTTCTTTGCAGGTAACTACTTATGTTTTGATGAGGCCTGGAAGGGAATTGTTATTTACAGTTGTATCACAAGATGAAAAGTACAAAGCCAAGGTAACCTGATTTGAGCTCGGTGACTCAAAAGAAAGATGACATCCCTTGATAATTTCAACAGAAAATAACTATTCCGTAACATGTTAAAAATGTTAAATGATAATCATAGTTTGGTGGTGTGAATAATTGATCATTCAAAATATGATCCATTTTTAATTAATTGCAGTACATCAGAGCTACAGTTTTTTTTCCTAAAAATGATAGCAGTGAACTCAAAAGCCTACATGGCCTTGGTTTCTGCAGTTGTATGCCCACCAGTTGAGCATTAGATTCTTGAAATGTGTGTCACCTTAAATTAAAAAAAAATGAAGAAATGGTCTTGATTTATTGCATCTTAATTTGACCTTCTAATTTTTCATGTAGATCTGTATAGATGTTATTGTTCAAAGGCTTGGGGATGCCACGGCTGCTGGAATTTACTCTTTGCTGTTCCACAGACTTGAGAAGAAAGTATCTATGGTTACCCTCTATGCGTTGCCGGTATGAATCATACCTGTATTACTGTTTTCCACTGTTTAGTTTTTTTAATGTAATTTTCCACTGTTTAGTTGGTTAAGTTATATTCGACATGAATTTTCCGCTGTGGACGTAGACCCTAACAACCCGGATTTGAGTTATATTCGACATGAATTTGTGTGTCTATTTTCAGCGTAATACAAAGCCACCTAATTTCTCTTAGGTTGGTCCATTTTTCTCTGCTGTTTAGTTTATGATCTCGTTTTAGTGCCCTTATGATATAATTGCTGATACTCATACTTATATCACTCACTCATGCAAAGAAGTTTTTTATTTTAATTTTGTAAGGATCAGATCTTGCATGGATTCTAGGCCTCGTAGGTGCTCAAAAGCATGGCACGTTTATAATTCCTTGAGGAACCCATTTGGCGGCCATGAATACCGAGAGCTTCTAGGAGTCTTTTTACTCATTGAATACAGTTACAATATGAATCCGTCACTCATAAAAAAAAATATGAATCTGTATTGGAGAGGAAGAGTAAAAATTATCATTCTTGAACAAAAGCTACATAATTATTTCATTTTTCTCCAAAAAAATAATATACTTCTGCCACTATGATGAGCCTTTATGTTATTAGATAACTAGTATAAAAGTTATTGCTAGATACATATATTGGTGTCCTGTATTGTATTTTCTTACCACTAAATTCTCATATTCCTGGATAATTAAAGAATAATTGTATTCCTTTTTTACCAGCTCTGCTTCTTGTGGCTTTTCACTGCATTTCGTTTGGGGCGGCTCCAGAATAACCTTGACAGGCTTCAGGCAGTTTCTGTCTCATCCTAATTACTAAAGGATTAAAAATCAGTACCACAATAGCCAACAGTTGGTTGTTCTTGACCCTTTTCTTCTCTAGGTTCTGATACAATTATTGATGGATAACCAGGACAGAATATTTTCCTGAACAGGGAAGGAATATTCTCCAATACACATGTCGCTCTTTATTGATTTTCCGTGCTTGTTTCAAAGGATGTCAGATTCGTGGAAATACCATCTTCAGGAGTTATGTTTTTAGTATGAATCAGAGTCACTAAAGATAGTCCAATATAGAGAGGAGATAGTACAAGATAGAGATAGAGGAGTATTAGGACTAGATGTATAGTGGAACAGATAGCCATGTATCATCGTTAGTTACTGCCCGGCAGAAATTGTGCCATAGAAACTGATGGCCACATTATGTTATGCATGTTAATGAAAGTCTTGATGGTGACATTTTGCACATTGTTCTATTCTAGCATTTTTGGCAGGTCACTATTTCTCCTGCCTTCGATACATGGGCAGACACTCATATTTTGACTGTCGCCATTGTTGGCATTAAATAAAGTTCTAAATGACACTAATAAGTTATTTGTATTAAGGCACACTTGTTGGTTATTATGCTGCTCATCTAGTCATCTTTGTATAGTCTGTTTCTGGATCATGGACATGTAAACACGGCTTGTATTAGTTTTGCCCTGGGTGGGATGATATTCAGTGACGCTCGGTTTTATTAGGATGAACCTAATAACACCTCGAAATCAAAGAGGAGTGATTCTGATAACCACCGCAAAGCTCATCACATCAGTAGTTGAGCATCAGAGAAAGCATGACCACCCCCCCCCCCATCTCGTCCTGTTTTCACACCTTTTTATGCCTTTTACATCATCAATTATACGCCAAGCACAACTCATGCTTTGATTGGACATAGATATCACGCCAATAAAACAAAGGGAATAGTTAAGAGAGAAGTCGCCCTGCCATAGCTACTTCTACATACTGGCATTGATAATTGCCGTTTCAATGCGATGTTGGTGAAAATCAAAAGGAGAGGGCTTCCTCAGTCACCTGCTAGTTGGGTGTGCCTTTCCTTCACGGATCATGTTTGTTTGCCCGAGTAAGTAGTTTCCAATTTTGGATTTTAATTATTATCATGTTTGTGTGCCAGAGTAAGTAGCCTGTATAAAATGTTTTGAGCATTTTGAATTTTGTTATCATCATTACTAAAAGCTTAGTGCAGTTTTGTTGCTTTTCAACCCTCTGAATGTAGAGAAAAGTTCACTGAACAAAATGTTCAGTAACAGTTGACTAGGATATGACATTAAAACTTTTGCAATAATTATACACACACGAACTTGCAAGGATGTAAAGATTGTAGAAGCATAAGACAAGATCCATCTATAGCCTTATATACAACAAAAATAATTGGACACTATTTTTGCCTTCCAGTTTTCTTCAAGCATCACTCCGCAACCCCACCTCGAAGAATGAGTCGACTGCCCTCTTCTGGCTGGCATCACAAGCTTGGACGAGAGCACAAACATCATTCTTCTCAAGGAACTTCTCACCATTCACCAAGATCAGGGGAATGTACTGCAGGACCAGTCTCTTGCACTGCCCACAAGGAAAGGTGATTAGCTTACATTTTGTTGCAAGTTAGTATCGGGCATCAAGTGAATAAGCAGAAAACTGTTCACAGCATTAACATAAGTGTTGAGATTGTGTTTCAGGTGGTCCATTCTCACATGGTAACTGTGACAAGTTCAGTTTCAGAGTTTTAGGAAACAAGCATACCTGCTGGACATGGCCTTCAATCTTATTGCACTCCTTGATAAGAATTTGAATTATCTCAAACTGCAGAATTCACATTTAAAATTTCAGGAGCGGAAAGGCAACTCAAGAAACGAACAATGCAAACAGAGCAAAGAAATTACCTCCGCATCAGGATCTTTCAGTTTGGACATAACTTCCTCAAGCAGGTGACGGCAAAATACACATGTGCTGTCACTTCTCACACCAGAGAAAAGGGCTATGTCTCTGCACAGGCCATACTGTTTGCAGAACTCTTCTGGCTTGATCTCAGTAATCTTGGTGAATAGAAGAGTTGCATATGAGTCCATCAACTCAACACACTGCAGAGAGAATCCCAACGAATTCGTTATACTAAAGCTAATTAAGGAGAATCACTCCAGCATGGCATGTAGTAGGCATTTTGAGATATATTTACGTGTTAATATCTTTCCATGACACTGTCATTTTTGTGCAATTAAGAAAATGCTAAATAACACTTAGATACCAAGAAATATTTGGGATAATCACCTTCTGTTCCAAGGAGAAGGTCTGAGAACAAGCGTCGTGAAGGATTTCCACAATTTTATCCTGTGTTTGTTTGCTGCTAAGATAACTGACTGCGTCATTCGCAAAGTTTTCACAAGTTGAGCAAAGCGGGCTACCACCATTAGGATGAACAGGAATTTTGCTCGAGGTGATTTGCTCCATGTAGGATGGGCCAATTTCTTGGACCTCAGTCATATCAAGATCAAGGAAAACTGAAAAGGGAATAAAATCAGCATGATCAACATCGCATGCTAAAGAACAAATGGTAATGAGTTTAGAGTAAATATAATTGCAGGTCTATCTGAGTTAATGTAGAATTCCAAGCTAAGCCCTGAAATACAATAATACATACTAGCATGGAAAACTTGTCAACAATAATTACGTTTCAGATTAAGAAGTAAGATATGTGAGCTATTAAATCAGATTTCTTCCATGGGGTTTGCTGTAATCAGCCGCCATGGTCCATTCCTTGCACAGAAAGATCAAGCTCTGGGGAGCTTAAAGGTTGAATAAAGCAGGTTAACAATGAGGCAGGATTTGTTATCTAGTTACTGAGATGCCAAACCGTTTGACGGTGGCATAGATGGATGGAATAATGAACCTATCTCATTATCTATGTATGATACCGAAGGTAACTATCTCATTATCTATGTATGATACCGAAGGTAACAAATAAGGCATGGTCAACTATTCGAACTTAGTGTGCATACATAAAAATATCGCTAGGTGTAACAAAGACAAACATAACGAAGCAAATCAGCATCAAAATATGGAGTCAAAGTTGAGTAAAGTTTACTACAACATGTGGAGGCATCACCGAGAAGATAGGAAAGGCATACCAACATCCTGATCTTGTGAACGGATAGTTTGTGCTTGCGCAGGTCCCCAGCCGGCGAAGAACAAGAGGAGCACGAGAAAGAGAGGTGCTCTAGACCCCATGGTGTTTTAGCTGCAAAATTTAGATAGCAACCTGGTTAATTTGAGGTAATCAGTCGTCCCGTCTAAATCCGGATGACGCGAATCTAATCCCCACGACACGCAGACAAATCGACACAAAAACACAAAAACTAGCTGACCAGGCAGAGCAAGGGTAAGAACCAATCTGTCGGCGGCAGAAATGAAATGAAACAAATCGCCGGAGAAACTGCGGGCGATTTCCGAATGGGGAACGAGTACTAAAAAAGAAGAAAACGTATAGTCACCTCACGGATTCGATGGGTCGAGAATCGAGGAGCAGCAAGCCGCGCGCGAAGAAAAAATCTACCGGGCGGCGGCCGTTAATAAGGAAAGGCGGAGGCGAATTGCAGTCGATAACAGTTGCGTGACGGATCGGAGTAGCAAATAGCAATCGAATCGAACTGGTGGATGAAACTGGTTGTTAGCCAAGCTAAACAATTATTAAGGCCCCTTGCAAAAAAAATACAATTATTAAGGCAGCGTGTAGGATTAGGATTTGTGCTGTATAATGGCGTAAACATATTTTCTGGAGGCCCAATTGTATCTGCCTTGAGGCCTTGTTGTGGCCCATTTATAATCTAGAAAAGGTAAAAAATATAGAATCGTCGACAGCAGGGTTCGAACCTGCGCGGGCGAAGCCCAACAGATTTCAAGTCTGTCTCCTTAACCACTCGGACATATCGACGCTTTTGATTGTGCCGAACTATATATTTTTGATATTCAGTCATATAATCGGCACTAAATTTTGTTCTTCAGTTTTTCTTTGCACGGATGCCACGATACTTCCTCTAGGAGCTGCCAGGCAGGGCAGCATGATTGGGGAAAAATCGACCAGCATCCTAAAAGATTCGGGGCATGATGCAATGCAACTTGTAAGGCAAAAGTAATCTTAATTAATTCGGGCCATGAAATGGAGTGATACTGAAATAGAGTGAGAACGCTTTGACCTTAGTCCAAAATCAATTATATCTTTTGGAGTTCAACTCCTTTCGGTGACGCTAAAGCAAAGCCCCTGCAGTATTCTTCCATCATGCAAGTTAGTAGTTCCCAATCACCATTATCTTTTCGACCTGAATGTCTCCAAAAATTAATTTCATGTCCCCCTTCAAAAGTTCCTGATAGCAGACGTCTTTGTCCACATGCATGTCGTCGGAGCATGTGCTTTTCTATACTGCTGTGTAGTAGTACTAGAAGCAGTGACATGCATGGTGTTGAGCATGCATTCCGCGTGTGTATAGAGTTTAGTTTGCGCCAGTTCAATTCAAAGAAGAGGCCTGACTTGTTGAAAGGATGGGAGGGAAGCTCTAGTTTCTATAGCGCACAATACGTTTTAAGTACAAGTTTAATTTGTCACTTTATATTGATTTGATTTAGTAGCCTAGTCTGATGATTAGTCTTGTATTGCGGATCACTCACTATCAGTGCAGCAGTCAGTTACAGAGACCTAGTAGCCTATATATAGTCCTGTTTTTGTTCGAATGATGAATTCAATATGCGAACTGCCGAATGCAGCGACTTATTGCGCCGCGATTGTTGCTCGGATGTTTGGCGGGTTGGAGACCAAAGCTCTACACAAGCATGGATGCAGCACTTGTCATCATTTGGAAAAGTAGTCACCGCTGGTGTTCCTCTCAATCTATCGCCTACTTGTTCTTGATCGACGAACGATGACTAGTGAATGCTAATTAACATGCATGTTACCGGACCTTTAATCTGGACAGACTAAATTAAGATGATATTTTGAGATCTAACAGAATAGGCTAATAAGGGCCTCCGGTCATTCTTTTCAAGAGATATATATCCATATACCACCAGGCGTACGTTTGACAAGCTTATTGGACTCCCATGCATGATCCAACGACCTACAATATTATGTCCTAACAGGGCCAGCGCTATAGTACACAAGAGTAGTAGCAGCTAAATGACACAAAATGACATTATTTTGAGTATGAAAAGCAAACCATATCAACTCTCCTATTTTGTGGCCTCTTCTCCGATCATCTTGCTTGGTTAAAATTCAAACATTTCCAAATGTCGCATCACGTGAAACTATTCATGTATAGTTCACAATTTTTGAACCTCCATCTAGCATTTCACATATGTTCAGTACTTGGCTTAATGGCATCCAACCCGACCTTAGAGGTCTATTATGTGTTGGTTTGATAGCTATTTGTTGGGCTTTATGGTTGAATAGAAATGATGTGGTTTTCAACCACTCCAAAACTAACATTTTCATGCAGGTAATCCCTTCAGGACAACCAATTGGACCCGTACTTGGTCATTGCTGCATAAGGAAGTTTGCAAAGTTCAGTTGAAAGTTCTTGAATAGAATCACAGCCTAGTTGTGCATGTATTCAATTTCTTTCTCTTATTTCCCGGGCTTCGAATGCTCTTTTCAGCCCGTTGTGAGCCTAAGAGCTCCCGTTTGTATTAATCTTGTTGTTTTAACCGCTGTGTACACCTTTCTTGTAAGGCGGTGTAGAGGCCCGGGACCTTTGTTCCATTATCTAAAAATAGTTCACAATTTTTCTTTCTTGTGCAAAGTATAACATATTAGACGCAATGCAAAAGCCACTGTAGGAAACAAGACACATTCATTATTAATTAACTTAATTAAACCAACCGACTTGTTGGGAACACATTGATACAATAACATGATTTCAGAATTGTGGGAAAACGAGCGAAATGCAAAGTTACAAACTTTCTGCTGAATGTGACAGTACTGAAAATTTCTCAGTATATATATTTCCTCTTAATCAGTTAATTGACCCGTCTGCAGTTGTTCCGGATCTGTCCATTGGATCCAGTCAATGGCGTGATGTCGCCCATCTTGATCATGCCCGTCACAAAGTCCGCAAAGAAGGTGGTTTGGCTGTTAACGTAGCACTGGACTTGCGCGTCGGTGGGCCCGCCGTTGAAGAGCTCCTGGTCCGAGTGCAGAAGCCCTTTGTTGCAGACAAGGTTCCTGTAGTAGTTGTTCTCGAAGACTGTTGGGGTCTGCAGGTCCAGAGGTGCCAGGTTGTTGTCACCTGAACCGGAGGTTCGTGGACACACTGACTGCCTTGACATGGCGAGGGCGCCGTCGATGTTGGTGTCGTTGTACACGTGGGCTCTGAAGTTTGTGCAACGCGCTTGGCCGATGGTGTGAGCTCCTGCCAATTTTAGTAGTGAGTGGCATTCTTGCACTTGTTTTAGCTAACTTTGGTAACCTGAGCTGAGAACATTAATTTGTACAAAGAAAAAAAAACTATTATAAGTAGCTAGGATGATTTTTGGTACCAGAGAGGGCGACCATGTCCTTTTGGGAGAGGCCCTGTGCGGCGAAGAGGGACGTCAGATTGGCGAGTCCGGAAGTTGGCGGGGGATGTTGTTGTTGGCGCCGCTGAAGCTCGCCGTCGTTGAGTCCCTCCTCCCAACCTTGACGTCCCAGTTGGGCCCACCAAGCTGACGCCACCGCCACCATTATTTCAGTTGACAGTTACCATGACTCTCTAGTAGAGAGAGAAGCTAACAGCAGCACTTACGATGACTACGCTGTCCCTTGCTGCGATGGCGAGGATGTCGGCGCAGGACACGACGCCGGGGCACACCTTCTCGACGGCGGCCTTGATGGCGTCGATCACCTCGAAGCCTCTGACGGAGCCGTTGTTGGGCGTCGCCATCTTCTCGCCCTGAAAACTGGGCGTGTCGTCCAGCAGCAACGACGCGTCGCACCCCTGCATCGATCAGCAGGATTAGATTAGCGATACTTGGACAAATTAATTCCAAGAGCATGATTAGATCAGCATTAGGTACTTGGACAAAGCAGTCGTGGAAGAAGAGACGCAGGATGGATGCGCCCATGCGCTTCTCGGTGCCGATGGCGGACTGCATCACCGACTTGACGGCGTCGAAGACTCCAGGGCACGACGACGAGTAGAAGCCGGTGGATAGCTGCGCCGACGAGGTGCCGGCGAGCGTCAGGAGAAGGATCACAGCGATGCTGCTGCGACGCCCTGCTGCTGAACCTGACGCGCACGCCATGATCAGTGACTGCAGTATTCCTATTCTTATTCTCTGGTGTGTGTGTGTGTGTGTCTTGCCTTGAGCTGTGGGGCGTCCATATTTATAGCCCCAAGCACTGCACCTTTTTTTTTTTTTTTTGCGAACACTCTGCACTTGGTTTCTAGTATACTAAGGCAGTCCATCCAGTCCGAGCATGCTTGCATCAAATCGAATGTGATTAGATTACATCATCTACGTTGTTAATGATGGTCACCTAACCACTTGGACTTTGAGTTATTTTCAGACCTGTTGGACTTTGAGTTGAAAAGTTACCCATCATCAGATATATTTCGGTGCATGGGAACGCTTGGACTTTCTCTGGTGCTATGCAATGCTGCCTGCCATGCATGCCATTTTTTTTGTTCCTTTTTTTTACGAACATGCATGCCCTTGAGGTCCGGAACACAGTCCTAGTAGGCAATACACTTACGCTTAGCTTCTGCTACCTCTACCTGCCAGTTGACCCCATGGACCCGGATGCTTTCCCGGTAATTCTGCTGAACGGATAAGTTTTTCATAAACAATTTCACTTGATTTTCCGTCTTAGAGAAAAAAAATATCTTTATGACCTTTTCCTTCTTCATTTCTTCTTTTCTGAAGCCAATACGGCCAGCAAGCATTATAATCGCCCTCGTAATTTCTGATTTCAAGATTACAAAATACATGCATGTCCAAATTTTTTATTTGGTATTGTATAACTAACCTCAGCCAGAGTATGACACTGTATTCGAATATTTTCTCTTCTCGTTATATGCAGCAGGTTCCTTTCCAGCCTCGTGTCTGTGTGTCCTAAAGTCGCAGTGGTTTGCTACTCTTTCTTGTCGGAATATGACCATGAGTCAACAGTCTCCTTGCTCAGGATGTTGCGTCTCAAAATTAAGTTGTTGCAAGACAAATATGTAGCACACCCACAAGGTCAGAGCAGAGTAGTTGGTTGCCTGAACCAAAAGAATCGTGACTGTTTCAGTGGCGTAGCTACAGGGTATGCCGGGTGGGCCACGGCATACCCGGTAGATTTGGCCCATTAATTAGCAATACAGCCCAACAATCAATATGTAAAAAAACATTAACAAAACCTACAGGCAACGGCACCAGTTTCCTTTCCGTCCAGTACCTCTGACGTTTCCTTTCTTCATCGCGAATCGCGAGTTCGTGACTTAGGGCTTCCGTTTCGCCCGCCCGCCCGTGCAGCCGGCCGCCGGCCATCCTTCTTCGCCTTCATAGCAACACCGTCGGACAGCAGGCAGTGGCATTGGACCGTGGAGCTATAGATACACGTAAGACACGTCAATTCAATCTTCCATTCATGTTCTTGTAACTAAAAAAAATATTGATACATCTTTTTTTGTATGTAGAATTATTGAATTATGAAGAGGAAGGGAGACATTACATCTCTTTGAACTATATTATAAAGGTGTGTGGAACATTTTTTTGCGTAATTGGACTATTTCTATTATATTGTGGAAAACTTTATGATTTAAGTATTGAATTTATTATTTGATATGTTTATTTTGGTAGTTTATAAACTACTTAGCGAATTATATATGGATTGTACCATTTATATATCGATTGAACCGAATTGTATATATGGGAAAAAATTGTGGCATACCCTATAGTAAAATCCTAGCTACGCCACTGGACTGTTTGGAAGCTAGCTAGATAGTGATTGTACCGAAACTTCAGATCGAGTTGTAATGATACTCACAAGAATAATGCTAACTTGCATGTTAAAATGGAGTTAGGCAATGACAAACCTGCTAACAGCCGGAACAGGGGAGGCCAGTAACTGATGCAAGTAGTTCTGTTCTCCCAATCATTTTTCCAGTGTTGCACCTAATAATGGTTTACAGTTAGATCATTACATGTGCAATTGATCTGAACATGCTTGACTGTTGTTGCTTTGCGAGCACATGGTACTGGAATACTGTCGTTCAAATTAGGGGATAGGGAGAAGAAGCTTCTCATGCGTGCGTTGTAACGTCCCAGAATACACCAACACTCCAGAACATTACTAAAACTACACATTCCGGGACGTCACATGCGTGCTGGATGGTAGTAGTATGACCAACAAAGTGAGGCAGCGAAAAGTGGAAATGATCCTAGACGAGCACTAAATATTTCTCTGATTGAGTTGCTGGAAGGTTATCAATAGAGCTAAGTTTAATTTTCCGTTTTTCCCGTGGCGACAAATTAGGCAGATGAAATGTGGCTGGTCTGCAGAGATTCCATCTGTGTTTGGTACTAGACTTGTTGATGGGTGGCCATCACTTGCAACGAATATCGTCGTCCTACTGTCCTAGTATCAGGCAATCAGTGTAATTGCACTCAAAGGGAGAAGACTAGCATGCTAAAAAAAGGATTTATAAACGTGAATGGAAGAACAATAATGGAGCTAGCAGTAACGGATGGAGAAACCGAAGATGAGGTAGAGAGTTTGGTCGCAAGGTTCATTTGTTGACCAACACACATGCTTCGGTCTCAGGGAAGCGTATAGCGGCCAACAACTTTTGTGGTGTCCTATATGATCACACACGTTCCATCGAAGTTCAAATATATCCAGATCCAAGTGCCAAATCATCACTGGAACTGGAACGGCAAACTTTCTTACGTCAAATATTGTATGTTGTTACGTGAATGCAGCAACGACGTTGTAAATGTTAAAATGTAGCTAGTTGAATCAGCGCAATCTCTGGAGTTTTACTTCCGAGTAATCATATTTTTGTTTGCACGGTCACAACATTTATGGTTCTCGTGCAGGAAAAAAAGATAAAACAGAGGACAACTGACACATAAGAACAAATGGTATGCTTTCATTATTC
The DNA here is from genome assembly GCA_031894775.1 of Chloris gayana. Taxonomy (NCBI): domain Eukaryota; kingdom Viridiplantae; phylum Streptophyta; class Magnoliopsida; order Poales; family Poaceae; genus Chloris; species Chloris gayana. The sequence continues at coordinate 38,056 of JAUNZO010003997.1, read as the reverse complement.
AAGCAAACACAAGCAAGGATTTCACAATTGCGGGAATTAATGGAAAATATATAAAAAAAAGAAAATACAAGATATGAGGTGGTTGCAAAGTCGATCTTCGGCAACATCACGCGTCGTCTAGTTAACCCTTCTGCAGTTCTTCCTGATCTGCCCATTAGATCCTGTCAACGGCGAGATGTCACCCATCTTGATCATGCCCGTAACGAAGTCCGCGAAGAACGCGCTTTGGCTGCTAACATACGACTGAACTTGGGAGTCAGTGGCTCCTCCGTTGAAGAGCTCTTGATCGGAGTGCAGGAGCCCCTTCTTGCTGACAAGATTCTTGTAGTACTTGTTCTCGAAGACGGTTGGGGTCTGAATGTCTAGAGGAGCCAGGTTGTTGTCGCCGGAACCTGAGGTTTTAGGGCAACCAGATTGCCTTGTCTTTGCAAAAGAGGCATCGATGTCGGTGTCGTTATACACATGATCTCTGAAGCTTGTGCACCGTGCTAGGCCTATGGTGTGAGCACCTGTGAAAAAAAAAGCGAGCCATCTACAGTAAGTATATATTTCCTTGAAGACAAAAGGCATCCCATGCATAGTATGGAAGCAAATCTATTTTATTCTATGGCAAAATGGAACAAATTTGTGTGGTTGTAATTAATTAGCTTAGCTTAACCCAGCTGGGGTGAGATGCGGACTGATCAACTTTATGCCTGCTTTTTGTGATTCCCCGGAGTAAGAAATCTGGTAGCAGACACGTCTATCAACTACAGGTTGTCCGTTGAAGCCTGGCCAGGTTTATAACATGCAAACACTTTTGTGTATTAATTTTAGACACGACTTTCTTTTCTTCCAGAAAAGAAACCCTTCCATGCATACCGACAAGCTGTGGTGCATCACTGTCACCCCTTACCAGCTTTGCCCTTCCATTGATAGCTATATATATCTTTTTTAACGGCATTTCGTTCTCGAGTCATTTAAATTATTCCTGTCAAGGCTTGATGTCTGAAGAAGGCTGAGCTCGCATAAAGTCAAAACCGGCCGAATTTACCATAGTTAATTTATTTCCTTGATGATTTTCATGGTTGAATTTTGACGGAGTACAACTGCGTGTGCTTTGTTTAGAGAAGATAATGAGGGAGTTATTTATGCAGGCAGGTAGGGTTGTTGTATGAATGTACCAGAGAGGGCAACCATGTCTTTTTGGGAGAGGCCCTGCGCGGCGAAGAGGGACGTCAGGTTGGCGAGGCCCGAGGTGGGCGGCGGGATGTTGTTGTTGGCGCCGCTCAAGCTCGCCGTCGTCGAGTCCCGCCTCCCGACCTTCACGTTCCAGTTGGGCCCGCCAAGCTGATGACAACAGGCAGGATTATGTGTCGATCAGTTGACATTATTTTTTCAGTCACCTAGCTAATAGGTAGCAGAAGGCAGAAGCTCTAACAACAACAGGACAGGGACTTACGATGACTACGCTGTCCCTTGCTGCGATGGCGAGGATGTCGGCGCAGGACACGACGCCGGGGCACGCCTTCTCGACGGCGGCCTTGATGGCGTCGATCACCTCGAATCCTCTGACGGAGCCGTTGTTGGGATTGGCCATCTTCTCGCCCTGGAAGCTGGACGTGTCGTCAAGCAGCAACGACGCGTCGCAGCCCTGCACGAAGCAGTCGTGGAAGAAGAGGCGCAGGATGGACGCGCCCATGCGCTTCTCCTTGGCGATGGCGGATTTCATCACCGACTTGACGGCGCCGTACACGCCCGGGCACGACGACGAGTAGAAGCTGCTGGACAGCTGCGCCGACGACGTGCCGGCGGCGAGCGCCAGGAGCAACATCGTCACAGCGATGCATCTTATTCTTGCAACACCACCCATGGTTTGCTTGTGATCGGTCAGTATTCTGCAAGCAAGATATGCAAAGTACTGGTGACTACTGCCTGCGTGTCTTTCCTGGAGCTTGCTAGCCGCAGAGTATTTATAGCCCAAAAAAAGCCCCGGAGCTACACGGTATTGTATTGAAACAATCTTCTCCATGCGCGTACTACATCAGATATCATTAGATTACATCATGATCGTATCTGTCATCATCGCCTCACCTACTCCGTATAGGACTTTGAGTTGAAAAAGCAATCGATCAATGTGGCGGGATGCTTGGCCGCACAGGGATCACGCGTTTCACACCTAGCTCCACTGTTGAGCATTTGGAACCAAGGCAGAACCGAATCCTTTGGTTGCCGCCTGTCATTTTAAAAAGATAAAAGTTCGCTTTACTCCCTCCAAGTATGATCAAAGTCCAGATAACCATCTAAGAGCATCTCCAACAACACCTCCTAAATCCTGGCTCATATATGTCATTTAGGAGGTGACTCCTACAATTTAGGAGCTTGGAAAATGTTACCAACTCCAGCAATGACTCCTATTATTGAGCTCCTATTTTGTGGGTCCCGCTTGTCAATCTCTCTCCCACTCTTCTTCTCTACCAAGCCGCACCACAGAGAGCGCGTCGAGCACGGGAGGATGGCGGCTCCACCATCGATTGGATCTCACCTCGCGGCTCGTGAAGTGCCTGAGCAAGATCAAGCCGCTCTATGTGAAGGTGTCCCGCCTCCGGTTCGCCGGCGGCGAAGAGGGCGTGGAGACGAACACCGAGCCGGAGCCTCCCTCCACCACCGCCACGGCGCCGTCCCCCGCGCCACCGCCGCAGCCTCCACTGCAGGGTGAGGCTAGGTGCAGGCAGCAGCAGGACGAGCAGGAAGGATGGCCAGGCGTGGCGAGGAACGAGCGGCAGGAATCCGCGGTGGCCAAGGGGCGGCGGGCCCATGCGTGGCGGCGACGGCGAAGTGGAGATGGAGGTGGCACCTGCTCTCGGGCACGGCGGGTGCGGCCGGTCTACGGACACGGCGGTGAGCGCAGCCGCGGGCTGCAGCTGGCGACGGCCGGCCGTCCTACGGGCACGACGCCGGGTGCGGCCACGGGCGGCGGCGGCCGGCCGGCCTACGGGCACGACGCCGAGCGCGACGGTGAGCGCGGCCGCGGGAGGCGGCGAGCGACGGGCGGCCAGCCTACGGGCGCGGCGGCGCGCTGGGCAAGGCCGGTGGGCGGCGGGCTCGTGCAGAGAGAGAAGGGAGGAAAAGAGAAGAAGAGAGGAGAGAGAGGAAAAGAAAAGGGAAAAATTAAAAAAAACATGGGACCCACTTGAGAGGTGGGAAGGAGCCCTCCTATTCCTGGGAGGTTGGAGGGAGGATTTTGGAGCCCACCTAATTTAGGAGCCCATGTAGGAAGTCTGCTGGAGATGGTTTTTTGACAAAACTCCTAAAGTTTAGGATTGGGGGCTTGTTTAGGAGGTTTGCTTGGAGATGCTCTAAACTATTATTTTGTTTGTTTTACCCCTCTAATTCGATAAAATAGTCTATTACACCTTTTATCGGTATTTTAATCCCATGTTACTTATGTGGATTGAAATTAAGCTCAGTTTTCTCACACAATCTCACACCTAGACTGTACAATGTGACAAAGTAGTGAATGGGTCATATAACACATGATTGTATTGAGTTTTTTTTTTGTGCAACCCACTTTCTCCACTCACTCACACAACAATATGATGAGAGATACAACTAGACTATAGTTATAGAATGTTAATGGTGGGCGAGGTCAATGATCGCCATGATCAAGATTCAATAAGAGGAGTGTGGATGCATCTGTGAGCCTTTAGTGGTGGAGTGTCTTGAAAACACCTATGAGCAGGGAGAAGGTGAGAGGGCACACCCTATTATCGAGTTATAGATAATGTTATATGTCACATTGGTTACCTAGTCATATCAAACAACACATGTCTCGGTTGACATAACAATTTCAGCTAAATCTCGGCCTACAACAGTAATTAGGATTAGAATACCAATAAAAGGTATAAAATGAACTCTTATCAAATTGTGAGGATAAAACAAACCAACAATAGTTTAGGAGTTATCTAGACTTTGGTCATATTTGGAGGGAGTAAAGTGGACTTTATCCTTTTAAAAAAGTTGTACTACACCACTAGTGTTGACTGTTGTCTAGGACAGACTACATTCAGCTGGTGCCATGTTCTTCTCCTCTCCTCAACGGGAACGCTTGGACCTGTTTAGCATCCCAAACCTAAACTGCATATCATCGGCCCTTTTCGTGGGCACGGCACGGTTATGATTCATTTCCGGAGTGTAGTTCCCCGTAGTTTGCGTAAACGGATCAATGCTTTCACCAACAGTTTGTCACCACGCATGCAAGCATACCACAGGAAGGTGCCATACAAGATACCTTTTTTAAAGCAACCTAAAGGTACAAAGACTAAACTAGCAAAGCTGCCAAGTCCCAACTATGAACATCACCAAGTTCAGCAGAACGAAACAAGGTATAGCCAAGATCGATGGTGGACTTTGTCGGGGAGAAGAACTTTCTTTCCACGCTACCTTTATTTGTATTGCGTTTTCTCTTTGAATGAAAGACCTACTACCAGCCTATAGCAAGCTCGGATCAACCTCATCTCATCATAGGTGCAAAAAGCCCCGCCATGGTCAAATTTGTATGCTAGTGATGACTAGTCAAGTTTACCTCGTAGAATAAATTAGTGCTCTGTTTACCTGAAGTAAGTTTTGTTTTGTTCTATCACCTTTGGTTTGTCAGAATATGAGCATTGCGTAGTCAGCACAACTATGAGCAGTACGTAGTATATGTTTTTGGGACATACTAGTCGTGAATAGGACACATGAATAGATACAGTACCGTTTCTCAAAAAAAAAAAAAGAAAAGAATAGATACAGTACCGCAAAGTGGGAGCAGTTGTACCAGTGAAGTTTCCACAGGCCACGACCAGAACTCTCTCTCATCAGTGTACTTAAATTATGCAATTAATAAAATATTGTCAGATATCTGTTTGATAAGAGTATGCATATATGATAAAAGCCATTAGGTAAGGCTCTAACTGTTCACACAACCAACCAGGTGCATCCTCTCGGACATACTTGAAACCCAAACAGTAAGGACTTGACCTAATTACTTTTTCTCACCTTAGACTTGCAATGTTGCTTCTAATTCAAAGAAAACTGATTGTTGAAAGGATGGAGAAGGTTCCACATGGTGCTTTAATTTAATTTTGATCAGTCTAGTCCACATTGAGTTTATGTTTCAACAAAAATGGTCATCCTACTTCAATTTAAGTGGTTTAACAAATACATTAAGGTACAAATTTAATTGACAGTCTATGATTTGAGGACAGGGAAAATATTATAGTAGTATATTACAGTTATTTGTGCTTGATCAAGTAGTTTGGTAGGTTATTGCTTTGCGTGCACTTGTATTACAACTGGTTCAACGAGGGATTATACAAAATGAAGTGATGTAGAGGAAACAATGATTTTACTTCAACTGAAATATTAGCAATAGATCGGTAATTTCCCCATATAGTTCCACAATCAGTACTGATGATCGGTTAGCTCATGAGAAATCATCGCTTGCTACAGATACCATTGTTCCAGGCATCTCTGTTAGGCAAGTTTGCACATCGATTATAACTTAATGAATATTGCTATCTGCATCTAGAAGTTGAAAATTATTATGAAAAAGATAGAAAAGTACATAGTTCTTACTTCTTTTTCCCCAGCGCACTGTTCATTTGATTTGTTCCAGCGCACTGTCTTTCTCGGCGTCTGAATACATTTTTTTTAGAAAATGAAATAAATTTCGGTCTCGAAGTGCACAACCTCCGTTATACAAGTTTTCATCTATCGCCGTTGAGTAACATAGGGGGAAACATCAAAGGGAAAGTTATTTAATCTGTTATGAAATTTCCATCCATGATTGATAATCTCCAAGGCGATGGTATCTAGAGACGAGCTCGTCCGTCTGCATTGTTCTTTTGCTGTTTCATCACGCTGCAACTGTGCCCAAAAGTAATATCTGAAAATAAGTTGCATAAATGATGAATATCTGGTTTTGTCAAAAATAATATCGTTACGGCATCTCCTAATAGCCCAACATAATGCAGCAACATCCGTCAGAATTAATTGATTCTCATTCTTATCTGCATGAGAAAGAGCCAGCTCCCTAACATCGGCGTCTGAATACATGCATTGGGCATCCACAAAACAAAGCCATCGACAGCAGTAATAGCGCAACACCTTGTAGAAAAGGTAGGTATAGCTTGCATCCACCTCCTGCATATACTGATTAAATTGCTGGAGTAGATCGAGCGTACCCTATCTATCTGTTATTTCTAAAATAAAATATAAAGCTGATATATGAGGGGCCGACATCGACTGCAAATGCAATGTGTATATCTCCGAGACCCTCACTTTAATTAGAAGATTACTGGTAACCAAATATTGTTAAGTTGAGTAAGGTAGCCTACCGATCAAATCGAAGTATTGCGGCAGTTTTAGGCGTCAGACATCATGCAGCTGTTGCAGACAGGATGGATGCAGAGCCGCAGATTCGATGGATATGATGCTCAAACCTAAAACTGCAACTTATCTTCTCTGGCAACAGCGCGTAACTACTCCTGCCTAAATCTATACTGGGGCATGGATCCGCACTTGAGCCCAAGTTGTGAGTACAATGTTGTTGTTCAAACTCATCACCATTCGGCGACATGTACAGCGACACAATGGGGAAGTTCAGTAGCTACATAAGCTATTGTCGTTTGACGTCTAAATAAAAGAAAGGAATTCCTAAAAGAAACACGCATGACATGATATTTCAAATCTTTTTGACTTGTTGGGCTCCTCTGCCGGATGCCCATTACGTAGTTTTATGCAGAGTCATCGTTGGTCTGGGTAATTAGAGGGGCACAGAGACATGCAAATTGTACCGACAATTTGTTTGGCAAAAAGTTGGACTTTGGTATAGTCTGTTCCTCTAATTATCTATACACCAGCTAGCTATATAGATACTGAATTGACCATGGTAGGTCGTCACCGGTCGCCGTCGTCTTGCATGCTGCAGCTGTATGATTTTGACACCTTTTGACTGACTACTCCGGCCGGCCGGCCCTTGTTGAAATAAGATTCACTCAGTGTTTAACGAACTGTCAACAAGCAGGCACGTTCCATCTTGTTAAAGTAAATACGTACCAAACTCTACTATCTCTTTCCCGTCTCTGTTTTGGTTTGACAAACTGTGCGTCCCCTAGGGCAGCTTTATGCACGACTATATATTATACTGATTATCGTTATGATACTTTATTTACCAACATTGACGACGTTGCTTTACTCCTCAATCAACCAATGATAATTAATCAAGCAGGACATGAACATGCATGGACATCTCGTTGTCAAGGGCACATGCACTTAGTTTGACAAATTCACTTGCTTTTTTGCTTCAACTCAACTTGATTATTAGGTTGTGACTTGTGACGACCCTTTTCTTCAGCAGCAGCAGTCAGTACAAATCTTCGTTTTACCTTTATAGATAGAGGTAGCATACTTTTTATACCACATATGCTTTCTCATAAGATATTCACGTGAGCGGTGAACCTACGGTCGGATCTTTTGTAGTAGCCTCCTACTAACTAGAGTATGTTAAAGTCGCTGCAAATTGAACGTAGCTCAGGTAATTAAATTCATTATTCATTATTATGGAACCTTTCCATATAGTGATGCTAGGATCCACAAAATAAGTTGATATAGATAGATTTATGCCCCGTTCGTTTCCTCGCCCTCTAAAATTTAGCACTGTCACATCAAAGAGAATCTTACAATTTATGAATATTTTGATCAATTTAATAATAAAACCCTTTTGACAGATTGATGCTAATTTTTTAGATGAACCTAATGAGCTTAATTAATCTATGTTTTGCTAAAGTGATGCTACAGTAACCGTCTTCTAATTAAGACTTAATTAACCTCATTAGATTTATCTCGTAAATTAGTCTAGGGGCTGTAATTTATTTTATAATTAAACTTTATTTAATACTCCTAAATAGTAAGATTCTTTTTGATGTGACAACTATAAAATTTAGACCTCAGGAAACGAACACACACTTAGTACTATTCAGTGACTATATATTGGGTACTGTAATCTTTTTTAGTCCCTATATTTTTTAATAAAAAATATCTCTAAATTAGTTTGTGGAACATTTTAGAGATACTCTCAGTCCCATGATGGTTTCCTTTTCTAGATGCGAACACCAACAAATCTAAAGGGTAACATGAGGATCGCTGGGCTTGGACTAGGTGGGCTTTATGATATAGTGTTGGCATCGGCCCACTTAAATTAAGAGAAAACAAGGAATGGATTGTTTTTTTTTTCTCGGGAGAAGAAATAAGACAGAGGAGGCAGAGAATATTTTGAAAGAAACAGAGGGATTAAAATTACTCCATCGAGCGGAGGCGAGAAGCCGGAACGGGATGACCGGAGGCAAGCTCCCGCTGGGGAGTGAGAAGCAGGACCTGGAAGAAGCTCTGCTTCAGATCATGCATCAGCACAACCAGAAATCCCTCCGCCAACGCCAACAAACTGGTCTCTTTTTCTTCTCTCCGATCCTCCCTGTGAAATGTGATTGATTCCTTCTTCCTATTACATTTACTAGATTTAGTTTCAATCTTTTCTCGTAACGACGTAACTGGTTGCAGAGAGAGCCAAGAAGGATGCTGTGCGGAGTGCGGTGCGGGTGGCGGATCTCCTGGTGGACACGGTCGACGGTGAGGCGCATCAGCTATTCGTCAACGAGAAGCGCATTGAGCTTGAAGCACGCGCACTGCTTAGTGCAGTCACGCGATACAGGAAGCAGACGGATCACTGGCTGGCTGCCACCAACGCAGTCAACTCAGCCCTCAAGGTATATATGCAACCATTACCACTTTTTTTATCGAACCCGAACCCGCAGAAGAGCTGCGTGTCTTTATATCAAGGAGAAAGAACCGGACCAATTGATACAAGCTTCAATGATTGATCATCATTAAAGCTGAAAAATATCATATTATGGTTTGCTAAATCGTTTCTGTATGATGATGTTAATGCGTCTAATCCAGTATCTTGTGCCCCCTTTTAATGGTGAATCTCCAACTTGCAGGAAATTGGAGATTTTGAGAACTGGATGAAGATCATGGATTTCGAGTGTAAAAGCATCAATGCAGCAATACGGAGCGTCCATCAATCATGACTGTCCCGTCCGGCTGCACTCTCCTGTTAAGTTTGTCAGGTTGATCCTGCCAAGTGTTTTGTATCAGGAGCGCCTTCATTACCTCCTCACATTTCATGCATTTGCTCCTGACCTCTTGTCAGTAGAACGAATTGTTGGAATGTACTAGTATAAGATTGTTAGCCCAATCATACAAAGGTCTATACTGTTATGTTTTTGAAATTTTCTCCAGTTTCAACCTTTCAGATGGTAGGCTGTCGTACAAATCGCTTCATATATGCATTTGTAGTTGCTTTGTAAAGTATATAGCACTCATCAAAGGACAAATTTAACACAAGGCGAAATTGCCAGCAAAACTTGAAAACAGATTCCATAGAGTAGATACATTGGAATAAGATTAGTACCATGCCAAGTAACTCATTGTTCAAACAGTGAAAAGCACCCCTCGTTTCCAGGATTGTATCTGACAGACTAGTATACTACAACTCCAGGCGACATGTGCAAGCGCATCGATTAGTTATCACTAAGGTACACTACTCGTGTTATAAGAGCTGTTCGTTCCTACCACAACTCACCGTTACATTGCTGAAGAGACTTACTATACTTCTGTACAGTATATAGAAGACCACGCATTTTGAGGGACCCAACGGCTCAGTTTCAGTTTTCAGTCCAGATCGGTTTCCGAGACCTCTTCCTCTGGCAGTTCAAAAGCATCAACACTTGCAAAGTATGCTCTCTGCTTCTCAACAAAGTCTTCTGGTAACTTTGGTGTGCTTGATGACGGTCGCTTCTGTTCAAATTGCAAACCAGTTCAAAATCATGCTCGTAATTCAAGTTTTTTGTTTTTGGCATTTTTGCCTTGAAGGTGCGTATTTGAATGAAGGAGAAAGCTACTCATGCAGACCCTGGCTACTGTTTTCATACCCCTTGCCAACCTTAACAACTAGAACCAAAATGAGACTACTGATTCTACAAATGACAAAACTAGATGATTTGAACATGTTATAATAACCACTGGAATGTTCATGCTCAAAAAATTATTTATCATAAAAATGTTTTGCAATATATGTGTGTATGCAAAGGACCATGGAATACAAGGCATTAACAAAGAGTCACAGATCTTATACAGCTTCATTGACAACACATTAACCAAACGAAAGGTTTGAACATAACATACTGTTTCTCAGCATAAGGGTAAGTTGGGTCGTTATGATTATCAAAGAGAGCACCCTGATCCAGGTCTTTTAGCAATAGATTAACATAACAGTTGCTAGGGTCCTTATGTTAGAGTGCACTAATATGGCGATGACACTTACCTTTTTAGCTTCATGACAAGGAGCCGATGATGAAATGGGCCGAGTCTCCTGAGCCATGGAGGTTTTCCTAGTTGAATGGATGCAAAGAAAAAGGTACATTCAGTATTTCAGTTGAAATGCAATGAGATCATAGACTAAGGTAGCTCTGGACAAACTAACTAAACTGTAGAACTTGTCAAAGCCTCTACATGCCGTACAAATTTACAAGTGTCTCATATCATTTACGTATCCATTTATCCCAGAACCTGCCTTACATCATTTGCATATCCATTTATGAACCACAAAACTTTATTCTGTCTGAAATGTGAAGGACTCTAAACAATCAATATTGCACTTTGCACAAAGCATGGAAACAGTTAATGGATAGAATATTACAATGACAGGTTTAGAAGTCTTATTACTTACTAATGCATTTCAACTGCATGATATTGCACATAAATAAAGGGCTGATAAGGCTATTCTGAAAGCTATGCAGTACTTTTCAGGATTAGCAAACTTGACCTATCTGAAAACCACCATGTACAAAGGCGATTATGATATCATTGTGAACCACTTTTCATGATTACAAATTCATGTTTGACAGATATGTGGGAATCTGCATTCTCCAAACTTAGATATGGCTACCTGGTTTCTATACGAACTAAAGACACCCGATGATGGGACCAAACTCTGAAGGTACTCCACTACTCTCTGGCACCACACAGCAACCAAACAGCACCAAACCAAACTATCACAATCAAACTGCGGCGGGTCTGAATCGACGCTATTACTGAACTAGTTCAGGCAACTGAGATCACCTGCTGTTGTCCCTTGTAGATTTGCCAAGTTGCGGGCAGCTCGCGGTTCCAGCAGCAGCTGCTGCAGCGGTGGTTACCTTGGCCTTGGCCTTGGCCTTGCCCTTGCCCTTGCTGGTAGCCGGTGCTTCCCTCTTCCCTCTACCTTCAGTATTCCCCCGCCTCGCGTAAACTGTGGAGATGGCCGGCGATTTAACCGCACTGCACTCCTCGAGGACTGCGAATTAAGAGCAGGATTAGAAATCCCAGCCGAAATCAACGCGAAATACTCCAGTACTGGTTCGGGGAGTTGCAGCGCAGGTAGATCGAGCGGAAATGGGGCAGGGGCAGTGGGGTCACTCACCGGCGGCAGAGGAACGCTTGGGGGCGGGCGTGACCGAGGCGGAGGAGGAGCAGGGGGAGGAGGCCTCGGAGGGCTGCGGGAGGGGCCGGCGTGCGCTTCTCCTCGGCTTGATTGGGGTCGGGGTCTCGGGGAGGAGCAGGTTGGTGACGTCGCTCAGTGGCGCCGCCATCCGCGGTCGCTTGGTGGCGCCGGACTTGGGGCTCGACTGCCCCTGCGGGGCCGGCGACCCCTGCGGCGTGGCTGTGGCGGTGGGCTTCATCTGCTGGGAGCGGCAGAGGCGCGGGGGATTGGGGTTGGATTTGGGGGTGGGGGGAGTGAAGACGGGCGGGAAGCGCAGAGGAATCCGGAGGGACGAAACGAGAAGCTTGCCGACTGCCGAGGACGGAAGATTCCGTTCGGCAACCTTGGAGAAGAAAGGTCTTTACGGGCCGGGCTCTACCTTTTCTGCCAAGTGCAATAGCTCGTATGGACCGAGCCACCGAGCTCAATATTTAATGGGCATAGGGCCCGGTTTAGTTGATGGGCTAGCCGAAGTGTACCGGAAAAGAAATCTGCTACGGAGTGTACTGACTTTTCTTTTCTTTTTTTTTAGAAAACAAAGAGTGTACTAGTACTGACTTTGGTGTTGCACTAGTATAGAAAGAAATAATTTCTTTTGAAAGGGAGAAAAACGTATTTTGGTTTCATCCCAAGGAACTAGTCTCTTAAAAGTAATTAATTTGAATCTTTGAACGTATCCGAAAAGTTGCATAAGCGGACAATGTATTGCTGCGAACATGTCAATAAAAATCACCGTCTGTGTCACTGACATGGAACCCAGACCTATTACATGGCCCACTGGCCTGTCGCTGAGGCAACATGAAACTGGCAGGTATAAAGTTTTTTTTTTCCCGTAGCCTCAACAGCGGATAAGGTGGACGAAATACCTTGGGTTTGTCTACCTAACAAAAGTACGAAAGCACCACAAGGTATAATACAAGAAACCCAAACCAGGGGGAACAGAGAGAGAAACAAGCAGCAGGGCCAACTGATTTATTAAAAGCCTCGAGACGTTTCCGTTTCTGCTGACGGAATGACACAAACCAGCGGGCGCCCACACTCCACTCGTGACTCGCGAGCTCCCGTCAGTTATAAGAAGGGCATCAGAGTACCAGACTCGCCACCTGATCCCATCAATCGTTGTTTTGCTTTGCAGTCCCTATCTTCATCTCCAGCACACCAAGCATCCAGCAATTGTAATCAAGCCCGGCCGATCCGATAGTTAATTTCTTCTTCGTGTTGTTGCTGAGTGAAGAGGAGAACAGAGAAGATGGAGTCAACGATGGAGAGGATGAGCTCGTCGGTGCAGTCCTGGGTGGAGGAGCACAAGCTCGCTACCATCGGTGAGTAACCTTTTCTATCAGTCGATATGCCCTCTGATCGAATCATTTAATTCATTCCTCTTCGGATTATATTGGCAAATTATCATCTCTTCTAATGATCTCTCCTGCGTGCCACTTGATGAATGATCAGGAGGCGTGTGGGCAACTGCGATTGGCGCGTCGGTGGCGTACAGCCGGCGGAGGACGCCGCAGAGGGCGACGAGCCTTCGCCTGATCCACGCCAGGATGCACGCCCAGGCGCTCACCCTCGCCGTCCTCGGAGGAGCCGCCCTGGCCCACCACTACTACAACGGCAAGAGCACCAGCAAGAACCGGGAGGCAGATCTCGACTACGACTTCTACTCGCAGCTGCCGACGGCCACGGACGCCGACGGCAACGAGACCGAGCGCTGGAGCTGGTAATCCAACAAGTTCACCGTTTGCGCCGGAGACGAAGAGGATAAGATCGCCAACCAATAAATTAGTCGCAATAATTGAGCGTGCGTGACGTAGCGGATTAGTCCTAATCCGTCCAGCTAAAACGGGTCCGTGGTTTGGTTTACTTTACTCTGTACTATTATCCATCCACTCGGCCGGCCGGTAGCGTAGGAGAGAGAGAGAGAGAGAGAGAGAGAGAGAGAGAGAGAGAGAGAGAAGGCGCCCATGGTTTTCTGCTTACTCGGAGCCGGAGAAGACAAGAAGATATTTGTTACAAAACGACGCATTTCCTTGTCAAAACAGGTTGTAGTGTGCTTGCAGGGGGCAGCATTGCATATCTCTATCGTTGAAGCAAGAAACTGCATGCTTCTCTTGTACTACTATTAATCTGCTCTATTGATGATGACGATAATTATATTATGATGGCCTATATGTTCACTGTACCTTTGTTTCCTCCTCCATTTTCATCTGTCAGATCAGTTTCTATTTCAGAATTTTTATTTTAAAATAATCATTATTAATCTAAAATTTTAAAAACAAACCAACTCAAACTAAATTTTTAAGATCTAGACGTTTTTGTCACGCCATATTGTATGGCGTGATTCTTGAATAAATCATCATCGTCGACCGTCACGTCGGAACGGGACGTAGATCGAGGTTGACTCGAATCACGCCAATCTGTATGGCGTGATTGGGCTATCAATCACGTCAAACCATCCTGCGTGGTAGAGACTTGGTAATTTTCACACGACGCGAACGTAACCGAAGTATAATCGAATCACGCCATATTACTTGGCGTGATTGAGAATGGAATCACGCTAAGTCATATGGCGTGATTCACTATCCTCTCATACGAATGTCCTTTTCAAGTGATCTCGAGTGACATCATCAAGTTATATTTTTTAAAAAAAGCTATAGACACTCGCATACGATCTCCGATTTGAATTTCGTTTTCACCATTGTGTTCTATGCGACGAGACGAACAAAACTAGATCTCACTTGCATGCGTTTCGAATATTTTTTTCGGACCCTAAATTTCTAGTACATATATTTTTAAATTTAAGTTATAATTATTTTTTTCAAAACATATGTAAGTGAGATCTAGTTTTGTTCGTCTCGTCACGTAGAACACAATGGTGAAAACGGAATTCAAATCGAACATCATATGTAGTGTCTACAACTTTTTTAAAAAATGTGATTGATGATGTCACTGACATCACTGAAAGTGACACTTAAGAAGAGTGAATCACGCCATATGACTGCGTGATTCCTTATCAATCACGCCAAGTCATATGGCGTGATTCAGTCATGCTTTGTTCGCTCACGGCGTATGAAAATTACTTAAGTCCTCGTCACGCTGGATGGTATGGTGTGATTGATAGCTCAATCACGCCATACAGATTGGCGTGATTCGGTCAACCTCGATCTACGTCCCGTTCCGACGTGGCGGTCGACGCTGACGTGGACACAATCACGCCATTTCACATGGCGTGATTTTTTCGAGAATCACGCCATACAATATGGCGTGACAAAAACGTCTAGATCTTGAAAATTTAGTTTGAGGTGGTTTGTTTTTAAAATTTTAGATTAATAATGATTATTTTAAAATAAAAATTCTTCTATTTCATCGTTCTGGATAGAGGTGCCGGATTCCGGGATCTATGTTATCAGGATCAAGCTGATCGAGAATCTTATATTCCTGATAACATTTTACCAAAGTCAATGGAAGTTTTTTTTAGGACAAAGTCAATGGGAGGTAGTGTTGTGCTAATTAATTGACACGTTTCCCCCAAAGAGAAGCCCACGCAAAGTGGCCCAATGCAATAAATCCAACAAAGTGAGGCCCAAGCCCAAGCAAAGTAACCCAGATTTGAACCTTATTTTATTTTCCCATTGTTACAATGACAAGAGGCGGCATTTATGATCAGTTTGTGATGCACAACTCCGCGCAAATGCCACAGCAATAACCTGTTTCTGAAAAGCAAAACAACTTGATTAGGAGCCTTGCTGGCTTCTAGTGTTGTAGCTGATTTCGGCGACTATTATATGCTAACTAACCTAACAAAAACCTCATCATTGGGTGGATTTGTCAATCAGCAGGGCAGCAGGCAAACTTTTCTTAAGACAAGTCCCCAGATATAATGAATTTCTGATTCTGGATTAATTCATTCTTATACTTTAGCAAATCAATTCTCGTATGTTTATCTGAAGTATAATCAGGGAGACTAATAAAGCGAAGAAATAGATCTTGTACCATTCTGTTTTATTTAGACCCCTCAGTAGAAAGAACCTTATCCGGTAGTATTTGAAAAGGCTAAGCACGAAGTGGAGAATTAGCTCTTTGATTGATGATCGAAATAATACCTTAAACCGTGGAGTTGTCAGGTATGCATAGAATAGGTTAGTTATCTCTGTGTTAGTGTATATTCCTGTGCTTTCATTCAAGAAAGAGAGGGGCCCCATGTTGGGTGAGTGGGAGGCTAGTGGTTAACTTGTCAGGACATCATATCCTAAAGCGTGAGACCCTCCAAGCCTCAACATCTTCCAGTTCCCCCAAAAAAGTATTTCTCGAGCAAGGTTGGAAAGTCCCCCTCATCTCCTTCTGGTCCATGCATGGTACTTCCATTCATTATATAATCATCAAATTCATCATTAATATTTCTGGATTTTATATGATTTCTAGTTATATGTCGAGAGAAAAGACTGTACTGACCTTCCAATTTCAGGAAAATTGCATCAGTGCAGTTCGTTTCCTCCTCTTTCCTTTTTCTTCAGATAAGTGGCTAGTTTCTCCTTGAGTAACAAGTGGAACTATAGAGCAGAAAGAAATTAAACACTTTGACATCTGAATATTGTTGTGAATGTTTCACTTTTCCGATAGAGATTTCATTTCAATTACTCCATAAAATTGAGCCCCAAACCTCAAGAAAAATGTACCCTTATACAGCACCATGAACAGGCTGTTTTCGGTACACAGTAGTTGGCCATGGCCAACTTTAGGCAGACAATTGTACCTAAGCTTCCACTAAAGGGAGAATCCAGAAAGCCAATGACTGCTCTTACTTTAAAGACAAGATATTCCATGTCTCTGGTATGGAATTGAAATCCCTGTATGTATCCAGGTACAGTAATAATAACGTTGTGCATGAATTGGTTGTTCTTTTTTAGATAATGGAACCTTGTTCCAGCTTCTGCCCCTTCAAAGAAGGTGCACACAGCCGTTCACTTACAAAAGTTGAGCACTTAGACTCTACCTCGTCCACAAGAGTATCAAATGAACAAAGTACAAGAGATTAAAATACATCAAATGAACCACTACTACGCAGTAATTCTATTTGAGAACTTCCAGCCAAATCTGGCAAACACCTCCATCATCAATGTCTCCCACCTTCGACATGCGTTCTTGAGGTTTTGCCTTGCTTCTTCTTTCTTATGCAGCAGCGACCATGTGCGGATCCAGTGTGTGGCCCGGAAGATAACCTGCAAGAAAGTATTATTTTTTGATTTGTTGAACACAATATCATTTCTATTCAACCAAATGGCCCAACTAGTAGCGGCTACACCCACCAAAATCTGATCCCTAAGTTTTGGATCAAAGCCATTAAGCCATGCCCCAATATTTGAGATACTAAGTGGAGGTTGAATTCCAAACGTGATATGAATTGAGTTCCAAATTGATCTAGCAAAGTGACAATCAAAGAAAAGATGTTGTATTGTTTCTAACGAAGTACAAGCACAACAAGTCAGATCCCCTTTCCAATTTCGTTTTGCTAGATTATCTTTGGTTAAAGTAACCCCCTTTTTAAGGAACCATAAGAAAATTTTAATTTTCAGCGGTACCTTCATTTTCCAAATGAGACAATTTTGGGGGACAATGGTTTCTCTCATTATGGACTCATACATAGATTGTGTGGTAAAAACCCCGCTCTTATGTAGGTCCCAAATAAACACATCTTTAGCATTGGAGAGCCTCGTTAAGAGAATCCTTGCAACTAAGTTGTGCCATGATGTGAGATTTTCTTGGACCAGCCCCCTTCTAAAAGATACATTTAATGGTGTGCTGCTGAAAACATGTGCAACCGTTGCATCTTTTTGTCTTACGATGTTGTAGAGATTAGGATAAACCAATTGTAGTGGCTTATCTCCTATCCAAGTGTCCTCCCAAAATCTAATGTTGGCGCCATTCTGTACCCGGAAATGTCCACACTGTAAAAACTGGTCCTTGACCTTCATAAGTCCTGCCCGAAGTGTGAGTCCCCGGGTTTGGATTTGCATTGTGTTAATGTTTTATTTGGCAGGTATTTCCTTCTTAGAAGGTTTTGCCAAACCCCATCCTCATTGATTAATTTAAAAAGCCATTTGCTTAATAGACACTTGTTTTGGATCTCCAGGTTTTTGATGCCTAATCCTCCACAATCTTTTGGCATGCATAAAACGCTCCACTTAGAAAGCCTATATTTTTTTTTGTGTTCATCACACTGCCAAAAGAATCTAGATCTGTAGTAATCCAGTTTCCGAAGAACCCCTTTAGGTATTTCGAAAAAGGATAGCATATACATTGCTAGACTTGTGAGGACGGAGTTTATTAGAACTAATCTTCCCCCAACCGAGAGTAATTTTCCTTTCCAGCTACTAAGCTTTTTCTGGAATTTTTCTTCAATCATGATCCAATCGCTGTTGGATAGTTTCCGAGTGTGCATAGGAATGCCCAAGTATCGAAATGGGGTTACCCCATTTTTGCACCCAAAAAGTTGTGCATATTCGAGCTCGTGTTCCTTGGCCTTGCCATAGCAATACAACTCACTCTTATGGAAATTAATTTTCAACCCCGACAATTGCTCAAAAGTACTCAACACTAGTTTGAGATTTTTGGCTTGGTTAAAATCATGTTCCATAAATAAAATTGTATCGTCCGCATATTGGAGTACGGAGAGGCCCCCTTCCACCAAGTGTGGAACTACGCCCCTAAATTCTCCATTATCCTTGGCCCTTTCGATGAGGATTGCAAGCATATCAGCTACTAAATTAAAAAGAAGAGGAGATAGGGGATCTCCCTGTCTCAATCCCTTCTTTGTCTGGAAATAATGACCAATGTCATCATTTACTTTGATTGCTACGCTGCCCCCTTTGACAATTTGGTCGATCCATTTGCACCATAGATGCGAGAATCCCTTCATCCGTAAGGATTGTTGAAGGAAGGACCAGTTAACCTTGTCATATGCTTTTTCAAAATCAAGTTTCAAAACTACCCCATCGAGTTTCTTCCTATGCATCTCATGTATGGTTTCATGTAGAATAACTACGCCTTCCATGATGTACCTACCCGACATAAAGGCCGTTTGGGACGGTTTTATGACGTTTTGAGCTACTAGAGCCACTCGGTTGGTCATCACTTTAGTGAAAATTTTAAAGCTTACATTTAACAAACAAATTGGCCGAAATTGTTGTATTTGTTTAGCTTCTTGTTGCTTTGGCAGCAAGGTAATAACCCCAAAATTAAGTGTAAACAGTGGTAGATCGCCCCTATGAAATTCTTCAAAAAGGGCCATAAGGTCCTTTTTAATAACGTTCCAAAATGCTTGATAAAATTCCGCAGGAAAGCCATCCGGACCTGGGGCTTTATTGTGAGCCATTTGAAAAATGGCCACTCTAACCTCCTCCTCCGGACCTTGGTTGTTCTACTGCTCTTTAATTAATTTTTTGGTACCTATACTTTTATTAGTCAGTCCGTTTGAAAATGGAAGAGACCAGCCAAGGACAGTTTAGTCAATGTAAACAAACGAGATGGTGTCCATGCACCTACTGCTGAATATGCATGAGTCACACATTTATCGCGATCAAAGTTTGAGAGAGGCCAGAAATTAGGTTCCCCTGATTGTCTCAGTTAGCAACCACCGTATACTAGTCCTAGAAAAGAAATGGCAACGCGCCATCTTGCTCCCGTTCTCTCCATTCATTTTTATACCCTCACCCAACACAAAAGCAATGGCAAACAGCTTGTCGTAGTATCATTGCATAGCTAAAGGCAGAAGGAAGGAGAAGAGGTTGACAGAGAGGAGCCATGGATTGTTGCATCTGCAGCCCTATTGCGTCCATTTACAGGCTTCCAAGGAACGCCGTATGTGCTCCATGCCATGAAGGTGCCAAGGCCATCATCGCCTTCCTCGACAACGACGATAAGAATCAAGATGATCGTGGCCATGGTTCTGCCGAGTCCCCGGGGTCGATGAAGCCAAACCGCTCGTCCAAGGCAAGTGTTCTCTGCCGACAACTCTTCCTTGCTGTTTCGGTCGTTCTGATTATGCTGCATTTCTCGAAGGATATATGCTTCCACCATGAAGCTCGATTGGTTCCATGATTTTCGTTTCTGAAATGTATGTTCATTGCAAGGCGCTTGTTGGTTCATGGCATCATTTGCGGTTAGTAGTTGGCCGCTTGTCTCAGTCGCAGTTGTATTCTTGAACTTAAAGAATTGCTAAAAGTGATGTGGATGTTTGTGGACGCTTATAGCTTGTTTCTGCATGTTTTTATTACATTATTACATATATGCTGCTGCTGCATTAGAACAGTTCGGATTTCACTGTTGCTCCGGAAACCGTTGAATAGTGCCTGATCGTCATACGAAAAACGAGTCTAATAGTAGCACTACGATCCGAAGATGTGATTGAAAATGATTTCTGGTTGTCAATATTGATGAACCCAAATTTTCCTAAGAATCCCTTTGTCTGGACGCAACAATGCAGGGCATGAGAGATGCGTGGGAGCAGCTGCAGGAGATGAGAGACAGGGCGGAGGCGACCAACCAGAGAGCCGCCTACCTTGAACACGGTTTCGCGCTGGCGTGGAAGGAGCGAATCCACACCGACATCGTCGTCAAACCTGGCAGCGGGCCCCCAATACCAGCCCACAGAGCCATCCTGGTGAGTGTCTATCTTTCTGGGCTTTATAGCTGTTACTAGGCCCACTGGTGATAAATAAAATGGGCCTCCACTGCAGTTCAAATCAAACCCAACTCATGATTGATCGGTCTCAAAAAAAAACTTATGATTGATGCAGGCCGCGCGGTCGGAGGTGTTCCGCGACGTGCTGTCCTCGGACGATCGCTGCAAAAAGGCCCCCGCCGGCGAATCCATCTCCCTCCCGGAGCTCTCCCACGGCGAGCTCTACCTCTTCCTCGCCTTCCTCTACACCGGATCCCTTGAGGAGGTAGAGGACGAGAACGAGGAGCAGCTGCACGCGCTGCTCGTCGCCGGCGACAAGTACGACGTGCCGTTCCTGCGGCGGGCATGCGAGGCGCGGCTGGCGGCGCGCGTGGGGCCCTCGAACGCGCTGAAGTCGCTGGAGGTGGCCGAGCTGAGCGGCAGCGAAGTTTTGAAGCAGCGCGCCATGGACACGGTGGTGGAGCACGCCGAGGAGCTGGTGTTCTCTCCGGAGTACCACGACTTCGGCGTCAGGAACGCCAGCCTCTGCGTCGACATCACAAGAGCGCTGCTGTTGAAGGCTAGCAACAAGAAACCGACGGCAACTAAATAGCTAGTACATGTACAGTAGCATAGCTCATCGTTTTGTCTGACGTCACACGTGTACACATCTTTGTCTGCTGGCTATTGGCGCTGGTTGCAGCAAACATGAAGAATATACTATTGGACATGATGATGATTTCACACCATTTTTTTACAGGTTACTTAAATTTCTCTCTGCATCTGATCCATGATGATGATTCGCATTTAGTCCTCGTCTTGATGATGATCCACCAGGCATCTGCTGATGGCCTGCAAGACCGCCTGCCGAACCATTTGCTCATCGACGGTTGTTGTTCCCTGCTGATGACCCGATGATCCGCCGAGGGCTTGCAGGCGGAAGGGGGTGTCGTCGGCGCAGGAGACATCGGCGTCGAGGACGTCGAGGCCGAGCTCCTCGAAGGCCTCCAGCACCGACACCAGCAGCCCCGGGCGGCTCCTCTCCATCATCGACACGTTGATCCGGAATCCTCTGCTTCTGCTGCTGCTTTCGCTATCCAAATCCACGGATGACACGCTCACCTGCATACTACTTTCACCTTTGGAATAGCCAGCAGCTGCTGCTTCATCATCAACCTTGTCCTTGACCTCCCTGATGTATTTCGACGCATCTACCAAGATCGACGTATTGTTGGCCTGCTCGATCGAATAGGCATTGCACAAATGAGCGGTGGATACGATGTATTATATCGATTAGTAAATGCCTTCCATATAAATGAACGATAGACAGAGAAGATGCATTGCATAACTACTTTCAGACTGTATTTTTTATGGGATCTTGCTAAAAATGATTTTTAACTTGAAAATGGTACCAGGCACTTCAGTGCATCGGACATGTACACAAATCAACGAGAAGCTGTGGGTGGCAAACTGACTGATCTCATGTGTGGATGCTTAATTAGTTGTTTGACTCATCGAATGTGCGCTTTTAAGTTAGTTTATGCATGTAGATATATATTTTTAGAAGAGTCTAAATCATTTGGTATTGGCTCTGCAAAGTACAATATTGAAGTGCAGAGAAATGAGATGCTGAATTTTTAGCGAACTGAAATGAAAATCGCGTTTTTAATTACCATTTGAATCGATTTTTTTTTAAAAAATAGAAAGGCAGATCACTACTTACGGCATTTGATTTTGTAACCGAGCGCAGAAGCTGGAATTTCTCTTCTAAAGATGCAGCCTTCTTCTCCTTTCCTGACATCCTTGATCACTCCACACACAAACAAATTGAAGCTTGTGCTAGTGAAGAGTTCAGGAGCAAGCTCTGGTTATATATATACACAGGGGCTTTGGGGATCAGTGGATAGCACAGTACGTATTCTGTACTGATCATTGGGGTGCACATGATATACAGTGACTGCTGGAGTATCCTAAGACAAAGGTTGTGTCCTTAGATCATTTTCCATGTCCTTCATTAGCTTGGTTTTGTATCATAATTTATTGCTAGTCCTTAATATTTATGCTTATATAATGCTTCATGCTTACAGCGAAACTGGCATATCCCTTGCCTGCATTCTGATATCAATCTTTTTCTCCCTGCTTATTGATTTGGCTTGAGAGTTATTTTACTCTAAATGACTTCATATGGAGGTACATTGTGCATACAATATGTGTGTGTGCATGCGTGCGTTATGTTCACGGTTACACTCATTTTAGTCTACCTATGGGCACAACAGCGCTGTTAGTTACCATTCCTAAG
Source organism: Chloris gayana (assembly GCA_031894775.1). Taxonomy (NCBI): domain Eukaryota; kingdom Viridiplantae; phylum Streptophyta; class Magnoliopsida; order Poales; family Poaceae; genus Chloris; species Chloris gayana. The sequence continues at coordinate 15,496 of JAUNZO010003997.1, read as the reverse complement.
ATAGCCCAATTGCAATCCACAAAATAGTAGGGACTAGCATTAGAGTTTCCTTCTTACATAATACGTACACATGGGTACCAATAGTGGTAAATTCTTTTATATTCGCAAAGAAGTTGAGAGTCTCAAACCAAATTTATTGGCATCTTAGCTGTATATATGACCTTCTTGTTTGTTAATTAACATGGAAATGGGAATGTTCCTCAAAAAACATGGAAATGGGAATTAGTGCATCAGTGAATAATATTCAACCTACTGATCTTTTTCCATTTATTCATCCATTTGCAAACCTACTGATCAACCTACTTACAAGTCCTTTTCTTCGGTTACCAACCTTGCGTCAACACGGTTTCATTCATAACCATCCGAAGAAAACAGAGAGATGGAGCTTTCAGTTGCCCATATAATGTTGGTACCATCCTTTGACTATGACTCCTGTAAGAATGTCAATATTTGGTAAAATTGATGTACAATCACAACCACACACAGGATAGTAAATATATACTGTACTTCAGAAGAATAATGTAAGTACATGGAGAGAATAATTGGATAGATAAGCTAGAATATAAGTACAATGATTATGCAGGAAGACTGTCGCTCATACAGGATATATGTGATGAACTGATGAAAGCAGGTAGACACGATACAAAAAGCTAGTACAGATTAAACTATGCAGTGTGCGGTTTGCATGCTGGGATGCTTGCGTGGTGACGCAAACATAACGCGTCTCCTTTGGAGTCATGCAATGGAGGATCATCGATGGAGATGGGAACAAATTAACAGCATGCAGGGTGGAGATGGGAATAAAGATGCATGGCGCGGCCTTGTTCTTCTTGCACGCTTTGGCGGGAACAAGTATACATACAAGGTCTCGTGGGGGCGTGAGCTGTGCATGGCGCCAAGATGCCTCTCACGGGCTCCTTCTTTCCCATAGAGGCATATCTTGAATTATTTAAATACGTATGCCTCTATATATATGCAGCAAAATATCGATGGCATATTGCCATCTTGAATGCTAATTTGTAGTAACATGCTCAAACTTGACGAGCATATGTTACTCTAAGAATGAATGGTGACTATTGAAGCATCTCTAAGATTGCAAAACAATTTTACTCCGAATGACGTTCGGATGCAAGACCCTCAACCTGTAGATTAAGGCGTGTAAATACGAAGAAAGTGTCAGATCTAAAATACCGCAAATACGAAAAGGACTGCAATGAAGTAACATGATCCAATTTGATATTTATATAACTTAGGTATCGTATTAAACAAAACGGGTGTTTGGTCTAGTGGTATGATTCTCGCTTCGGGTGCGAGAGGTCCCGAGTTCGATTCTCGGAACACCCCTTATTTTGGGAGGTACCTTTTTTGCATTTTAACAACCTTGTAATGTGTAGGTGTTTAGCTTCTTTTTTTTTCATTTTCACCAGCTTGTAATGTGTTTAGGCATTCTTTTGTTTCACAAACGCTGGAGACGAGTTGATCTACCTGGTGGAAGCTAGAGACCTGTCTTATTAGTCTCCGTTTCAAGCAAGTTTGGCAAATAATCAAACAGATCCATCAGATCAACAAAGCTCATAATTAACTACATAAAAAGAGTGCAACGATGTAAGTCTGTAGAAATTGTAACCTAAATGACACATTCATTTGCTTGGTTACATAGAAGCCCTGGATTCACCGGGTTTTCATGCATGCTCCACCCTATAGATGGCATACCTTCTACATGCTACAGCCAATGATACACACAATCTATCTACTTCAGATGGCACTCCTCAGTTGATCACAACCGTGATTGCTTTCTCTAATGTAATCAGCAGCAGATACAGCAAAATTTCCTAGAACCAATTCGAGTAGTCAAAGTCCCGGAGCTTCCTGAAATGCTTCTCCACATCTTGTCTCGATTTTGCCCACTCCTCTCTTTGGATAACAGTTGTTGCATCATCTCTTTTAGTCTGGTACAGTAATGATACATTAGCCAGAGTTAATATAGGTGTCCGTCTAAACAAAGAAGAGGGCTAGGTATCTAAAACAAGCAGACTACCTTGTCGATTATTCTAAATGATTCCCCTCCATCACGTATAAGTAGCAGGTCGTTCCGCCTATCTCTCTTCTTTCCTTCTGGAACACTAACCTGTCATGGAGAGCTGGATATCAGTTATCAAAGTACACCAGAATGAACCCTTTCTATTTTATAATTGGTCATCAAAAGCATGCAGAATTTTCTCAAAGATCATCAGACAGACAAAAGTGTCATGTGTTGGCCACAGATTTTCACTGTCAGATACATCAAGGTAACAAATTCAGAGAGCACTAGGAATTACGGTGAGGTATCCATTATGTTAAACCAGTTAAACTATTACCGAGGTCTTTTGACAAATAAACCAATATGAAATACATCTTGCACTTTCGATAAAATGAGCTATTCTAATCTGACAATTAAAGTTCTATACAATAGATGAGTAGAACTAACAAAACAATTGTATATTTGATGGTAGCTAGCAGAGCAGAGGTCCAGTTGCCAGTGGAACATAATCTTCCACAGTCAGGGTAGTGTGAGCCTTTAACGGTTAGATAAGAAATATCCATAATTACTGACAAAGCAATTCATCAAACCCAAATATAAAAAACAATTAATTAATAGCTTAAATGAATTTATATTCCGAATATCTTACCACAACTTTAGCTCTTGTGATTGACCTTGTTTTTGAGTCAATGACATAAGTCTCCTCAAAATCAAGGAAGAAATCTGGGTCATCCGCTCGCCTGTTTCTGTAGTGTTTTGTTAAGAAAACCTGCAATATAGAACATATGATGCATACATTTTGAAGGAAATCCCAAAGCAACAGGTGCAATGCATCACAACATGGAGAAAAAATCAAGCACTGACAATGTGTAATGTAAATACATCACGAGGAGATCGGGAGCAAAAAAACAGCTGTCATATTTCAGAGTGGAATTTGAGTTGAACCTGGCCTAAAATAAGCTCATCAACTAAGGGTAAGTAAAAAAGGTAACACCGGTACCTAAATAAGTGGACTTCTTTCCTGTTTTAGCAATTATAATGTTTGGAAGGCACCATATGCTGCTTTTAAGTGTGTTATGAAAAGAAGCTAGCCACGGAAAAGCGTCAAAATCCATAGAGAATATGGATGATAACTTTTAAGGCGGATCGTCACGAAATGTATGGTTGGTTGCGATAAAGAAAAAGCATACTAGATTGACAGAACGACCTACGTGAGCAGACAACAAATTCTCAACATACCTTCATGATCTCCCTCTCCGTCTTGTACAGGGGATCACGCAGATGCTCAACAGGTGGCTCACTGACATGGTAGCGGCCAAAGTTTTTCTTTGTGCACCTGACGTACTAATTCCAACAAGAAAGACAACAGTCACCCTGAAGCTCAAGGCTGATTTAAGCAATCTGAAATATGAAATAGTTGAGGTTAATATATATACCTTCTGTGGCATCGGGGCAAGAACCCTTGGAATGGAGTAGATGTCAGTGTCTGGCGGTGTCACATACATCTGTTGCACAGAAATGCCATGTTCAGAGAATTGAGCAGCGCTCAATTTGTGTCATTTTGGATAGCAGTACACAGTGCCACACACATGTTTGACGAGATGTGCCAGTGACCAAAAGAATAATAACAGTCAGGTTTGTCGCAGACAATTAGCATCCACCAGAGAGAATGGACTAGCATAGAACCAAGCAGTAGATATGCTAGGACTAGAAGGATACCTCTCTGAAGTCGAAGACGTCGTCATCTGGGTCGGGCACCTTCCGGATAAAGAAGTCGCAGTGGAGAAGGCTTATCTTGTGGAACTCGTCCTCGTCGATGGTGTAGTCGACGACGGTGTCGGAGGCGGATTCCTGCGTGGAGACGAAGCTCTCGGCGGCGACCATGGCGATGTCCCCCTCCTCCGCGGAGAAGGTGGGCGGCGACGGCTTGACGGGGGCGAGGAGGCGGTCGTAGTCGACGTCGTAGTCCTGCTCGTTGTCGATGTCGTCGTCCTCGCCGACGCCGTCCGCGTCGTCCGGGTCGAAGTCGCCGAAGTCGTCGTCCATGTCGTCGTCGCCGTAGGCCGCGGAGACATTGCGCCGGCGTCGCGGGAGGGGGCGAGGAGCGGCGGGCAGGTGCAGGTGGAGGAGAGGAAGGGCGGCAGCTTGGGCTTGGGTTTGGCCCTGGAGCGGTGGTGGCGGAGGCGTGGATAGGGGCCGCAGGAGTAGCCGCAGCAGGAGGAGACGAGCACCATTTCGGCGTGGCTGCTTCACTCCGACTCGGAGGCAGTTGACGGAATTCCTTGGATTCCGCTCGGCCCACTCTGGCCCAAAAACCAAATAAACGGACCAGACGCGAAGAAATGCAAACAAAACCTTTGCTTCCTTCCTCTTATCGCTCAGCAGCCGCAGGTCGATCGACCGTTGGCAGCAGCAGTGATGGATGCCAGATTGCCAGTACAAGCATGAAATGAGGAAGTTCGAAAATCGTCCTTTTAACTTTCTCTCAGTTTCGGTTTTTAATCTCTCAATTACAAAATCCGACATCTATGATCCCTCAACTTTGCATAATCTCATCCCATAGCGGATTTGATGACGGTTTTGAGTGCCGTGGTATGTGGGACCCGCTTGGTCAGGTGACATGTCATCTTTTTTTTTCTCTTCCTGTCTATTTGAACGTTGCCTCCGCTCGCTCACCTCCACCTACACATCATTCTTGTCCGTCTTCCTTCCTCGTTGGACTTGAAGATCTACTCCAACAAAGCCATGCTGTATTTTGCGGATGATGGGCGGGAGATGTGGAGGCAGAGGTGCACAAGCGACAACAATGTGTAGGTAGAGAGGGATAGAGGGAAAAAGAGTGAGAAAAAGTGATATACCACATGATAAATGGGGTTCACCAGTCAAAACTGTCGTCAAAACCGTCAAGGGATAAAAATTAAACGGACCGTAAAGTTGAGAGATGAAAATCAAACTTGAACAAAAATTAAGGCACAATTTTCGAATTTCTTCCAACATTAAAATGGTTGCATTAACACATATAGGTGCATGATCAATTTGGTTGATTTCTTAATTCAATTATGCTTGTGAATTTTGCCGATACGATTATGAGGATTTTTTATGCTAGATCAACGCGGTTGTACACGACGGGCTTCTAGACGCAGCACAGCTCGCCCTTACGCCTGCGGGTCGAGCTCGATCGTTCGATTCACGTTTCGGGGCTAGCTATGCTGAGCCACCGTGGGTGCTGTGTCTTGGCGCCGGATCGCTAGGCTCGACCTGCCAAACCTTGGGTGCCGCAGGATCGGTTGGAGGTTTTGGGTTTTTACAGCTGTAATCGTGCTTCTTGCCACAAATCCTGGCCGTCCATCCGGATCCAAGGGTGGAAAGGTGGCATGACGCGGATGGGGATCCACGCCATTGCTTCTCGGCCAATCGGAAGAGACGCGGAAAGTGACGTGGCGTATTGGTTTCCCGCCCAAACTCCCTCCTCTCCGTCTCGTCTCTCCGTGACAATAAACTCCACACTGCGCCGCTCACTTTTCCCCTTTCCGCCGCTTCTCCTCCCCACCCCGCCGCTCAACAACCCGGTGCCCTCCCCGCCGCCATGGCCCTTCCCGTGGTGACGGTGGCGAGCCTCGGCGAACCGCAGGCCATCGCCGCCGTCCTCGACGCCCACGAGGTCATCGTCGAGTCCGTCGACGCCGTCCGTTTCGCGCCCATGTACCCGGAGGTTGTTGAGGAGAAGACAAGGGCCGAGCTGGATCTGCCGCCGGGAGGTGCGGATCGGCAAGGTGGCGCGCTCGCCGAGGTGCTTTTCGACCTCTCGTACGTTGTCATCCCCGCTCTCAACCTCAACGCCGGAACAAGTACATGGCCGGACGTCTCGGTTCCATCGGTAACGACCTTCGCCGCCTCGGCTCGCGGGTCAACCTGCGGTCCCCTCGGGCAATGGTGATCCTCGCCGGGCCCTTCTCTACCATGATCCGCGGAGCGCTCGCCGAGCGATCAAGAGCGAGCACACGCTCGCTGCGCGGTTCACCGACCGCCTCGCGGAGATCGCCGCCCGGGCCCACCTCCGCCTCGACTCCGCCGTCGACCCGGAGGCGCTCCCCACCGCAATGGTGCATAGCCTCGTCGACGTCCGGGCCTTCGGGGTCCTTCACAACCCGCACGACATCCGGATTCGCGCCGTCCACGCCGTCCGCGACGCGCCCGAGTACCTTGCCTTCGTGCTGCAGAGGAAGCTCACGGGATGGAGGTGCGACCGGGAGCCTAGGCTCCGCAAGGTGGCGCGCTTCGCAACCTTGCTCATGGATCTCTCCAACGTCCTCCTCCCCGGCCTCAAGGAGAACCCGGCCGACGTGCGGATGATCCGCCGCCTTCGATCCCGCGGGGCGTTGATGGCGCGCGTCGTCAAGCTCGGGCATCGGGTCCCCGCTTCGCTCGTCTCGTCGGCGGGCCCCTTGGCTAACCGGATCAAGGGCGATGCTGCTTCGGTGCTCGGGGCGAGCGCCGGGACCCACACGCCCGGCTCGCGAGCCGCCTCGACCGCATCGCCAACCAGGTTGAGAGCTGCCTCAACTCCTACATCAACATGGAGGATGACGAAGACGACCAACGGTAGGTGAGGGTACAGGAACCGGTTCGCCATTGGATCAAGCCCATACTCCACTAGCTGTGTCATTGCTCGGGAAGGGTACAAGCATAATCGGATCCGCTCTTTAGTCCATTCATATATGCTAGTATATACTTCAGTTTGTCCGTTAGTTTTCTCATCGTCGACGATAGATAGAACTACATGATGGTTATGTTTCTAGTTTACATTGTGCTTCGTATCAAAGGATGTGTAATGAAATAGTTTTCTCCTTGGTACTCGGGCTAAAACAGGCTTTTATTTTGCTTTGTTGATATGTTGAATAGTGGCTCGCTCTCTATCTCTCTTTGATTTGAATACTGATCATGTGCCGAATTCCAATTGGGATGATCTGCTCCGCTCTTCTAGTCAGATGTACTAACCGAGATCATGTGTTCTTCAACTGCAATTTTTAGTCACCTGTTGGTCTCCGACTAATGTGCAGATTACTGATGTAGAGTATTCCTAATCCTAAAACCTAAACGGTTTAAACCATTTCATTCCAAATTTGATGAGGTCAGTTTACTGAACAGGAAGTGCCTGGAGTTGAGTGTTTGTGCAACGATTCTAAGCTGGAGTGCATATTGTTCTTTGGTGTTATTCTGCTAAAAATGGTGAGATAATCTGCATGTGAAGTTTAGACGCTTCGTGTCCAATCCGATGTTTTCTCCATGGTACTCGAGCTAAATGTGTTTTTCTTTCCGAATTGTTCCTTTTGTTTTCCGGAGCGTAATCAATACTCAACATTAATTCCGAAATTATATGTTTGTTCCTTTGTTTTCTCGTTCAGGAAGCTGAATACTTTGGTCTCTGAAATGAGTATTGATCATGTGATGAATTCGAATTATCTTATGTTTGCTTGCGCTTTCTGATTGAGCTTCAAGACTGCCCAGGGAACTGGGATATAGGTGGTATTTGATCCTATTGATGGATATGAAGTATATGGTTCTTACATTAGATCATCCCATTGTCATGTCTTCTAGACTTCAAGTTCCAACATAAACTGCTGGAGTGTATGTTGTTCCTCTTCCCGTTACGCGACCATGTGCAAAAAATGATGCACTACTTCCGTTTCATTAATTGAGCTGGACATTTCTTTTTGGAGGAAATGTCCGATTAACTTGTTACTTCATGCTTTAGGATTGAGCAGATCAGTTCACGGTATAGTATATCAAGTGCATGTAACTCCGGACGTTCACCTTCTCTAGGAAAAAAAAAGGCTACTAAGCCATTGAAACAAACAGCTCAGGTTCCCCTCTCCTGTAAGCTGGCGTAGTTGATCTACCGTAAGTTATTGTCTCATATTTTTCAAGAGAGTACAAATTTGTATAATAAATTATAATAAGAATAAAAGTTATCTGTACTACCTACTTATGAGTTCAGGAATCATCGGAAAAGCTACATAACAGCAGTGTCATATTCAAGCACTCGAATAACAAAAGCATCTAAAATTAAACATCATGACAGCTGCAAGGCTCCAAGACATGAAGTTTTACAGTGGAAGGAACCTTTGGCTCGATGTATCTTCGGATAGCCAATGTTGCTCTATGAGCTTCCACGAGAACATCCCTATCCATTGGGAAACATTTCCCGGATTTGTTGTCACGGTGTGAACACCTCAGTATACTCCGAGGGGCTTCCAACGTCGGACACTCTAGTGATGTTGTACTCTCAACAATATGGCATGTCAGCTCAACCAAACTCTTAGCACTGCAGAAGCCTTTGATCGTCACACTCTTGAGGTCTGTGATTCTGTTGTTCCTTGTTCCGCCTCATATCCGAGTTATCGGTAAAAATCGAGACATGCTTCATACGTCGTGGCCATAACTATAATAGAAAAAGACAGATTTCAAGTTATATGATTCCACCATATATAGCTACTAAAATGATATCAAATGCGAACAATGACTTACATCCAAGTGAAATGTTTCCAAATAAGGAGCAGCATCGAGAAAGTTAGCCGAGAGACAAATAATCATAGGTCGGAGAAAATGGTAATCCATGAAGACTAATAATCAAGTGTCCGAGGTGAAGGAATTTGCTACTCGAGCATTGGTGTATTCGGCTGCATAAATGTTAGGTTAATTATGCTCCAACCTATTACTTGCTGTAGTATCTATTTGTGTATCACTAAATCGGTCAAGTGCCATACCTCCGTGGCTGAACGTAGGGTAAGTGATTCAAGTTTTGGCATCATGGATGGAATTTTAGTACGGGCATAAAAAACTGAACCGGAACGTAGGATTGTTACTCTCTTCATTTGTAGTGTTTCACCAAGCGATATTCTTACATCATTGTCTCCTCCAAATAGAAAACTGGAGAGATTTGGAGCTTCATTATCTATTGCTTCCGGACTTTCACCCCCAATCACCTCCAGGTGGCTGAGCCGTTGTAGTATGCTAGGTACCTTCGGGCAAACTAATTCCTTACAGATATCTAACTTCCAACTGCACCAAAGCGAGATAATTGCAAAGAAGGCACTCCAACTCTTCCCCCATAATACGCACAAGACAAAGATGCGGTCTAGTCGGACTTCTTAAACAACCAAGAGCAGCTGCTCGAGTGGAAGGAACAACCGGCAAGGTGCATATATTGAATTGATTCTCCGCTCCCATTAGATAAAAGTGAGTATGGGAAATTGTACTTTGCCTTCAACGGATGCAATATGAGTGTGAGTTCTTCAATCCCTGGTCTAAGAGCGATCTGAAGCCAACTGTCAACATACCAAAAATCCTCTCGTACTGAAATACTTAGGAACATGAATTTGGAGCGTCTTCAAACCAATGCCCGAGTGCATTGCCGGAATGTGGCCAACTTTGCTTGGAGAAAATGCTAGCCGACTCATCTTTTCCGCATGCATTTTTATTCAAGCCCAGTGATTCATTACTGAAAGTGAGGCTGGGATGACATCTCCAGGAATGAAGAAAGACATGAGACACGGATGCGGCTTGAGCAGCATCTCGCATCGGCATCGAGAGAATGTATGTGATGCCAAATGTCCTGCATACACAAGCAAGGGAGAGAGATTCAACGAGTAGAATTGTAAAGGAAAATGGTTGATTTTGACGTGAGCCAAAAAGAAAAAAGGAGTAACACTCTAACTCGGGGTCCTGGTTATATGCACATGATTGCACACAGTGTTCGGGGTGGTGACTAGAAAAAAGATCACTACGAGTGTCCCGATCGGATACTACAAAGTATACACCGATAACTTTTATTACTAGAAAAAAATATAGTCCCACCCAAATCGGGCATGGCATGCTCAACCATATTTGCTTCTTTCCATATGCACCAACTAGATGAACAGATTTTAATTGTATTAATCATAGGTAAAAAAAAGAACAAGAACAAAGTTTTGTATAAGGTGCCGACAAAGCGACATGCCCAGGTAATGATAAATAATAGAATCAAATAAAAAGGCTGCTACACCGTGAAGGAACATGCCATTGGTTGAGTTATTATTATTTGGTAGACTTGGTTCGACTTGAGCTTCATATCAATGATGAGGAACTGGCTTCCACAGGCGAGAGAGAATCATGTCTGTGGGGTTGTACAGGAGTCAAGTAAACTTGTCCGATACATAGCTATGTCCATGAAAGAGCAAATTCCTTGTGTGACATCAAAACTTATACACTTCCCCTTTGAGCAGAAATAATAACTTCTAATAGCTCATAAGAGAAACCTTTAATTTTTGATGGCACACAAGGAATTTGCTCTCCGTGAGCCTTTGTGTGACTAACATGCTGAGATAATAGATTGAACACAACAGATAAAAGTGCAATAGCTGACAACAATATGCAACTCATAAGTTACGATGTATTGCCTGTAATAATGTCTAATGAAGATAAATATGCCACATTTGTTGGACTATAAGGAAAAATAAAAATTGATGATGTCTGCTAAGACTTTTGAGGTATGACCTCCCTACAAAGAAACCAACATTTTTTCAGATTGTATACTCAACATTAGCCTACCCGAAGCTTGAGACTAAAAGGCTTTGTTGTTGCTGATGTATATTCCGTGTTAGAGACAATAAGGACATTCAACTCAATATCCGAGCATTGATAGAAACTTGATAACACACAAATCTAGAAGCACCGGCTTTTATGCATTAGAGACCTGAAAATGGTTGCGACAATATATGCCTAGGAGCAAACATTGTATGGAAAGGAAATAGTTTTGTACTAACTATGTAACACTTGCAAGCAGGCTGGTATCGGTTCATAAACACTATTATACTAGTACAAGTTCAACAAATTGTGCAATTCAAGCAGTCATCATGATTCATGATATTTTACTTGCACGAAGTCTTTCGTTATCAACTCATTGCCATACCTCGCGCGGGGTTGGGCCTCTGTACATCTTCTTTTCATCGGGTTCAGAATAGCCATCCTGTTGGCAAGGTGCGCACTTTCTTTTAGTCCGTGAAGCAACCATTCCATCTCGTGGTGCAAAATGTAATGAGATATGAGGGACAAAACAACAACCTCAAATAAATCAATGCAGATGGAGGAGTTAAACCTTTTCCTTGTCAAACTTTAGTGCAGAGACACTTACAACTTGGTTAAGAAAAACAATTATTTATTTATTTGCCTTTCTTTACTTTGAGGCAAAAGTAATAAGATGGTGGAGGCTAGCTGCAAATTTCATCTCGCATCCTAGCTTAAAACCAGTTAAGCAACGAAGGAATTTGCCTCCTTTCTAATTTAGCTTGAATAAGAGAAGCTCTTTGCAAACAGATTCACATGAAACAAGCACGGAGATAAGAAGGGAAGCTCTGCCTACTCAATAATTATGATTTTGCTTTAGCTCCCGAGCCGGATTATAGATCCATAAAAAAATCAGTATGCAGTAGCAAACTAGCAACCATGTATTCTATCTTGTCGCCATTACTAGGCATACATGTGAATAACACGAATGAATAGAGATAAATATTGGAAGGACGAGAGGCTTACTACCACGAAGCGCTTGGACTTGCCGCCGGCGCCGGCGCCTCTGCATGGACATGAGGCGCACTAGATGCAGCTGGCCCATGCTAGATGGAAGCTGTGGCGATGTCTATCTCCGGCGTAAAGAGACCAAAGTAAGCAAAATTCCCTCTCTTTTATCATCCACTCCACCGTTTCTTGAATTTTAGTCGGAATCACAAGGAAGGATTCGCGAAGACGAGCGGTCTACAAACCTACAATCGTCTACTCTGACGGTCTTACCTTGCTAAAAAAAAATAAAGTCGTCTGCCCCTAGTCTGACAGTCCTGGGTCTCCCGACCCGAGTCCCGACCACAGCTCCACTCGTTTAGTAGCTGTTTCCGAATAACCAAGAAAGAAAAGGACTAGTTCGTAAGTTGACAACCCAGCCTCACCTCGCCGCCGGCCATGGCGACCGCCTCATCCTCGGAGCCTGCGGCGAAGGAGAAGCCTATCGTCGTCCGGGTCAAGCGCAAGCCTTCACAGACCCGCCCAGACGCATTCTGTGAGCTCCGCTTCTCTCTTCCTTCCCGTCCCCTTCCCTCTTGAGTTCGTACTTTCTCTACACAAATAAGGAGAAATTATTTGAGATTTTCTTCGTATTTTCTATTGCAGGGCTAGAGATTAACGAAAGGCCGGTAAAGAAGGCGATGCTCGATTTCTCCAGCCTTTCCATCTCCAAACCTTCAACGTCCTCCTCCACGGCTAAAGGTGCGAGCAAAACAGGGTGTAACACTTTTCTACCGAGCTTTTTGATCTTTTAGGACCGGATACAGGTGGCTTCGATGATTTAGGATAGTTAAGATAGACCTCGCCGATTTGACACATATACGAGTGCCTCCTTGATTTTCTTGACATTCTTCTAATTTTCTATTTCATTTTTAACTTTTCCTCTCTTAGGCCATGCGAAAAGACGCCTTGCCCTCTAGTCGGCCTAATCGAGCATCAAGGTTGTGGCGATGGTCGCCATTATCTGGCGGCTGCACGTCCTTCCGCCGCCAGGCAATAACTGTTGCCTTCCTGTCACTATCACGTCCCTCGAGTTCGCATCCTCGCGGTAGTCCACTAGCTCTACGATGCTTCACAAAAGACTAGGCGACCTGTCTCTGCTTCGGCTTGGGCAGCACCTCTGCTGTTCGGGTGGCTAATGTGGTGCCTGGGTTCCTGCTCTATCAGCCGTACCTCCGTGGTGTGGAGCGAACATTGTGGAAGGCCTGGTCGGACGGCATGCGCCTACGAGACCGGCGCGGCTGAACGAGAGGGCTGCGGCGGCGATGGTGGTTGGACCAGAGTGCGATGATGGCATGCGCCTAGTAAAGCTGAACTGAGAGGGGCACATTGAGCATTTCGGGTAGACTGAGAGTGAAAAAAGAAAGAGAAAAATCAGAAAGAGAAAGAATGTCAACAAAATCAAAGAACCACCCGTATTTGTGTCAAATCAACGAAGTCCATCCTAACTGTCTTAAATCGTCGAAGCCACTTCTATGGAGTCCTAAATTATCAAAATCCTCCTTTTCTACCACATTGTCGTCAATAATAGACATTATTTGAGATCATGTATTCCTATCTCTTAATGGTAGAGCCCAAGTCTACTTACCTGGAAAATGAGGAATAAAGAGGATCCTTGACACCATAATATGAGTTTGTAAATAATGTCAGATTTCTACTGGGTTTGCTTATTCAAATGATAGGTAGACGTAGACAAATCTATTTTGTTTAGTTCGCCTGCAAAGCTGCAAAATGTTTTACATTCTTGCCATGCCATTGCTTGCTGTTTCAGAGGAACCACGAGTTAAGAAGCTTCTTGTCCAACACATTGAGACAGTACACCATTCTGAAGCTGTTGAAGATGTCCTGCAGTCTCTTTTGGTATGTCTTTCAGTTCCGTCAGTTTTTTCCTTGCTTATCTCTTGTTATATAGTACCTTGGCATCCAGATATAGTATCCCGGCATGGCATAGTTGTGTCTCTGCTCGCATTTTAGTTTCATTTGATGTGTTATTTTTTTCATATAAAAAATATCTCCTCGTCCATGGTGTCTGCTCTATTTTTTCTTCTTTGGATCCCATGGAGCTCAGAAATGACTTTAAATGCCGTTTTGAGTTAAAAATGCTGAAACTGAACTGCTTCTTTGAAATAGATTAGATGTTGACATTTCTACCTTACATTTTAATTTGCATGGAAAATAGGAATTAAGTTCAGCTATACATAATACATCCAGGTATGATTATGCAATGGGTCAACAGTATCTTTTCTGTACAGGCGCACATGACGTCTTACAAATCAATTCCAAATGTTTTTGCAGCATTCTGACTCAAATACTAGGGAGATAAAGAGTAAAACTAAGGAGTGGAGTGACAGAATCAAACAAGACAAAGTAAGTTTCTGTTAGTATTTACTAGATTAGTTGCTGTTTCCAGTGAGGATTCTGTATTTACTGAATTCTCCTTCAAGATTGCTGGCAGTGTCATTTACAATCTGTCAAATATTTTTGTGCCTTGTTGAAATGAATTTAGTTGCTCGAATGCTAAAATGGTCTCTGTTTTTTTCTGCCAACAGAAACAAGACCAGCTACGAGCAGCAGCCAGGCGACAGCATGAGGTACACTCATCCTATTATTTTGGCAATGGTCAGTTATTTATGCTCAAATCGGTTGCCGCTGGTCCTCTCTCACCCACTTGCGCTGCTGTTTCATCCTCTTCTGTCAAAAAAAAAGTCGTTGATGTCGGATTTCTTTGGAGCTTGAGCTTCTCTGCTTTTCCTCCTCAATTCCATACTGCTTGCTGGTGTTCGAATGGCTGCTTGCTGGCCTCTGCTGGTGCTCCATATGCTCACTTGCTCTGCTTTTCAGAAAATGCCTGCGTGCTGCTTAGGCGGCCTAAGTGCTACGCTAAGTTCTTCCGCTGAATTTTCTCTGACACTTTTTTAAACTTGGGCGTAACAAGAACATAATTAATTATTGGGGGAGAGCCATGATTAGGGTGAGAATTTAGGTTTTCTTTTGCGGTGTGCACTTTAGTTTTCATCTTCAAGTGCTAAGTTTTGTTGCAGCAGTGTGTCAGAAAATAATGATCTAGTGTGTCTTTAAGTGTAAAATATAGCATTACCACTTTCATATTCTTTTGGGTTTTTACATGTCACCTCAGTCATTTGACGTGACCTTTGGATTCCTTGCCAGTGTTTGCCTTGCTTAGCTGGGCAAAAAGGTCAAGCGTATGGTTGCTTTGCTTTCTGCCTTGGGGATTGTGATCAAGAAATTTGCCTGCATGAACGAGAGCCTCAACCACTCTCTGCCGCTGGCAAGGCTAGGCGAGACTAGTCCAGCTGGGTGAGCAAAACAACCAAATAACTAAATGAGCCGATAGCTCCACCCAGGTTGAGCCTGGTTACTACATAGCAACAGGAGTAATCAGGTTATGGGTGGTGCATGCCTATTGATTTTCCCTGATTGGGAGTTTGACTCCGGGAGCATCTCCTTGCTACAATTACATTGGCAAGATACGTATGTATTGTTTTAAATTAATGCTGACTAGTGTAGTACTTTCAAGGGACGTTTCATAATTCATATGATGGTATTCCGTTTGACCTAAGTATGGCAAGTCGCATGAGTTGTTAGAGCCTGTACCTTAAACCTCAAGACAATCCCTATCGACATTTCATGAGGACAATACTATTACTTAATTTTCTCAATTCTAGAAAATTGCATTTAACTGTCTTAATGCTATGGTGTTTTTTTCTTCTGGTACACTGTTATATGGCTTTGTTTGTTGTCCCTACAAAGGATCTGGGAAGAAATGCTCGCTTTACACAAATATGGAGGAGCCGAAAAGGTGAAAAGAATGAAGCCGATGAATCATTGAGAGAAATATGCCATCTTTATGATGCTGTCCAAGTA